>CM053590.1:10266728-10297609 GCA_028646515.1 Pseudochirops corinnae | reverse complement strand
GAATTTGTAACTTAGTTTTTGAAATGAACATTGAAATTTGTTTTTATATGTAATTGGGGAAAAGCAAAATACTAAATAAAAAGAGAAAAAAAGAAAAGGTCTTCTACAATGAGTGCTTCTCTTTTCTCTCTCACTCTCTTCTTACCACCTTACAGGCTGGCTTCTCACCTAATTATTCCACTACAATTGCTCTCCAAAGACACCAGTGATTGCTTTAGCTGCCAAAACCAATGGCCTTTCCTCAATCCCCATTCTCTTTCGCCCCTTTGCAGGTTTTAGCACTGTTGATCACTCTTTTCTTCCTTTCTATTCTCTTCTCTCTGGGATTCTGGAACACCATTCTCTCCTGGTTCTCCTCCTACCTATCTGACCCTTCCTTCTCAGTCCTCCTCCTCCTCTACCCTTAGATGTCCCACAGGTTCCTGTCCTGGACTCTCTTCTCTTCTCCCTCTATACCACTTCACTTGGTGATCTAATCAGCTCCATGGATTTCATTCCTATCTCTGATGATTCTCACATCTACCTTTTCTGCCTGGACTTCTCTGCTACCCTCCAATCTCACATCTTCAACTGCCTTTCAGGCATCTTAAACTGGATGTCCAGCAGACATCTCCAATTCAATATGTCCAAAACAGAACTCGGGATCTTTCCCTCCTAAATCCCCTGCACACTTTCCCTGTCACTTTAAAGGGCAATACCATCAGACCCGAAGACTTAGAAGACATCCTGACCGCCTCATTTTCTCTTATTCCCCACATCCAAGCTGTGTCCAAGGTGGATTGATTTTACCTTGTCAGTAGCTATCTAATACTCCCCATTATCTCCTGCGACACTTGCCCTGCCCTGGCGCAGACCCTCATCATCTCACTTCTGGATTATTGCAATAACTACTGGTGAGTCGACCTACTTCCAGTCTCTCCCCCTTCTACTCCAGCCTCCATTTGGTCATTATAGTGATTGTCCTAAAGTACAGGTTTGTTCATGTCACTCCCCCCACCCCCCCCAACTCACTAAACTCCAGTGGCTCCCTATTGCCTCCAGGATCAAATACAAAATGCTCTGTTTGGCATATAAAAGCTCTTTACAACCTAGTTCCCTCCTACTTCTTATACCATGCTCTCCTACATGAACTCTCCTCTCCAGTACCACTGATCTCCTTTCTAATCCATCTCTTGGCTCTGAATACTTTCTCTGACTGTCCCCTAGGCCACCCTCTTTCCTTATCTCTGATGGCTTCCCTGGCTTCCTTAAAGTCTCAGTTAATATCCCATCTCCCACAGCAAGCCTTTCCCAACCCCTCTTAGCCTTCTCTCCATTGATTGTTTTCCCTTCATCCTATATTTAATTTGCTTTGTATATATATTTCTTTTCATCTTTTTTCTCCCATTAGATTCTAAGCTTCTCGAGGGTAGAGACTGGCTTTTCCCTCCTTTTGTCTGCCCAGAGTTTAGCATAGTGTCTGGCACATTTTGTTGTTGTTGTTCAGTCATCCAGTTGTGTCCAAATCTTTGTGTTCCTGGTGCTATAGCATACCCATACTGTCCATGGGCTTTTCTTGCCAAAGACACTGGAGTGATTTCCTATTTTATTCTCTGGTAGATTAAGGCAAACAGAAGTTAAGAGACTTGTTCAGGGTCACATAGCCAATCAGTGTCTGAGGCTAGAGTTCTTCCTCACTCCAAGCTCAGTGCTCTATCCACTGAGCCACAGACCCCCCCATTCCACCCCCACTTGGTACATAATAGGTACTTAACAAATGTTTATTGACTAACTGACTTTGAAGAATGCATACACTTAGTGAAAAGGAAAAGGCTGATGATCCAGCAAAGGAAAATGAAGAGGGGTCAGACAGGTAGGAGGAGAACTAGGAGAGAGCAGTGTTCCAGAATTCAAGGACAGAGAGAATTTCCAAGAAGAAAGATTGGCTGGCAATGTTTCAAAAAGAATTAGGAATGAAAAAAGTCCATTGAATTTAGCATCTAGAGCATGGGTGTGGGTATATCTGTGTATGAAAGGAGAAGAGTGAAGATGAGATTCCTAGGTATTGAGGAAGTTGATAAATTGATAGACCAAAACATTTGAAGATGAATAGATCTGGGTGTTGATGTCCCCAGCTGTGAGGCTAGGAGTAGAAATATTGTGATTGAGGTTCTACCACTTGAAAGATGGAGAACATCCTGGAGCTTGGAGGAGGAATGAGATAAGGACTTAGAAAAATGGAGCTGCATGTTGTTTTCCCCATTAAACTCTGAGCTCCTCAAGCGAAGTTACTGTCTTTTGCCTTTTTTTAGGCAGCATTTAGCACAATGCCTGCCACTTAGTAGGTTGCTTAAAAAATTCTGGTTGACTGACTGACTAAAGATAATCAAGATGGATACAGTAAGCTTCAGGGGAAGAGAAATTGTATGATGATGGTGGCAAATGGATAGTCTAGACATGAGGGTGAGGAGCAAGGAATAAACTTCTTCCTCTTAGGGCTTCAGGGATCATGAGAGAAACCCCCAATACCGAAAAGGGTGACAAGGGATGCACTGACTGGGAGGATATACCAAGACATAGAAAGAGTGTGAAATGAAGAGAAAGCAGAAATTCTAAAGAAGTCTAAAATCTTTATAATAAAGGTACATCTATTAAAGACACAGCAGGGACTCCAGAAAGAACAATAGAAAGGGAGAACACAGGAAAATATATATCATGGAGTCAGGGCTAAGGTATCTAGGGATGAGAATAAGGTTAGAGATAATAGGGGGAGATTGTTTTCACTTCAGCCAACATTGACTCTGAAACACAGGGACAGGAAGATCATGAGTTGGGAATTTTTCCATCATAGAATAAAGGACAACTAGATAATAGGAGGAAGTCCACAGGTGGCAGAGAACAGCATTAGTGGAGGTCTTTATGACTTCTAAGTCCCAGAGGTCCAGGACTTGTTGTAGTTATGTTACCCCAGTAGCAGAGTTGGTGACGAGGTCCCCAGAGGCCAGACCAAACTCAAGTTTGAGAAATTTAATCTGAGATAGTGTGGGATGAGCTACACTCAGGAAATGACTTGCTAGCAAGGCACAGGAGCTCACCTCTTGATTTCTAATTTCCTGGAATACTGTAAAGACCCACCCTACCTAAGAAAAGAAGGCCAGTATCTTAAATACACAGGGATTCTGGATCTGAGGTGAGCCCTTGAGAGTGGACCCTCTCTGGTCCCCAGCATACAATAGCTGAGGCCTTTCAAAACTTGGATTATTTGGCCCCCGGAGGGGCATGAGATGACATGGAGTTCATAGAAGCAAGAAATCTGTTTATATCAATCCTGGAAATATGTGCCAAAGTGAAAATTGTTGCCATTGTTGTGAATACTTAATAGCAGAATTAAAAATGCATTCTTGTTGTCCATTTCATAAAGATCCAGCCACTGCCACCAAACTAGTGTGTCCTTGAGCCTAATTCCGACAACTGTCAATTCAGTATAATTCTCTTTCCCAAAACAAATTTGGAAGTGAATTCCTCAACACTGTTGATAGACTTCCTTTGATTGAAACAAATGGCTTTTTCCAATGGATAGCTAGAGCTTCCAGCAGCTTTCCCCACTCCCCCAAATATGGGCCTTTCTGTGCATATACCCTTTGAATAGCTAACAAACTCTAGGTTCTAGATGAAAAGTCATGACTCAACTTGGCACATGTTGAAGCTTTCCCTGAACCAAACTCATGCCTTTGGTCTTTCTTTGAAAAAGATCAACAGCGTTTAACTTAACAGTGATCAGTAGATGAAAAAAACTAGCCATTGGATTTGGATAAAAAGAAGCAACCTTCCCACACTGCATGATAAGAGTGGAACATGTCTTGGCTGAAATGCTTCCCTAAGAGGGAAATTTTCCAATGGAAAAAACTCAAAATGGATGTAAGTATCTCTTTCTCCCTAGCTCTATAAGTTATTACCACTCCTGTTAGAATAGAAAGGGAGCCTCAAACTTTAACCAGTTTGCTATAGCCCCTACTCTGTATTTCCATGATGCAGAAGCCTTGAGATCGTTTCAAGCCTTGATCATAACATGACTGCAGAGCTAAATTCCACAAATTGACCTCATGATTTTGTTCAAGACAGCTAAATTAAGTATTTAATGGAGAATATTGCCACTACAGGACCTATTGGGCAATTCCTGCCTCAATAATGAACATACCATCCCACAAAAATGACTTCTTTGAAATAAAAATTAAATCTTTAGCAATAACCCTAAATGTAGAAGTCACCCATTTTTTCTTGTATGAGGATTAGAATGTATTACGATCAAAAGTTGTCCTGTGCCCAGAAATGCCTGCCTTGTCACCAGTGGACATGAACTTTTCAGTTCCTAACAGAAAGAGAGAAGAGAGTGAAAGGTTGCAAAATCAGACCTTTGCTGACTGTAGTGCAGAGGGAGGACAGTAAGAAAGATGAGGTCATGCTATCCCTTTGTGGACATAGCTATTTGGGATGTACAGTGAGTGCTGAATCATTGGAATCTCATCCTACTTGACAATGGCCTCCTTGATCTAATGACTTGTTAGGAGACCATCTCTATGCTAGCAAGCCAGATGAGGGAGATGCAGCATCTTCTACCACCCTCATCCTTCTAAGGTGTTGATGGTCACCTATGGTCAGAGCTGAGGTGACCCTGTCTCCTGTCTCTGATAAGAATCTTCCATGATCTGGTCATAATCCCCATCCTCCATGTCCTTTCCTGGAGTCTTGGACTCTGATTTTGGGATCACAGGCTCTGATAGGGGAGCTTAAACTTTATCATGCCTGGAACCAGAACTCTATACAATTTCTCAGGTATCTACATTCAATGCCCTTTTTTTCTATTCCATGTTTTCTTATTCTTGTAAGCTTCTTGATAGCAGGAGCTATCTTGCTTTCTTCTGTTTGCCGCCACCCCCCACCCCCAACATGCTTAGAACAGGGTCTGCCACATACCAAGTGCTTCATGAATATTCTGTCTTGCCATCTAGCCGGCTGTATTTCCGCTGCTGGAGAGCTGGAATATTCTTCATAGCCTGACCACACTGTATTGCATTAAGACAATTATAAGAAGCCCTTTGCTCAGCTAAGATTAGTTAGAGCAGACCTTGGTAAAATGCAGACCGTATTTGTTGCAGGATTCACTTCTGCGCCCTTTTCCACCGTCCCCCCCCCCCCCAATGGATGCATTGGGAAATCAGATTTCAGTCTGGAGAATTGCACAAAGCCAAATCTAGTTCAATAGTATAATATGCATCAACAGAAACAGAAGTTTAAAAATCCCCCCTGAATACCAAGGCTTCATACTCTCCATTTGGAAATGAGAGTGCCCAGATTCACGAGAGATCTGAGTATGAGGAGAAATTTGCTCAGTTCCCAGGCTTGCCACTGGATCCCTCTTTGACCTGGGACTAATTGCTTAATCTCTTCCTGCTTCAGTTTTTTCCTTATTGAAAATGAGAACAATAATAACCTTCAACTACCTATCTCATCAGGGTATTGAGAAGATTAATAGGGTCATGTTTGTAAAGTCCTTAGGAATTCTCAAGAGGGGAGGGTTCTCCAAAACTACCTTGTCTTACATGATTACCGCTGTTAATGCTTCAGATGCCCTGATATGATGGCTGTCTTTAACATGCCTTATTAAAGACAAATGTTTGATTTCCTTCTAACCAAAGAATCAATATCTTTAGAAAGCATCACTATTTTTCCTCCAATTATGAAAGATTGCTAGTGAAATCTAGGAACTGACTCAATTCAGCCTGGATTTATTCAGTGCCTACTCTCTGCTAGGCACCATGCTGGGGATACAAAGGAAAAAGAAAATGACAATAATTCTCCAATCTTGAGGAGCTTTACATTCTACTGGATGATGGAATCTCAGGTTTTGTTGATGTTTTTAATGAGGGAAGTGTTTAATGAAGCTCTTCCCAGTGCCTCCACAATTCTAAAGTTCTCCTGGAGTGAGAAGATCCCCAAAAGGGGAACTGGGGTATCTGAGTTGGAATCCCAGTTCTGCCAGCTGTGTGACTATAGGTAACTCATACTGCTTCTCTGGGCACCCATTTCTTCATTATGAAAATGAAAGAACTGAACTATTGAGTACTCATGTCCCATTTCAGAAGATGAATTTGGGTTATCAGTAGTATTCATTTCCAAATGATCTGAAACTTTTACTGGCCAACAAAACCTTAACAAGTCCTAGTAATATCTAGCATTTCTATGCCTCAGCTGGTTCATCTGCAAGATGAGGAAATTGGACCAGACATGACTTGCCTATTTCTGGATATGCCACAGTAAAACATGGATGAGCCAGAATATAGTTAACTTGAAATTAGTATACTTTTTTGGGGGGACTCTCTACTTTTAATAGAAAAGGATTTACCTAAAGGCAAATTCTTGACCCTGAGTTCAGTATTGATTTGTCCCAATTTTCTATAAATAGATACAGAAAATATTTGTGAATTCTTTAGGACATGAAACTCCCAGAATGGAAATAATCTCCACCAAAGCAGATAGCAGCCCATCTGAGAGCTACAAAAATGATAATATAAATAATAATAGCTAACATTTATTCAGAGATTTAAGGTTGGCAAAGCAATTGCAAATATGGTCTCACTTTAATCTTACAGCAACCCTGGGAGATAGGTGCTATTATTTCTACTGTTAGATAATGAAACTGAGGGGGAAATAAGTTAAGTGACTTCCTTGGCCACACAACATCAGAAGCAGAACATGAACCACGGTCTTCCTAATTCCATGCCTAGGTTTCTATCCACTGTACCACACTGCCTTCTTCTACTGTTATAATTGGTGACCTCGGGCCCCTGAACAATCTCAACTTCTTGTTGTTGTTCAGTTGTTTCAGTAATGACTGACTCTTCCTGACCCCATTTGGGGTTTTCTTGGCAGAGACAATGGAATGGTTTTTCATTTCCTTCTCCAGCACATTTTATGAATGAAGAAACTGAGGCAAACAGGGTTATATAACTAGCCCAGGGTCATACAGCTACTAAGTGTCTGATGCTGCATTGAACTCAGGTCTTCCTGACTCCAGGCTTGGCACTCTATCCACTGCACCCCCCTAGCTGCCTTCTGGTCCTAATTTATTGGGATCCAATAGATTGTATTCTCTTAGTAAATACAGTGGCTAATGAGTATTTTTCTTGAATCCTCAAGCATAGTTTACATTAAAAAAAATTTCTAAGGTTAGCATCTTTATGTAAGTCAAAAATATCTGGGTAAAAATCTTGCCTCTGATGTAGGCTGACTGTGTACTCTGGGTACTTAGTGCTATAAGCAACTCTAAGACTATGTGAACAAGCTTTCCTTAAGCACCTACTATATACCAGACACTGAGCCAGGTGTTGAGAATGCAAAATCAAAAATGTATGTCAACAATCAATCCAACAAACATTTATTAATTGTTTTCTGCATGTAGGGTGAGAGGCAGCCTTGGAATCAAGAGATCCTCAACACCTTCCCTAGTGGTTCATAATCTCTCCAGACCTTATTCCTCCTACAACACTCCACCAAGAATGGTCTTGGCCATCATTCTGACACACTGGTTTGCCCTCTCTATATCCTTTCTGCTTCTTGGCAAAAATTTCACAGCCCCCACTTTTCCCTGGTAAAATGTCATTGCTCAAGAGATCAAACTTTCTCAAGATATCAAAGATTGATGTTCAAGACTATAAATCAACTTGCAATAAAATGTGTGTGTATCTTTGTGTGGTGTGTGTGTGTGTATGTGTGTGAGTGTGTGTGTGAATATTTGTGTATGTTGGGGAGAGGGATAGAGAGGGATGATGTCTCTGCTTCCTTCCATTTCATTGAGTCTACTTTTTTCAACCTTTGACTTCAGTCTGTCTATTGAGCATTTGATTTTCTTAGAACCAAGAAGCCATTCTTGTTCAATTAATTTGCTTCATGGAAGAATCAGAGTTCCATGGGGCCTTAGCAGTCATTTAATCAAAGCTATACCTTGATAAGGATTGCTTCCACAAGATCCTGAACAAGTAACCATCCAGCTTCTGCATAGAGATCTCTAATGTAGGAGATTCTACTATCTCCTGAGATGGGTCATTAGGTTTTCAGCTCATTCAGTTGGGATAACTCCAACTGTTAACAATTTTATCTTACCTCCAGGCTCAACTGGTCTCTATTCATCTGTCAAGTGTTCCTCCATTAAGCCTTCCGGGCCCAAACATAACAAGTGAAACCCTCTTTTAACAGAACTGCTCCTTCAGTATTTGAATGTAGTTAGCATAAGATCATAGATGGGACTTTTGAGGCTATCTATTTCAATCCTGTCTCCATTTTACAGAAGAAACTGACACTCAGAAGGTCAAGTGGCTTGTACAAAGTCACACAAGGAGTAAGGGGCAGAGTGAAAATTTGAACCTGGAGTCCCCTGATCCTAGTCCCAGACTTATGGATATCATTGTCTCAAGGTCTTTTACTGTATTAGTTATCTGACTCTGGATATATTTAAGAACATTAATGGTTTCTTTTTTCTTGAAATCTGGTACCCAGACCTGAAGTAAACACTCCAGCTGGATTTAGACCAGAGCACAGCACACCAGATTTGTCATTTTCCAAGTTCTGGATACCATGCCTCCATTAATGCTGTCTAAGATCACCCCATTGTCTTTCTTGGCTGCTATATCTCTTTAAAAGAAATCATTTTTATTTATTTCATTAAAATTGTCAATATTACATGTAAAAAAAATATTCATTTGTGAAAATTTTGAGTTCCAAGATCTCTCTCTCCTTCCTGCTCTTCCCCTATCTATTTGAGAAGGCAAGCAATATGATATTTATTATATATGTGAAGTTATGTGAAACATATTTCCATATTAGTCATGTTGTGAAAGAATACATACACTCACACAAACAAGAGAAATAAAGAAGATTTTTTTAAAAGTATGCTTCAATCCTCACTCAGACTTCATCAGATTTTTCCTCAGGAGGTAGATAAGATTTTTCATCATAGGTCTTTTGCAGTTGTCTTAGATCATTGTATTGATTAGATTGGGCAAGTTTTTCCACAGTTGATCTTTGTTACAATATTTCTCTTATTGTGCACACTGTTTTCCTGGTTCTACTGACTTCACTTTGCATCAGTTTTATGACTTCCCAGATCTTTCTGAAACCATCTTGCTCATCATTTCATGTAGTGCTTATAGTATTCCTTATAGTGTTCTATCGCAATCATATACCACAATTTGTTCAGCCATTCCCCAGTTGATGGACACATTCTCAATTTTGTGTTCTTCACTACCACAAAAAGAATTGCTATAAATCTTTTTGTACAAATGTATAGATCCTTTTTCTTTGAGAATTTTGAGATATAGACCTATATGGTGCTTAGTAGTCAAAAGGTAGGCACCATTTTACAACCCTTTGGGTATATGTCCAAATTGTTCTCCAGAATTATTGGACCAGTTCAGGACTCTACCAACAGTGCATTTCTGTCCCAATTTTTCCACATCCCCTTCAGCATTTGTTCTATTCACTTTCTGTCACGTTAGACAATGTGATAGGTGTGACATGGTATTTTAAGGATGATTTAATTTGCATTTCTCTAACCAGTAGTGATTTAGAACTTTTTTTTTTCCTTCATAACCACATTGCACTCTTGAATCAGGTTGAGTTTTTAGTCCATTAAGACCTCCAGATCATTTTTTTTTCCTTCTGAAGAGTTGCTGTCTAGACTTGTCTCCTGATGTTTCATTTGTGAAACTGATTTTCTGAACCCAGGTATAGAACTTCACACATTCCTATTGATTGTTATCAGTCCAGCATTCTAGTTTTTAAAGATTCCTTTGAATTTTTAGTCAACAGCTAACACATTGTTTAAATAATTGCCTTCATCAAAATAATTGCTTTCAAAATATTGAATGGCACAGAAGCATATAAATATGCCTGTGAGAAGTCCACTGGGTTAGTTAAACCATTAAGAATGACTCTTCAGGTGTGGTCAGTTTACCAGTTCTGAACTGACCTAACTGGCCTTCATCTCCTCATCTTGCCTACAAGAAAAGCTCAAGGACTCTTGGAAAGTGCTCTATAGAGTCTTGACAAACCACCACAGCAGAGTCCTCTATACCTGCTCCCCTACTGACCCTGTTAAAAAAGGCAATGCAGTCAGCCTGCCATGGCATACTTTTCTTGAAGCCATGGTGGTTCCTTTTCTTGAGGTTTATCAACCATTTCTTTAATATTAGACTCCAGAAATTCCCCATCATTGAAATCACCAACCCATGGTCTATACTCCATTCTCTTCCCCTTTTTTGAAAATTTTATCAACTTTGGCCCTTCTCCAAACCAGTACCTTGTTGGTTTTTCTTAAACTATTCAAGATCATTGAGTGTGGCTCAGTCACCAAAACTTATTAAGCATTTCCGTGTGCTAAGCCCTGCATATGCAAAGAGAAGCAGAAACATTGACCTTGCCCTCAAGAAACTCACTAATAGGGAAGGGGAAAAAAAAAAAACACTTAACAACTATGTACAAATATGATAGGTCCAGAGTAAATGACAGGTGACTTCAGAAGACAGGCCCTACAAGAGGGAGTAAGATCTCCTGAAGGGGGGCTTTGAGCTCAGTCTAGAAGAAAGTCCGATTTTTTTCCTGTACTTTGGGATATATTTGATCTGAGTTTAGAGACTTGAAATTACTCAAAGCAAATTATCTCCTTACTTCTCTTTGCATTTCAGTACTCTAATGGCCACTTTTTGTACTGTCTTTCAGGTTCAAAATCTTTTTTCCTCGGCAGAGAATGTAGGAGCAAAACAAAAGTTAATCAACCCTGACTGCTAGAGTCACCCCATCCATTCCAAGGTATTCTTTCTTTAATCCACCTCTTTTCCCCAGCTTTTTTCATGTGTGTGTGTACCTATTTATGTGTATATGTAAGCATGTATATGTACACACATATATATGTATGTATTACATATATGCATGTACATTGGGAGAGGCTAATCAGACTCTTTTTGAATCTTTTACTTGTGCTGCCTAGAAGTTGAGCAATATGGTGCAGGACAAAGAATATCACGCTTTGAATCTCATTTCTGTTACTTATATTTGTGTGATCCTGGACAAGTCCCTTATGGCCTTTCTGAGCATCATTTTCCTAATTAAAATGAGAATTGGGCTTGATTTCTTCTGAAGTTCCTTCCAGCTCCAGACTGAGGATCTTTCTATAATTTGGACATTAGACTCCATCCACTGTATTGGGGAAGGAGCAGGTCTTTAAATTTTCTTGATTTGGCAGATATACCAATGGAGCAAATGGATTTTCTTTTGTTTATTCCTCATTTTCACTATATGACTGGTCACATTATTAAAGTATACGATGAAGAAGATTTGTGGTAGCCCAGGTATGTGTATTCACACATGAATACACACATACATATGAAGTTTCATTTTTCCAGGTAGTAACAACCACGAGTAGGATCATAAAAGCAACATTGAGAGATGTTTGGGGTGTCCCAAAAGTTGAATTCCAAAACACTTCCCAATGCCCATCTATTGGGGAGTGACTCAACACGTTGTAGTATTTGATTGTGATGGACACTATCATGCTAGAAGAAAAAAAACCAGAAGTATTTCAGAAAACCCTTGAAACACTTAGATGAACTAATGCAAAATGAAGTGAGCAGGATGAAGAGAACATTGTACACAGAAACAGCAATAATGGAATGATAATCAACTGTGAAAAAAATAACTATTTTGATAAAGCAATGATCTCTGACAATTTCAAAGGACTGTGATGAAGAATGTTATCTCCATCCAGAGAAAGAACAGATGAACTCTGGGTGCTGTTGAAGCAGACTGCTATGTGCTTTCCTTACTTTTCTTGTTGTATGTCTTCTTTTGCAACACAGCTAGTATGGAAATATGCTTTGCATGACTTCACATGTATAATCAATATTATATTGCCTGCCTTCTCAAGGGGTGGGAAGGATAGAATTTGGGTCTCAAAAAATTAAAAAAATGACTGTTAAAAAATTTAAATATAATTGGGATATATATGTATACATTATATATATATATATATATACACATGTGTATATTTTTAAAAATGCTATTCCACTCCATTGAATTTGAACTGAGTCAAGACTTCGATCTGAAATCTTTGGTTGGCCAACATGTTGAGAAGAGGCCATGAGGTCTGCCGTCTTGAGCCTCTGCATCAGGAAGAAAGAACATTTTCCAATAAAGCACTCTAGTGGTGTGTCTCTGTGACATATCATTAGGAGATTTCAAGAAAACTAAATGATTTTATATTTTCATTTTTACACGTGGTTATTTAGGGTTCTGCAGACATCAGCCAAAAGGCAGATGGGAAGAAAAGAATCCAGATCCATATAAACAAATCCTATGACACTAACTTGTCCTTGACTGGTGAGGGAACCAGATCTCCAGTTCTTTGGGCAGACCTAATAGTTCTTTCCTATTTCTTCTTTCCACTGGGGTAGAAGAAGGTCCAAATTGCTCCAAGGTTTCTTCTTTTCCCCCTTCCTTTTTCTCGAATTTTCCTTCTGTCCTCTCTGTTTTCTATGTTGAGGCATGGTAAGGACAAGCAATCAGAAATTATGCCAATGCCTCTGTTTCTCCACCCAAACTCCCACCCAATCTACCACTTACATCATAGAGGCCATGCTCTCATAATGAACTGGGCGCCACACAGAAAGAGTGTAATGGTGACCCTTTGTCAATAGGATGAGAGATTTTAGCTGGTTTTTTCCCTTTCTTCTTTTTTCTTTCCTCTTATGTTGACTGTAGGTTTGTGATGGATGATCCAATCTCTTGTCTTGGGGGTCCTTGGCAAGCATGTATTTCAGAGATAGTTAGCCAATATAAAAGGGGCAATTTGTGGCCATAGGAAGGGAACCAAGCTAATGGGGGAAAAAGAACTCGGGACATCATGGTATAGTGGAAAGGGCACTGACTTGGAGTCAGGAAAGCCTGGGGTCAAATCCTACTCACGAAACTTATTTGATGTTTGATCTTGGACAAGTCATTTAATATTGCTCTGCTTAGTCTTTCCCTCTGGAAAATGAGGCACTGCAATCTATGGTTTCTCATTTCCCTTCTGGCTCTAAATCCATTTTCCTATGATCCTATAAACTTGGCACCTTAGCCCCACCAGGATCTCCAGGACCCTCACCCACTGAGTCAGCTAATAGGTTTGTAACAGTGGAATCTATTGTAGAGATAGAGATAGGGAAGGGACCGATGATTCCATTGGTAAAGGGAATTCCGTGGTGGGGAACATCCTTCTACAAATGATAGTTGATACTTTCTCTGCAATTGTAATCTTAAGGAAGGAGTTCTTTTTTTGTTTTTTGTTTATTTTGTATAATAGACCCCTTTGGCTAGTGAATACTTTGAACCCCTTCTCAAATTATACACACAGACATGCATGCATGTACATATATACACACATGCACACACATACATGTACATGCACACACATATATACACACATGTATACTTATATACATATGCACACCTATCTATATGTGTGTGTATGTGTGGGCTATCTATATCACATATGTATGCATGTATATGTATGTGAGTATGTGTGTGAATATAGGGGTATATAAATGTGTGTATATACACACATATACACATAAACATAAATATACACACATATGTATACACTGTATATATGTATATATATATACATATACATATATTTATGATAATATAGGAAACTGCGTATCTTGGAATGCCAGTAGTCAAAATATTTTAAAAACAAAAATGAGTTCACAGACTCACTATTAAGAACTGTTTTAAAGAATTGCTTAGAGCATGGAGAGGTTAAGTGACTTATCTAGGATCAGACAGTCATTGTGCATCAGAAGTGGGGCTTGAACTCAGGTCTTCCAAATCCAAGGCTAGCTCACCATCCACTCACTGTACAAAGCTGATTCTCCAGGATGCCTATAGAAATGCAATGAACATTATAAATCCTAATTTGAATGGACAGTGGAATGCTCTTTTTTTTTTTAAACTATCTTTGGAGTTAACCAAGCCAGTTGCTTTCATATTTTCTCCCTGACACACCTCACTGTTTTAATTTGCCCTCTGATTTATGATTTGCAGTTGAAATTTGGTCATGACAACCTAGTCCTCCAAACATATGATCTGTTGTAATTTTATTGTTATGAATTTAGAAATAAATATTGGTCTTCCATTGGTTATACTCTGTTCTAATACAGCAAGTACATTTTTTTTTTCCTTTGCACCCCATTACGCTGGAGATGCAGCATTGACAGAAGGAAAGCTGCCTAATCTCTATTATGGCATCTGCATGAGCAAAGATTGAAGGGTAGGGGGAGGATCAAATTTCTAGACTGAGTAGAGGATGGGTTATCCATGAATGACAAAGAAGACAAGCTATCAGTCCTCTGTATATCCCAGGCAGATGTATATATGTATATATATCCTAGCATAGGTCAACACAATTCTTCACCATTATTCACTTAGTTTTCCAGAATTTGAAGGCAGGTCCTCCTCTCTTAAGTTGAAATATTTGGTTAAGTTGAGACTACTTATTTCAAGCACATCCATTTTCCTAAGGAAAGCAGAACCACATTGTGAGACATTTTCCAGTTGTTAAATCATTGTGCTTGAAAGGGTTGGGCTCTGAATGTCCACCACCAAGTGTCCATCTTTCCACCTGGCATGTCATTTCATTGATCTACGTCTTTCTTGACCTGGCATCTGCTCCCACTCCAAACAGCCTGGAATTTTAAGAAAATTTTTAGCATTCATTCTTGCAAGAATTTGAGTTTCAAATTTTTCTCCCTTCCCTCTTCTGAAAAAATGGTAGGTAGTTTGGTATAGTTTATACATGCAGTATCATGTAAAATAATTCCATATTAGTCACAATAGTGAAAGAAGAAACAGATTAAAAAAACAAAAGAAAATCACAAGAAAGAATAAAGCGAAAAAATGCTTCAATCTGCACTCAATGTCCATCAGTTCTTTAGGTGGGTATGGACAGCATTTTCCTTTGTGAGTCCTTTGTACTTGTTCTATGTCATTGTATTGCTGAGAAAAGCTGAGTCATTCATAATTGATCATTACACAATGTTGCTGATACTGTGTACAATGTTTCCCTTGTTCTGTTCATTTCACTTTGCATCAGTTCATACAAGTGTTTCCAGGATTTTCTGAAATCTGTCCATCATTTCTTATTGCAAACTAATCAGATCTATCTCAAGCTGGAATAGACCTAGGAGTCCATCTAGTCCAACTGCCTCATTATATAGATGAGGGAACTGGGTAGGGATGTTAATCTCTTTTTTCTCCATCACTCAGGGAAAAAGCATCAGAGATGACTTTTGAACCAAGGTCCGCTCAGCTCCATAACCATTGGTTGATCTCTTGTATCAGACTGCCTGCCCAGCACATCCTAACAACCCATCAGATTTGGGGTTTTTAATGCTTCAGCTTTCTTTATTGGCAAGTGTTACTCAGGATGGGAGAGGAGGGAAAGGTTAGAAGCCAAGTTGAGAGAGGGAGGCAGAAGACTTTTCAAAAGTAAGAAACTAAGCAGGTAAGTGAATGGGATATTAGCTTTCTTCAGAGGAAAGTATTTCCCTTTTCAGTCTCTTCCCACTGAAGAACTTCTTTAGGAGCCTTTTGGGATAGGGGGTCATGAGAAAGATGTGTGGATGTCTATGTATTGGGGGGGATGGGAAAGGGGGTACATGAGGGCCTAAGCAAGAGAAAGATAGGGAGTTATGCTGAACTTATTTTAAAAATCCTTTTGGATCTTTCCCTCCCTTTCCTCCTCCCTTCTTCCCATCCACAATCCCTTCTTCTCTCCTGCCCTTCCAACCTCCCTTCCTTTCAGACAACATCCTACCCCTTTTTGGTTTCCTTGTTCCTTTCCTCCCTTCCTCTCTTCTCTCCTTCCCTGTCTTCCCTCCATTACCTCTTGATTCAAATTAGTTTTTTTTAACACACTACTCTAGAGTCGGCTTGTTAGAATACCACTTTAATGAATGAACATATACATACAGACACACATGAATACACACAAGCACATGCCTCTCACTCAGAGATGAAGGGATAGTGATGAAAGAGTTCATCTTGTCCTTATCTCACGCATTCATGGTTTGTACCATAGCCACCACAGAACTGATTTCTGAGGTCCATGGGCTAGAGATTATTGTTGTTGTTGTTGTTGTTTAAATGAATGGAATACCCTGGCAATGTTCGGTACTCTCTTAGCCCTCCCTCAGATTCTTCAGTCTCATCTCATTGTGTATATTCTGACTAAAGCAGGGCAAGATTCTTTGTTTTCAAGGGGATGCAGCAGACCATATCGCTGAAGCCAGAATCATCTCTTCCTCCCAGGCGTTCTGATTAGCTCCTGCCCTCTTCTCTGGGCTGTCCTAACTCTTCTCTCCTTCCAGGAGTTGACCTCTGTACCTGGCTGTGTTCTCAACATTGCATTTTCCACATTGGAGAGGACTCACTTAAGCTTTAAGATTGCTAATGTGGCCATCCCCACCTCACACCCATTTGTTCCTTTTAACCAGGAAAGCCTGGTTAAGTGATGCCTGGAACACGATAAGCTTAGAACAGTGAGGCTCTATTGACTTTGAATCAAATATCAAGTGTCTGGACATCTGGAAGAATGTTTTCTAGATTGGTAATCTGGCTACATCAAAAGCTCTGGATAATGGTTGACCTTTGTACCTCAGTTTGTCTGGCTTCTTTCAGCTAGGTCCTGAGTTAGGAATCAAGGTGCCTTTGAATTGATCTGGCCAGATGCTTCTTGTCCGTTTGGGTTCCTCTTTGGTCCGAGGCAAAGCAAGTGCTTTCTACTTAGCCCTCTCCTTCCCGAGATTTTTGTTTCTGTACATTTGCACGGTTTTCACAGAAGAGATATAGTACTGAAGGTGCTATGTTGACAGGAGATGACCTTGAGGGCTGAGCCTGACATAGAGGATAACATGGGGGATTGGCAGTCTGGAAGACCTGAATTCAAACCCTGCCTCACATATGTATTTGCTGTGTTACCTTATGCAAATCATTCAATGCCTCAGCCTTGGTTTCCTCATCTGTAAAATAGGAATGATAGCACTATCTCCTAGGATTGTAGTGGGGAATCAAGTGAAATAAGTCAACAAGTCAATCAGCAAGCATTTATTAAGAGTCTCCTGTGCCAGGTGCTATGCTAAATGCTGGGAATATAAACAACATCAAAAGATGGTTCTTCCTGAGAAGGACCTCACAGTTTGATAGGGAGACAATATGCAAAGAGCTATGTACCGACACAATCTAGACAGGGTGAATCTTGCTCATCTCAGGGGAAAGACACTAAGGTACAGGAGGACAGGGAAATAAATGCAATGGGCTTTGTAAACTTTATCTTTTCCGTATTTTTTGTTATCTATTTCTTTGTATATTTATTTAGCATTCTTTTTTTTTAAAGTTGAGTTCCCAATTCTCTTCCTCCCTTCTATCCCTCCCCTACTAGTGGAGGCAAACAATAAGATATTAATTATACATATGAAGTCAGGCAAGACATATTTCTCTAAAAGCCAGATTTCCTCCCACCTCAGAAACATAGGATAAAAACAGGAAACCCAAAGTGGAAAGTGATTACTTCAGTCTGCACTCAGAATTCCTCAGTTCTCTCTCTGGAGGTGAATGAATTTTTTTTTTAATCTTGGGTCCTTTGGAATTGTCTTGGATCACTGTCTTGACCAGAGCAGCTTAACCACATTTGAGCATCCTTACTGTTACTGTGTACAATGTTCTCCTGGTTCTGCTCGTTTCATTTTGCATCAGTTCATTAAAGTCTTCCCAGGACTTTGTAAGCTTTAAATTGCCATATGCAGCTTGCTTATTATTAGTATTAAACATGTGCAGCAGTCGTGGTGGGGAGCTTTTTAAGGACAGCAAAGTGAAAAAAGGATTACTTAATTGAGTACTGTGGGAAGGAGGAAAGGAGTGTGGAAACATACTGAGGACTGAATGTTTCCAAAGAAAATTTAGAATCAGAAGACCTGGATTCAAATTCTGCTACTACCAGGCACTCACTACCTGTGTGAACTTGGGTAAATGCTTTTATATCTCTGGACCTTAGTTTTCTAATCTATACTATGAAGCCGTTGGATTAGGTGGCCCAGTCTGAACCCATGATGGTCACTTCCCTTTTTGTGAATCATTTTCCTTATCTGTAAAATGAGGGGTTGAAGTGGCTAAATCCTAAGATGCTTCTAGTTCTAAATGTGTGATGCAAATTTCTAACATCTCGCTCAGACATAAAAAAGACTTCTAAGCATGGAATTTTTCACTTGCTTTTCTGACTTGGGGAGTGGGGAAGGCTCAGGAAATATGAAAGCCCTTGAATATCTTTGGAGGTCACAGGGAAATAGAATATCCTTCAATGTGTGTGTGTGTGTGTGTGTGTGTGTGTGTGTGAGAGAGAGAGAGAGAGTGTGTATGTGTTTCTGTGTGTATGTGTTTGTGTGTGTGTATGTGTGTGTTTCTGTGTGTGTGTTTCTGTATGTGTATATGTGTGAGAGAATATGTGTGTGTTTGTATGTGTGAGTGTGTGCGAGTGTTTGTGTGTGTGTGTGTGTGTGTGTGTGTGTGTGTGTGTTTGTTCGTGTGTTTGTGTGGGGGAAGTAGGGGAAGGTAAGTGTTCTCTGAGCCAAGCTATGAGTTTAGGTTCCAGGTGCTTTAGGGCTAACTTTGGATACAGCACCCCAGGAATGGAGGCAGCACAGTTTTATCACCCTATTTTACTGATGAATCTCAGAGAGCTGAGAAGACTCAGGAAAATCTTTTAGTATCTAAGTATCTCTTGTCCCAAAGTTTAGCCCCCCTTTGCCCTATCTTGCACGGTTAGGTGGTCAGGGATTCCAGGGTCATCATTCATGAAGCCATCTGATGCATTCCCTTCACTTTACAAATGGGGAAACTGAGGTGAGAAGAGGCAAAGTGATTTGCTCAAGGGCACTTAGGTGTTTGAGGGAAGCCAGGCTTTCAGAGTGGTGATTTCCAAGTGGGGAAGGGGGCAGTAAAGGAGATAAAAGACCTCTTAAATAGATAGGGTGTTTTCCAGACCTTCCTGGTAGCTAAAGACAGGGGACAAGAACTCCCTCCTCGTCTCTGTTTGGCAATAGGGACTGGTTTCCTGGGTTTCTTTGATGGGTCTAATTAAAGGAGAGTGAAAGAAAGACTAGAAACAGAAGAGAGACTCTTCTGTCTCAGGTGGCATGGAGGTAGAGGTGGTTTTCCAAGGTCCCTAAAGGTCCTGCCCAGTCATGCCCAGAAGCCAGAAGAATTCGGACTGGGATGCCCTGAGGGAAGCAGTCCGGAAGCACAACGCACGATAACCAATCAAGCTCTGAGAGGAGGCATCTTTGTCACCCTTAGATTGTCCGATGAGGACAGAAGAAAAAAAAGGGGGAGAAAATCCAGGTGTGTATATGTGTGTGTGTGTGTTTGTGTGTGTGAGTGTGTGTGTGTGTGAGTCCTTACTCAAAAATCCTTCACCATGACCCTCTTGGCGTCCAGAACCCCGCCTAAGGCAGGAGGCTGGAAGAGAAGGCAGAATTCGAAAGGGGAAAGGCGGAGGGAAAGGGGGCAGAGAGGAGAGGCCAGTATGACATTGATGTAAGATCCTTGGGATGTGGTCCAGGGAGAATGGAGCATCGGAGCCAAAAGGGGTCACCTTCCCCAGGAGGCAACCCCCCCTCAGACGGATGGCCAAACTCTTGGGGCCAAGCCCCGGCCTTTTCAGGTATCCCATCTTCTCCAGGTAACTTGTGGCCCCCATCGAGAATTAAGCATACTGGACAGAAAGACGCATGCACGGCTGCTCGGGAATCGGACACAGACGCGCGTGAGAACACACACACACACACATTCGCGCATGTAGTTTCCTGAGGGCCTGCAATTGATCAGGGACTGGGGCCCCTGCGGTGGGCGCGCCATCACTGCGCTCTGCTTGGCCAGGGGCCGAGCCTGCCCCTTTCTCCCAGACTCTAGGAGAAAAGGATTTCCGCACCACACCGCCCCTCCCCAATGCACCAGAAGGAAAAGAGACCAAGAGTAGTGATCAACGCTCAGCCTAGCCTTGAGATGCACTGTGGCCCGGTGCAAGATCACGGACTCTAGAAGCAGAGAACTGGGCTTCCAATTCCACCTCTGACATTTACTACTTGGAGGATCTCGGGCAAGTCCCTGGGGCCTCAGTTTCCCACTTTGTAAAGTCTGCGAAAGAAACGGGTTGGAGCTTTGAGATTCCACGTGTCCCAGGGCAGGGACTATCATATGAGGGGGGAAGGGGGGATGGGGAGCTAGGGGGCTAGGAGAGACAGAGGCCCGACTCCCACCCGCCTCGGTCTGTGGTACTGCTTTAAAATCCTGTCTAGTTTGTCATAGGCGGGCCTGGAGGCGCATGCGCACAGCCCCGACACCTTCTCCCTCCCTCCCTCTCCAGCCCTTTCCTTCTGCAAAACTTTTTTTTTTTTTCCCTAAACATTTTCAGAGAACTCGGCGCAGAGAGAAGCTGAGAGAGAGAGCGAGCAAGCGAGAGAGCGAGAGAGCGAGAGAGCGAGAGAGCGAGAGCGAGAGAGCGAGAGAGCGAGAGAGAGAGAGAGCGAGAGAGAGAGAGAGAGAGCGAGAGAGCGAGAGAGAGAGAGAGCGAGCGAGAGAGAGAGAGAGAGAGAGACAGAGAGAGAGAGAGAGAGAGAGAGAGAGAGAGACGCAGCCAGAGAGAAAGAGAGACAGAGACCTGGAGAGACTGGGGCCAGGGGTGAAGTGGGAGGGCAGACCATCTTTCTCCTTCGGAGCCCAGGGAGCTTGGAGTTGGAGCAGCAGCGGCAGCAGCACCAACCTCAGCAGCAGCGGCAGCAGCGAGAAGCGCCGAGCCCACGGAACCAGCCTAGGAGAGTGGAGGCAACAGAAGCCGCCGCCGCCCGGCCCTCGCCCCTCTGGCTCACCCTGTCTTTCCTCCTTTGCCCTGGACAGTCGCCGGGATCCCAGTGACTTGTGTTTGGAGCCCCGGGAAAGCGGAGCTGCCACTGATCTCGGGAGCCCCGCCCCCACCGCTCTCCTTTAGTGCCCGTTTTCTTCGCCTTTCGTTTTGAAAAAAAAAAAGGGAGGAGGGAGGAGGAGGAAAAGAGGGCAATTAAAAAGAAGAAAGAAAGACAGAAAAAGGGGGGGGGAGAGAAGGAACTTCCCCCTGGCTAACCCAAGGGCCATCGGCCCCAGCCCGGAGGAAAGCCGACTTGAGTTCACCTTTTAAACTTTTTTTTCTCGGGACTCCTCCTTTTCGCAACCCAAGAGTTCCCTACCCCAGTCCCGCGCCTCAAAATGAAAGGACCGAAGCAAGGGGCGCCTCGTCATCCACGGACCGCTGAGTTTCTTGCTGCATCTCCAGAAGAAAAGCCCAGCGTGCCGGATTATTTCGTCGCGTAAAATCTGCAAGTGTGTGTATATACAAAAGTGCACATATATACACAATCGCGCGCGCGCGCGCGTACACACACACACACACACACACACACACACACACACACTCACTCACGGTGGACCGAGAGACTAGAAACTCGGGAGCTAATGGTTCGGCCCTAGACCCGTCGAGGAGTCCTAGGGGAAGCAAGAACAGCCTCAAGCTTGCACAGTCGTGGTGGAAAGAAAGGGGCACCTGGGTGGAAGGATCGCTGCCCTCGGGGCAAGTGTGTGTCGTGAGGGCGGGCGGGCGGGGACGAGGGGGGGGTCTCACCCCCTTGTGAAAGACTTTTTTTTATTTGTTGTAAAGTGTTTCGCACAATCACGCCCACATTTGGGGTTGGAAAGCCCTAATTACTGCCATCTCTGATGGACGTTGGGAACCCAGCCATCAGAAGAGCGCAGCACGGCTCTACGGTCGCCAGGGCGCTAGCGCAGGACTCAGGTCCCTCTCCGCCGCTCCCGCTGCCCGCCTCGTCCCAGGACTTTCTCCCCACCCCGGCCTCCAGGGCCCGGGCGGTGGCCAGCTCTTCCCCCGCGGCCCAGGCTGCGGTGCCGGACACCCGAGGCCCCTCTACTACCACTCTGGGCTCCGGCGCGGGCTCCCGCTGCGGCTGCTGTTGCTGCCGCCTCTGTTTCTGCCGCTACAACCGCTGCTGCTCCCGCAGTCGGCAGCCCCAGCTCTTGAGGACTCCCACCCAGGACTGTGCCGTCCTGCTTGGCCCGTCGCCGCTCCGCGGGGATTCCTGGACTGCTCTCCCTGAGCTGGGGACTTCCATCCACCTCCAGTCCCCCTCCCCGTGAGCCGTGGAGGTAGGTTCGAGACTTCTGTCTTCTCTTTCTCTCTCTCTCTCTCTCTCTCTCTCTCTCTCTCTCTCTCTCTCTCTCTCTCTTTCTCTCTCTCTCTCTCTTTCTCTCTCCCCCCCTCTTCCTCTCCCTCTCCCTCTCTTTCCCTTCTCTATTTCTCTCCAAATTCTCTTACCAGTCTCTACTCTGTAGTCGAAGTAGTCTTGGGAATGTGTGTATGGGGGAGCAGGAGTAAGAGGGTGAAGAGTAGGAAGGCCCATGTTATTTCCCTTTTCTTTCTTTCTTTCTCTCTTTCTTTCTTTTTCACCAGCAGGTTCGGGTCATGGTTGTAAAGTGTATCAGTCACATATATGATAATTCCGTGATGTTTGACCAGCCCTGAAGTGGAAGGGGGCAAAGCGCCCGAGCCCGGCCTCGATTTCTTTGGACCCCGAGGGTCGGGAGGATGGACTAGGAGAGTACAGCCCCAGGCCCTCCTTCATTCCCTCCCGCCTCACCTCCGGGTCCCCCCGCCCGTGGCTGTGCCCTCCCAGTCTGTCCACCCAGGGAAGCACTGGCCCTTTAAGAATGCCTGGCCCAAGCCTCTGCGGACACCCTGGGGCCCGAGGGGGCCGGCCTGCCTCAGTCCCGAGGATTAGTGGGAGCGCTTTGTGAGCGCCAGCCTCTCGCATTTTGCATCTGTAAGGGGGCCAGTCTCCTAGATGGGGGGAAGCCTCCCCATTCTACCCCCGCCCTACAGCTAGCCTCCCCCCCCCCGTTTGACTTACTCCTTTTGAAGTTTTTCAGACTCCGCGCAGGATAGGGTGGGGGGAGCGGGGGAGAAGTTTGGTCGCTGGGGTTTGTTTGAATTGTCAACTGTGCCCGGCCTCAACAGAGCCCCTCACTCAGAGGGTCACCGAGAGGTCACTTTCACAGCCCCCCCCCCCCGCCCATCCCCCATTCCCCTTCCGTAGTCCTCTCAGTTTCCCTGGCGCTGCCCGAGATGCTCTCCCTTGGCGAAAGTCCTCTGGTACCCCTACTCCAAGCCGAGCGTTCTCGCCCGATTTCCAGGGCAGAAACGAGACCCGCCCCGGGGACTGAGTCCTGAGAAAAGTGCTCCCGCAATGGAAAATCTAAACCTGTAATTGTCCTTCTTCCCCGGATCACGAGCACATTCTCATTCTCTCTTCTCTCTCTCTCTCTCTCTCTCTCTCTCTCTCTCTCTCTCTCTCTCTCTCTCTCTCTCCCTCTCTCTCTCTCTGAAAGGGTCCTCCTCCCCCCACCCCAATCTCTCTATCAAACACCAGCTTGGTTCAGCTCAGTTCTGGGTTGGGTGAATGAGCGACAGCTTCTCCAGCAGCTTCCTTCCCTTTTTAAGTGGACACCTCCAGGCTTGGAAGTCGTTTAGGAGCCTGCGGGGCCGGGGCCACAGGCCTTCTTCGCTCCGCCCCCCGCCTACCCCTACAAAGGCATCCAGATGTTGCAGCCAGGTTGCCAGACAACCTCTACCCAAGAAGGTTAAAGGGGACGGCCCGAGGGCTGCTACAGTGATCGGTGAAGTTCATCACCCCCCCTTCGTCCCCCCCCCCCTTGCACAGCTTGGAAGTGGGGAGCCAAGGGAGACAAATGGGACGGGGTGAGAAAGGGGGACCAGTGATGCTGGCCAGGGGAGGCTATCTGGCCGCAGCCCGCTCCCGCTGCAATTGCTGCGGTCCTGAATAAGAGAAGGACGCTCCTAGTCCCCTCTACCCGCAACTTCGAGAGCTGTTCGGCCCAACCCGGGTATCTTATGGCCTAAGCCGGGTAGGGTGGGTCTGTGAGCTCTCTCCCACCCTCTCTCGCTCGTAAGCTGCCTGGTTTGTTCTCGCTTCGTGGGGCGGTCCCCAGTGCCCCCTGTTGGCCACGCGTGGATAGGACGCCTCCCAGATATCCGAGGCGGTCTCTCCAATTTCCTCTCTCCTGCCTCTCCAAAGGCCACTTCTGGGCGCTGTGGGTCTTCTGAAGCTCCTCTTGGTGGCTCTCCGGTTGGGGTAAAAGATGACTCTCCTCCAGAGCCAAAGGAGATGCGGATAGCCT
The DNA here is from genome assembly GCA_028646515.1 of Pseudochirops corinnae. Classification (NCBI taxonomy): domain Eukaryota; kingdom Metazoa; phylum Chordata; class Mammalia; order Diprotodontia; family Pseudocheiridae; genus Pseudochirops; species Pseudochirops corinnae. The sequence goes on along the minus strand of CM053590.1, from coordinate 10,273,246 downwards.
GGCGACCTCCGCGGCATCCCGAAGGGAAGGGCTTGCTCAGGTCGGTTGCCTGTGGCTAGGACGCTGACTCTAAGAAGCACCAATTTACAGCCAGGTCCAAGATTCTTAAGACTCCTGATGGCCCTGCGGATCCCTTGAATCCACTCCCCCTCCATGCACCCCACCCAGGTCCCCATGCGTCCCCTTCTTTCAAGGCCAGGAGCTGGTTTGCCAAGCTGCAAACTGGAGGTAGGGAGTTGGGTAGGGCGTAAGGAAGAAGCGAGTTAGATAGGATAGTGGGACTCCTGCTCTAGAAATACGTTTCTGAAGAGAGAAGGCTGAGGAATGTAGAGAGCCAAGGTTGGCCTTCCTTCTCCCCCAGCGTTTCTCCATCTTTAGCTGGGGCTGACCGGTTCTATCGGAGCTCATTGGATACGAGTGGAAAGGGCCAGAATGCTTGCTTGCCCTTCCTTAGTGTGAGAGCTCCCTTGGGTGAGCCGAGGGAGAACACCTTGCCACGAAGCTCCCGGGGCTCCAAGAGGCAGGCCCCGGGAAGAAGGGAAGGTTGGGTGGGTCAGAGAACTCCAGGCCAATGATGGCTCCTTTGTCTACTGCCGGCGGCCTACTATTGCGCCAAGACCAAGCCGAGTAGCTCTCACTCTCCCTGAAATGGTTTTCTTTTTCTTTTTCTATGTAAAGCATTTCTGCATCTTGCCCTGCCACCCCATCTTAAAACAACATCTAAAATAGAGAAGCTGATGGGGTAAGTGGGGGCAACCCTTCCCCCCCCCCCCCACACTTGTAATCCTTGGACTTTGGGAGTTTCACATCTTCGTTTTCTTCATTATGTGCTTGGATCAGCCTGTGACCTTCCTTTGGCTACTTATGTATGTAAACTTGGCTTTCCCCCTCTCCACCCAACCAGCCTTTCCTAACCTTCCAGCGGTTCCCCAGAGGTCTGGGGCCTCAGAGCCGCTGTAGAGCCGGGAGGAGGAACTGGGAAGGCAGCATAAAGAGCCCCGGGGCTGCCTGCTTAGCTTGGGGAGCACTCCAGATAGGGTGCGGAGCTGACTGGGAAGTTTGAGGGAAAGGGAAGAGCTAAAGTTGGGGGTGCTTTAACAGAAGCCCCTCCCCGCGCATTTCTGTGCTTGGGGGCCGTTAATTTCCGTTTTTCCTGCCACGAGCTGTGTGTGTGTGTCTGAGCTCTGGCAGGTTTCAGGTTATCGAGAATTTCCTGTGCGTTGTAGTGACAGGTTTTCCTCCCTCCTCCCCCTTCCTTCCCCATCGGGGAGAATTAAGAGCACCTTTAATTCAGCGCGATTTTTTTTTTTTTAACAGAATAGGGAGCCCACAGCATTGAGAGTCCTGTGGCAGGATAAATCCAGTCTTTCCTCGGCAAAATACGCCTTCTCCTCCCTTTTCCGGGAACCTGGGAAAGGCCTAGTAGACTCTCTGGACTTCGAAACAACAAAACCTCCCAACAAGAGCACTCGATCACACACGCTCTCGCGCATACACACACGCCTCACTTTCCCATTCACAGCTTTCATGCAAAGCTTTCCTGCAGGCTCTTGCTAACCAGGGGACTCTATATTTCCTCCTGTTCAAAGTTCCTGGGCCAGCTCTGGAACTTGACTTTCTCCAAGGCAGGACAGAGAGAGAAAAGCGTTGAACTCTTTCTTGCAGGAGCTCGACCCTAGGTCCACTGGGCAACTGTGTAGCATCCACACTGGTTTCTCCTCCTCCTTGGATTGTAGGGTCCTTCCAAAAATAAGGCCTGAGGGATAATCTGCTGCGTGAGGGTGAGGTTGAGGGTTGAGAGTTGGGGGTGGGGCGAGCGGTTGGTTGGTCTCCTCCTGTTTTCTCTTTCTACCGCCTTCTGTATTTGAGACGCAGAGACTTTCCCCTTTCCCTCTCTCGCTCCCCTAACACTCATCCACTCCCTCCACAACGCTAATTTGGACTTTAGGGGAAGTGGTGGGGTCCCCTGACTTTGCATTGATTGGAAGGAACGTGAACTTGCCCCTTCCCTATGGTAGGCTGCGGGCTCTCTTCTCTGTCTGTGTGGCTTTGCCAGTAACAAAGGGATCCATCCGCTTTAATCCTTGGGATCTGTTATCAATTTCTTCTGCTCTGTGCTTCCAGCCCCTCTCTGCATTAGCCTGGAAACCCTTCAACTTCCATCCGTACTTTTTATGCCTACACGTAAACACGTATGTTAGATGTGTGTGCATGTGCACACCACAGACTGCCTGCCTCCCCCCCTCCTGCTGGGGTTGCCCCTTCTGGAAAATTTAAATGGAACCTTGGCTGCGGGCAGACGCAGACAAACCCCCCACTCACTCTTCTTCCCCCAGTAAGTCCCGAAACTTGACACTTTGGGGCGGGGGAGAAGGGGAGAAGGAGCTGCTGAGCTTTGGGAAATGTGCCGGGAGAGGAGGCTTCGCCCATCTAGTTGGGGGGAAAATAGGAGGCCAGGCTGGCCGCTGCAGGCAGGGCAAGGGGAGGGAAGCAGGTCTGCCGGCTCTCTGTCCCAGAGGATCATTGTTAGGCGTGGTGGTGGCAGGGGCAGGTAGGGAGCCTGGCAGCAGGCAGACTTCATGGGACTCCTCTGTCCTCCCTCTAGCCACCCCCAGTTCCAACCTCCATCCCACCCTAGCTCTCTCTCACCCCTGAGCTGGCCTCCAGGCTCCCTGTCCCCGCCCTGCAGGCTCAGCCTTTGCTGCTGCCGGGAGACCTGGGAGGTTCGAAGACCAAGAAGGCTCCGGAGGCCCGAGTAAGGCAGGCTCAGTGATGCATACTAAAAACTGTTTGGAGGGGGTGTCTGCATCTTTATCAGCGTCTCTCCTTTTTGCCCTCCTTGGGGGGAGGGAACCTCTGCCCCCTCTGTGAGTCACCCTCTCCCCCAGAGTCAGCAGCGCAGAGAGGACCCCGCTGTCTTGTCCACCCTCCCAGAAGAAGCTACTTGTCTCCAGGGAGCCACTAGCAGAGCCCTGGCTAATGCCCCCCTTCTCCCTTTTGGAGAGCTTGGAGCTTGGTCCTATCGGCTTCTGGAAAACCTAGGACAGGAAGATGCAGTCTCCTACTCGGTTCTGTCAGCTTGGGCTGAACAGGAGGGACAGATAACCCGGAGGAGGACGCGCAAATGTACCCCATCCCATTAGCTGCTTCAGCTTTAGGGAAGGGGCTGGTGGAACAGGGAGAAGGCAAGGTCGGACTTGGCGCTTGAACTTGTGCGTGTAACCGTGGGGAAATGACTGTCCCTGTGTCTGCCTGACCCTAGTCCTTAGCCCCTGCCTTTCCCAGTGTACAGTCCCCTGGGCCTAATACCATACTACCCCAGCCAGTCCCCAAACAGTCCCCCTTCCCCACTGCTGCCCAGGGCCGGAGGGGTGTGGGGTAGGCTGGCTTGTCCGCCTCTCCTTTGGGAAGGTTGCCCTCTTCCTTTCCCTCCTCCCCTTCATCCGCTCTTGAGAAAGTCCTAAACGAAACCTGCCCTGCCCGTGGCCATCTGGAAGCGGCTCTCCAACAAACCAGCCCCTAAACGGATTATGGAGCATACGTTGTCAATTCGGAGTTAAATTTACCAGCTGGGTATCTCTCTCTCCCTGGCCGCCTCCCCCCACCCCGCCCCCGCCCCGTACCCCTTTGCCCTTCCCTCCAGTTCTGTCCCCCACCCCCAGGTCCTCACCACCTCCCCGCCCTCCCTGGCTGCCCTCCCCCCAGTCGGCGTACAGTGAGCTTCTCTGCTCCCAGTCGGCTCCCCGAGCATCTGGCCACCTCTCTCCCTGGGATTGAGTCGGACTCCACTTGCTGGGTGTCGCAGGTCTGGGATGAGTGAGGGTGGTGGCACCCCTCATCGGATGCTTGCCTGCCCTCCTGGGGGAGCAGAGTGAATGAAAGTGGCGGGAGGCAAGAAAGAATACAGGGAAAGAGTGGAGGCTGCTGCCGGCTGGCTTGGCACCGGGCTGGGACGCAACAGCCCTGAGACATGTTTGTAATCGCTGGGCTGCTCCTCTGCAAGCAGCATCGCCCTGGAATAAGGTTTCCTCCTCCCGAGGCTGCGTGGGTGGATTAATTTGGAAAAGCAGCTGCCTATATCTTGCCATCAAAAACTCCCGGATAAGAGAAGGGACAGCCAGGCAGCCAGGCAGCAGGCAACTTCCGAGATCCAGGATGCTTCCCTTGTTTAAACTTGCAGGCTCGAAAATGAACTGAGAAACAATAAACATCTGCTCCCTCTTTCCCTCTCCAGAAGTCGCCAGGAATATTGGTCCAAGGAGGTACTTGGGGATCAGCGGGCAGTGCCACTGCGATGCCTTCGAAGTTGTGTCTAGTGGCTTTGGCCATTTTCATCTCTGTTACCCAGGTTGTGATAGAGGCCAGCTCTTGGTGGTAAGCAGATCTGAAATGTGTGTGTGTCTGCATTCTCTCTTTCTGGAGTTCACAGCCAATGCGCTTAAGACCAAAAATGTCGGTGGAGTTTCCTTGGGAGTCTATCTATATATGTATGTACATTTATCATATGGAACATGCATATATTAATAACACTCTCCTCCTCCCCCTCTTTCCTCTTTCTTTCTCCTTTTTAATAATTCCCCAGCATTGTGTAGATTATCTTAAGCTCCATGGGGAATATGCGCATGTGAACCTCGGAGATTTCTATAGGGCCCTTGTTAGGATGTGGGAGTGCGTATGTTATGCCCATGTAGTCTCAGTACTCTGTGCCATAAAGGGGAACAGAAATCCACTTCTCTAATAATTGTAAACCTATCTATAAACTTTTTTTGTCACTTCTCAGTAATAAAAGTGAGTTTCTACTTTTATTTTGTGTCACTCTAGGTTATTAACCTACAGGGTCGGAAAATAGGCAAGGTTCTGGGAAGACAGCTAAATTCTCCAAGTTGAGCTGAGGGGAAAAAAAAAGCTTGATATAGTCAAATCCCCCCCATCCCCACTCACCCCCTCCCAAAAAAAAGATTTCTTGCAGTCATTGGTCTTCCAGACTGCAGTATATCCAGCAATGATTTATGACAGCTCTCAGAATTCTACCCCCCTCCCTTAAATGAACCACATTTTTCTTACTGTCTAAGTTGACTGCTGCCTGACTGAATACCCTGTTTTAGTCCTTTGGGGTCATATAAGAAACTCTTTTTAAAAATTTCCCCAAATGGTGCTTGGTTTCTGTAGTAGACTTTGTATATACATACACACACATACATATACACATGTATACTTATACATGTACATACATATGTATGGCTAGATGGGGTATATTGGATATTATATCTTTTCTCTCTCTCTCTCTCTTTATCTGTCTCTCTCCTCTCTTTCTCTCTCTCTCTCTCAGAAGGGAATATTATCTTTATTCCTAACCTAGGTTATTCAGGGCTGTTCTCAATTTTCCATGCAGTTACCTCCAAATAGGGTGAGGATACCAGCATGGAGGAAATCCCATTCTACAGTTTGAATTCTTCTCTGAAGCTTCTCTACTTTCTCTGACATGTGCCTAAATAAATCTGTAAACCACCTGGGTCCAAGGATGTGGAAGGAGAGGACAAGGCAGAGGGTAGAAGGAACCAAGGCCAAGTCAGACTGCTGGGCTCAGACACCATGGGCCACACCACTGAGTTTAAACACAGAACTTTTCTAAAACTCTCTTTTCACACTATCAAAAGGACCACCAGAGAAAGGCTATGTGTGTCCACAGATCCATGGAGGGCTGACATGCTTTAGATGCTACCTGGAGAGTGAAGCTGACCTTAAATTTCCAATGATTGTTTCTCTCCCCCCCCCCCCCCCCCATTTTTAGGTCCTTAGGCATGAATAACCCTGTTCAGATGTCAGAAGTCTATATCATAGGAGCTCAGCCCCTGTGTAGCCAACTGGCAGGGCTCTCTCAAGGCCAGAAGAAACTCTGTCATCTCTATCAAGACCACATGCAATATATTGGAGAAGGAGCAAAGACGGGCATTAAGGAGTGCCAGTACCAATTCCGACACAGACGATGGAACTGTAGTACTGTGGATAACACCTCTGTTTTCGGAAGGGTCATGCAGATAGGTAGGAAATAAATTTTTATTCCCCCCTCCCAAGTTATTTGTTGGAAATACACATTTATTCCAATTTACTCCAAAGCCTGCCTACTGTTTGCCTCTGATTTTTTTTGTGTAATATGGTTTTAGAGCTTTTATTTCTGTTGTTTTTGCCTATAGTGGCAGCATTATGTTATTAATAACAGTAATTCAGGCTGAATGAGTTTGCCAACAGTTTTGATTCCTGCTTGATCTTCTCAATATAGCAATGCCCTGGATCTCAGCATTCTTCTAACCAGATCAATCTGGCTTCTTTTCGGTTTTCTGAAAGTGGACGGCAAGGGTGCTGGCATTTGGGAGTTTGGGATTCTAAAACTTTTGTGGTTTTCAGAAGTTTCCTAGCTTCCGAAACAATTAACATCACCCTAGGAGCAAACTGAAAACTTTTGATTTTAAGAATGCTTAGCTTTAGAGCAAAACACAAGAAATACTCGGTAGATATAG
>CM053590.1:10259228-10261728 GCA_028646515.1 Pseudochirops corinnae | reverse complement strand
TTACTTACAGGTAGCAGGGAGACGGCCTTCACTTACGCAGTCAGTGCTGCTGGAGTGGTGAATGCCATGAGCCGGGCCTGCAGAGAAGGGGAACTGTCCACCTGCGGCTGCAGCCGAGCTGCCCGGCCCAAAGACTTGCCCCGGGACTGGCTTTGGGGAGGCTGTGGGGACAACATTGACTATGGCTACCGTTTTGCCAAGGAGTTTGTGGACGCTCGGGAGCGGGAGAGGATCCACTCCAAGGGCTCCTACGAGAGTGCCCGGACCCTGATGAACTTGCACAACAATGAAGCTGGAAGGAGGGTGAGTATTCCACAGGGGTTGAACTCTGGGTGCCCACCTGGACAAAGCCCCACACCTCCTCCTCCTGTGAAGTGAGTCCTGGATGCCCACCTAGACATGCTTTTATACCTGGCTGGCCCTCCTAGGCTTGTTTCCCCAGAAGAAGCTTGGGGGCTCAGCTGGGACAAACCTTTTGGCTTTGGCTTCCCTCTAGAATGTTCTTAAGTGTGTTGCTTTACCGAAGAGAGATTTTCCCAGCTTTCTGAATTAGATCTCAGTGAAATCTGCTGGTGAGCTGAGACATAAAATCTTTAATACCCAACTTTACATGCCCCGCCCCCCCATGGAGGATTGACATATTTGTGGTTGGCTCGCATTCTGGGAAGGGGTAAGATCTTGCCTGGGACCCTCTTGAAGAAGTTATTTCAGTGAATACCCAGCCGAGAAAGACCCCTCTCCCCAGGTTTCAGCCTCTGGCTCTTTCTTTGCCTGCCTGGGCCCCTCCCTTTCTGAAATTAGATCACTCACCTTAGACTTTGACTTAAAAAAAAAATACTTTTTCTAGGAAAGCTGCTGGGTTTTCAACAGTTTGGAATTTTATAGGTCTGACAGCCTGGCCAATCACGAGAGACACTCGGGAGGGAAGAAAAGAGCCCAAAATGTCCCTGAGAAGAATGTTCTTGCAGGGTGCTATAAACCTCCGGCCGCCGCCATGCTCCCACTTCCCCCCCTCCCCCTCCCCCGGGCCCCTCGTGAGGATATGAAAAGCTTCTCCACAATATTTAAAAACACCCCCCCCCCCTTTTTTTCCTGTGGTTAAACACATGGTTTTTTATGGTTTCTTTAAAACGTTTGAATGAAAGGGTGTAAACTTTTCTTAACACTGGCAACTCAGAAAGCCAGAGTCATTATTTTTTCATAGTAGATGCCAGAAACCTTCGCCTGGAGACTTTACACTTCTGTGTTTTGAGGTGAAGAAGGGAGAAAGATAATCACGGAGGCCCAGCCTGTTGGAACTGGAGACGCCCCAAGAACTCCTCTAGGGAGAGCCTCTCATTTCAGAGATGGGAACACAGAGGTTGCCCAAGGTGGCAGGGAGAGATCAGGTGGATTTGTGTGGGGATTGGTCATTTCTAGGTCCATTGCAAGGGTGACAGAGGCCACATGAAAGCAGAGCTTCAGTTACCTTGTGTATAGCTGTCTTCTCCTGGGTGACCCCCAAGGATCTAGTGACCATGAAATTGAACCTCCTTTCATTGTTGATGGGATAGATGGTGAGCTTCCTCAGGGAGCCTGGCAGCATTCAGTCTCTGGGTGGCTGCCTCCTTACCAGCCTCAGGGTGGGTCTTGCGTCCTGGTGTTTACTTGATGTCTCCCTCTAATTGACTTGGGAAGAAAAGAGTGGCATTTAGGATGGGAACAGATTCTCCAGCCATGCCCCAGGTCCCAGAATACTGCTCCCCACCCCAGCACCCTACCTGGCCACCTAGTGAAGGAGTGAGAACAGACCCTGGACAGCAGAAAAGCATCGGGTAGGGGCCTTTGCTGGCAGGTCTAGTGGCAGTGAATCTAAGAAGCATAAGTTTTCTGGCTATTGGGTGGATATTCTCATGCGACTGACATTCCTAAAGGTCCTTTTTGTGACCTGAAGGAGGCCGAATACCCGAGACCACCTTGGTTACCTAGACTCATGACTACCATGGAACAACGCTGATGGGTTCCATGGCATTGATTTTTAATGGATAAGGAGGAACATATCCTCCCCATGAGGATCTGCATCCCCTTAGCTCACCTCTAGGTCCTCTAATAGCCTTGGGCCACTGTGTGGCATGGTTGACTCTAGGAAAGCAGATAGTTTGTCCCTCACTGTAGGGGACCTGGGAGAAAGTTGAGCTCCAAGAGGGACCACCTTCTACCCTTTGAGTCTGGGGGACACCTCCTCCCCTGGGAACTATACTGCCAACGCCTGCCCTCCCAACTGCTTTTGCCCCAGGTAAATAGCTCTACCACCCCCACTTTTCTTGTAAGCCCAGGAAATACGTATTCAACTAGTCTCTAAGCAAACGTCCAAGATCTCTGGGTTAGTCGATATTTTACCCACAACATACTGATCTATTGGCTTCTCTCTCTCTCTCCTCTCTGTACTTCATCTTCTCTCTCCCTTTCTTCTTCTTCTTCTTCTTCTTCTTCTTCTTCTTCTTCTTCTTCTTCTTCTTCT
>CM053590.1:10241358-10258728 GCA_028646515.1 Pseudochirops corinnae | reverse complement strand
GACGGTCTATAACTTGGCAGATGTGGCCTGCAAGTGCCACGGGGTGTCCGGTTCTTGCAGCCTGAAGACCTGTTGGCTACAGCTGGCCGATTTCCGGAAAGTGGGGGATGCCCTGAAGGAGAAATACGACAGCGCCGCGGCCATGAAACTCAACAGCCGGGGCAAACTGGTGCAAGTGAACAGCCGCTTCAACACGCCCACCACGCAGGACCTGGTCTACATCGACCCGAGCCCGGACTACTGCGTGCGCAATGAGAGCACGGGCTCGCTGGGCACGCAGGGCCGGCTCTGCAACAAGACCTCGGAAGGCATGGACGGCTGCGAGCTCATGTGCTGCGGCCGCGGCTACGACCAGTTCAAGACGGTGCAGACGGAGCGCTGCCACTGCAAATTTCACTGGTGCTGTTATGTCAAATGCAAGAAGTGCACTGAGATCGTGGACCAGTTTGTGTGCAAATAGCAGGGCTGCTTCCTCCGGCAGGGGGCGCTCCCCACCCCAGGACTATCTCCACTTTATTTATAGAGCTCTCGATGATGTCTCCCCTCCCCCACCCCCACCCCGGTTGCAAATAGAAGCAACTAGAACCGTTTTCTGCTCCCATCCAAGAACTATGTGGTTTATTATTGTTATTATTATTGTTATTATTATTATTTGGCAAAAAAGGGGGGGAGAGACCAAGAAAATATTTATTTTATGGGGAAAAGGTGGAAATGAGACTTGTGATGGTACAGAATGAGGGGAAATCAAACCTGTCCCAATGTAACGACAGGGGACCGAGCCCACGGAGAGGAGGAAAGGAACCTCGGTGTCTTGTCTCCTGCCTTTGCCTTGAGGATCCCAGCCCGGTGGGATCCAAAAGGGTAGCGGTGGCCTCAACCTCTGCCTGATGGCATCCTCAGCCAGACTGAATTGTGCCTGTTAGAGAGATCACCAAGAAAGCCCCCCACGGGTCTCATGAAACCAAGGCTCAACTCGGGCTGGGGGCTGGGGGCTGGGGACTGGGGGAGGCATCATCGCCAAAGCTATTGTCTTCCGAAGGGTGGTGGGCTCCTCCTGACAGAGCAGAGAAGATCCAGCATCACTTAGGGGGACAAGGTATCTGATGGGGATTCTTTCCACCTGCCTAAGGTCCTTTTTCATTGAATCATTTTGTTCTAATGGTGAAATCTAGAGGAGGGTGAGAGGGAGAAGGGATTTAAATAAATACCTTTAACGCCAAGATCAGGTCAATAGTTTGAAACCCTGTGGATCAATCTCCTTTGTGAGATAGAAGAGGTCTTCAGCCTCAAAGAATCATCTATTTCTTCAAGGGCATCTTCTCCTTCTCCCCTCTTTTTTTTTAATTTAAAGGAAAAACAAAGCATTTCCCATAAAAGTGCCTGGTTAACAAGCGATCCAAGACGAGTGAGAATGAGCAAGTGTTGCGTCCCATCCGGCCCAAACCCGCCAGAAGTCCTCTGTCCTTTGGCCCACAACTGGGATGGCCCCAGTCAGAAAAAGGCATTTCCGAAAACCGCTTTCCCCTGATCCGACCCCCAGGCCTCCCTGATCCTGGGCTGTGACGGCTGGCCGCCTTCCCCAAATGCATCTCTCCCCTGTGATTTTTACAAGAGGAAATGAATCATGCGAGCCACCTTCTGAGAACTCTGGATTCCTCCTGGACTTTCTGTAAAGAGTCTTATTCAGAGGAGATGAGAGCTTTATATTTTAATGACTTTTATGTGGCTAATTCACTTCAAGGAGGTGGTGCAGCAATACAAGTTATGACCCTGTGTTTTGACGATACATTCTTACCTCTTGTAATAACCGGCAGGTAGATAGCTAGACAGACAGACAGACAGACACTCCAGGAATGCAGAAAGGACTTGGACAGGGAACTCAAGATAGGGAAATGTGGTCTGATGGTGCCTGATATCTCAATGTTTTTTGTACATAATATATATATAGATATAATATACATATATAAATATAACTATATCTTAATACAATGATCTGAACTTTTACAGTACTAAGGGGCTACTTCTCAATTTGGGGCAACGGAGGCCTCTAATACAAGGCGGTTAAGGTTTTTATGGTAAAAGTTTTCTGAAATTGGGTAAGATTGGGTGATATCACACACACAGGTGTTCTTTCCTAGGGTTTGGGGCTATGGATGAGGTATGATTTACATAAGGTCTCATGGGCAAGAAGACATCTTTTTCCCACCCTCCCTGATCCTGTCCCCTGTTTCCTTTCAATTTCTTGAGAGAACATTACAGATCACTGAAAAGGAGAAAGAGAGCAGAGTTCACCAGCACCCTTGATTGGTCCCTTTTATCCACGTAAATGGGAATACAAACTTTTTAGAGTTCTTGAAAACTAACCCCAAATTACAACAACAAACTCAGCTCACAGGATATCTGTTGTTGTTTTCTAAGACAGCTCTTTGGACCCAAATCCCACTGAATCTGGCCTTCAGTATTTCGTCTCCATGGTACTCTCCTCTGGCCTGAGAGAGGATAATTCTTCCCTGGTCCAGTGCTGGTAGGATGTGCATCTTTTCCATCACTTCTTGACTTCTTAATCCACACTTTCTCACTTTTAATTTATTGTACAAGGACATAGATTTCTTCTCCATTGCTAGAGATAACTAACAACATATCTTAAAGTAGAAAAACAGCAGTTTGTTGAAGATGTCACTTTTGGGGGTGTTTTTTACCCTAAAAAATGAATTAATTTTGTTCTCCTTTGATAAATCAGAGTTTTTTAAATTAAAAAAATTTTTTTTGAGTGATCATGTTCTTGAGTAGAGCCGAGTTGAACAATCCTAGCTATTAAACAATATTTAATGTAATATATTTTACTGGTCTTTTAGATATTCTATAAATCTTTCCTTCCCTATGATTTCTTTTGTACATTTAATGTACATATTTCTGCCTTGTGTGTTTTGTAAATTTCATTAGTCTAAGATATAAGCAGTGACAGGCTTCTGTGGTGATGAAAGATAGACTATAAAATAAAACATTGGTTGTATATCAGTAAGTGGTTTTAATTGTCCTTTAGGTTATGCCTATGGAGGTTATCAGAGAAATCAAGGAGAGGTTAGGTTGCTGAGATGATTTTTTTAAAATTGGAAAGTGAAGCATTTCGGCCAAATCTAAATTGTTTCGAGGCTTATAGATAATGGTAAATGGAAGCTAGCTGAGAGGGAGCCCCCTCTTCCTATATACCAACTCACGAACCCCACGAAGATGGTCCAAAGCTGGTAGAAGAGGTCATGAATTCTCTGAGCACCACACTGATCTTGTCATTCATTGTCTCAGAGCTGGGTTGGGATTTGCAACAGCCCTTAGAGGATCTCAGGGGTGGGAGGACAGATGCTTTTTTTCCGTTGCCAGATTTGTCATCCCAGAAAATGTATGTTCGTGGTTTCCATCGAAACTGTGGGACTTCGTCATTAGACTTTGGCTGTGCACTGTGGAACTGGCTGACAGTGTCACTTGAAAGAAAACTTGACAAAAACAGCTGAATTCGGACCCAGGACAGCAAGAAAGATTTGTTTTTAGGACGTGCAATTAACATAAGCACAAGTACTTTTAAAAAATCTTAAATTTATAGCAGGCTGGAGAAGGATGGCTAAATCAGTCTTTTTTTTAGGATAACCTTGTAACATATTGAGACCTTTCATAGATGCCAAGAATGCATTATTCCACAGAAAAACAGTAGACCAACATATAGAGTGTTTAAAATAGCCGCATTTCTGGGCAAATGTAAATGCTTGTGGTTCTATTACTAACATCTGTTTTAGTTTTCCTTCATTTGTATATTGACCAGTATTCGTTATTGCAAAAACATAGCCTCTGTTTAGAAGAGTCAGCAATTTTGAATATATATATGTATATGCATATGTGTGTGTATATATGTATATATAACATATATACACTTACAAATGCACACATACATACATATACACATATATGTATGTGTGTGTATGTTTACATATATTCATACTGGAGTATATTCAAGACCTTTCCAATACAGGAAAATGAACAAAAAATTGTATATTGCGCCAGCCAAACAGGGCCAGGTTCAACACAGTCATTTTCAACTCAAGGAGAAAGGGAGGCTGTTTTAAGTTCCTGAGTCTATCTGTTCTGTTCTGTAAGCTGCTGCTGCTGATACCCCTAGCCTGGCACCAGAATGTATGTGCGGAATCCAGCCAACCCCTTGGTTTTATGTGGTGCTGCCAATACTGGTTCCCAAGCCAGTTTTGCAAAAACATTTCTTGGAGCTTCTGGTATTGCCAAAGACCCAAGACCAGTGAAGAATCTTGAAAGAGTGAACTCCAGGCAAGAGACTTGTGTTGGAGGGGATTGATTTCCCATGCTTTGCGGCTGATGGCAAAAGATGGTCATTGAAGAAAACAGGCCCCCTCCCCCAAAGTTGGTGGTACATAATATAAAATATACATATATTATATATTATATATATATATAACTTGAAACATATATATAATGCAAATAAGCACCAAAGCACATGTCTAAAATATTGCATTGTCACTGTAAAATATACATTTAAAAATATTTATTAAAAAGAAATTTATTCTAGTCTCCCCCTCCTGTATGGAATGGTGAAGAATAGATGCAGTCCTTTTGAAAGCAAGGTGAGGAACTGAAATACATTACTGTGGATTCAAAGTCTTTTGAGGAGGATAGAGAGTTTAATTTCTTTTAGAAGGATTTCTGTTTTCCTCCATGCACTCAGGTTCCAACTGATAATATAAAATGGCTTGATGATATTTTGCTTTAAGAAAATATTCACATGTTAGTCACCTGAATAAAAGGGGGAAAACCACAATGATGGGATCTGGAAGAATGAATAGGTGTGACTTGCTAATGGTGTATTCATGGGAATCTAACAGTGGATTAAAATGCCATCGGTTTCAAAAGTAGAATTTAAAAAAAAAGGAGAAAAGAAGCATCTTAAGCCATTTCCAATGCAGTGTAAAATTTTCTGGGATAGATATGAGATAAAGATTATTTATTTTTGTTCATATCATGTACCTTTTCTATTAAAATCATTTGATAAAATATAGTGCAGTTGTGTGTGTGCTTAGCAGATGGTCTTGACTGTCCAGTTGTATGAGAGGCAAGGAGAAAGATGACTGTTTGTGTCACCCGGAAACCACCTCTCCTAAGTCAAGGACACCCGTTTTGCATAATGAGGCACATCTTTTTCCTGTTGTTGGTATTTCTATTCCTACCTATTTACCAGGGGCCAAATTTAGAACTGAAAGGAACCTGGGGGACCATCTGTCTAGTCTAGTCTAACCTCTCTCACTTGACAGAAGGGAAAACAAAAGTCTAGAGAGGTTCAGTGACTTTCACAAGATCACACTGGTAGTAAAGGGCAGCTGGAGTTCAAATCCCATTCTTTGGAATCTTCCCCTCAACCTTCATTCCACTGTGGACAGGCTTCTACTCGTGTGGGAACTGCTTTGCAACAGATTGAGAGAAGAGGGACCCAAGTACAAACTGGGTTACTGCAAAATCAGAGTGTGAAAAGAGGAGAAGAGAAATCTAACCACATGTGACGTGTACAGATTGCCCTGAAGACTTCTTTTGTTGTCTCAGGACGGCACAGGGGATTGCCAAGCTAGGGCTTGAAGGCAGCAAAAGCTTGCTAGCAAATCAGATTCCCACAGCTACCCCTCGAACCAATTACTGTTGGTTGGTTTGAGGCTTTACTTCATTTTTTTTTATTTCTTTAACCAAACTAAGGAATTTCTATGTGGCCCAGAACTGTCCTATCCAAAAAAAAAAAAAAATCTGTATTTATTTTGAGATGGCTAGCTACATAAGAGAAAGAATCAGAAATGAATGTAGGGAAAATTTATATTTAACTCAGAAAATCCGTGCCAGAATTTGTTGGTTTATTAAAATATGTGTGCACTACATTGGTGGAAAAAGTAAGGAGAGACCTGGCTTTGGATCTTACTTACTATCTGTGTGAACGTGGGGAGGTTCCTTCATCACTCCAGGCTCTGGATTCTTTAACTGTAAATGAGAAGAATGTACTAAATGACTTCTTCCATCCCTTCCAGTTCTCAGCCTGGGAACCAATGGCCAGATAGAGGGCTCTGTAGCCATGCATGTAAGGAACAAGAAAGTACATGGGGTGGATCCGCTGTGGAGGGTTCTGGGAAGTCCCTGACTGAAATTTCACAGGATGGGAAGGTATTGACCAGCAGTGATCTGGGAGGAGACACCCTCATCAGGGGAATCATATATCTGCTGGAGTATTAAGATATTGTACTAGCAAGGCTTTTCCAGGTGGAAAAAGAATAATGATAAATTTAAGCACTTGGTATAAATTGTGCCTCTCCCTGGGCAAAGTGTGTGTGTGTGTGTGTGTGTGTGTGTGTGTGTGTGTGTGTGTGTATGAGTATATAAAGGGAAGTCAATATAGATAGCAACAAACTTCCGTAGAGGAGGGAAAGAGAAGGAAGAGGACCTGAGTAAACAAGTATTTATTAAGTGCTTACTGAATGCCAAAAAGAAGGTGAAGGGAGTAAAGAAGAAGGTGGAAAGAGAAGAAAAAGCCAAAGAGGAGTTGTGCTGGATATTCGGTTGTGTCTGACTCTTCATGACCCCATTTGGGCTTTTCTTGGCAAAGGTAGTGGAATGGTTTGCCATTTGATTCTCCAGCTCATTTTACAGATGAGGAAACTGAGTCAAACTGGGTTAAGTGACTTGCCCAGGGTCACACAGCTAAGGTCAGATTTGAACTCAGGAAGATGAGTCTTCCTGACTCCAGACTTGGCACTCTCTGCACTATGGCACCCCCTAGCTGTCCCTAGCTGTTGGGTATAAAGCACACATCAGATCATAACCCTCTCCACTCTTGCTCAACCAACTCTAGTGGCTCCTGATTGCCTTAAGGATCAAACATAAACTCCATTTGACATTCAAAGCTCTTCACAGCCTGGTCCCTTTTTAGCTTTTCAATCATCTTTCATTTTGTTCTCCTTCTTGCCCATAACCCAGCCATACTGGCCTACTTACAGCCTCCACACACAGGGCTCTAGATCCTATGTTCTGGGCCTCCTATGTATAGGGTTATGACTACAGCTTCCAATATATCCATACCTGCTATTTTGTCATTTGTCTGCCGCTACAGGAGTTTGAGTTAGGTAAAAACAGTAAAATGATATAGGTGATGTCTTGATTCATGCATAAATTGGATTTAACTATGGCAAAGTGTCATGATGTTGTCAGTCTCCCCTTCAGAACCACTGGAGTCCAGTGGCAGGATAAAAGTCAAGACAACTGATGATGGCCCAGGAGGCAGTGGATGACATTGGTGTTAGGAAAGTTAGTTAGGAAAACTTTGTTTTCTTCATAAATGATCTCTGGATCCTGGGACCTCTGGCACAGCCACAAAGGGTTTCTGGTTAATGAAGGTAATAGTGAGAAGGTGAGGATCAGACTAGTACGGATTGGCCTCAAGTTGGCATGAAAGGCATGAACCCTAAACTCATGGGCAGCATGTGACTCTCTTTCATAACAAATATCCATAGAACCCAGCTTACCAACACCTGTTAGTACTTACGGTGTCACACTGTACAGGGAAGGGCTTCGTTCAACACGAGGGTGAAGTTGAGTCAAGGGTGGCCCTCTTAGAGCTCTCCATGGTACTAGAACTGACTGGCCCTGTATGAATCCTCTCTTGGAGATAGGGAATTCAACTGGTTTGAGTTTGAAAACACAAGGCAGAACAATGTAAAGGTCTATGGGAAGTCTCACTCTGACTGCATAGACAATTTCCTGCCTACTTTAATTCCTTAATGTGTACCATAATTCTTTGCCCTGTGAACACTTAGTGCAATGTCCGATACATAGTAAGGGCTTAAGGAAGCTTTGTTGACTGAATGACTATTGATGGGTTTCTAAGCCCAGCTCTACCAGTTTCTGCTTTAGGTCTGAGCATCTTGGGATGATGATGCTATTGTGGGTCAATAGCACATTGTTATGCACAGTCCTTTCCTGAAAGCTGGTTTGACGAAAAGAGAATGAGAGCTTGCCAAGTACCCATGGATGCTAAAGTAGCCACATAGATGATGCTGGAAGTGGGAGGGTGTACATCCAAGACTCAGTGCCTGGGTGGGAATCTTCAGACTGGAGGAGACCTTACAGCAGTCATGCCCCTTTTTGTATTCCATTACTGTTTATAACGTAATTTCCTCACAGCAACCTTCTGAGGTATGTGGCACAAGTATGATCATTCCCAATTCACAGCTGAAGAAACCAAGCCCCAGATAAGGAAAGTGACTTGCCCAATTAGAATGAAACAGCCAGAAATTGGCAGGGCCATTATTACAACTAAGGGTGTCTGACTCCAAGTCCAGCGCACCCTTATTACCTGAGAGCTACTTAAAAGGAGGTACCACTGTCCAAGCAGAAATCCTAACCTGTAAAGCATGCAGTAGTGAGAAAGTACCAGGAGTGGAGTCAGGAAGACCTGAGTTCAAATCTCACCTCAGATACTAACTAACTATATGAACTTGGCCAAGATACTTAATTTTCTCTGCCTCAGTTTCCTCTTCTCTAAACTGAGAGGCTGGAATTCCTGACAACCAAGGTACCTTTTAGTTCTGAATCTATCATCCCTAGTGCTCGGGCACTAGTTTTGGGCACAACCACAAGGCTGCCCCTCAGAAGCAGAGCAGAGAGGCTGCCACTCATGGATCGATGATTATCTCTTCTGTTAGAGTGTAGGACAAAGCCCCTTTCAGACCTTAAGGGTAGTTATTTGCATATGGGAGGACCAGAACTTCTCCAAGCATTTAGCTGGAAAGAAATGATGCCTCGATGAGGTCTTCTTTATTGCCTTATCTTTTCTCTGACTACTCATTTGGGTCAATGGGAGAAGTTCACAAAACAGAGAAACCTGAACCCCAAAGTTGTTTTTTTTTGTCATTATTGGGAAAAATGGACATGGTTTGGAAAAAGACCTAGCCAGCAGATCTGCGAATTTAGTAAGCACTATTGCTTAGTTAACATGACCAGGATGAGGACATCCTATAGGCCACCAGAAAATTTAAAAAAAAAAAAACATGAAAAAAAAGAACCAAGCAGTTAGGTCTAAGAACAGTCACTCCATGGGGGACTCTGTTCTTCTCTGAAGGCTGGAATCCTCTGGGCCCTGACTGAGTAAGACTGGGGAGGCTTCTGCTGCTCATAGGGCGAGATTGTTTATTTCCCCACCCCTCTGCCAAAAACCCTGTATCTTAGCAGTACCAAAGATTTTGGCAGAGGCACTAAGCAGCAGAGGCTATGAGACAAGAGAGGCATGAATCCATCAGTCCTCAGAGGTGTGAATTTCCACCTTGCCCTCTCCTCTACTCTCCCCTCCCCCACCTCTGGATCTGGCTATTTACACACACGAGCCTTCCTGCTTGTGACCTCTGTACAGCTTGTGCTTGTGGGAGAGTGAGAACCAGGTATTATGGCAATTGTAGGCTTCTTCCTAGGCCTTGGGTTAGAAGAGAGACATCATTGTGTTTTTATTTTTATTTTTTGCTTTTTTTTTTTTTGGAGGGCAATTGGGGTTAAGTGACTTGCTCAAGGTCACAGGCTTGTAAGTGTTAAGTGTCTGAGGTTGGATTTGAACTCAGGGCCTCCTGACTTCAGGGCCGGTGCTCTGCATCACCTAGCTGCCCCCAACATTGTGTTTTTAACTATGTCATTGCTTTGAGCTAGTTGGTCCTGATTATTGAAAATGGGAACGTATCAGTGGGGGCTTGGAAGCTATGTTTTTAAGAACCAGCATAGTAGCTTGAACCAGAAGGAAGTGTCCCTTATTGGTACCAAATTCTGAGTTGGAAAGGAGGTCCTAGATGGGGCCCTATACTTTCGTTGTCAGTGCCACCTTCTTTTGGCACTGTCAGTAAGCTTGAGGCGTCTGTTCAATCTGTCTGTGAAGTGGGGTACAAGGTCCACTTTTTCTGTGGGGAAGCCCAGAGGGATTAAGGAATGGGTCATCTTTCTATCCCATCAGAACAGTTGGTTTGTTAGCCAGATGAAGCTATGTGTGTGTGGCCTAGTAGAGAGAGACGTGGCTCCACCTCCATCCTTATCATGACCATCATTTTCTCCATCTTCATCACCACCACCACCATTAGCAATAATGACACAATATGTTACAGTGCAAGAGAGCTGTCCTTTGAGTCAGGATGACTTGGGTGACTCAAGCTGACCATGAGACCCCAAGCAAGTCACTCTACTACTCACTTCCCCCACAAATCAAGACTATATAGGGATTGATTGGGAAATCAATCCCTTTCTTGCATAAACACTTATTGGGTATGTTGGTAAGGAGATTCTTTTTAGGTATAGGCTAGACTATGTGGCCTCTGAGATTCCTTCCAACACTGAGATTCCATGGTTAGGAGTATGTTTTCGTATATCATCTCAGTCAATATCCATGTATCCTCAGTGAAGGCATTCCACTTCCTTTGTGCCTCAGTTTCCTCATCTGTCAAGTGGAGGTGGGCTTCTACTAAGATCATACCATATTTGATTTTTTTTTTTTTCTAAAGGCCACATTTTATTCTGGTAATGTTGTCCTATAATGAGAGATAGGTTTCATGGTCTCATTGTTGAGATCATTGTAAACAGAATGGATATTTCTCTAGTAACTACCTTTGACAACATGGTAAGTAGTTAATATTTGCCTGTGGGACATTTCTTGTCCTATCTCTCATTTATGTCAGGGTTGAAGGGATGCCTTAGTCCAACTCCTTTATTTCACAGCCCAGAGTCAGGAAGATTCTTCCTGGTAAGTTCAAATCTGGCCTCAGACACTTAAATTGAGGTCCAAAAACAACTGTTTGGTGTCAAGGATTCTTCTTGACATGGAGAAGGGAATAAACCTAATGACTGAAAGTGATCGACGGTGTGTTACTCCTTTAAGGAATACTCACTTTTGCAATGAAGAGTGAGGTGGGTTGTAGGGAGGCTTCTCAGAATCTATCTGATTCTTTTGGGAATGGAGAGTATGTTTGTCCCCAGAGGACTGAATCTCTTTACCAAAACAGGTAGAAGTGGCATGATGTTCTGCTGTCTCTACAGAGAAAAACTGTTTCCTATGTCTGCAATTTCCTCTCTCCTCAACTTCATCACTTTGAATTTGTATTCTCTTTGAGACTAAGCTTATGGGTACCTTCTATACAACATGACCTTTCCTGATTTCCCTAGCTTGTTTCCTCCCCACTGACTACTATGCATTTACTCTGCATATATTTAGCACCTAAGAACATTCCACCTCCCCAACCCCACATCCGAGTTCTTACAGTGGGTTCTACTAGATAAGAAAAGACAAAGTTCTCTTTATGTGAATGAGCCCCCACCAATGTGTTAACCTTCAATGATTATCTAGAAGACATAATTAATTCAAAAGAAAGACATTTAATACAATAGGTTGGTAAGAAAAGTAGCAGTTAAATGTTTCCCATATAAACCGGGGAAAGACATTATTTCACAAATATATTCCTGAGGGAAGAGTTAATGTACTTAGAGAACATGTATGGCTGGGACATGTGAGTGGAAAGATGCATGTGTAGGCAACTTGGAAAAGCAGAGCAATCACATGGTGGAGCAATTCAATCTCACTGTTTCAGGGGTATGAATGTCTTCATGGTGGCCATTCCACGGGTTCTGCTCTCTTCTGGACTTTTGTAGTGAAAAGTCTCCACTAGATACATAGATTTTCTTTCATTGCAGCCCAGCCCATAGTGTCTGCCAGATATTGGTATGCCAATGCTCTAACCTGGCTGCTGCTGGGCATTTCTCTGCAAGTCCTGAAGAAGCTGCTAGTCTTGTAAGTCATGACCCCACCAGGTAGAAGTTTTTGTGGCTTGTCTCATCTTCTGGCTTCAGTTGGAATCCTTAGACAGACTGCTCTCTGTCCCTCATAGAAGGGGGAGTGGGCTCTGCTAAGATTCTTTTAATTCAAAGCCCAGAATTTTTCTTTGGTTTGACAAAGCAGAACACGCTCAGTTATCTTGACTTTTTATCTTTTCCAGTCTTGGTTTTTCTCTTCCTTAGTTAGAAAATACTTTCCTTTCTCATGGCTTCCTTGCACTAGTCTCCAAGCTCTTTGGAATGAAGAAAAGAGATACTCCTAGCTAGTTAGTTGGTAGCCTCAAGGGCAGTTAGGTGGCACAGTGGATAGAGTGCAAGGCCCAGAGTCAGGAAGATTCTTCTTGGTGAGTTCAAATCTGGCCTCAGACACTTAATAGCTGTGTGACCCTGGGAAAGTCACTTAACCCTGTTTGCCTCAGTTTCCTCATCTGTAAAATTATTTCCAGTATTTTTGCCAAGAAAACCCCAAATGAGGTTACAAAGAGTTGGATGCTCCTGGACAACCACAAAAGCTGGTACCTTCAGGTTTTATTCTTATGTTTTAAAGCTGTATTTCCTGGACACTGGTGCATATGTTGACCATAGACTCTTATTTTCTAGATGTCTCTTTTTCTCATTTTCTCTCTCTCTGTCTTTTTGTCTATTTCTCAGGCTCTGTTTCTGTCTCTGTCTGTCTACCCCCTCTCTATCTCACTCTCTATGTGGCTCTCTGTTTAATAACCATTCGGGGGTATTATGCCCTCAGATTCATTCCAGGGGAGAACAGAAACCCTATTGACCTCTTGGGGTCAGATTCCTTGCCCCATCTTTGGGAACCCACCATGCTTTGTGTCTGCTATTTAAATTACTTTAAGCAAGAGGAAAAGCTAAGCTCAGCTGCCAATCACTCTTCACTGCTTCCTAACCACATTCCTGGTCTTTCACACCTATGGGCACCAAATAAACCTCCTCTGGCTTTAAGCCCACCTCCTATGTACTTGATATTCACGAATCTGTGTACATCACTGGTTTGTAATCCAGGAGGAATAATCCTGCAGGCATCCTCCCCCTTACCCTGGGCCAAGTGGGTGGGTATTACATGCAGACCAGGTAAATATTGTCTCCCTTTCACAATCCCCTCCAGAAGAATGTAAACCCTCTGAAGACTGTCCCTCTGTCCCCCTTGTCTTTTTTCTCAGTGCCTGGCACAGGGCCTGGGAAGCAGGAGCCCCTTTATAAATGACTTGCCAATTGATTACATCAAACTTGAGCAAGGAGATTGATGCAAATCTCATCGCCTTGGTAATACCAAAAATTATTACAATAATGACAACAATCAGGATAGCAAGAACAACAATTTCCATTTCCATAGAGCTTTAATATTTACTAAGTCTTTCCTTGCAAAAAAACCTCATGGACATGGGAATACAAGCTTTATCCCCACTATACAGATGAGGAAACTGAGACACAGAATGAATTTAATGTCACCCAGTTTCACAGATCTGTTGAAGAGTCAGGACTGGAACTCAGATCTTTTGCCAGAGGCAGCCTGATGGTGGGTTTGAACACCAGATTTACAATCAGAGGACTTGGGTTCAAATCTTATGTGCTCCTTATTTTGTTCTCCAGGCCTCAGTTTCCTCATTTGTAACATTTCCTAGTCAGCTCTAAATCTGAGACCTAAATATAGCACTCTTTCCAC
This sequence comes from Pseudochirops corinnae, assembly GCA_028646515.1. Taxonomy (NCBI): domain Eukaryota; kingdom Metazoa; phylum Chordata; class Mammalia; order Diprotodontia; family Pseudocheiridae; genus Pseudochirops; species Pseudochirops corinnae. The sequence goes on along the minus strand of CM053590.1, from coordinate 10,245,143 downwards.
ATTCCACCACCCTTTCCGCCCATGCCTAAAGCCTGGACTGGTCGCCCTTCCAGATCTTGGTGGGCAAGGCCCAGAGTTCTCCTAGATGGTGTGGTTACCCAGTTGGGACCAACTCTGGTTTGACCATGAATTGCCTTCCTACCTCCTCTTGCCAGATCCCAAGCCACAGTTCCTTAGGTTTTCCCAGAGTAGCTTAAACCACTTGAAATCCAGTCTCCCAAGCCGAGAAACCCCTTCTGGATATTTTTCCCTCCCACTCTCTCTCCTCCTAAATTTCATTAGGGTCTGACAATTTGTATACCCACTTACCGCTTAATCTGATTTAAAATGGCTGACCATAACGATTAAAGAGTGAGCTCTTCTCCAATGCACGAAGGAGCGTGAGTTTGAGGATTTCTTCAGTAGTATGCCTGTGTGCAGTCTCCTTTGATGGCATTTTTCAAGTCTGAATTGTTTCTATGAGGTCCCTGACAAACAATTGGTCCCTATCAGGATGAATAGCTCCACCCCTCTTCCCCATGATGTCTGATGGAGATGTCATGGAGTTCCAGGCATGTGATAAAGTCCACTAAACCTCAAAGCCTGCCTCATTCTAGGAAGGCTGCAGGAACCATCCAACCATCTTTGGCATGAGCAGTTCACATGGTTAGACTGAACTGATACTCACATTACTGAGGGTCTGGCTCTATGAGGTGACTTTGTTTTGGCTTTGTAACTGAAACACAGCGGACTTTCCCTGTCTCTGTCTTTCTCTCTGTGTCTCTCTCTGTGTATACTCATGATTTCCTTTTCTGAGGTGAAGGTGCTTTTTATTATTCTCATTAATATAAATACAGAAACAACAATCCCACGGGAGGGTATACTCTAGGGCTATGCCCTGGACCTTTGCTCTCCTGTCCTCTCCTCTCTTCTCCTTGTTCTCATCTTTCCTCTCCTCTTCACACACTCTTGGTAAGCTTAGTAGTTTATATTTATTCAATTATCATCACTAAAGATAGAGAGAAGCAGTGTGTTAAAAAACAAAAAGAAATACAACAACAACAAAACTGACTCGGAACCAGGTCGACTTGGGTTCAAGTCCCACTGAAGATGCTTACTGGTTGGGTGACCTTACACAAGTCACCTAACCTTTAGGTTCTCCAGGCAACTTTAAGACTATATGTTGCAGAGAAAGTGCTAATGTGCATTGGTAGAAAGAGCCTTCTTACCTGGGAACTCCTTTGAGCAATGAGATCACTGAGAGTTGATCTATCATTGTCCTATATTTACCTATTTGTATATGTGGTACCATAGAATATAAGCTCTTGGAGTCCAGGGACTGCCTTCCTTTTGTACTTATGTTATAGCACCCAGAATAGTGATCACACATAGTCCTTAATAAGTTCTTTGTGATTAATGCTCTCCATGGAGTTGGTGCCCAAATCTTCATTGCCTCTCGCTCCAGCTCCAGTCTTCCATCACCAATTACTGCCCTACGTTCCCACCTAGATATCCCATAAGTATCTCAAACTCCACACATCCAAAAGAGAACAGCATATTTTCCCTAGAATCCATCTCCTAATTTTTTTTGTTTGCTTTTGTTTTCTTTTGAGAGCACCAATATCTTTTTAGGTTCATAGTCTGAGACATTCTTGACTCCACCATCCCTTACAGCCATATTCAATGATGACCCAGATCTTTTTCTCACAGAAAAGATATGGAAAAACTCCCTGCCCCATACACGCCTTTGCAGAGGTGGGAAGTCCATAAGTGGGAAACATTGCATATGTTAAAAGATTTTTTTCAATATATTGATTAATTTTTCTGATTTTTTTCTTCCTCTTATTTATTTTTCTTTCTTCAAACATTTTTTTTTATTACATGAGATAGGTAGAGGTAGGAAAATATTTTAGAAGAAACGTTGATGTGAAAGCAAAATATATTGATAAAAATTTACTTTAAAAAGATTATTCTGAAAATACATCTATAGGCTTCACTAGAGTCCCAAAAGTTGAAACTGTGATGATGCTGTGAAGGTTTGGAGCAGGAGCGTGATTTGGTCAGCCCTAGATCTTAGGAAGATAACTGAGGCAGCTTCCTGGAGACCAGAATAGGTCTTCTAATGAGCTTTGTGACCTTGGACAAGTCAAGCTCTCTTTCTGCATGTTTCTTTGCCTGTTAAAGGAGAGATCAGATGAAATATCTAAGCTTCCTTCCAGGACTGACAAGCTATGATTTGATGGTGCCATTTGACAAGTAATCTTCTACCACTCTGTCCATGCTTGCTAACAGGTGTGCCCCAACATGGTGGATAAAAGGCAGGAGTCCCTGGGTGAGGTGGGAAGAGGTAGGTGGGATGGGAGGGCAGTTAGCAGAGAGAAAAAAGATGGGCGTTCCTTGCCTTGAGCTGAGCCATCCAGACAAGGGACATGTTGTGGCTTATCCAGTGTACACTTGGGGAGCTAAGTGGTTATTAGATGGAAGGGAGGGGAGCAATTAGGTGGAAACCTTTGGGAAAAGACTATCCTGCTGAGATGTGGGCATGGCAGCGGCTCTCTGAGCATCCAAAGGTGTTAGAAAGGGGGAGGAGCTGTGACTTAGGGGTAGAAGATGGGAAAGAGGAGGGCCCATCTATGTTCTAGGATCTTTCAATTATCATTCAACCAAGACAGGAGCCAGACTGCCACCAGTGAAACACCTGGCTAACAATGAGAGGCAGAAATGGGACATAATTAGGGGCTAGAACTTGGGACACAGTCACTGCCAATGAGACTCCATGACAGAGTATGAGAGTTAGAAGGGAAGTCCTGAGGAAACTGAGGCTTGATGAGGGACATTGGGTTGACCAAAGTCAACAGCTAGGGAGAGAAGAGCAGAAATGTTTAGAACTTGGCTTTGCTGGTTTCTAGTTCTAGTTCTGGGATTTTCATGAGGTCAGAAAGGAAGAGAAGTGCTGGACTGAGCAGAGAAGGCTTCATGAAGAAGGCAAAGTATCACTGACATGGGACCTTCAAGGGTGGCTAGGTTTGGGGAGCTGGAGAGGAAGGACAAAGCCACTTAGGGTGGGAAGGCAAGCAGGACAAAAGACCTAGAGGCCAGGGAGTACATCACAAGAGCAATTGAAAGAGTCTAAGAGACCAGCGAAAGAAGAAATTGCCAGTCATTGTATAAGTGAGTCTGGTTTGGTGAAGCTTCCCTAAAGGAGACAATGAAAATCTAGGCAGTGAATAGCTTACTGGACGTGTTGGGGTCAGGAAGACCAGAGTTCAAATCTAGCTTCAGACTCTTACTACCTGTGTGACCCTGAGCAAGTCACTTAAACTCTATTTGTCTCAGTTTCCTCAGCTGTGAAATGGTAATACAAACAGTACCTACCCTCATAGGATTTTTGAGAATCAAATGAGCTTATCACAAAGCACTTAGCAGAGTGCCTGTCACATTCTAGGTGCTACAGAAATGCTTTTACCCCCCTCTGTGCTGGATTTCTACAATGTTAGGGACTGTCAATTGGGACAAGTCAACCTTATTGACTAGCATCAAGACTGATGGTATGGATGGGTGTTAACTAGGTCTTCCAATGATTTAAAAGTCAGATTGAAAAACATTTGTTAATTAGTTGGTATACAGAAAATACCATGCTCAATATAAAGGCAAAAAAAAAATTAAACAATCCCTACGCTTAACAGGTTTATAATCTAGTAGGAGAACACAACGTGTACATGGAGAAATAACTATGTGCACACACAGACACACACACACACTATAAATTCTAAGGGTCTGTCTATCTATCTATCTATCTATCTATC
>CM053590.1:10222136-10240858 GCA_028646515.1 Pseudochirops corinnae | reverse complement strand
TCTATCTATCTATCTATCTATCTATCTATCTATCTATCTATCTATCTATCTATCTGTCTATCTATCCTGTCCACCTATGCCACCTGAGCTGTTCTTGGAAGGAATATAAGTGACTCCCAGAGACAGAGGGGTCAAGGAGAGCAGGAGAACATTTTAGATATTATGGACCACCTCTGAAAAAGCATGGAGGTAAGTGATGGAATCCCCTGTATGAGAAACAGCAAGCAATTTGACTGGAATTGAGGGTGCAGGAAGGGGAGCTCACCCAGAACATTGAGTCTGTTCTCTCACTTTAGGTGAAATCTTAGTGAGAATCATGGAGCTCTGATGTGAAAGCTAGGACCAGGGCTGAAGACTCAGTGGGATGTTTTTCTCCTTTATCAAAGGCATTACCAGATTGTTGAAGATAATGGAAAATCAGGACAATATTACAGACTTGTGGCTCTCACATCAGGATGTGCAAACTCCTTGTAGTAGTCATGCCCAAGTTCTCTTCACTGCGGAGGAAACTGGTCTCAAGATCTACTGATGAATTCCTAAAGTGGAATAAGGCTGGAAGATGAGATGGGAAAGGAAGGATGCTGTGGTAGAAGCTTCCGGCAGAAGGACTGGGCATTGTTCTAAGCTCAGTGGGGATAAGTATTCTTTGAGCAGACCCACGACCAGTACTCTCTCTATGGTCAGTCACTTCCTGGGACACACAAGAGTTCTCAGCAAGTCTTTGGCTTGGCAGGGGAGTTAGAAGAACAACTTAGTGCTCCTGTGTCCAGGGCTACCCAAATATTGTCTGAACCCGTCTGACCCATTTCTAATTTATTCCAGATGCACTTGGGAGGAATTTGAAAAATGCAGATTTGGGAGGGACATTTATCGTTTACAAAGCAGCTCAACACATTCACACAATACTTGGCCACTGCAGGAGGATTTTGCTCCTTCTTATGACCTAGGATTTAGAGGGACAAGGCTCAGTGTTGAGCTCTCAGGGAAAGCCAGAGAGCTTAAAGGGCTTGCTCAAAGTCACATAGAGTCAGCTAGGCAGCAGCCAGTCTTGGATTGGAGCCGAGATGCTTCGACTTGAAATTGAATTCTCTTTGCACTCCCACAGGCCACCTTTCAGTGTAAGCAGCCTGACTGCTCTTCCCTGGAGTTTGAAATGTGAATCTGATCTCTGATTCTTCCCACCCACCCTTCCCTGCCAGTTGAGAATTCATGGGGGTGGGTACCCACTATCCCTGCCAGTGAAGAACAGGAATCATTGGAGAACTGAGGTGGCACTCCCTACTTTAATCCTATTTACCTCTAGGGCTTGAAAAGCAGAAGCCTTTGTAGCCAATCCTGTGAGCCCCACGGTAGGTATCAAGAAGTGCTAGAGATGCCCAGGAAACCTCCCATTCATTTAGTCTCGGAGGGCTGGTGACCTCTTTCCATTGCATTGAAATCATTGGAGCGGTCAGCGCTACAGATACTTTGCTGTTCCTGTAGCTGTCGCTGCAGATGTGAAAGTAGAGGCTAAAGAGGCTTAGCGATTTGCCAAAACATTTATCTAGGCTAAATCGTACCTGAAGAAATGAATCTCAGTACAACACCCCCATTAAACAGTTTTCCAGCCTTTGTCTCAAGACCTCTAGGAAAAGAAAGCTTCCTATCTCCCCTGGAGGTCAATGCCCTTTTGGGATGCCTTTCAGCGTAAGGACGTTTTCTGCGTTGCTTTTCTACATCTGCTTCTTTTCCATTCTGCCCAGTGTCTCCAGGCTCTGTCCTCCGGCTCTATGTAGAATAACTCTAACCCTCTTCTCCTTGGCAGCCCATCAGGTCTTTCAAGACACAAACATGTAATGCCCCCGAGTCTCCTTTCCTCCTCCTTCCCTCCTCCTTCCCTCCTAACTGAACCTCACAGAGCACGGATATAAGTCTTGCTTCCCCAGTCAGGGTCACTTTAATTTGGTCTTCATACTCTTACCACTGGGCACAGGTCTTGGCCTTAAAAATGGCCCTCCACTGATTGAGCTGGTCTAGATATTTATCGCATTCCTTCCTGTGAAACATAAGCCTCTTGAGGACAGGGGTGGTTATAATTTTGTCTTTGTAACCCCATTGCCTACATGGCGACTGACCTGTTATAGGTGCACTTTGATTGTCTCCTGTGGCGTAAGCATATAGTATATACCTCCTTTCTCCCTTGAGGACAGTGTCTGTATTTTCCCTTTGAATTAGGAACCACAGCATCTAGCACAAGACCCTGCAAACAGTGGGATTAACAAATGCCCGCTGGATTGGACTGATCTGTGGTGAGCTAAGCAGAGCACAGCTGGGGGTGAGGACAAGTATGGCTAATGTCTGGAGGAGGGCCAGGATGGCACTGGCTTAGGAGGCCCCCAGCGGCCTGCTCTGTGCTTAATTTCAGACCCCCAGGATCAGTATGTTCTCCTCATCCTTCAGCAGAAGACTGCCAGCAGAGCTCCTCCCTGCTCTCCATATAAACACTCAACTTGGTTTATGGGCCTTTGGCCAACAGAGCTTCACAGACAGGGACCTCAGGAGAGCCAGGTCTGCTGTCTGCCCCTGCTCCTGGGGGTACCTGCCCCAGATAGTCCCAGGAGAGAAAATCCACTAGCCCCTCCCCCAAGCTTATACTACTGGCCTGAGAAGGGGTTCTCACCCCATCAGCCAGACTTGGCCCCTGTCCTCTAGAGTCAAAGCTTTTTGTTTGGCCAGGGAACCAGAAAGTCATATGGCCATCCTAGCCCTGCCTACCTCCAGTCTTGGGATGAAAGGAGCACAGGGGTAGACTCCCTGCCCATCCCCATGTTGGGAAACAAAGCCTAGGGTAGCTGGCCAGCATTGCCATACTTCTGGTCAGTCTGGGTCAAGCTGGGCATTGTCACCTCTTGCCTTGTGCAGGAATAAGAAATGTGGCATGCGTAGTAGAAAGAATGCTGGGTTGGGATTAAAATAGAGGACCTCTTTGTGACCTTCCCTAGGCCTCAGTTTCTCCTTCTGTAAAACAAGGGGCCTGGTCTTGATGGCCTCTGGAGTCCTTCCAGCTCTAAATCTATGACCTTGCCCAAAGTCAGACAGAGTATTGCATGTGGGGTTGGGGGCCTGGGTTTCAATCCTGCCTCTGATGTTAGCTAGCTGTGTGGCTTTGGGTAAGTGACTGCAGTTCTCTGAACCTCAGCTCTCTCCTTTGTGTAAAGGGGTCTCTGAGACCCCTCAGAGCAGAGCACAGCAGCCCTTGCTAACATTTCTGATTTAGCTCTGTACCAGGACAGTTCCAATTTCATTCATAGCAATCCCAATGATCTCTCTGCTCAGTTCCAGGTCTTGCTTGTAGATCCTGAACGTTTCCCCATTTTCACTCTTCTTGAAATACTCTTCTTGAAATGTTCACTATCTGGATGGGGAAATGCCCCCAAAGGATGTGTGGCTACTACTAGACCTTAGCACAGATAAAGCAGCTCAAGGTCTATTGAGGGAAGAGGGAAGGCTACATTCTAACCACCATTCCCCCTTTTCCTATTCACCTTTGACTAACCTGGGCTCCACTCTGATATCTCATCATCCTCATTCATCCTACACCTACCTTACATATCATACAAATTTATGTCAGTATGTCAGTGCTGCCAGGGTGATTACAGAATCATAGACTCTCAGAGGTGGAGAAGACCTTCTCCATTGGACCATCTGGTCCAATCCTCTCATTTTTTTGGGGGGGGGGTAACCGAGGGAAAAGGAGTGAGATATACTGACCAAAGTTACAATGATGCTCAGAGATAAACTATTTATTCCCACTCTGAACAAATAACTTTGCATAGACTTTGTAAATATAATGTTCTTCTCCAATCTGACTACACATTGGACTCTCACTGGTGCTTCTAGGTTGGGTACCCAGAAGGACAGCGAGTTCCTTCATTGTTTAGTTGTGATTTGGGGTGCTGGGAACCTTGAAATGTAAGGGTACAGAGCCAGTCTGCCTGGAAAGAATTTAAACACTCAAGCCTTCTTTCAGTCAAGGCGGCAAGGTTTAATGTAATGCCAATAAGGGGGTGATGGTAGAGATTCTTAGGGAATCTGTAGTATTGTAAAGCTTATAGTAGCCTTCAGATTCCTTGAGAATCTGTGGATTTGATAAGGATAAGACTGTTTATTATAAAAAGAAAAAAGAAATAGGGTCAGGGAAAAGATCTTGATGAGATTAAGGAGTGGTAAATAGCCTTGGGTGGACAGGTACAACTGTGAAAAGATCTAGATGGGATTAAGGAGTATCCAGTAAGCTAATTAATTCATCAAGGTGGGCTGGGGTAGACTAGTTACTTTGGGTGGAGGCTGCTGAAATGTAAGGGAAAATTCAGGGACTGGGTTGCTTTCAAAGACATGTTCTTTTCCTTTAGGGGTCCAGGTCCCATAACTCTCATAGCTCAATTCTAGGGGTAATCCTGTGGGTGACTATGCTCCTAACTCTAGCTCACCACCCCTCACTGGTCTTTTCCCCCTTAATCAGATAGACCTAGTTGTTTAGCAAAAATATATATAAAATAAAAATAACTCCAATGGTATAGCAAGACCAGGAGTTAAGAGTATTTTTCACAAGATCAGTCAGTCAACATACATTTCTCAAGTGCTTATTATGTGACAGACAATGTGCTGCCTATCCTGTGTACTAACCAGGGGTACACTCTTCTGCAGATACACTCAGAGTCTGGGAGTGCGGGGAGCATGGCCATGAACTGAGAACACAGGGCTTCTGAAGTATAGGAAGGAAACAACCCCACCAAGCCAGTGGTTAGAGGTGGAAAAGACTGCATGAGCCCATTTGGCAGACCACTGCCCAGCCCAAGAAGCTAGCCTAACTGGGTGGCTCACCTAATGCCAAAACTATACCCCCACCATCACCATCACAAATGCCTGGAAGATTGCCCCAGGTGAGATTGAGCACCAAGAACCTACAGTTCTAGACTGTGAATTTCCTCAGCTGAGTGTGTTCCCTCCCCATACTTCAGAAACCCTGTGTTCTCAGTTTTCTTTTTATAATAAACAGTCTTATCCTTATCAAATTCACAGAGGAGGTAGAACCAACTGTCAGTCTAAAGGATCATGAAGTGACTAAAAGAAGGAACCAGAAAGGACTGTAGAATTGGGAGGTCAGCTACAGGGCTCGCTCTTCCAGCTCAGCAACTGACCAACCATTGCTTTGGTTACACAGACGCCTCTTCACTTTGGTTCCTTCAGAGACTTAGTCAGGTAGAATAAGCATGACCTTCCAATTCTACAGTCTTTTCTGCTTCCTTCTTTTAGTTACTTCATGATCCTTTAGACTGACAGTTGGTTCTACCTCCTACAGTCTTCTAAGAATCTTATGGAAATGAATGCTAGAGTCAAAGGTCTGAATGCACTCTAACCCAGCAGACAAGTTCATTGTATAGTTAGCCTCTTCACGTGCAATTGAACTATTCAAATTTATGGCCCTTTCTAGGGGGAGAAAGGTCTATTTTGTGTATGAAGGCTTTTTCCCTTTATGATTAGATTCCCTGCAGACCTCAAGTATTTGCTGAAGTCTATCCCTCTTACATCCATACATATATATGTATCCACACATTTTATATATTTATGTATGTATGTAATTTACTTATAATATTACTAAATATAGCTAGCATTTATATGACCTTGTGGTTTGTAAAACACTTTACAGATTTATCTCATTTTATCTTCATTACGATCTTGGGAGGTAGATGCCATTCTAGTTCCCATTTACAGAGGATTTAACTGAGACAGATGGAGGTTAAATGACTTACCCTGGGTCTCACAATCATAAATATCTGATGGCAGATTATCATTCAGATCTTCCTGACTCTTCGCAGGTGCCTCCTAGCTGCCTCCACTTGTCTGTGTATATGTTGTGTGTGTCTTCCCCACTCCCCAGCATAACGGGAACTCTTTGAGATGCAGGAATGGCTTCTTTTTTCTTTGTTATCACTAGCCCCTAGCACTGTGCCTGGTGCATAGGAGGCATATAATCAATTTCTCTTGAATCAAATTGAAGGAACTTACATTCTGCTGGAGGGATATGGAAGATTCATAAATAAATGGAGCGAGTCCAAGATCATTTGAAGGGGAAAAGAAAAATAATCCAGAAAGCATCTGCAGTAGCAGCTGGGGGATTAGGTTCACCCAGGTAACCACATTTCCAGCCACCATATGTTGCAGTTATCATTGCCTCTGTTTGGGGGGGGAGGGGAGATAAAACACTGGATGTTCTCCAAAAGAATGGAATTGTTTCTTCTTCTGAGATCACCTTAGAGCCCACAGAATAGGTGGTTCCTCCTGTCTTTATCACCACCCATCTTCAACACAAACCCTCCCTACCCTAATCCCAAGGATCCATAAGGAGTTTCTAAGTCATGCCAATGTGTGTATGGCAATTAGAAATGTGCTTGACCCTGTATACAGCTCCATTTATGATAGCAGGTCCTGCTCTGTAATTTCATCAAGCAGACTTGGAAATTGGGTTGATTGACCACCATCTAGGAAAGAGTGTCTTATACAGAAAGAAAGGGATAGAGAGAGAGAAGTAGAAGAAAAAGGGTGGAAATCTGAGAGAGCAAGAGAAAGCAAGAGAGAGGAGAGAGATGGAGAGAGAGGGAGGGAGGAAAGTAGAGAGAGAAAAAGAGAGGAGAGACAGAGATACAAAGAGACAGAGACAGAGAAAGAGACAGAGAAGGAGGGAGGGGGAGAGAGAGAGAGACAAAGAGAGAGAGAGAGACAGAGAGAGAGAGAGACAGAGAGAGAGAGAGACAGAAAGAGACAGAGAGACAGAAAGACAGAGACAGAGAGAGAGAGACAGAAAGACAGAGACAGACAGAGAGACAGAGAGAGGGAGAGAAAGAGAGACACACACAGAGAAACAGAGAGACAGAGAGAGAAAGTGACAAAGAGAGGGAGAGACAGACACATACACACAGAAACAGACAGAGACAGAGAGAGACCGATAGAGACAGAGAGACAGAGAGACAGAGACAGAGAGAGAGAAATACAGACACACACATATAGACAGAAAGATACACACACACACACACACACACACACAGACAAAAATAGAGACAGAGAGAAACTTGGATTGAGGAAAGATTGAATGAATGCTTGTTGCCTGCCTTGCCTGCCACTGTGGACTTTTTGCTGCAATATTAAAAACTATGATTCCATGCTATTTTGTACACTGGGAAAGCTATTCTGTCCTGAAAAGATTAAACACTCCCTTTTGTTAATCTAGGGTCGAAAAGAAAACAAAATTTGCTCAGCAGCTAGAGAGGTGGCTAGTCCACAATACTGGGCATGTCTTTCTCATCTTTATGAAGGAGATGGAATTTTGTGGCTGTGAGTTCCCAGGCGGGATAGCTCTGGCTAACCAGAAAATACATCCAGTCTGTGGGCAAGGGGAAACTCATTAAAGTGCAAAGCCCTGAGGGGAACAGGAGGGCCAGAAACGAAAAACTTATTAAGGAGAGAACAGAAGAGTAGGGCTCCCAGATGATGGTAATTGCCCCTTCCCTCCTCGGCTTTGAAGCAGTGGGGGTTGTCTGCTAGAGAATCTTGTTTTGAGATCTTTTAAAAAACAAAGGGCTCTTAAACAGCCAAACACCATCAACCACCAGGGGGCACTAGTGCCCAGTTACTTGCTTCTGTTCATTGATCTTCACTATCTCTGACCCCCCCAGATCTAATTTGTTGCCAAGGCAGTCCATTTCCCCTTTGCTGCATCTCTCCAATATGCCCCCTTCTCTTCTCCCATGCTGCACTCACCCTGGTCCAAGCTATCATCACCTCATGCCTGGACTATTGCAATAGCCTGTGCGTGAGTCTCAAGTCTCTCCTCATTTTAATTTATCTTCCATTTAGCCACCAAAGTGATTTTCCTAAAATTCAGGTCCAACTATGTGCCCAATTCAATAAAATCAAGTGGCTGCTCATTGCCTTCAGGATCAAATATTATATCCATCACTTGGCATTTAAAGCCCTTATTCTCTAGCCCTCTGCCACCTTTCTAGTCTTCTTAAACCTTACTTAGCACCACATGCTCTTTGACCCAGTGACACTAGCCTCCTGCTTTTCTCATCAACAAGACCCTCCATCTCTCGGCTGTAAGCATTTTTCTCTGACTGTCCCCCCATATGCCTGGAATACTGTCCCTCCTTCTATTTCCTGACTTACCTGGCTATCTTTATGTCACAACTAAAATCTCATCCTTTACAGAAAGTTTTCCAACCCCTTTCAATTCTAGTGTCCTCCCTCTCTTAACCATTCCCCATTTATCCTCTATGTAGCATGTTTGTATATATATTTTTTGCTGTCTCCCCCATTAGATTATGAGTTCTTTGAAGACAGGGACTGTCTTTTGCTCCCTTTATTATCCCAAGAGCTTAACATATGCCTAGCACATAGTAGGTACTTGATGAGGGTCCTTATGTGGAGGATACCATGAGGAAGACTCTGTCTCTTTGTAGGTGTCTTGTTCCTCTAGAATGTGATACAGTTAGGCATATCATTTTATTCCCCCTTTCCTCTCTCTGTTCTGTATTCCAGTAGGCTTTAAGACATTAGTCTGGCACAAGACAGTTTAGTACAGAACTTGTCTTAACTTTATTGAGTTCTTTACTCATAATCACAAAATCAAAAGGAATTAAAAAAAAACAAATCTATTACAAGATTGACTGATTGTTCATGGCTTTCTCCATTCCAGTCCCATCATACCTTTTCACTAAACCCTGGAGGTCAGAAACACAGTTCAAGTGGTTAGATTCAAACCTCCCTCTTCTTCTTAGGGAAAGCCTTAAGAAATCCAGGAGTTTAGAGAACATAATTTTGGAACTTTGATTTGACTCTCTGCCTCTTGCTAATAGAAAAGAGGGAAGAGAGTCAGTTACTCAGCTTCTGTCCTGGCTAACTGGGTGTTGGAGGTCCTCACTGGCTCTGAATTCTAAAATTTTTCTGATTGCTATTGTCCTTTACCCTGGTGAGTACTGAGAACTTGGTTCTCCATAGCATGACTGGCCCCAGTTTCATAGTTCTATCCAGGGAGATATAAGCACATATACTCCAATCTCACTATCTCTTGGCCCCTTTCCTGTCTTTGCTCCTTTCTTGTCTTTGCCCCTTATTCTTCAATTTGAACACACTTTCGTCAGGTCCTAGGTGCATGTTCAATCATTTTTGTGACCTTAGGCACTGTTGCTCTCTCTTTCTACACTCTCAGAATCCTGTTCTTCTGGGGGAGGCCATGTTCTTCCAAGAAACCATGCCCTGGTAAAAACAAGAGAGTCACAGAGTTAAGAAATTTATACAGTAAATAATGAAAATAGAGGCACACTAAGGGCTATATGACATAGGAAAAAAAAACACTAAATGCAAATAAGAGTTACCATGTAAATAATGCTAAAGTATATATATTGTCAGGCACTAGATGGCACCATAGTGGATGCATCAACAGGCCTGGAGTCAGAAACACTCATCTTCCTGAGTTCAAATCCAACCTCAGACACTAACTGGCTGTGTGACCCTGGGCAAGTCACTTAATCCAGTTTGCCTCAGTTTCTCATCTGTGGAATAAGCTGGAAAAGGAAATGACAAACTACTCTAGTATCTCTGCCTAGAAAATCCCAAATGGGGTTGCAGAGAGTTGGATACAACTCAAACATGACTGAACGATAACCAATGTAGGCTATTTCAATTGATCCTCACAACACTTCTGAGAGAAGGTCCTATGGGGCTCTTCATCATGCCCACTTCAAAGATGAAGAAACTGAGACTGTGAGGGAAGATGACTTTGTCCATGATCACCCAGCTGGTACATGACAAGCAGATTCACACCCAAGTCTTTTCTGACCATCTCTTTCTATGCTCTTTCTGCTAAGCCTCTCCCACCTATCCCTGACTCTAGGAGGAAAACTTCTAACATATTTTCCTTTTACCCTACAAAACCTTGGGGAGGGAAAAGCCTAAAACTTCAGCATTCAACAGAACTCTTAACAATTCTAATCAACAGAAAAGACATATGCATTGTAACCCTAGGACAGGAAATGAACATCCAAATAAATTATCCATTAAGCAGTAAGATCCGGAAAACATTCTTGATCTTTTCAAAGGAGTTGTGGTCTTAGAATATCACATGGGATTTCCATCTTCCCTCCTCACCCAGTACCTCTCCTTATCTTTTGATTCCTTACTGGCCAGAATAAATATTTCCATGGATTTCTTGAGCTTTTCCCTCCCCAGGCATTCTGAAGCAAAGGACTTTCAAAATAATCCCCTCTGAGTGAAAATATTTGGCCCTCTGGTTCATAATTTTGAATGAGAAACTTTCCTTCCCAGTGTGGTCACTTCATTGGTATCCTTTCTTTGACCCTGGAGAATGCCAGATACATTCACGGGAGCTTAGATTTGGAAATGGTCTGAGCTGGGTAGAGTACAGCCAATCTTCTTTTGATCACTGGCAATGAAGGACATACAGAAAGAACCTACGTGGTCTCTAGTCCCACCAGGTCCTGATTCCCTTTCTTCTCTGGAGGTGCCCTCACACTGCTCACTGGTGGATGTAACATCTCTTCTGGGAAGGTCCCTCAGCAAGTTTCTCTGGGTATGCTCTTCTCTGTAGATCATCTCCCCAATGCCAGGGCAAATCCTCCCTTGACTCCACAGTTAACTATCTTCTCTGCCACCAGACATCAAGCTCTTTGAAACTACTTTCTGCCTCGAATGCTGCTATTTGAGTGTCTAGCTCCATTCCGTACTGAATGTTGAGTCTCTCTCTGGGGGAATGGTGCTGCTGTAACATACCATGACTGATGTGAGGTGGGCTATTAAGGAAGGACTGAGTATCATCCCCCACCTTGCCTGCTTCCCTTTGGTAGAGTTGTAGAGGCCACTCCCTGCAAAGGTATTCCATTTCTCCATTGCCATTGAAACTGGCAGAATTCAATTTAAAGGGTGATCAAAGCCATGGCCACTTTCTAGCTACTAGTGGAAAGCTGCCTTCCTAAATCTATCCAGACAACAGGAGAGAAGATCCGTCATTGCACTTCTTAGCATACAACTTACCTTTGTTACCCTGCCCCTTCCTTTGTGTGATTACAGATACCGAGATGAGGGAAAGTAGAAACAATCTCTCCTCAAAAAAAGTCTAATCCCTTTTCTGCCTGCTCCCTTTTCAAAGACAGTAATCATCTGTCCCAAGCCTTCTCTTCCCTAGTCAAAACATTCCCAGTTCTTTCAAACAAACTTCATATGGTAGGCATTGAAGAACTTCAATATTACCTTCTTTTGGTTGTTCCCCAGCTAAACAAAGTCATTCCTAAACGCGACAGCAAAACCGAACTTAATACTGCAGAAATGGTCTGAGCAGGGCAGAGTACAGCCAGCCTTCTTTTGATCTGACTGCTTTGACTACAATGGAACCAGTATGGCTAGCGATGGCACTATCCCACAGCAGGGCCCTGTGACCGTGGCAGGTAAGCTACTATTTTGTTAGTTAGCTTAATATCAAATGAGCTAATTAAAAATGGGCTCACTTTCAGGAATGTGAATAAAAGCTCTTTCTGGTCAGAGATAATTTCATTCTTCTTTTCGTCTCCTTGGGACTTAGCACAATGACTTGTACATAATAGGGATTTAATCATTGTTTAACTGAATGGTGTGGTGGAAAATATCAGAGTGCCTGGGTTCAAATCCTGTTTTTGATGCCTATTCTTTCTGTGATCCTGGGAAAGTTACCCAAACTCATATGGCCTCAGTTTCCTTGTCTGTGAAATGGGGATGATGAGTATCCCTTGTAGTAACTACCTCAAATAAGATGGTGTCAAATGAGAGGAATGAATGGATAAATGGTCTCTGAGGTCTCTTCCAGCTTGTGATTTAGAATCCTATGATTACATGTCAGGTCTACAATGAATAGTCTTCAAAGCATTTCCTCTGTAAGAAGTTTTTTAATGCAAAAGTTTGCTTAGCAACTAGCAGGCTACTCAACCAAGTTCAGTTTATGATTACTTGGGAATAAAAGATTCTGTAACAGCCTGGTTGGAGGAAAAAATGTGGCTAGCTTCTGAAAGACCAACACTCCTGAGCTTCCTCTCATTAGGCAAAGCTTAGAGAATAGTGTTCCTATGAGTAGTGATCTAATTAACTTCTCCATCTCCATGCCTGTTTGGAAGCTGCTCGAATCTATTTTTAGGTTGCATGCCTGATAATAAGAAATATTTAATTAGAGGAGGGGATGTTTAAAATATCTTCCCGTCTTAATGTCAGCTCATGTTGGCATCCCCCCCATGTCATTAATCACTAATGAAAGCATGTGAGAATTTCCATTGAACCTGGGCTCCTGATGGGTTTCTCCTTTTTGTACTGGATGGATCTTGCTAAAGCTCTGAGTTGCTCAGGACATGGGGACTCACCGCCAAGTCGTCGAGCTTGTCACTTTAGATAATTGAGTTTTGAGCTAGTTTTCCAGCAGGAAATAGAAAGAATGCCCTGGATAGGCTTTGAATGCTGCTGCAATCAGTTAAGTTGGAGAGAAAACAGGCAATTTAGCTGCCAAAGTTCCCATGATGCAAGGGTTCAGAAGTGTCCAAAGTTAATGAGATGGAAACCTGGCAAATTGACCCTGACACTCTCTTGAGTTCAACAGCTGGAATGACTGGATAATAGAGAAGGTGGTGTGTGTGTGTGTGTGTGTGTGTGTGTGTGTGTGTGTTTAAGGAGGGCTGGGTTAAAAAAGTTCACACTCAAATAGGGTGGAAATTTAACTTCCTAGGATCATGGCATTATTGCTTTAGACCTAGAAGGGGTCTTGGTGTCTTCCTTAGGCAAGCTTGGGTCATCTAGTCCCAGGATCAGAGGAACAGAGATTTCAAGCTGAGAGGGACCCCTATAACCATCATATCACAAACTCTCATTTTATAGCAGAGGAAACTCAGAGCCAGATGTGAAATGGTGTGCCCAAGGTTCCACATGGACTAAGTGAAAAGCTTGTGATTCACACTCAGATCCTCTGCCTTGAAATCCAGGACTCATCCCTGCGTCTCTCGAGAATACTCAGCTACTGTCTTACCTTCTCACATGGCTGTTTCAACAAGTTATGGCCTGTGTTGCCACGGAGACAGGATGCTCCAGAAGAGAGCACAACCAGGTACTGAATTTTAGAAATGAAGAATTCAGGGATGTATTTAGGAAGATATCTGGGAGAAGGATGTTGGAAGGCTTGAGCCAGAGTAAAAGTGAGAATTTGCACTAACTGAACTGCACCTTTAGGGTTGTGCTTGCCATATATATGTGGAATGAGATTTTGGCAGACTTGCAGCCAACCAAACCAATGAGCCCCCAGTAAGCACTTAGGAATGCTACTATGTGCTGGGTGCTACATACTAAGAGCTAGATATAGAAAGAAAGGGAAAAAAACCTGTCCTTGCTCTCAAGTAGCATAGATACTGATGGGGAAGATTAGGTATAAATAACTAGGTATATGAAGAATAGATGCAAACGCTATATATACACATACATTTCTTTTCCTTCCCTCCCTCCCTCCCTCCCTTCCTTTCTTCCTTCCTTCCTTCCTTCCTTCCTTCCTTCCTTCCTTCCTTCCTTCCTTCCTTCCTTCCTTCTCTTCTTTCTCCTCATGGTTGTTATTTGTATTCGATCTGCAATGACTGAGGCAGCTAGCTAGTGCAGTTCATAAAGTACTCAAATTAGATTTAGGAAGACTTGAGTTCAAATCTTGCCTTGGTTTCTTTCTTTCTTTCTTTTTCTCTCTCTCTCTCTTTCCTCCCTTTCTTCCTTCCTTCCTTCCTTCCTTCTTTCCTTCCTTCCTTCCTACTTTCCTTCCTTCCTTCCTTCCTTCCTTCCTTCCTTCCTTCCTTCCTTCCTGCCTTTTTAGAGGGGGGAAGGCAGGGCAATTGGGGTTAAATAACTTACCCAAGGTCACATGGCTAGCAAGTGTTAAGTGTCTGAGGCCAGATCTGAACTCAGGTCCTCCTGACTTCAGGGCCAGGGCTCTATTCACTGTGCCATCTGGCCGCCCCCCCTCCTTGGTTTCTTTTTATGTGACCCTGGGCCAGTCCTTTAACATCTTTCAGCCTCCATTTCCATGTACGCAAAATGAAGATAATAGTAGCATCTCTCTTCCAGGGTTGTTGTAAAGAACAAACGCAGTAACATCAGTAAAGTGCTCTGCGATCCTGTAGGTATTCTATGCATCCTAGCTATTATGATTATAGGGCAGCTAGGTGGTGCCACAGTGGATAGAGGTCTAGGTCTAGAAACAGTAGACTCATTTTTCTGAGTTCAAATCTGGCCTCAAACACTTACTAACTGTCTGACTCATTTAACCCTGTTTGCTTCAGTTTCCTCACCTATAAAATGAGCTGGAGAAGAAAATAGCAAATCACTGTAGTATCTCTGCCAAGAAAAGCCCAAGTTGGGTCATGAATTGTAGGATAGCACTGAAATGACTGAAGAAAAAAAATTATGATTATTCTTCTGATATCACTAGTATGGAAAGTTCCAGAGGAGGAGTCTGTCTCTACCAATGTGGATTGGCACTTGAATTATTAACGAGATGATTGAAAAGTGGAAGGATGACTCCCATCTTCTTTGAGAGGTAAACAAAGGAGCTGCCTTCATGGCATCCCTCCAAATCAGAAAATATCAATTTCTGAAACCTGTAATCATTTCATTTTGCAATGCCCAGGAGGAAAATGACCCTGGAGATGATTAGTTTTGTCTGCACCTGTGATTTCATTAGTGTCGCAGACTTCTAGATAAGCAAACCTTTTGGCCATTGCAGATCAATCCCTTGTCTCTCATTTACAGTTTAGACAGTGCCATGGGCTTGAGTGGTTCACCAGAGTCCCATGGTCATTCTGAATCTGGAGAAGAATGTGAACCAAGAAGTTTTTATCTCTGTGGTTGTTTCCATATCTATCTCTATCCATGCAACACAACTTTGCTTCATTTTGATGGTAATGGAAATTTAGGAACTAACAGCTTTTTCATAGGATAAAGCTAAGAAATTTAAGACACTGATTTTGCAGATGAGGAAACTGAGGTCCAGAGAGGCTGGTCGACTTGCTTACAGTCATAAAACGAATAAGTGACTGAGGCAGAATTCAAATGCAAGTCTTGTGGATTCCAAGTGCAGAGATCTCTCCAACACCTTGTGCCGCTTCTAATTTGTAGCATAAGGGAGAAGGTCCAAATGACTTCCAATGACCCTTTCAGCTCTATATGTTTCTGTGATCTGAGTTTGAATTTTGCCTCTGTATCTTATTCTATGACCTTGAATAAGTCATTGTAAGAAACTTGCCCCAGTCCTCTTTGATCCTAGTGTCTTCTCTCTGAGATCATTTCCAGGTTATCCTGTCTTTACGCTGTTTGTATACAGTTAACTTTCTTTTTACACCTTCCTCCTGGACACCTTCCTCTTTGATCCAGTGACACTGGCCCCTTGGCTGCTCCACAAGCAAGACTCTCCATCCCTCTGTTCTGGGTATTTTCTCTGGCTGTCCCTCATGCTTGGACTGCTCTCCCTCTTCTGCTCCAACTACTGACCTTCCCTTGAGTTTTCTTTAAATCCCAGCAAAAATCCCATCTGCTACAGAAAGCCTTCCCTAACTCTCTTAATTCCAGTGCCTTACCTTGATTAATTACTTTCTACTTATCCTGTACATAGTTTACTTTGTATATATTTATTTGCAAGCTGTCTCCATTAGTCTGTGAATTTCTTCTTACATCTGACTCTTCACCATGTACTCTTCAATCTAGTAACTCTAGCCTTTTAGTTGGTTCACAGACAAGACACCCCCTCTTTTTGCTCTGAGAATTTTCTCTGGGTGTTCCCTGTGCCTTAAACACTTCTTCTTCTTCTCTGACTACTGACCTCCCTGGCTTCTAATAAGTCCAAAATGAAATTCAATCTTCTATAGAAAGCGGTTCCCAATTCCTCTTTAATTCTAGTTCTCTCTCTGTGTCTATCTCTCTGTGTGTCTGTGTCTGTGTCTGTGTCTGTGTCTGTGTCTGTGTCTGTATCTCTCTCTCCTCCACTTCCATCAATATTGTCTACAGCTTGTTTGTACATATATTTTTTAAACTCTCCCATTAGATTGGTTGCTGTAACCACAAAATCTTTTAATTTTTTTTTAAATTTTAGTTCCAGATTCTTTCCTTCCTCCTCCCTCCCTTTACCCATTGAAAAGCTAAGAAAAACAAAATCATTACAAGCATGCATTGTCTTGTAAAACAAATTTCCACATTAGCCAGGTTATGAAAAAAAAAAAAGCAAAAATAAGAGAAAAACAGTATGTTTTAATCCATACTTTAAGGCCATCAGTTTTCCATTTGGGCATCAAGAGAATGTTGTCACATGAGTCCTTCGGAGTTGTGATGGATCAATATGTTGATGAGATTTTCTAAGTCTTTCATAGTGGATTATCTTTATAACTTTACTTCTTCAGACCTCACTTTGCAACAATTTACAAAGGTCTTCCCATGTTTTTTCTGAAACCATCCCCTTCATCATTTCTTATAAGAAAATAATATTACATCACATTCACATATTATAAATTCTTCAGCATTCCCCAGTTGACGGATATTCCCTCTTTCCATTTTTTTTTTGCCACCACAAAAGGAGTTACTATAAATAGTTTTGTATATATTGGTCCTTTTCCTCTTTATTTGGTCTCTTTGGGGTATAGACCTAATACTAGTACTGCTAGGTCAAAGGATATGCACAGTTCATTAACTTTTTAGGCATATTTCCAAATTGCTTTGGAGAATGGTTGGACCAGTGCACAGCTCCATTAATAAAATGTCAGTGTAGGCCCCCCACCCCATCTCCTCCAGCATTGATCATTTTTCCTTTTTGTCATTTTAGCTATTTTAATAAGTGGGTCATGTTAATTCAAAGTTCTTACATTTGCATTTCTCTAAATATCAGTGCTTTGGAATATTTTAAAAATATGACCATTAACAGTTTCAATTTCTTCCTCTGAAAATGTCCTATTCCTATCCTTTGGCCATTTATCAACCAAA
Organism: Pseudochirops corinnae; assembly: GCA_028646515.1. NCBI lineage: Eukaryota > Metazoa > Chordata > Mammalia > Diprotodontia > Pseudocheiridae > Pseudochirops > Pseudochirops corinnae. Next base: position 10,223,791 of record CM053590.1, on the reverse strand, counting down.
AATTTGACTCAATTCCCTCATATTTTAGAAATGAGACCTTCTCAATGAAATTTGCTTTAATCACCACCAGCAAATTCCTGCTTTTGGCTGCTTTTGTTTGATTTGTGCAATAACTTTTAATTTTATACAATCAAAATTATTCATTTTACCTCCTATGAACTTTTCTCTCTCTAGTTTGAACATAACTCTTTTCCTCTCCATAATCTAACATATACACACATATGCATATATATATACACATGTATACATACATACATATATATGTACATATATACATACATACATATATTCTCCATATGCCACTAATTTATGATTTTATCATATATGCCCAATCATCTACTTATTTTGAGTTTATCTTGGCATAAATGTGAGGTGTTGGTCTATGCCTCGATTCTTTTTAGATTGCTTTCCCACTTTCCTAATAGTTTTGGTTAAATAATGAGTTTTTGCTCCAATAGCAGGAATATTTGGTTTTTTATCAAACACTAGGTTACTGCGTTTGTTCGTTTGTTTCTGTATATTGTGTACCTATGCTGTTCCACTTATTGATCTCTTTATTTCTAACCCAGTTCTAAATTGTTTTGATGATTACAGTTTTATAGTATAATTTGATCCCTAGTTTTGCTAGGTCCCTTTCCTTCAGTTTTTTTTTTCATTAATTCTCTTAATATTCTTGACCTTTTGTTCATCCAGATAAATTTTATTGTTATTCTTTTCTAACTCTAGAATAATATTTTTTTGGTATCTTGGTTGATATTTTACTGAATAAGTAAATAAATTTTGAGAGTATTGTAATTTTTATTATATTGGTATAGAATCCTCAAATAGATTATAGAAACAAAATACCTATGTCTAAGAGAGGTGAGGATTAGATGATATGTCAGATTTTCTGGAATGCAACTAATGAAGTCCTTAGAGTAAAAATTATATTTTTGGAAAATGTATATTATCGAAATAGAGAAAAATATTGTTAAGTGTAAAAATTTAATATTCTTAAAATTTTATTTATTTTTAGTTTTCAACATTCATTTCTACAAAATTTTGAGTTATAAATTTTCTCCCCATTTTTCCCCTACCTCCCACCCCAAAATAGCAAGCTGACTGAATATCCCTTCCCCCAATCTATTCTCTCTTATATCCTCCGCCATTACTCCACTAACTTTCAAGTAGGGCAAGATGGATTTCTATACCCCAGTACCTGTCTATCTTATTTCCCAGTTGCATGTAAACAAAAATAACAACAATTTTTTAAATATTTGAAAAAACATTTTTAAAAAATATTTGTTTTTACAATTTTGACTTTCAGATTCTTTCCCTTCTTCCATCCTCACCCACCCCCACTGGGAGGACATGCAATGCAATATAGTTTGTACATGTATAGTTATGTAAAATGTTTCCATGTTAATTACATTGTGAAAGACTATCTATATTTCCCTCCATCCTATTCCGCCCCCCAGTTATTCTATTTTCTACTTTGACCCTGTCCCTTTTCAAAAGTGTTTGCTTCTAACTACCCTCTCCCCCAATCTGCCCTCCATTCTCTCATCCCCCCTCTTATCCCCTTCCCCACTACTTTCTGGTAAAGTAAGACACACAATTGAGTGTGTATGTTATTTCCTCCTTCAATTCAACAAGTAAGGTTGACCCATTCTCTT
>CM053590.1:10204953-10221636 GCA_028646515.1 Pseudochirops corinnae | reverse complement strand
AGAGAGAGAGAGAGAGAGAGAGAGAGAGAGAGAGAGAGAGAGAGAAAATAGTATGCTTTCATCTGCATTCAGACTTTATAGTTCTTTCTCTGGATGTGGATAGTTTTTTCCATCTTGAGTATTTTGGAATATTTTTTATCTATCTGTCTATCTATCTATCTGTCTATCTATCTATCTATCTATCAATCTATCTATCTACATAGCTATCATCTGTCTGTCTATCTACCTATCTCTCTCTCTATCATCTGTCTATCTATCTATCTATCCTTCCTTCCTTCCTTGAACCAATTCAGATGAAGTTTCAAATGTCTTCCAGTCCCCCAACCTCACTTACTTTTCTATTTGAATAAACAATTTTATATGTGTGTCATTTATGTGAAATAGTTTTCTACATTCTTCTCTCCATTCTCCACTCTCCTAGTACATTTCCTTCCTTGCTCTTCTATTTTTCTTTTAAAATCATTTCAACATAATAGAATCATACCCAGGTTCTCTGTCTAATTAGACTTCCTTTAAGATTGGGGATGATAAACTTCTGACTCTCCCCATATAAGAATGTAACTATTTAAGCTTGTTTGATTCCTTATGATTTCTTCCTTGTGTTTACCTTTTATGTTTCTCTTGAGTCTTGTGTTTGAACATCATTATTCAGCTTTGACCTTTTTAAAAAAAAATCAGGAATTCTGAAAATCAGAAAATTCTCTATTTCATTAATTACCCATTTCCCCCATGTAGTGTTATTCTTAGTTTTGCTAGATAGGTTATTCTTGGTTATAATTCTAGATAATTTGCTTTCTGGAATATTATATCCCAGGCTGTTTCTTTATGGTTGTGGCTGCCAAATCTTATGTAATCCTGATTGTGGCTCCACGGTACTTGATTTTTTTTTTCTTTCTATGTACTTAAATAACTTTCTCATTGACTTAAGATTTCTGGGTTTTGACTATAATATTCCTAGGGCACTTTATTTTTGGTTTCTTTCAGGAGGTAAGTGGTGGATTCTTTCATTTTCTACTTTGCCCTCTGGTTCTAAGATCTCTGGGCAATTTCCCTTGTTATTTCCTGAAATACAATTTCTAGGCTCTCGTTTTGTTCGTGGCTTTCAGGTAGTCTAATAATTCTTTGATTTTTCTCTCAATCTATTTTCCAGGTTGCTTGTTTATTTGTATGAGCTAGTTCACATTTTCATCTCGTTTTTCCAGTCTTTTGACTTTGTTTTATTATTTCTGATGTCTCATGGAATTGTTAGCTTCCATATGGCCCGTGATTTTCAAGGAGTGATTTTCCTCAGTAATATTTTTGTATTTATTTTATATTGCAGTTAATGCTTTTTTCACAACTTTCATTTATTGCATTCAATTTTACCCTACCATTCTTATTTAGTTTTTAAAATAATTTTTCACTTTTTTAAAACATTTTCTAAGAATTATTGTCAGACATGTGTTTGATCTACATTTTTTGACACTTAGTGTTTTGCACAGTGGCTGACACATGTAGGTACTTAATAAATGATTCTTGATTGATTCTTGATTGAATGATTTTATTCCTAGATTTTAACTCAGTGCCTTACAAATAATAAAACAGTAAGCATTTAATTAGTTCTTCTTGACTTGACTTCACCTCTATGGACCTCCATTTTCTCAACAGTCAAACATGAGAATTGGATTAAGTGACCTCTGAGATCTCTCTGCCTAATTTCTCTCTAACTTTCCATTTCTCTGCTCCTTAGACTGTGGTTGAGACATTTATCTATCTATAAACAAGCTAGGCAGAGTAGAGGATACAGTGCTGGACCTGGAGTCATGAGGACTCATTTTCACGAGCTCAAATCTGCCCCCAGACACTTAATAACTGTGTGACTCTGGGCAAATCAATTAACCCTGTTTGCCTCACATCCTCATCTGTCAAATGAGCTAGAGAGAAAAATGGCAAACTGTTCCACTATCTGTGCCCAGAAAACCCCAAATGGGGTCACAACGAGTCAGAGTAGACTGAAAAACAACTGAAGAAATACTTATTGTTGTACCTTTCAAAGAAACTCTAGAAAAAACTTTTGATAAAGAGATCTTCTACTGATGGAGAAAGGATTCCATAAAAATTGGCCCAGAGGTTTTGATATACAAGTAATTCCAAGAACAAACCACCAGGGGATTCCTTGAGAAGGTTGGCGCATTGTAAGCACTTAATTAACATTTACGGAATTATTGAATTTAATTCATAAATATCACATTTATACATTTAATGATACTGATACAAAGGAAAGAGAGGTGGCTCAAGAGGAGATTTTGTGTGTGCATGTGTGTCTCTGTGCATGTGTGTGTGTGTGTGTGCCTGGGTGTGGGTGTGGGTGTGTGTGCATGCATCAAAAATGTTAAATGAGCAAGTGTGGAAAAGAAAAAAAAAGCAACATTGAAAATAGGGGGAAATAAAACCCTACAGAGATTATTAACTTTTATTAGAACCTTGATATTGGTGTTTTCACTGTGAGTTTTTGTATCTCTATTTGTTTTTATTCAATTTATAATATCACTGGTATCAGAAATTCCAGGTGAGGGAACACCCTCTACTAAGGTACATATACAACTGCCTTGAATGTGTTCTCTGAAACAATTGCTTATGGGCACTGAAAAGGTAGATGGTTTTCCTGAGGCTGAACAGCCTGTAGGTATAAGAGGAAGAATTTCAACCCAAGACTTCTTAACTTCCTTCCTAAGCACTTCCTTCCTTCCTTCCTTCTTTCCTTCCTTCCTTCCTTCCTTCTTTCCTTCCTTCCTTCCTTCCTTCCTTCCTTCCTTCCTTCCTTCCTTCCTTCCTTCCTTCCTTCCTTCCTTCCTTCCTCTCCCCTTACCTCATTTGCCCATCATTTCGGTACCTTTCACTTTCACCCATTTTTGTCTAAGTCCATGCTCACACCATTCATCTTTTTGTGGATGACATTCCTTCATCTCCCTGTCTTGTCAAATAATGCTCATCCTTCAAGACCTAACTTTTATTCCAGCTTGATCTTCCAGAAAGACCATCCCCTGTTGCTTTCTCGCCCCCTTCTCAGAGCACTTGTTGTAAATAATAATCAGAACCACACGGTTTCATTGCTCCCTCATACTGTTGAGTGCTTCCAACTCATCTTTTCACCTGGGCTAGGAGCACCTGAAGGTCAAGTGCTGAATCATCTGCTCCTGTCTCTCTCTCCCTGTCTTCCCCCAGACAAACCCAGAGCTGTCTGAGCACTCAGTAAAGACTCAGAAAATATCTGTGACTGATTTGCTGGTTAACACAATTAATCACATGCTTATTGATGCGTTGTCAGGGGGGATTTTCTGTAAGTGGGGCCCACCTGTGGTGTTAATCCCTTGGATTTATAGTTGTTGTTGCATTTTCCCCCTCTGTTACTGAAAGAGCTCTGTATGTTTCTTTTGTTGTTTATAGGATCATAGATTTAGAGCTGGGAAAGGCTTCAGAAATAATGTAGACCAACCCTCTCATTTTATAAGTAGGGGAAATGTGGCCCAGATAGGGAAAGTGATTTATCCAAGGTCATACAGCTAGTAATCCTGAAAGCCAGGATTTGAATCCATGGTTTCTGACTTAGTCTAGCAGTCTTCCCACTGTAATATAATATCTTTCTATTTTCTCTTCTGCTTCTTGCCCTCATTCTTCTCTGTGAGGTCATCTGAATTTTGTGTGCAAGTTCTCACCAATTTGTTCCTTGCAATGTTCCAACTCATAGTGTTTACTGAGCTTCCAGGTGATATCAAAAGAAGAGATGTTAGTCAAAAAAGTATTTAATATCTATATGACAGGCACTATGGTAAGCAATGGGCATACAAAGCAAGGAAAGAGACAATCTTTGATCTCAAAGAGTTCATAGTCTAATGGGCAGGGTGCCCCCACAACATTAATAACCCTGTACAAACAAGCTATATACAGGATAAATTGGAGATAATCTCAGGAGGAAGGGACTACAAAGGCTGGAAAAAAACCAAACTTCTTATAGTAGGTGGATGTTTAGCTGTGACTTAAAAGAAGTCAGAGAAACTAGGAGGCTCCTAGGTGATATTAAAAAGAAATTTAGCAATGTGTAACTCATAGTAAATCAGGACCAGGATTGAGGGATAACCCACTGAAGTTTACAGGAAATTAAGTAATTTGACCAAGGTCACACAGGCACATGATGAATTTGAGCACAATCCCATTGCATGCTACATATTCCTATAGCTCAAATGGGTAAATGGAGGCAGAGAAAGGTAAAGTAACCCCTTCAGGGATACAGTCCTGCTTAGAAGGAGAGCTAGGACTAGAATGCATGCCTCTTCATCCCCATTCTGGGGTTATAACCACTAATTTGCCCTCTCTTTCTCTGCGGGTCTTTGGAGTGTCCTGGACCCCTTTTGTATCATCTCATGAAATCTTTGGATCTCTTTTCTGAATAACATTTAACTGCATAAAATAAAATATGTAGGATTATAAAAGAAACCGATTATATTGAAATAGTTTCTTTTAAATAAAAACAACCAAACAAAAATTTTCAGACCTCAGATTACGACCCTTTGCTCTGGGGGAAATAGCGAGTGGAGAGATGCCACCCACCACAGAAACCATCAAGTCGTGTTTTCATTGGACACACTCGCCAAGTGGTAAATAAATGGGCTGTGGGGAGTGGGCAGAGGGAGTCCTCGTGGCCTTGAATTGAGATTCAATTCAGCTGCCTCTGGGTTGCCTTTAGTGTTTGCACCTGGCGGCACGCACTGTAGATAAGCAGCTGCCCAGGGGGAGAAGAAGTTGTTTCAGGCTTCTAGGCTTGAAATTCAACCCCCAAAGACTTAATTTAACAGTATCATCCCTGTCCAAATCCTGTTCCTTCTGGGGGGCAATATTTTAGCTGGTGATTAGTCTATCAATTAACAGCCTCTTAATGACTGTTATTGTTGAATTAGTCATTTACACACTTGTGTAAATGAGGGCTCTGAAAGTGGGTTTGGATGGAGGAAAACAGAAGAGAAGAGGCGGGTCCTGTACCCAGGAGACAGAGGCTTGCTTGCAAGACATACCCGTCGGGCATCACCATTACACTAGGGCCAGTCCTGTTCACCACTCTGGGTGGGGCTCCTGGAGGAACTCAGGTCAGGACAAGTTGCTCAGTTCAGAGCCCTCATCTCCTTAGTCATGTCCTCAACCCCCTGGGTGAAGACACATCTTTTAGAGTTTTTTAGATGACGCTATCAGAGGTAAATATTTTCCTTTGTTTTTCCTGGATTGACTTGAGCCTCCTTCTTCTTTGCTAAAGAAATATTCAAGTATCTCCATGGAAGGGCCTTTGATGGAAGATCTCCCCCTCCTTCCTCCTGACCCTCACTTGACTGCCATTCTCTTCAGCTCTTCCTTCTCTGCCTTTTGCTCTGGTACTTGGTGTGAATACTCTGTTTCTAAGTATTAGATGGAAGGGTGTGTAATTGACTATTAGTTGTCTTCCAACAGTTTTAGTTGTGGACTACTAACAAACATTTGGAGGTTCTTCTTGTTATTCTTGTTCCAAAGTTATTCTTGTTATTCAAAGTGATTCCATGGTTATTCTTGTTCCAAAGACCTTCCCAACCACCAGTTCCTTGTACTTTGGGGAAGAAAGTGTAACATGGGATAGAGAAGACAGTGAGATAAACTGGGATTACAAGCTTCCTGAGGTCAATTTCATTTTGATTTTGCCTTGGACCCATGCTTGACAATAAATACTTGTTGATTATCTCCCTGATTTACTCATTTGTAGTGCCCCCCCCAAAAGAAAATTTCTTTGCTTTTATTTATTGTATATACGTTTTGCATTAATTTGTTATCATGTTGTCTTCCCTCCAGTAAAATGTGTGGGCAGGGACTATTTTACTTTTATCTTTTAATCTTCAGGACATGTGTCTGACATGTAGTATTACGGGGCTTCCTGGATTGAATGATGAGAGTAGAAGTCAAACAATCTGGGTTTAAATCTCTATCCTCCTCGCTATTCAGCAGGGGTATGTTCACACCTGGCACCCAACCTCTTCTTGCAGATATAGAAGATAGCCTCCTTGATTGGACAAGGTTGGACCTTGGAGGGCTTGTGAGGCCTTTCCCAACTCAAATACTTCAAGTCCAGAGATTATGTGAATCCCCGCTCTGTGACCTTGAGCTTCCTGTACAGCCCCTCCCAAGAATGTGCCCACTCCATTGTGGCATAGGCATGGTCCTGAGCCCTCTAGGGCTATGCCAGGAGAACATAATTCTCATTTATCTTATAGGGCTAGCAGTAGGCAGACTTCAAGTTAGAGCCCAATGATAAACTTTATATCTCTCATCCAAGGACCAGACTAGATAATTTTGGAAGGGCTAGTCACCATGTTGGCTGTAGGGTGCTGAACATTTGTGCCATGACAACTCTTGAACACCATACACTGATTTTGGGGGAGAAGTATGAGGAAATACAATCTGCATCAGTATTGGGATTAAAACTCTCTAAAGTTTGTGAAAGACATTTTATCCATTGTCTTTCTTAAACCTCACAATTGAGTCCTGTGGTATAGATACTACAGGTATTTTCCCAATTAAAAAAATAAGGAAACTGAGACTGAATGAGTAAATAAAATCTCATGACCCTAGTCATATAGCCAGTTAGTATCAGGGGTGGGATTTGTGCCCAGGTCAATAATGACTTCAAATCCAGTGCTTACTCTTTCCTCCACATCACTCTTTCTCTCCTACCTCAAATAGCATGGGTAAGTTGGACAAGTATTATCCCTCTTTTAGACATAAGAAAACTGAAGTTAGAGAACTTAGATGACTTCCCCATGGATACATGGCTGGGACATGGCAGAAGTGGATCTTTTGATAGCAAGTTCAGCATGACATTAACTCTTGGGCAGTCTCTCCCCATCCCTATCCCTACATCAGTGGTTCTCAACCTTCCTAATGCTGTGACTCTTTAATACAGTTCCTCGTGGTGACCCCCAACCATAAAATTATTTTTGTTGCTACTTCATAACTGTAATTTTGCTACTGTTATGAATTGTAATGTAAATATCTGATATGCAGGATGCGTTTAAATTGAACATAACCCACAGGTTGAGAACTGCTGCCCAAGATAAACCTGGTACTCCCTTTCTGCTCTAATTCCTGTGAGTTATGATCCACTGGGGAGCATTTGATGGACTCCAGTCCATGCTCATGCCTCTCAAGGGTGTGGTCCAGAAGCTGGCACTCATCAGCACCATCCAAATGGACAGTCCAACACCACCCATCCTGGCACGACGTCTTGGCAGCCTGCAGATGAGAGCCAAGTTGCTGGTAAGGTGATATTCAAGGGGGAATTGCTTCAGCTCAGAGATTCTAAACTTCACTGATTTTTGTAGTTCATTTTCAAGTTTGCAAGACGTTTTCTGTTTATTATCTCATTGGATCATTACTACAACCTTGTGAAGTAGGTACTAGGTACTACTAGAGGTATCATTATCTTCATTTTCCAGATGAGGAAATTGAGACTCAAGTGAATTGCACAAAGCTCCATGGCTGGTATGTCTCAGAGGGGATATCAAACCCAGGACTTTTGGATTCAGAAACCAGCCATTAAGGCACTATAGCACCTCATTTCTTTAGTTGTATAGCCTCATTCATTTGGGCTGTTCCTTTTAGTCATAAAGACAAAGGCAATATTTTTTTGAGACCCCATTTGGAGTTTTTTTTGGCAAAGATACTGGAGTGCTTTGCCATTACTTTCTTCAGCTCATTTTACAGATGAGGAAACTGAGGCAAACAAGGTTAAGTGACTTGCCCAGTTAGTAAATATTTGAGGTCAGATTGGAACTTGGAAAGATAATCTTATGGAGATGGGCACAAAAATGGTTGAAGGAGAGAACTGAAAACCTTCAGTGATTCAGGATTAAGGTCATGGCATAGCAAACATTTTGTTTGTTTGTTGGTGCCCAGGATAGTGGCAGAACAGATTAGTTTGTTAATATCTGCCTTATAGAGCTTGTGTGAGAAAATGCTGTGTTAACTTTAATGGGCAAAAATATACTCAAGTGAGTCTCACTAAGGGGAAGTGGATGGCCAGAGGTATGGCAAGCCAGCTTAATGCTTTAGGTACAGAGGTGGCTCATGAAAGACTGAATGTAATTCAAGTTCAACAACAATTTATTAAGTATTCCCTGTGCATTCTGCCCCCTTTACAGACATTGCTTTGAATACACGAGTTATTTACTTATCTCAGTACACAGAGTCTCCCTCCATAGACTGCAAGTTCATTAAATTGGTATCATCTTGATGGTTTGTCTTTGCATCCCTAGTGCTTAGTATAGTGCCTGGCCCATAGTAAATGCTTAAGAATTGCCCTATTGATTAAGTACAAAGTACCTATATAAAAAAAGATGAAATAGCTCCTACCCTCAAGAAGCTTACATTCTACTGAGAAGAAGAAACACCATGTGCACAGCTAAATGCATTGTATGTACAAAGTAATTTTGGAAAGGGGGCAAGTGTAAAGAATAATTATCAAGAAAGTCTCTTGTAGAAGGTAGTACTTGAGCTGGTCTTCACAGGAAGTTAGGAATTCCAAGAGGCAGAGGTCAGAGGGAGAAACATTCCATGTATGGAGGAGATGATTCATGCAAAGAGGAGTGTCTTCAATGAAGGAAAAATATCATTGATTCTGGACTTAATTCCATTAGTTTCCTACCCCAGATTTGCCATTTACTTGCTGTGTGACCTTAGGCAAATCACCACTCCTCTCTGATTTACAGTTTCCTCATCTATAAAATAAAGGGGTTGGGCAACATGGTCTGTTAAGTCCATTCAAGCTCCTATGTTCTACTCTAAATCCACAATCTTCAGAAAGCATAGAGGGAAGAACCAGAATGAGATATATGGGGAATGAAATTGGAATTTCCCCCAAAGAAATGATGGTTGAGTTGTCTCTTTTTTTCAGGATGAGGATGAGGAACAAAATTTATTCTTTCTGCCCTGTTCCCTCTCTAGAAATCTCTATTTCAGGATATTTTAGAGGAAGAGCTGGCATTTTAGTCTTTAGTGATTGGAATGGGCACGGATGAGGTGGCCATACCTCTGTGAAATTAACTCTTTGGCATGTGTTGTGTTGGGTTTTACCTTGGGGAATCTTGCCATATTTTCATCCTCTGTCAATGCAGGGGACAAGAGGAACTGGTCATTGACCCCATCGGGATGTATCAAACCCTTTGTTTTCCCACCTAGTTGGAAGCACGTTGGTTTCAAGGTGGAATGGCTTGTTTCATGTCTTTATTGAACTTTTTCATGTGAATTTGTCTCAGTATCCCACCCACATCTTCCTTGTCCTTGGTTAGAAACAGATGCACCATTGGATACCTATCATAGCACCCAGGATTCTGCTTTTAGTTCAAATACTGAGCCCATAAAAAAGTCCATCCAATAAAAGTGAAGATATAAAAGATAAAAGGGATGTTTTAAGATGCCATAAAGTGTTGTTTAAAACCATTTTGAACCTTCATGTCCCAACCTTTAAATTTCCATTTTTATGCATGGAGAGAAAACCAAAAAGAATCCTCTGTTATATTAGTCACATGTCTGGAAAAGATCTTTTTTTTTTTTTTTCATATGGTAAAAGCTGCTAAACTCCCTTTGTGATCAGGTCTGGAACAGTTGGTGTATTTGGAGTATGAAAGTTTCAGTTATAGATTAGGATTTATTGATTTTGCTGCTGTCCCAAGAATAGCATAAATGTGACCTTAGAGATGTCACTGAACCTCCATGGTGTTTCCAATTCTGTAAAATTTGGAGATTGGCCTTGAGAGGTTCAGGGATCTCTTCCAGCTGTAGGAGGATGAGCCTGGGGATGATTTTTGGTCCTTTCAGGTCACAGGGCAACCCACCTAGTTTGCCTGTAGTGTTTGCCATGAGTGAGGTGTGGCAATAAATGGCTTTTGAGTGAGTGTGAGTAAGGGGTGGCTTCAGGTGGAAGAGTAATGTAGGATGGGAGGGTGCTCATTCTGGAGTCTTTGTTGCTGGCACAGTCTCCCACTACCACCACCAATAGAGAGTTCAAGGTTGTAGGCTATGGGAGAGGTAAGAATTGTGACCATACATCTTGAATTTTATTTCCCACCACAGTCTTGCAAAATGGGGGAAGCAGATTCCACAGTGCCATGGAGTCAGTTTTCCAGAACAGAGTTCTGACACGGGCTTTTATGTGGCTCTCTGTGAGGTATTCCTTCCAGACCCTGTTTTTACAACCCATCACCTCTCAGAGCCTTCAGCCAGAAATGGTTTTTCAGTTTCCCTCCTCTTTGCATCACAGCCTCCCCATGATGTCGGGATTGAGGATTTCTGTATGCTGAGAGGCAATGTGATGCACTCATTCGCTGGTGTGAATCATGAAGTCTAGGCCTTCCATGATAAGTCTCATTTTCCCCATCTATAAAATGGGGAAAATAATGCCTATGATCTTTAGCTCCTAGAGTAGTTGTCAAACTAGTCCAAAATACTAGAGATAAGCATTTCACGAGACATTCAAATATTGCATGTGTAGTTAGATGTTATTCTTGATACTCATCCCCTTCAGGTTATGGCTTTGGGGTCACTGAGTAGATACAACCATGCATATGGATGCCTTCTCTGGGCCCAGAGGAATTGGGTTCAAATCTTACCTCTGAAGCTTACTGCTTGGCAATGACGTGACCACCTAACTAGCCCATAGTGTCCTCATCTGTAAGATGAAAGGGAGGCATGCGGCAGGGAGAGGGAAAGAGAAAATAAATGTTTGTCAATTGAAAGACAAAATAAAATGAAAGATTAATAAATAATCAAATGAAGGTACTGAACTTGAAATTCACTGAGCTCTCTTGCTCTCCATCTGTGATCTTCTGAAACTCCTGATCTCTTGGTTGACCTTGGACAAGGACATGCAGGTCCTAAATACCTGGTGATTAGCCTGGTACCTGGCACTTTAGTAGGTGCTTAATAAATGCTTGTTGGCTTAATATGGTCCCCAAATCAAGCTGAACTTGACATGAGCTTCCTGACTTCCTGCTATTTTCTTGGGTTATGTCACCAGTCACCCTTGAGGTTGTCATATCTAGTCAGTCTCTGGATTGCCAAGCTACTGCCTGCAAGACCAAGGAAATGGATCCTCATTTCCACCTTGTAGAGGCTAACTTTCCAAAAGGTAAGCATCAAATTCTCAGCCTCTGGTGCCAGTCTAATCAGTAAAGGCCCAGGATCCCAAGGTCTGCCTCTTCTAGTAGTAAAGGACTTTTCCCTTCTCTTATAGTATCTGGGGGTCCTGGTAACCAATCAGTCAACACTGCTAAGTGTGGGTGGTTGGGGGTTGGGTGGTGGCTGGGCCAAAAAGATGAATGTAAAATGGTCCCTACCACCAACCAGGCAGCCTTTATCTAGTACCTATTTTGTGTGAGGGATGGTGCTAGACCCTGGTGATTACACTGCCCACAGGGAAAGAATACCTGCCCTCTTGGAACTTACACTCTGAGGTAGGGATACAAATCACTCACCCATGGAAGAAGCATTTATCAAACTCCTTACAGTGTTCCTGGCTAAGTGGCACCACAATGGATAGAGGGCCTAGAGTCAGGAAGACTCATCTTCCTGAGTTCAAATCTGACCTCAGACAATTACTAGCTGCCTGATCTTGGGAAAGTCACTTAACCCAGTTTGCCTCAGTTTCCTCATCTACAAAATAAGCTGGAGAAGGAAATGGCAAGTCACTCTGGTATCTTTGCCAAGAAAACCCTAAATGGATCATGGAGAGTCAGATCTGACTGAAAAACAACTGACTAACATCACCTAGTTCCAGGAATTTTGCTAGGAGCTGGAGTTGCAAAAAGAAAAAGGAAGCATCCTTGACATCCAGGAGTCTATAGTCTATTGGGGGAGGTCACTACACACACACACACACACACACACACACACACACACACACACCAATGCAAAATAAAAGCTTGGCAATTTTGAGAAGAACATGGGAAGCAGAAATGTGGAGCATTTAGGAAAGATATGTAGAAAGTGGTGCCTAAGAAGAGCCTTGAAGAAAACAAGGACTTCTAAGAGGTGGAGGAGAGGTGGAAGGAAGTACAAAGATTTGGAGATGGGGAAATGGGGGATAAAGCATGGGGAGAAGCAAGAAGGCTCGTTTGGCTAGAATTTACCAACAGCCAGATGTCACTGTGGATAGAAAACTGGACCTGGGGTCAGGAAGTTCTGAGTTTAAATTAAGTTTCAGACACATAGGAAGTATGTCACTCTGGATAAGTCAGTTAATCCTGTTTTCCTAAGTTTCATTATTTATAAAATAAGTTGGAGAAGGACATGGCAAACCTGCTGTTACCTCTGCCAAGAAAACTCCAAATGGGGTCATGAAGTGTGGAATGTGACTGAAGTGATTGAAAAACAACAAACCTTAACCGTAAAATGGAGGTAATAATAGAGTCTATCTCCCAGGGTTGTTGAGAGCATCAAATGGTATAATCATCCTGAAATACTCTACTTAGTGCCTGGCACACCATAAGGACTGTATAAATGTTAGTAGTTAACATCATCGTCTTCTTCCTCATGGTGGTCTTCCTCATGGTGGTCTTCCTCATGGTCATCTTCCTCATCGTCATCCTCCTCACAGTGCTTAACACAGTGCCTGGCACCTAGTGGTCTTTATTAATGCTTGTTCTCTCTTCCTCTCCGCCACAGTGTGCAGGGAGGCAAATAATGCATAACAAGGGTGGAAAGAAAGTCCTACCCAAGCAGCAGTGCCTAGGCTTAAAAGGCATCAAAACCAAAATAAACACAAGAAGTTGTGTAACTTTCTCACCTTGGATGGAGGTCCCTCTGAGCCTCGACATGTGAAAAAAGTTCTTTTTCTAGCTTCTTATAAGACCTTAAATCCCATATCCCCATGTGACACATGACCACAAGGGGTACTTCTGCTCAGCTCTAGGAAAATGGATCTGTGCAGGCCTATGAGACATAACTCATTTCCCCCCAAATGCTTGTGCGGCACAGAGAGTGTGGCCAGCAAGACCTTCGTGCCCAGTGCTCTAAGCATCAGCTCCATTCCATGCTTTCCTACTGAAATTTGCTTTCCATAGCATGGTGTTGGCATGTACCTTTGTGCTAGAATGGTTATAGATGCTATGTCATGTCAAGCTTCCAGCCTATTTCTGAGATATAAAAAGTTCTTGGGGGTTAATTTCCTGGTCCAAGACCAGACCCAAACCTTAAAGCCTGGCTTACCACATCTATCCTAGTCAAACTACATGCTGGGATTCTCAGTTCTCAGCTTCCTCATGTTAAGGATGGAAGGAAATATCCCACTTATTGCATCCTAAGATCTGGGAGTCAATTAACTCTTTTTGAGAGGAAAGTCAAATTTAAATCCAGAAAGTCTATTCACATTTAGAAAGCTTCTTCCTCAACTCCATATGGAGTTCTTCAGACCTCTTGCTTTGGGGAAAATTCTATGAGTAGAGAAAGGTAAGTTATTCTCCACATTCCAGATGTTATAGGATAATTGTCTATGATTTGATAACTTGTGATTTCATCAAGGATGTTTAAGCAGGCAGGTTCCAAACAGCATGATGATGGGTGGTACAGTGTTTACAACTAGGCAATGGCCTCTCCTCCGCAGATGCAGGTACAGGGAGAAGTCCCCAGTTTGCTCTCTCAGTAAGCTCCACTAGATTTGGCTGGAAACAGTATCACCATTTCCCCTAATTTGATGGCCATGTTGAATACCTCCAGAAACCCACAGATGAGAATAATTTCAAACTCATTTTACACCACCTCGATATGGAATTCCCTTTCTGTGTTAATGACACTTCATTTTGTATACTATGATCAATTTCTTCCTGACTTGAAGAAACAATCCCAATTAGAATCACAGCAGATCCTGGTTTCAATCCCATTGTACTTTACAACTCACCAAAGTACATCTATGAAAATTTCAGTTAATAAAATCAAAGTTTAAGATGTAGATGAAGTTTAGAAAGCAATAATAGCTTTTGTCAAGCCATCTTTTCTTCTGAAAAATAGGAGTTACAGAATTTGATATTTGGAAAGGACCTCAGCTCCCAGCTAGTATAATCGATGCATGAAAAGGATCCCCACTATTCTGAGTGGCATTCGGGGATCCCTGGAGTTCTTATACCAAGTATAGCTATTTATTAAGATAAATGTACATATGGATTAGAATTATAGCTGATATTTATGTAGTCCCGTAAGTTTTTAATGTACATATGTTCTTTATATACACGATCTCATTTCACTCTCACAATACTAAAAAAGTATATGCTATTATCATTTCATTTTATCAATAAAGAAGCTAGCTTAGATATGTTAAGGGAGTTTGCCAGGGCCACAAAGTAAATGATTGGAAGGTGACATTTGAATCCAGGACCTTTCAGGCTGCAACTCTAATTCCCTGTATCATACTGCATCTCTCCGGAGCATAGATTTATAATGTAACAAGACTTTTATTCCAATTAATTTTGGGACTGAAATTTAGGCTTACAAAAAAGCATGCCATCTGAAAATTCTTATTCTAGTCCCCTAATAAATAAAGAAAACCAATAAATTCCCCATTCAAATATATGGTATCCTCAGTTTAACTCTCCTCAAATTTCTTGGTTATTTTTTTCCTTTCTGCTCCCTGAAAGTGTGACCAGAAGCTTCCTTTCTACCACACACAATCATATACCTTCTGTTACCAGCTCAAGCCCATTCAGGCAGTGCTAAAGAAAGGAAGAATGATTTCCCAAATGACAGTGCTAACTGATTTTTTAAAAAACAAAATGTCATCGGTAGCTTTTATTTTCACATCTCCTTCGTTTACCAATGTACCCTGTCTCAGCCTTCCAGAGATCTATCCCTTAAAGCAACATTTTCAAAAGATGAAAAGAGAAACTAACAGTTCTGCAAAACTGACCAGCAGGTGGAAAAATTCTGATATTCTATAAAGTGGTCAATGCCTCATAGGCCCCACACCTCTGCAAAGAAGTAGTTATGGGGTGTGGCTATGGAACGGTTGGGAGAGGGGCCTTTTCATAAAATGGAATGAAAAAATCCTTGGGACAAGCAACCATTTTGAAATGGTTCCATTTTTTGGCCAGCCATTGTCACATGGATGTGCTTCTATCATGAGTCAGGATGGCTGACCTTTGCCAGACAAAGCAGGATTGATTTGATTTCCCTACTTTTTAGTTCTGTGCTAAAGGAATCCTAGATTTCCTGCCACCTACATATGTTTCATGACTCTCTTGCGTTTGTAATTCTGTGGTTTTAAAAAATGGACATTACTCCAAGGAAATGTGTAAAAATTGTAGCCCTTCCAGAGCACACGTGAATGAGTAACATTGAGAGGTACCTTAGCAGTGAGCAGTAACCAATGTCAAGGACTTCCAGAATCCTTCAAGCCCACAGTGAAATAGATGGGCCAATGGCAAGTTGGTGTAGAATCCACTGCCATGAACCAGCCAACTAGTGTACAAAACAGCTTAATTAATCCTCAGGAAATGAAAACTGTCAAAGGAAACTGGCAGAAGGAGTGGTTATGAATTTCTCTCCACTGAGACAGAAGCTTCTTGATACTGGAAGAATAGTAATAAACCCAGCAATGCTAAAACAAACAAAAAAGCAAACAAGTACTACTTGCTCTTGCTTGGAAGGAAAACTACTTGTCACTAAAAAGATAACATCAAGACTGGAGTACTGAAAAGAGAATGTTTTTAGTAATTGACTTCACTTTTTCGTTGAAGGTTATATCTAAACAATCTCAGAAAATGTCTAGGTAAGTCTGTAGTATCTGACGTAATCCAAATTTTACAGAACAAATCAATTTGGATTCAGTCCAAAGGCTGCCCTTAAGGACCTAGAAGGCCACATGTGACCTTAAGGTTGCAGGTTCCTCACCCCTGATCTAGGTCCCAAGATTTCAAATCCAGTTCATTCTTCACTGAATGTGAAGTCCTTTAAACTAACATAAAGCCAACTGAAACTTTAGCATGATAGAGCCATATTTGTTTGTTTTTTAAAAAATCAGTCTTAGTGTCTCAGCACTAATAAACTAGGATTCCCATGTCATTAGGTTCTCCTTGCCTGTTGGAATAATATAAACCTTTTTTGCAAACTGGGCATGCCATTCTCTCCTACATGCCCAATTCTGCTCAAGGTGTTGGGGATGCACACATTAGAACCAAAAGGGTATCTATGCTAAGGTGTTCTTACCATTTACAGGTAGCATGCTATAATGGAAAGGACAGTACGTCTACGTTTAAATCTTGGCTCTATCACTGTCTGGCTATGTGATCTGGGAGGAGTTACCCAGACTCTCTGATCTTTAGCTTCCACATTCATACAACAGGGCTCATTATAGCATGTCTATGTAACAGCAAGCACCCTAGCATGCCTAGGGCAGCTACTAGCACAGGTTCTTAGATCTGCTTTTCTAAAGGAAAGCAACTCAAAATGGGTTAACAATCTTACTTTAATCAAACATATCATTTACCTAGTTCAGGAGGAAAAGGCAGCCCCCTGAACTTCAGAGAATACAAACAGAAGTTACAAACAAACAGAAAAACAGATCAGCAGACAGACGGCTTCCAGCGTCTGATCATTACATCAGTTACCTAGTCAGTTACCAGAGAGGGAAGCACCAACATCTGGGTT
>CM053590.1:10165229-10204453 GCA_028646515.1 Pseudochirops corinnae | reverse complement strand
TGACCACATTCAGCCTATTAGGGAACAGAGTATACTTTCAAATATCCAAGGGTCCTCAGAGTCACGTAGCCACATTAGCAAAGGGCCTAGGGGCAGGGAAGATCTTCAGATTCCCATAACAGTCTACCTCATTGAGTTGTTTTGAGATCTGGTTAGATAATCTTGTGAATGTTCTTTGTAAGAGCTGAAGTACTAGAGAAATCTCTGTTGTGGCCATTCTCTTGTAGCCTGTCTTGCTAAGAATATTGCACAGACAACTTTTTTTGAATTCTATAAGTGGAAAAGAGGGATTTTAGAATTAAAAGGAAAAATCAATCTGTTCTCATAATTTCTCTTGGGCATCTAGTAGACTACTAGACAATAAGGTGGGAGATCAATGTCAAAATTACAACTTTGTGACTCAGCTTTTTTGGGGTGGGGCCTCAGTTTCCTTATCCATAAACCAAAAAGGTTGGATTATACAATCACTGAGAATTCTTCTAGCTCTGATAATTATTCATTCAACACACATTTATTTGGTACCTACTCATCTTGTATACTATGCATGGATGTTAAAGAAAATCAATTCATCTTTGCCATCAAAGAGATTATATTCTCTTTGGAGAGATTATATTCTATACACAGAAAAGTAAATCCAGACTACAAATCGTGTAATATGGCAGGAATGGGACTAACAGGTGGGGTGCATAGGAGTGGTGGGGATTCTTCAACTAGACCTTAAAGGAAACCAGACTTTCCAAGATGTGGAAGTAAGAAGGAAAGACATTGCTGACTTGGAAGTCAGCCGGAGCAAAAGAAGGCGGCCAATAAATGGAATGTCACATAAAGGAAACAGCGAATAGAGCAATTGGATTGTACCATGGAGGGCTGGGATATGCACACAATAAGCCTGGGGAGACTCTACTCACTTAATATTCAAATTTCTTCCAAGTCTTTTAAGTTCCCATGACTGTTTTTCTTATAGGAAAGTCCCTTGGTATGTAAATGACATTAATTTTCCTTGTTCCCACATGTTAATATAGTTAATGCATTTTCACATGGAAAGATACTTGATGAAATATCTAAAGAAACAGCATTTAATACTGTAGCTGGTTGAACCCATTTATGATGCTGGTGTTTTTGGGAAAGGACCAGCACTTGGCTTTAGGGCACCCTGGGATTTTTTTCCTCCATAGCACATGGATGTTTCCAGAGGTGGGAGAGAGCCATCATTTAATGAGTGGTTCATTCAACCATGTTATATAATGAGCTGTATTTGCTCTCTTGGGTTCTAGTAAATTTTCTTCCTGGATTGTATTCCCAGTCAGCTTTACTTTTAGTTGTTTTGTTGGCTCTTCTTGGGTTGGAAGGGTTTTCTATCATTAGTTCCTTTTGATCTGGAAGAGCCCAAGTATGCACCGAGTCCATTAGTAGAAGTAGTGTGATGACTGGACTTAGAAACCAATTCTGTTCACTCCTAATGTACTCTTGTTTTGGCCTGTGGATTTACATTCCCATACATTTTATTGGTGATATAGCAGAGTGGAACACCCCATGGGACCTAGAGTAAGCCATCCCACTGCAATGTTCTCTTTCCTTTGCGAGAGAATGACTAGCTCAGGGGACTTTATAGGTATGAAAGCTCAAGTTCACTTGGGTTAATTGTCTGATTTGCCTGGGGAATTCCATTTAGACATGGAGCCAAGCCAGTTAAATAAAACATCGTCTGGCCTTGAGAAACTTCATGCATCTCTCTTGCTAACCGGATAAGAACAGCAATTGAAAACAAACAAACAGACAAGGAAACCCTTAACTGCTCCATTTCATGCCCACCGAAAGGTTTTTCTCTACAATGACATATCTCTTGCAGGGGACCTGCAGGGATCCATTGCCCTATACCTGGCTATATGTGAGTATAATAAAAAGACTATTCTAGAATGAGCCAGGGCAGCAAATTTAAATCCAGGCCCTTCCATTCATTCCCCTGTGACCTTAGACAAGTCACTTAGCCCCTCTAGGTCTCAGTTCATCTACATATTTGTATCTATATATCATTTTTATATCTAATTTATTTATTTTTAGTTTTCAGCATTACTCTCATAAGTTTTCAATTTTCTCCACCTCCCTCCCCTCCCCCCTTCTGAAGACAGTGTGTAATCTGATATAGGCTCTACATATACATTCTTATTCAACATATTTTAACATTAGTCATGTTGTATAGAAGAATTAGGATGAATGAGAGGAACCATGAGAAAGAAAACAAAAAAAAAAGCAAAAACGTGAGCCAATAGTCTACTTCAATCTGTATTCAGATTCCACAGTTCTTTCTCTGAATGTGGATGGCATTTTCCATCATGAGTCATTTGGAGCTGTTTTAGGTCCTTGCATTGCTGAGAAGAGCTCAGTCTATCAAAGTCAGTCATCACACAATGTGTTACTGTGTACAGTGTTCTGGTTCTGTTCACTTCACTCAGCATCAATTCATCTAAGCCTTTCCAAGTTTTCCTGAAGTGTGCATGCTCATCATTTCTTATAGCACAATAGTATTTCATTACATTTATATAACACAGCTTGTTCAGACATTCCCCAATTGATGGGTACCCCATCAGTTTCCAGTTCTTGGCCACCAAAAAAGAGCTGGTATAAATATTTTTGTACATGTGAGCCCTTTCCCCATTTTTATGATCTTTTCAGGATACAGCCCTAGAAGTGTTATTGCTGGGTCAAAAGGTATGCACATTTTCATAGCCCTTTGGGCATAGTTGCAAATTGCTCTTCAGAATGGTTGAATCAGTTCACAACTCCACCAAGTTTCTTCATCTTTAAAATGAGAAAAGTAGATGACCCCTTTTCCGGGAAACTTCTCCACAGTACCCTCTCTACCCTCTACTTTTGCTTCTGCTTTCCCATCAAGCTACATTACATCTATTTTGTGTATACCTATACAGGCACAGAGGCAGCCAGGTGGCTCACTAAATAGAATGCCAGGCCTGATGTCAGGAAGATTCCTCTCCTTGAATTCAAGTTTGGCCTCAGACTTTTGCTAGCTGTGTGTGACACTGGGCAAATCACTTGACTCTTTTTTTGCCTCAGTTTCCTCATATGTAAAATGAGCTGGAAAAGGAAATGGCAAACCACTCTGGCATCTGCTAAGAAAACCCCAGATGTGGTCACCAAGAGTTGGTAATGACTGAAAAACATAAATACAGGTACAGGTTTTCTTCCTAACAGGTTTTAATCTCCTTGAGGAAAGGACTGTTTCAGTTTTGTTTCTGTGTCCCCAGTGTCTAGCCTGGTGTCTGGCATACAGTAGGTGCTCAATAAATACCTATTGATCAACTGGGTTAGATGATGTCTGGTGTCCCAGCTTTCAATCTATGAATCTATACCCAAGGGAATGGCCATTTATAGCAAACATATGGTGTTTGAGGAAGGAATGAAAAATGTACGGAATCAAAGATCTAGAAGAATTCTTATAGGTTATCTGGTCATCAAGAATTTTAATAAGGTAGAGAGTGACCAGAACTGTATCATATGAATATTAGTCAAAGCTGCTGCTGGAGAAGAGAAGACTGAGGGCACCATAGCTGTCTTCCAGTGTTAGAAGGGCTGCCACAATAAGGGGGTGAAGATGGAGAATAAAACTCTTCAGTTTGGCCCCTGAGGCAAAGCCAGGAGCAATGAATGAGGTCAAGTTTCAAAAAGCCTAGTTCAGAAGGACAACACCATAACTTGCTAATGGTGAGCTCTCTCCCAAAGCAGAAGGTGCCATCTTGGCAGTCACTAGGCACTCTCTCTTTGGAAGTTTTCTAGCCCAGGCTGGAGAACCACTTGCTAAATATGTTCCTGCGTGCTTCCTTTTGCACCAGCTGCTCAGGTCTCAGCCAGTTCACCAGGCCTGCCATTCTGGTTCAGCACTACTGACTTCATAGTGGATGCAAGAAAGAGTGGGATTTGTCCAAGATCAGATAGGGAGGCATTGGATGACAGAGCAGGTACTAGAATCCGGGTTCCCTGATTCCAGCCTAGGGTTCTCATCACTTTGCCTAGAATTTCATATTTACTTTCCTCTGTTCTAGTTTTATCCTTCCAATAGAATGGAGATTCCTTGAGGGAAGGTCCTGGTTCATTTTTGGCTTTGTATCTCCAGTGTCTAGCATATTGCCTGGCACATAGTAAATGCTGGATCCATTCTTGTGGGATTGATGCTGAATTCTCTTAGTTTACCAACCCATCTAGAATTAAGAGGCTTCCTCAGCATGAGGACTGGCATTTCGTCCCAGGGATGATCCAGGGGGAAAAATATGCTTTTTTGTGATTCAATTTCTTCAACAGGAACAAGTACCCCTGGAGTTGATATATAATTCGTACAGTTAAATATTTTTAATAAACTCAGACAAGGATGACCTTTTTTTTGAATATTTGGAAAGCTCAGTTCTTCATGTGCTGGTTCATGTTGAAGTCATTACTGTTATGTGTATATGATTTCTAAGAATGAGAAGTTTGTAATAGCACTTATTATGGTCTGAAAGTCAAGGCCACTAATATTTCCCCCAATTAACCTCTTTCTGTTCCCTTTGCTCCATCATTAACTTTGTCTATTGAGTCTGTGGGGGAAAATGAGCCCCTGATCATAGTCAAAGTAAGGGGTCAGTGTGAATGTGTCCGGAGCTAATATTTCTTACTAACTTTGAAGAACAAAGTCTCAGGGTTATTTGGAGAATGTAGAGGCCTCTAGGAGGAGAAAGACAAAGCCTGGCATATTAATTCACCAAGCATTTATTAAGCACCAACCACATACCAGAGGTTGGGCTAGCCAGACTGTCCTGGATTTAATCTTTGTCACGTGATCATAGGTTGAATGCTTATTAGTGGATAGAGCCAAACCTATGGTAGAGACACGTCCAACAAAGACTCATTCAGTCTCTTTAAGTTTACAAAGTATTTTCCCAATTATTGGACCCCCACAATAATGAGGTGAAAACTAAGACTTGGCCTAATTTAACAGATGAGGAAGCTAAGAGTCGGTAAGACACCTCTGATCATCCAGTGAGGCAATGTCAGAAGTAAGCTGACTACAAGCTACGGATTTCTAGCAGTTCTCTCGGAGTTTGAGAGGTTTCTTCAAAACTGAAAAAGTCATATTGAACCTCACTCTCTGAGTCACATTTTCGTCCCTTTGTGGGTATGTGAATTTGTATGTGTCTTGTCTTACTACTCCCCTCTTCTAGACTGGGTCACTTTGAAATACTCTGACTGGATACTTCATTATCGTGCCTTACATTTCTAGAGCTATTCATTTTGCCATACGAAGCACTTGTTCATGTATAATCTCATTTGGTCCTTGAAACCTTAAGAGCTAATTGAGGACAGATATTCACTGTCTGAAGCCCTGAGAACAGAAGGGTTGCATATGACAAATCACAACAATTTTGTAGTGGAGTCAGGACTAGGATCCAGACCCCTTGGTTCCATGTCTAAGATATTCTCTTCTAATGTAGACATATTACTACTTTTAATGCACTAATGTGCCCACTGATGCTAAATGTTCAAAGCGTCCAGATGGATCCTATCCAGGTGGGATTAGTCATGCCTACGTTCACCTAACAGGACTGAGAACATAATGTTTATGAAGTTCAGAATGAAATTTATAACTAGCTGATCTTCCTCGGGTCTGAGTTTATAAGTGAATAGATTGTATTTTATTTTTTGAGGTTTTAGTCCTTATACTCTCAGCAAAATGGGGTCTCTTTGTTCAAAGAAAATAGGTTTTAAAAGCCTTGTAAAGTAGGCCCACAATGCCTCTTAGAAATCAAATAACTCTGACCCAAAATGTTTTAATTAATTAAATGTAAGTGGATTAGAACCAGACAGACGACTTTTCCATGAAATATACACAGGATGGAATGTAAAGGAGGACAATCCTTCTGAGAAATGAATTCCAGGTTTTGGAGGGCCCCTGGCGCCTTGCACATAGTAGGTGGTTAATACTTGTTTGTTGAATTGAGTTGGATTGAATTAAAGCGACCCGACTGTGTTTAAGAAAACAGTGAGTGATTACTAAGGAACCTCACCTCCCTCCAATAACGGTGTGGGGGGAGGATGGAGCTGTTTCTAGAAAGCCTTGTTTTAATTCTGAGTTCTGTCCAGACAGGCTTTTCTTCCACTCTCTAAGACTGGGGGGTTAGGCTATGCCTAGTCCTTGGCATTTTTGACTGTTGCTGCTTTGATTCAATTTCCACCATCTTTATAGCAGTAACTCACATGGATATGCCTCTAAGTTTGGCAAAACCAGGGTGATGGCTGTCCCATTTGAGAAAACACATCCCTGTACTCTGGGTCATCCTGTGCCCCCTCCTCATCCTCTTCCCCCCCGCCCCCAGAAAAGCATAAACCAGGTTCAGACCATGCTCTGGATAACCTCTCAGGGATCTTTTCTGCTGCTACATTGCCATGTGGTGAGACACTCCGAGTCATGCCCACACCTAATCCTCAGGCCAGGGACTGATGCGCATCAGGGCACATACTGCTTTTCCTGGATCTATTCTGCACTGGGTATCCCCACTCTCTCTGTTGGAATATTCTCACTATTGACACTTACAGAGTTTTACTGAGATTCTCTCTCTTCTCTATAAGGAAAACAGTAGACTTTGCCATATCTTTGAATTTCATTAAATATTTCCCCATGGCATTTTAATCTGGTTCAGGCTGTACTCAAGGCTATTGTGGGAGCCATGCGGGGTGAGGGTTAGACACTTGGGTTTACAATCTAATCGGGGAGTCAATACATAAACAAATATAAAAAAGGCCAACTACATACCAGATGAAGAGTGTCACTAAGAAAGGGAGAGTCAAAAATCAGAACAAAGAGGGGGTGGGGAAGGCTTCCTGTAGAAGGAGGGGTTTGAGCCGAGATGTAAAGGAAGCCAGGGAGGCCAGTATGTGGAGCAGAGGAAGAGAGCATTCTAGGCGTGGAGGACACACAGAGGAAATGACCAGAGCCAAGAGATGTAGCATTCTGTGAGTGGAACATCCAGGAAACCAGTGTTGGTGGGTGGAAGAGTAGGGGGGGTGGGAAATAAGGTGTAAGAAGACAAGAAAAGTAGGAAAAGCTAGGTTATGAAGAGCTTTGAATACCAGTAAGACAATTTTTCATTTGATCCTGGAGGTGATAGGGAGCCACTGGAATTTATTGAGTAGGGGGTGTCACTGTTGGCTTATGCTTTAGGAAAATCACTTTGGTGGTTGAATGTAGGGTGGAATGGAGTGAGAAGAGACTAGAGGCAGGAAGATCTACCAGTGAGTTACTGAAATTATCAGAAAGAAAGAAAAAAGTAAGGATGTAGACCACAAACCTGAGAATAAAATTTATGAATAGATAGTAAGGGAAGAGAATTAATCAAGAGTGAAGCAAAGAAATCCTTAGGAAAAAAAGCATCTAGAAACATCTTTTGACTCTTATCAGTTTCTGATTGATAACCTGCATTTCCCTCAGATCATTCTAACAGACCAGAAGCAGTTGATTAGATCTGAAACAGCCCAATTTCCTCAGTCCCCAAAGATCTTTTGGGTTTGCCATGCAAATCTGAGGAAGTACAAAAGCTAAGTTAAATGGTCAAAGTAATGATCACCTGTCTGGCCCACGTCCACACCCTCACTAAGTGTATATGGACAGGACTTGTAATGCCCTCCATTTACATCATAGCACTTCCATGCTTTGGGCTCTTACTGTCTTGTCCCCGATTGGCCAACACCTAGCACAGAGCCTTGTCTATTGTTTAACCATGCCTTGTTTAAATTGGATTGGAACCTGCACCATGCCTAGGCCGGTTTCTAAAACAAATAACCTAATCTTAGCAACTACTTCCTAATGCTCTCAAATAGGCTCGGAGTTTAACTGTACACTGCATACCCCTTCAGCCTCAGGGCCAGAACTATCTCTCCTTTTCTAGCATCTTTGATCTTTCATGCCACCAGATGCTGAGATGTTTTCAGAATTCTGCTAGGCATTAGAACATTACAAAGTTTAGATGAGATGTTTTCCCTCCTGCTGATATGGACAGCCCCCTAGCAGATGCCTATTATGGATGGTAGTCAATGAACAAGTGGCACCTGTTTGCATGTCAGTTGTTTGGTGAACACTCGCAAGCTGTGACATGAACCAGAGTGAAAGGAATCAGAAAAAAGAATTCTCTTGTCTGTGTTTCATCATCTGGAAGATAGTTTATATTCAAAACAGAGTCAGTTGCTTCTGGTCCTGTGTCTTCTGAAGTACAGCCTGAAATCCCTGAAGGCCAGGTTTGGCTAAGAATTCA
Organism: Pseudochirops corinnae; assembly: GCA_028646515.1. Lineage (NCBI taxonomy): Eukaryota > Metazoa > Chordata > Mammalia > Diprotodontia > Pseudocheiridae > Pseudochirops > Pseudochirops corinnae. The sequence continues at coordinate 10,196,159 of CM053590.1, read as the reverse complement.
GAGTTCACTTGGCATCATGCTGAAGTGAAGTGGGCCATAGAGTGATTGGCCTTTAATAGCACTAGGATGGGAGCTGGTCTAGTGGTGGCTGGGGTAGGGAGAAAGCAGCAACTTGATAGACTTCAGAACACAAAATCACTAAGGTGATGTTTGAGATGTGTGTGCATTGAAACTTCAGAATTGGTTACAATACAAACGATGAGCTTAAACTGAGAAGTAAGGGATGGGAGAAGCTCTAGCTATCATAGTCACTACAGTGGGAAAGTGATTGCTTTTGGGATACTCAGCAATTTACAGTAGTCAAAACACAAGAAATGAAGGATCGAGAAAATGAAAGACTTCAAGAATCTACCAAAATGGAGAAAGTTATAGGTGGGGGGAGAAGAAAGTGACCTAGCAAGGTAAAGAAGCAGATTTGATTCTAAAGGAATAGCTACCCTTTGATATGACTCATTACTAGAATATTGCTCTGGTAGGACATAACTTATTCTAGTGGAAGTTGATAGAAGGAAGGTGGAGGACAGAAGGTTTCAAGTCATTTTGCATAGTAAGAAGAGCCCTTTACATAAGGAAATTCAGGAATGGGAAGGAGGAATCATAGGGGGAGAAATAAAAGGATTATTGCCATGAAGACCAAACAGGAGAAGTTGGGGAAGCATCATTGAACTTACATGGAGGCATGATAAACTATTGATAGGCTAGATTCTTCCATTAATTGAACCTCACTTCCCACCCAATGCCAAGGTTGTAGAAGATCTACTGATTTCTTAGCTTGTCTTAGTGAAAACTTGATACTTCAAAAGATGGAGAAATGAATATGACTATAATCCACTCCATTAATAAAGAATTTGTTTCTGAAAGAAAAATAATGGGAAATGGAGGGGAAATGATTCCTGAGGAGCAACAGGGAATAGCAGATTGAGTCATAGATTTGGAATTAGAAACATTGGTTGAAATCCTGGGAATTTGGAGGAGATAATATGTGTCATACCTTTCTATTTACAGGGTTGCTGTGATTGTAAGTGAGATAATAGATGTAAAGCACTTACAACACTCTTCTATGCTTTGTCAATGTCAGTTGTTATAATTATGATTTTTTTCATCTTTTGTAGTAGTAAATGAATGAATGAAAATGTATTTATTAAGTGGTACTACATGGCCCAACACTGAGGATATAAATACACAAGCATGACCATCCTAACCCTCAAGGAGCTTTTGTTTTGGTTGGGGAAGAAGACACAGTTGTGGTAGAAGCAGAAAGGGAACTGGATTTGAGGAAGAAGGTGGTTAATGTGTTTGAGCAAGAGGGATAGTGAATGTAATTCACTTCTAAACACAGTGTCTGCTATATAGGAGATGCCTGATACATTCTTATTTATTTAACTAGGTGAAGTGATTGTTACAATGAGAAGCAATGAAAAGTATTGATTTGGTTAACCATTCTCAGAGCAAATGATAGAAAAGAAACAGAAAGCATAAGGCAGGAAGTGGTTGGCAAAGTGCCAAGAAATGTAGACTCTTTCCTTGGAGCTACCTTGGGCTCTAAAAGGTGAGCTTTCTTGGCATCCGACCTGGCTCTAGGCCCATAACTCACTTCTTCACTGTATGCAATTTGAACCGCCAGATGTAGCTCATGTCATCCTTTCAGTTTCCCTATATGTGTTATGTTAGAATATAAGCTCTTTGAGGGCAAAGCTATCTTGATTTCTTTGTATTTTCATGGTCAGTAGTTATCACAGTATATGACACATAAATAAATGTTTAATAAGTATTTTGACCTATCTGTGCTCTGCTATGTGAATTTGCACACACCGAGCTCCAGGTACATGAGAGAGCCAAAGCTGAGTAATTTTGGTCCCCCAGGACATGGTGTCTGTGGGACCAGACTGTTTTGTAATTGTAATTACTTAAGTTTAGTGCATCTTGAGAGATTGATTCCCAGATATTTAATGTATTTTGTAGTTATTTTGAATGCTATTTTCTTTTCCATTATTTTCTTCCATATAATATTATTATTATATAAAGATAGGGATGATTTTCATGGAAAGAGAAAAAAATAAGCATTTATTAATCACTTATTAGATTATGTTGTGACATGTTATAAGATATTTATTATATGCACAATATTTGTGTATGATATTTTATGTAATATAAATTTATTAGTTATCATGAGTTCATTTCTGTGTTATTTTAGATATGCAGGTCAAACAATTGTCAAGTGTTTACTATTCACCAGGAATTATAAATTCTAGCCAGACAAAGATAAGTAAGCAAGATAGTCCTTGCCCTAAATGAGATTTCATTCTAATGGGAGAAGACAACATGTAGTGGGGTGCTAGAAATGGGAATGGGAATGGATTCATTTCAGGGCATGGAAAGGAGACCATTGGGGACTTGCATGGGGGCCTGGAGTCCTGTAAGATCAAGCAAAAGTTCACCTGTAAGAGGTGGGAGACATATAGAGGAAATAAAAATTTTCAGTGGGAGAGAGAGAAGGATGAAGATGATGATCAGTGAACTGATAGATGGTAAAGACATTGAAGCTATCCATTGTCTCAGTTATCCTTTTTGGTGCTTCTCTGAGGTTTTCTAAGTCAGACATCCAGTTGCTTACAAATAGCAATTTCCTTTTCCTTTTTGGCCGAAGTTACCATGCATTTTTGGTTCTCTTTTCATCATTTCTGCTGATGGAATTTCTAGAAATATGTTTAATAGTAGTGTGGAGTAAAGCATCCTTGTTTTGTTCTTGCATTTATTAGACATGCTTCTAGCATTTCCACACTGAAAATATGTTAGCTTTTGACTCTAGATATGTACTTTTTCTCATGTTAAAAATGGTTCTGTAGAGCATACTACAAGGTAGGATTAAGGAAGGGGACAAAACAAAGGATAATTTGTTGAAATTGGTACTGTAAAAGAATATTGCCCAAATGAAGAACTTTTTTTTTTTGGGGGGGGGGGCAGTTGCAGCATGTGAACCCCAGGCTTAGTAGGATTAGAAAAGAAGAAGGTCAAAAAAGGGGAGATAGACACGTTAAAAAAGAAATTAACAATTTCTATAAGTTCTGGCACAGGGAAGGTAAATGGAAGGATGGGGGGGATAATTTGTGTGAATAGTAGACCAGTTTTACAGTAGTGTAAGGGACAATTACAGGGACAAAATGCTTACTTAAGAGGAAAGGGATAATAATAATACAAAATAGAGGAAAACACTAATCTAACAATTATAATCTTAAATGTGAATGAATTAAACAACATATAATGAGTTAGTAAAAACAATAACAACAATTTGAAGTATATAAGAAGTCTAAAAAGAAAGGCATATGTAGAATGAAAATGGAATTCTGAAACAAGATTTATTCTGTATCAGATGATTTAAAAAATTAGGTGCTACAACTGGAAAAGTTAAGTTTCATTGTCAAGAGAGAAACAGAAAACTTCTTTATGCTTATAGGAATCATTATCTGTGAAAACTTACAATATGAACACATAAAGCAGATGCCAAAGCATCTAAATTTGTAAAGAAAAATAAAAGACATAAGTAGTAATACAGTGATTATAGGAACATTCAATGTTCCTTTCTCAGAGGTGGGTTAATCTAACTGAAATTAAATTAAAAGAATAAGATGGCACTGAACAAACTGTTGGAGAAGTTAAATGCAAAAGACTTGTGGTTAAGAACATTAAAAAATACCCCCCTACACATATACAATGATCCTTTTCTGATCAATGGAACAAGAATATAGCACAAATTGTAAAAATAAATGTTTTAAAAAGCAGAATGTACAGGAAAAAAATCTTGATTCAAAACAAAAGATACTACCCTAACTGGAGATTCAGCCATAAAACTTTCTGTTATAGGTGCAACCATGGACAAAACTTTGTTTAATGATCTGATGAGTATCAATATTGATTATCACATATGACAAGGGAACATATGCTTACCTAATTGTTTACCCGTGAGATACAGTGTATTACTACTTCTTATTGTCTTCTTGAAAATTAGAACTATAAAAAATAGAATGAATTGTTACAGGATGTTTTAGATTCCTTCACAATGAAAGTCTTCACATGAAGGTTGGAAGATCACTTATTAATTATGTTATAGAAAAGAATCTTGTGCAGGGAATGGGTTAAAGTAAATGACCTTTGAGGTTCCTTCTAGAATCCAGGTTCTGTGATTCTACATTTCTGTGCATGAATATCATTTAACCTTGGGAGAAAATTTTTTAGGTTGACATGAACAAGGAATGTTCAGGAGATGATAATCAACCTATCTAATATTTAGAGATCTGATTCAAAAGTAGTGTGACACTGAAATTAGCAAAGTAACTGTGTTCCAACTAAAATCTGTTCTACTATAGAATGCCTTTCCCATTTTCTCTTAATTCTAGTGCTTTCCTTTTAAAAATTATTCCCTATTTATCCTGTATGAAGCTTGTTTGTAAATTTATTATTTATTTATTCACCATTCCTGTTTGCCAGAAGTCTTTTTCTTCACTGGGGCATGATGCCATAATCATGGTTTAGCCGCAGTCTTCTGGGCTCCTTGTAAAGGTCTGAAACTGCCTTTTCTCAGTGGGTCTAGTTTTAACTAGTTTCCTAAAGAAAACAATGTGAGCAACTATTTGAGGGACACCAGGGATGCCTATGGGAAGTCCAAGTACTTTGACTCTCCAAAGTTCACTAGACTATCTCTGGTCAAGAGGTGGTGGACAAGCCAGAGGATCCTCTCAGCATTTCCCTCTAAGGAACCTAACTGGGAGTATGCTTTCCTCTAGCTTGTCAGATGACTGAATGTTCTAATATGAGCTAGCTTATGTGTTTTATACAAGCCTCAAGGGGCATGACTGAGTTTCCTCAATCAATTTTATTATACCTCCTGTCACACCTAATTGAAATTCTTGTTAATGGATTGATTAAATAGAGAAGTTCTAACCTGGTTAAAGTAGCTAAGTGTGGTAGAGTGATTAATTTAATTAACTCCTATCTTTATATATAGATAAGTAGATTCCAGGTATAAACAAAAATTTGGGCATAAAGAGTTATAACATAAGCAAATTAGGGGAGCATGGGAGAAATTACCTGTCAAATCTTTGACTACAAGAACAATTCTTTACCAAATAAGAGCTAGAAATGGTTTTGGGAGGTAAAGGGGGTAATTTTCATTACATAAAATTAAAATTTTTTGCATATATAGAACCAAATGCAACTAAAGTTAGGAAGAAAAGCAGGAAACTAGGAAAATTTACAGCAAGTTGTTAGATAAAGTTCTCCTTTCTCAATATATAGGGAACTGAACCAAATTTGTAAAAATAAGAGCCATTTCCCAATTGATAAATTGTCATTGGATATCAATAGATAATTTTCAGAGGAAGAAACCAAAGCTATCAATAATCACATAAAATGCTTTAAATCACTAATCATTAGAGAAACATCAATTAAAACAACCTTTGAGGTATCACCTTATACTCATCAAATTGGCTAAAATAACAGAAAAAGGAAAGTAACATGCTAGAGGGGATGTGGAAACATAGGTATACTACTTTATGGCTGGTGGAGTTGTGAACTAGTCACCATTCTGGAGAACAGTTTTGGAACTATGCCCAAAGGTCTATAAAACTACACATAACCTTTGACCTAGCAATACTGCTGCAAGGGCTATACTCTGAAGGAGGTCAAAAAAAGTGAAAAGAACACATATAATACAAAAGTATTTTTAGCAGCTCTTTTTATGCTGACAAAAGAATTGGAAACTGAAGTGATGTCCATCAATTGGAGGAATGGCTGAATAAGTTGCATATGATTTTGGGGAAATACTATTGTGTTGTAAGAAATGACAAAGGGGGTGGTTTCAGAAAAAAACTCAGAAGACTTATAGGAACTGATACAAAATGAATTGAGCAGAACTAGGAGAATATTACGGATGGTAATGGAAATATTATACCAATATTCAACTGTGAAAGACTTAGCCATTTTGATCAATAAAATGATTCACCATAACTAGAAAAGACTCTGTATGAAAAATTATATACAACTATAGATGAGAGAACAGATGGACTCTGAGTGCAAATTGAAACCATTTTTCCCTTCATTTTCCTTGCTGCCTGCCAAACTTGCCTAGTGAAGAAATAAGTATTGTATAACTTCAAATGTATAATGAGTGTCATATTTCTTGTCTTCTCAATGGTTGAGGGGAGGTAGGAAGGGAAAGAAATTGGAATTGAAAATAAAATTTTAAAAATGCAATAAAATAAATAGAAATGTTTTGAAAAACAATTATAGAGAGATAATATAAACAAATCATAATCAAAACATTTTTAATGAACAAAAACAAAAAACAAATAATTTTCTTTTTAAATTATTTTTTTTCTCAGTGAATGGTGATTGATTTTTTCTCCCTCCAGTCCCTCTATTGGGGAAAACAAGAAAAACAACCTTTGTAACAATATACATTATCACATAAAATAAGTCCCTTCATTGACCCAAAATACACGTGTCACTCTACATCCTGAGTTATCATCTCTTTGCTCGATCATTGGTCCTTGGAATTGTGGTTGGTCATTGTGTTGATTTTTACCTCTTTAAAAGTTGTTAGTCAAAGTAATTTTGAGGAAGGTATGGAAAGACTATTAAATGGAGAGAAATAGGAAGGGATGGAATTGAGGTATGAAAGATCCTAAGATTTGAAGCATTGATGGTAAGGAAGAGAATATTCTAAGCATGTGCAAAGGTATGGAGATAGGAAATGAAACATTGAATATTGAAAACAGGAAGTCTAAATTCTTGATACCTTGTCTTTGAACTTCTGGGACCTTCCCTTTACTTGATTTTTTTTTTTTTGACCAAGGAATAACACGATTGTGAGGAACAAATGCAAAGCTGCTTGTAGAAAATGATGAAGAGCTAAGCCAATGAAACAACTGTTTTTCTTCTCACTCAAATGTCCGTACTATCCAGGCACATTGGCTCCTTTCAACATAAGGGTTTGACTTGGGTTCTTGGTTTGGGCATTTGGTGTCTTAATGTTAAAGTCCTGAAAAGGTAAGGTCTTGGTCCTAACGCCAGTATAAATATAAGAAGTTTGCTTGTGGCTTGGAAATATTCAACTCAAAAGTCCATCCAGTTTAAGTTCAAGACAACTGGGTCAGGTTGTCCTGGTTCTTTTAGGAAACGAAGGTCAGGAAATGAGGCTACGTGGGCTAATAATTGCTGATTTAAAGCTTTTCCTAAAGGCTGAAACTCATTTAGTTCCCCTCATTTTTCTCTTATTTTCATGGTCCTTTGGGTCATGTTAGAATCAACTCTTCATGTTTCTGTCGCCTTCATTATTCTTAGAGTACATTGCTAAATCTGGCTTTTCAGAAGCACAGCATTGACAAGAAGAAAGATCAAACTTGCTCTTTCCAGATGATGCTGTTTTTTCTAAGCCACCAATGTTTCCAAGAAACTTAAAGTTTTCTCTTGCCCCTTGACATGGGGTTTTGATGTTTCAAAGGATCGTACAGTCCCAGAACATTTAATTCAGCAACAACTATTTAATAACTGCTCTGTGAAGTATGCCATGCTGGCTTCTAAATGGGAAAAACACAGGGTCCCTGCCCTAATGGAGCTTATAGACCACTAAGATATAAAGGTATAAAACACTAAGGGTATAAAGAACATACACAGATAACTATATGGAACCATAATATACAGTTGTGTGAATGCTTGATGTAGAAATAATCTAGAACAAGGGTTCTCAAAGTGTTGTCTGGAAACCTGTGGGGATTCCTGATACCTTTTTGGGGTTCGAAACTATTTTCATAATAATACTGAGATGTTCAAATTTTTAATATGGTAAATAAAGCACAATGCTGGGTATATAGTAGGCGTTTAATAAATCCACCATTGATTGTTGTTGTTTGTCTTTTGTTCTCAAAGAGGACCAGGACATCAGGAAGGAGATGTCATGCCTCTCAAATTAACTGGATTTGAGGGAGACAGGACTGGGCAAAGTTCCCCATCTCACTCTCTGCTCCAGAGCCATCTGAGTCCACTGGCCAGATATAGATCAGGACAACTGGAGCATCATTAGGGGGAGAAGACAAGTAGGAGGGAGAGTGTGGTGCATGAGGAGAAACACAGGGCTTAGATGAGACTCCATCCCAGTTTAGTTAGATTATCTCATGTGGGTCACCTGATCTCTCTGGGCCTCCACTACCTCACCTGCAAGGCAAGGAGGTTGGAGTAGATGGCCTCTAAGTTCTCTTCTTGCTCAGTCTATGACTTTATGATGGAGAATGTTACAAAATCAGTCCATTCTTCTTGGCAATTTTGGGCTACAATAAATCACCTACTACATATAAACATGGAAAGGGCTTTTTTTTACTATTATTGCTGCCTCTATTTTTCTACTGGACCCATGATTTAATGGACGTAAGAGACTCCAGAAGTAATGTCTCCATCACCCAATGCAGATCACACATGCTCTTCCACTTGGAGCTTGCCTGGCTCAATGAGAGACTGATTGACTTGCCCAAGGTGGCACAGCCCATATGTGTCCAAGCATAGGGTGATGGTGAGGAGGGGGTTTACCCAAGGCACTGAAGACCTTCCATCAGGTCTCCAGATATTGTGTGGGTATGTAGGAAGCATGGGGATCCACTCCTTATGGTTTTTCTTTCATCTTTCTATGCACTGGTTCAAAATGTAGAGAGGTTTTAGGTAAGAAACTCACAGCTATAGGGGATCTTGGAGGTGATTTAATCTACCTCCTCATTTTGCAGAAGCTTTTTTCCCCAGTGGAGACCTCAAACAGAACTACTCACTCTGCAGGTTTAGGGGCTTCCCTAAATATCGTCTCACACTTTGAGTAGGTAGTGATGTGTCGATTCGTGGTTTTTTTTTTTCCCCCACTAGCACCACCTGTTAAGCAGGTGTTAGCCTTGGCCCCCAATCAGCCTTGTTACTGTGGAGATGTACTCTGTATGAGGGACACATAATTCCTTGGGGAGCCCTGGACTTCTCACCATTGCCTCTGCAGAGTTTCATTGCTGAGCTTTGTGGGAAAAGAGACTTGGAAAGAAGGACCAGCATGATTCCAAGGAAGGTTCCCCTTGGCTTGGGGATGCAAGAAATGCTTCAATTTTCTCTTCTTTCCTTTCCTTTTTTAAAAGGAGTGAAAAATACCTGCGAGGCTGATTTTTCCTGGTGTTCGGGGAAGCTGGGACTTTACACAAACTCTGACTGGTGCAGCCTGGAGCTGCCAGGCTCCTTATGAGGAGGAGATGACAGGAACATATTTCATTTATTTGGAGAAACGTTGCATTGGCTGCCAGTCAAATACCCCACTGGGTTTGAAATCACTTTGCTCCACTTGTAAGGCATTCCAAAGGTCCGAGGGTGGCAGGGCCCACCTAACTACTGCCCTTCACCTCGCTGTAGGCCAACTTGCCTGGCGGCCATCGGGGGGGCAGTATAATCTCTCCTGTGAAAGTGGGGACCTAAAGAGAATGGGGCCATTTAGAGTTCTCACTGCAGAGCCCAGGAGCGTCCTTTTCCTGCCCTCATGGCTTATCCGCTGTGTTTCTCCTGTGGTCTAGCTGAGGTCAGTGGTCAGGTAATTTCTGCTTTCGTTTACAATTCTTACAAGATAATCAGTGTCAGCGAGCTAATACTCTGATCAAGTCAACATCAGGACCCAACAGGGAAAGGGAAAGGCACTGCTCTTTGGTAAAAACAAAAACAAAAAAACCACCGAAACCAAACCAAACCTGGAGTGTCCAAGGATCTGGGTTCAAATCATGCCTTGGACGATTATTTGCCTGTGTGAACGTTGGACAAGTCATTTTCTCTCCTTGGACCTCACTTTCTTTGATAATAAAATGAAGGCATTGGACTAGGTGGCCTCTAAAATACCTTCTAGATTCCTGCTATCCTTTATTGGTTGCTTTCGTTTAGCTCAACCAGGTTCTGCAGCAGGAGGCAGAGGAGCTGGGTTTCATTCCTGGTTCTGCCACTAGCTGGGAGATCTTGGAAAGCTCAGTCACTTTCACTGGACTCGGCTTCTTCATCAGGGCACAGTGGGGACTGAACGAGCTCTATTCCTGCCCTGAAACTCTGGGCGCTTACTTTATGTGCTTAGTCGATATTTATGGAGTTAAATTACATGACATCAGAGTGGAAAATGGACGTCAGGGTAGGCTTTCTTGTTTTGGTTGTTTTTTATCCAAACTGCTTTGGATAAACTTGGAAAAATACGAATTCTGTGGCTTCCTGGCTTGTATTTCAGCCCCCATCTAGTTACTAGTTGTTTTTCTGCCTATTTGTGACCTTTGCTCCAGCACCCTAGGCTCCAAGCTGACACACTGCAGGGTCATTTTTGGAGTTTTGGCCACCCCCATCGCAAACTCAGGAACTTTCTGGCTGATATTGCCCCTGTCAGAGTAACTTCTGGGAGATCTTTGAATGTGGCTGGGATACAGCACATCTAGGACTTTACAGATGTGAGCAAAAAGGTTCCCAAATCCCATAAAAGCACTAAAGGAAAAATGTGTACATTGGGTAAAGGACAGTCCTTATTTCACCCCTCAGAAAACATAGACAACACATAAGAGTATAAAGAAACCTAATTCAAATACATAAATGAATGGAATAAATATGTAAATAAGAGTAAACCATAAATGATTAACAACATGCTCCTTCCTCTCCTGTGAATTCTATTTTTGCCTAAGGTCTAAGGACCTCTGGATATATACACCTATAATGTGATTGGAACTCACTGCAGAAGGGAAGTAAGCTCAGGATTGCTAATCAGGTGATCCCCTCCTCATCCTGGAGCTCTAGCTTGGTTTCCTTTCCATCCTTGGCACTGGAATAATCCTGATCCATTGGAGGCATATATGCTGGGTGAAAGGTTAGAATTGAATTGCTGTTCTCCTCCTGGGCTCAGTCACACAACTACATTTCTGGAATTTATTCACTGTCCAGCTAGGGCTTGATCTATCTGCCGGTTCTTTCTATTTTGGGGCTGTGACTCAGAACAGAATTAGGGGTAACAGATCTGCCTGATTGCTTCTGTTCTTTCTTCAAGAACTAGTTCAGGGGAACCCTGGGATCTCTTTCTGCCTCCCTGCTTCCTGCCCTAGTGCCCTATTTGGGTTCCCTGTAGGTCCCTGGGCTTGAGAATGCACGAGGTCCCACCATTGCTGCCACTACCACCATGCTGTGCTCTTCGCCAGCCCCTACCTTGATATCCATAGAACTCTCTGTCTTCTCAAGTTTCCCTGGGCTAGAAAAATGACTCAGCAAATTTCGTCTTGGCTTTCCCAATCAGAATTCAATCTGGTGCATTTTGTAGATTATTATGGAGGAACTATGGCAAAAATGCTGCCTCTCACTCTGCCATCATGACTCTGTGCCATCTAGCAGAGGTTCTCAAACTGTTGGGTGTCATGGCCCTGTTTGGCTTCTTGGTGAAGCCTATATACTCCTTAGAATAAGTTTTTTAAATGAAATCTTCTTTTTCAAATTTCAAGCATTTTTTTCTCCCTCCACCTCTCTTCAATGTAAAAAAAGAAAAAAACAAAACCAAGCCCTTGAAATGCATAAATGTAGTCTAGGAAAAGAAATTCCCATGTTGATTATATCCAGTAATGCCACTCATTCTTCATATTATCTGTCAGGGCAAGGTAGCCTTCTTTAAAATCTTGTTTTTAAATACATAAAATGAAATATACAGATTATAATGGAAATCAAAGATCAGTGAAAATAAAGATGTGCTCCTCCATCTCTAAGTGCACAGAGCCCTCAAAGTCTCCCCAGAGTCCCCAGGTTCAGAACTCTTGGCTTGTCTTTCTTGTACCAAGCTACTTTTTCTGTTGTTTTTACTCTTACTTTTTACATTACTTTTCAACCTTGCGAGCTCCATTCTTTTTGAATCCTACATTGCTGGAACTTCCATGCCGGAGTCTTCCTTGGTCTATACTTCTAGAACTGGAGTCTCACTGGAGTCTCACTGCCCATTCCCTGGCATCTCATTGCCTAGAGCATCAGAGTTGAGAAACCAAAGAGACATGAGTAAGATTCTGTCCCTTTTGATAAAAACAATGCCCCCCCCCCCACTTCCTTGTCCTGATGAATGAGTTGGCTTGGTATGAGGGGAAGGGAGTCATGGAACTTCCCTGTTTTCAGGAGCCTGATTGAATTTGTTCCCTGCCCTGGAATTGGAGGTGTCAGTGGCTACATTTAAACCCAGGTCTTTCCTGATTATAAGCACAGCACTCTTTCATCTACACTGTGCTATATTCAGACAACTCACAAACCATATTTAACCAATTATTTTAATAGACCCCCCCAATAGGATTGTAGAACCATAAAATTCTTAATTTTTCAAGAACCTGCTACCCTACTTTCTACCAGCATTTCTTGTCAGTCATCATCAGATTGGTCATATCCCGCTATGGAACTTACCCTTAGCAAGTTTATTTCATTTCTGAACATCTTAAATGTTTAGTTCAAATACTTGAAGACATCTATCATATTCCTACTCTCTTGTCTTTCCAAGCTAAACTTCCCCGGTTCCTTCACCCAATTGTTGTATCACATAGTCCATTCAACAACTTGATCAGTCCTTGAATGTGCTCTTGGTAATGATTTCCCCATTGTCATTTTCCCATGCCCTACCTTTGGGCTATCTCTATCCCACTGGAAACTTGGATTCTTGGGTCTCAACCCTCAGACTGCTAAGCTTTCACTTTCTCTTTCAGGGACCCAAGACTCTTCAATTTTTTTTGTCTGTCCCTTCACTATGCCTCCCAGCCTTGCGGGTATCTGATTTCTCATTCCTTTTCCACTTTCCAGTACCGCTTTACATATTATCTTTTCCCATTAGAACGTAAGCCAGGGGGCAGGAACTTAATATCTTGCTTATTTATGTCTCCTCACTTATTTAGGCTTAGCACAATGCCTGGCACAGTAAATATTTAATAAGTTTTCTAACTCATTCTGTCCTATCTTGCCTCTCTTTCCTTTGAGATGAGTCAATTAAATTTGGTATCATAAGAGAGGTTAGTTTTTCTCTTTTAAAGGTAAATGCACCAGCACATAATTGGGTTCTAAATTTTCTGGACAGCATTGGTTTCTTACAAATCAGGGTCTCTATTATCCCCTTTCTCAGGAGCTGGACTGAATTTGATTCTCAGAAATCCCTTGAAGAGTCTCTCTTGACCCTTATCTCAGGCCCTATTTCTAACTGTTGGCCAGATTTCATTGTTTCTGCCTCAGCACCACTCGCATCAATCAACTTCTCTCCATTGAAATGCTCTCTAAGTGTAGGCCCTTATCATTTTATGTTCTTACTATTGTAACAGAATCTTAAATGCTCTCCCTGCCTCCATGGTCCTCCCTTTCCCATCCTTCCTTCAAATAACTGTTCTATCAAAATTCCTAAAAGACCCTTCTGGTGACATCCCTGCCCTACTTGGTATCATTTCCATTGTACCTAGGATAAGTGCTGGGGTTGACACTAGACCTTCCAAGTTGGCTTTAAAGTTTATATCTTTTCGGTATTTTTCATACTAATACAACTGACCAGTTTGCTTTAGTCTGCACAACACAGACAAGTCACCCACCTCTTGTAAGCACGGTTGCTTTGTGTTGGACCAAGGGTTGAGAAGACCTGAATTCAAATACACACATGAGCTGTGTGACCCTGGGCAAGTCACTTAAACCTCTGTTTGCCTTAGTTTCTTCATCTGTAAAACAGGAAAATCATGGCATCTATTTCTCAGGGTTGTTGTGAGATCAGATGAGCTAATATTTGTAAAGCCCTTTACAAGCTTTAAAGCGATATACAAACCCCATTTTTGTTCTTTTGTTACTTCACCCCCCCCTTGTTGCCAAGTCTTTTGATCCCACCTCCACAATATCTTTCCTTTCTATCCCCAGTCACAGGGCCACCATGTTTGCTCAACTATTATAACCTCCTTAAGGGAATCTTTGCATTCAATCTCACACGGCTCCAAACCATCCTCTACAGCAACGTGACATTGATATCCCTAAAGCGTGGATTTGACCACATGCTTCCTTGGCTGAAGAAGCACTGATGGCTCCCAAATGCCTGTAGAGTTAAAACACAACCAGGAGCTTCCTTTGTTCCTTGTGACGTTCTGTCTCCTGTGCCCTTGCCTTGGCACAGATTAATCTCATGATTAGGTACACATCCTTCTCATGTTTCCCTCTTCAAATCTTTTTTTCCCCTTCAAAGTCTAGCTCAGGTGCCACCAGTTACCCAAGACCTTCCCTGAGCAAATCTGCCACCATCACTCTTCAAGAATCCTTCCAAATGGGACCCCAAATTCACCTGCCTGAAAATGTGACCTGGAAACTGGGGGCCGGGGTTTTGGGGGTGGTGCTTCCTATATGCACATGACTGAATCAGAGGAATGCAGGGCAGTGGAACTAAAGCTGCAAGGGGCCTTAGAATGCATCTAATCTACTCCCCCCATTTGAATGATGAGGAAACTATAGCCTGCAGAGGTTGCTATTTACCCCCAAATGACACATGTAGTAAATATAAGAAGGAACTACATGACACAATGGGTGGAACACTGAAGTTCAAGTCAGGAAGACCTGAGTTCAAATCCAGTTTCAGACATTTACTATCCATGTGACCCTGTGCAAGTCACTTAACCTTTACCTGCCTCAGTTTCTTTATTTGTAAGGGGACAATAATTAGCACCTACTTCTCAGGGTTGTTAGGATCCAGTGAAGGTCATATTTGCAAAGAGCTTTGAAATCTGTAAAGAGTTCTATAAATTCTAGCTGGGCCATACTATTAGGTAATATGACCTTGAATCTAGTCCTCTTTGAAGGTATGTTTTGTAACAAGTGTCCTTCAGCAGGACTTCCTTCTATAAAATATGAATGAGAAAATGTGTCTATGTTTTCTCAATAAATCTAGTCACAGAATTTTAGCTGTGGAAAGGAAAGGAGATAGGATTCTTTCCAACCTCTTCCTGTGAATTACAACAACAACTTGCATTTGCAGAATGCTTCAAGGTTGACAGAACACTTTACGTGTGTTAAGTCATTTTATCCTTGCAACAGCCTTGGCAGGTAAGCGCCATAGTCTCCATTTTATAGATGAGAAAGAATTTCATTGACATGCCCAGGGTGACATTGCTAGGGAGGATCTGAGGCAGGATTGAAACTCGAGTCTTCTTGACTTCCCCCCCCCCACCCCCCACACTAACCACTGAATCATCCAACCTCTTAAGATACTAAAGATTAAAGATATTGTAGCCTAGAGAGGCCACATGACTTATATAAGGTCGCACAGCATGTTAAAATGGTGTCTAGCCTTAAGATCTGTCTTCACATTTCCCTTTGTCATACATGGACCCTACTTCTATTGACCACTTCTACAATGTTGTCCCATCTCATGTCTCCTTCTTGGAATCCCATGTTTTCTTCAGCTCAGGTATCTCTTTCTACACGAAGCCTTTCCTTGTCCCCTTATTTCTTACTTGCCTATCCAGCCCCTTCAATTATATGTGTTTTCAATATACCTTTATGTACTTTGGATGTCCCTATATAAAGTAGTGTAACATAGAGGAGAGAGAGCTGACCTTGGGACCACAAAGACCTAGGTTCAAATCCTACCTTTGATGCATACTGACTGAGAAATCCTGAGCAAATCATCTAATCTCCCAGGGCCCTCGGCACTGGGCTATTGATCCTTCAATAAACATTGATGATGTGCCTGCTATGTGCTTGAAATTGTTAACTATAGACCTGCATTTGTGGAGTGTGTTTGCTAACTTCCTTTCCTGTACCAATGAAATCGCGGGTCATTAGCCCCTATAGATGTTCTCTGCCCCACTAGAATGTAAGTTCTTTAAGGGCAGAGACATTTCACATTTATCTCTGTATCTTCAGCACTCAGGACAGCACCAAGCACATAGTGGATGTTTAATGACTGCCTGTTGATTGATTTCCGCCTGCAGACAACAATGGCTTTCCTACTTAGGAGATCATTGTGAGGAAAGAGCTTTGAAAATCTTAAAATATTCACAATGTGTTAGTATCATCATTATTACCATATTTATTCAGAGGGGAATCTTGCTCTCTACTCTCTGAACTTCTCTTGGAGGGTGATTGTTCTTTCTCTTTTTCCGTTTCTTTTTTTTCAAATCTCCCACTTGACACCACTGCAATGGGACATCTGAGGGGTGGGCCTAGAAACTCTGGATTTATTTTTACTCCATGTTTTTGTTTTTTTTTTTCCCCAGCCAGAAAGTCACTTGTATACTTTTCCTTCACGACCCACAAGCATATCACCTTTCTGACTGTTGCCTAACGTTCCCCATCCTAATTAAGTTCCTTTCTCAAATTGAAAAGCCACCAAGCCATCTTGGGGTTATTAAAATAAAGCAATGCTTAGAATCTCAGGAAGGCAGGGCAAGTGAAGCTACCAGAGCGGGAAGGTAAATCGGGGTTTACCATTCAGATTCTCTTAGATCCTTTGAGGAGCATGGGGGGCAATCTAAGATTAACTCTGGTTCAGGTAAGAGACCCTGAGACTGATCATCAATTTAATGAGACAGTCTGAGACTGTGTGTTTGTGTGTGTGTGTCTGGGGGGGGGAGAGTGCTCATGCAGCCCCGCTTTAGCCTCTTTCCTCATGTGATACCTAACCCTACTGTCTTAATGAAAATCCATGGTGCCATCTGCTTTCTAAGCATAAAAAACAAATGTCTTGAGCCAGCTTACAGGTACTTAAGCAAAGTGGAAAATGACACAGAACAGCTTTTGCCTGCAGTTATAGGAATTGATCATAGAGACAACAGATTTATAGCTGGAAGAGGCTTTGGAAGGGGAAGGGAATAAGCATTTATAAAGCACCTCTGTGTGCCTGAAATCATGCTAATTATTTTATAAATACTGTTTTGTTGAATCTTCAATACTGTGAGGGAAATGCTGTTATTATCACAATTTTACAGCTGAGGACACTGAGGCAAGCAGAATTTAAGTGACTTGCTCAGGGTCAAACAGTCAGGAAGTATATGAGGACAGATTTGAATTCAAGTCTTTCTAACTCAAGTCCCAGTATTCTATCTATTGCATCACATAGCTTCCTTGAGAGCTCATTGAGCAACTCTGTCATTTCACAGATGAGGAAACTGAGGCCCAGAGAAGTACTTCAATGACTCGTCCAAGGTCACACAACTATTTAAGTGCCAGAGGCAATCTCCTGAATCCAGGTATCCAGGTGGCACAGTGGGTAGAGTGCTGGACCTTAAGTCAGCAATGTCTGAGTTCAAAGATCCCTCAATCTACCCTCCAGCTACTCTGGGTGTCTTACTTGTACCTATTTATTTACATGTTGTTTTCTCATATTGACTATAAGCACCTTGAGGGGCAGGGTCTATTTTTCCCTTTCCTTGTATACTTAGTATAGTGCCTCAACCATAGTAAACACCAAATAAATGCTTGTTGACTTATTCATACCTATCAGAGTCAGGAATAATAATTTGCTGTTGTAGTTGTTATTCAGTCATTTTCCATCATGTCTAACCCTTGATGGCCCCATTTGGGGTTTTCTTGGCAAAAATACTGGAGAGGTTTGCCATTTTCTTCTCCAGCTCATTTCATAGATGAGGAAACTTAGGTAAACAAGGTGAAGTGACTTACTCAAGGTCACACAGCTGTAAGTGTCTGAGCTCAGATTTGAACTTGGATGTTCCTGACTCCAGGCCTGGTGCTGTATCCACTGTGTTGCCTAACTTCCCCAAGAATAACAATAGGTAACATTAATATATCACTTACTGTATGCCAGGTAAAATTGTTTCTCATTTGATACTCACAAGAACCCTAAGAGGCGAGTTCCCTTCTTAGAACATTAGCACAATCTGGGTGAGATGGAGAGTCATTGCCATATGGTAGGTACAGTGGATAGAATGCAGGGCCAGTGGCCAGATGCTTTGTAGTCTAACTCTGCTAACTACTAAGTGGCTAGGTGATCTTATAACTGTCACATCATCTCTTAGAATTTCTGTACAATGAAGACTTAGGACTAGGTGATTGCTAAGGACAACTTTATGATGTGGTGATGGACAGAGCACTGGGCCTGGAGTCAGGAATACCTGAGTTCAAATCCATCCTCAAATACTTATTAGCTGTGTGACCCTGTCTCAGTTTCTTCAACTATAAAATACAGATAAAAATAGCTCCTACCTCCCAGGGTCTTTGTGAGAATCACTGGAGATAATATGCATAGTAAACATTATAGAAATGCTTTCCTCTCTGTCTTTTCTCCCTGGCCCCAAGAATACTCTCAGCTCTATAGTTCTGGGAAATTTTCACATAGATATGATGAATGAGTTTTTCTTGTCCCTGTTGGGGTGGAAAACTCTTGGTATTAAGCAGCTTTACAGACCCATTCAACAAGACTTGGTCCCAAGCAAAACAAAACACCTCTGTCCTTAGGCACACCAGGCAGCTTGACTATATCTAAAATTTGCATCTCATGATCTCAGATCAGTGGGATTAAACCCACAAGTATCTTCAAAGTTGGCCGAACCTACAAAATGCAGTTTTAAGTGAGTTTTTACATGTCCTCACCAATGTATCTTCTCCTAACCTTTCATGCCTCTCTCTGCAAACTTGCCCTCTTATAGAGGGCTGTGCATGTCCAGATGAGCCAATGAAATTCATTTCCATGTATTCACAGCAAAGTTTCCAAAGTGTAGCATTATTATCAAATTACCAATTTAGAACTGTGAGGTGCCTCAGTCATTAAGTCTAACTCTCTTATTTACAGATTAGGAAACTGAGGCCCAGGGTGATGACATGACTTTCCCAGTGTCACTGAAATACAAGTGGCAGTTCTGGGGCCCATACCCATAGCCTCTGACTCCAAGGACAGTGTTTTCCCATGTTCATGCTTTAGAGTTAAAAGTTGAGTAAGTAACTTCTCTTATTGACGCTCAAACTCCCCAGTTATGAAAACAGGCATCTTATGAAAATTCTACATGCACGTAGATGAATGGGTGATCCCAAGCATTATTATCAGGTGAGGATGTGGATTCAATCCTCTTTGTCTTCTTTCTCTCTCAGAGATTATGGAAATTTCCCTCTGAATTGGTGAACACATGAAGTTCACTTCTAGCTTGAACATTCTAGGAGTCAAAGCTTCTATTCAAAGACAGGATGAGATCAAGGCTTCCCTGTTGAGTCTAGTATGTACGTCTTATCTTTTCTCTGCTAAAGGAAATGGAGAAGGAGTGAGAGAGAGGACGCAAAGCTTCCCTGAGTATAAAAATGTATCTAGGGTCCTCTGCCAGTCAAATCAAACATTCAAGATAAAAAAAAAGGTAATGAGAATACTACTGTGGATGGGGAGGAGGGAGTAGAGGTGGTTTAGAGGTGAGCCAGCAGAGAAAAGAATAGCCTTCATCTCAAGGTGGAATTGCAAAAAACAACAGTGAAAGGAGGAGCAAACAAGAGGCATAGATTAGCAGGCGTGTTGATTGGGAAGTTGGCCAAGATGGGAGAGATGGAGGATCGGCTCCAGAGGGAAGGGAAAACACTTCTCAGTGAGATGAAAAACTCTTTGGTTCCTGTGGCCACTAGAGGGAGGACAAATTGAACGAGGGCCTCCAGGGGGCCACCAGGGTAGAAGCTGCTTTTTGAGCCCTGACATGTCTTGAGGAAGAAAAGAAACTAAGCCAAGGTCCTGGTATCTCCTCTGCTGCTACCCAAAGAGGTGAAGCAGTTGGGGTTAGACCCACTTCACAAATTAGACTGAGGAAAATGTGACAATTTCTTAACCATAAGGCCCTCCTTTTTGCCTTCCTCACCTCGTGGAAAAGGGTGATGAGGATGCATTTCTGTCTTCAGCCCTCTCCCTTGTCCACCCCCCAAAGGCCACTCTGGCTTCCCAGGAGCACCAATTGTCATCCTCTGCCAGAGTCCAGCTCTGGAAAAGACATCTAAGTGGCCTGTGTTTGGAGCAGAAGCCCAGGGCAAAAACTAGTCTTGGTGGGACCAAACTCACAAGTGAGGTGACTTTAAAAAGTAGGACAAATGACCTTCTACCTACCTGGTATTTCAGCCACCCCTGCTATGGCCCTAACACTGTACTTGGTGCTTTGGGGAATATAACACAATTGCACATCATGGTCCCTGTCTTTCAGGCATTTATAAAGACTCAACAAGCCTGGGTAGAAATTCACTGATGGAGAGTGAGATTGGAATCCTGCTTCAGTTATCAGCTGTGTGACCTCCATTTTCCCATCTGTGAAATGGGGACAATAGCAGCACCTAACCTATATGGTCATTGTGAGGGTCCGAGAGATAATGTATAAAACACTTTGAGGATCTTTAAAAACTGATGATGATGATGATGATGATGATGATGATGATGATGTAAAATAATAACAAGAACTATAACAGGGAGAACACCAACATCAACAATAACATGCCAACCTGTGTGGTGCAGACTTAGAACTAGGATGGGATGACAGGGGCTTTGCCTCCAGGTGTTGCCATTTGCATGGGGCTAGTGACATGGGAAAAATTTCAACAAAAGGCAGAAAACATTGAACTTAGCATTTTGGAAGGGAGAAGGCAGGGCAATTGGGGTTAAGTGACTTGCCCAAGGTCACATGACAAACAATTGTTAAGTGTCTGAGGTCGGATTTGAACTCTGGACCTCCTGACTCCAGGGCTGGTGCTCTATTCACTGTGCCACCTAGCTGCCCCCATTTTGTTCTTTATTTGCCTTTGTTCCCAACAGACACACAGAGAGTGCTGGGTAGTAACGAGAGTCGGTAGCTTCCAGGACACAGAGGGGTGAAGAGCTGGACCTAAATACAGGTCCATGTCCCACTTCCTCTTAATTATTTGCTGTGGCTCAGACATTTCAGCTTTCAGAGCTTCAATTTCCTTATCTGAAAAATGGGTACAATAATACCTTTAACTTACAGATCTGTTGAGAGATTCTAATCACTTCATATATGTAAAGGGATTTGCAAACTTGGAACAGTAGAGAAAGGCCAGATTTCATTAGTCTCAATGCTTTGAGGAATGAAGGGAGTGGTGGTTTTTTTTTTTTTTTCGGTTTATTCAGCATCTAACTTTTTATGGCTTTGATGATGCATTAATAGGCCCAGTTGGCTTCCCCCAGAAATGGACTGACTAGCCAAGGTAGCTTTGCCATAGTAAGAGCCTATGGTTCTTACCTGCTTTGTGTCCAAGGAGCAATGACCAGAGAAGGGTAGTGTCCTGGGGACTCTTTAGGGGAAACAACAAAAAGAAAAAGAATGAGATGGAATAGAACAGAGCTATAACTAGGGTGGAATAACAGGGGCTTTGCACCAGGGCAATGCAATTTGAAGAGGACTAATAGCATTTCCTCCCCTTTGATAGTGTAGAAAGGACTGGGTTTAGTATCTACTTAAAAGAAGCTACCAGAAGACTTCATCCCCTGATGACCCACATCTCCAAGGGAGCTCCCTAACCCCTCTTCCCCAATCCTCTTTGTCTTACCCCATGTTTCAAAATTTCTACTTACAATTCTGGAAGGGAGCTGAGATGTAGAGAAGCCAGCTATGCTATGTCTTACTCACATAATTCTGTGAATAGAGAAAAATGATCATAAGGTTATCTTCAGTTAAAAAAAAAAAGCTCTTTGCTTCTTTGATGTCTGGTTCTAGAAAGTAAAGGCTGACATTAGGGAATTAATGGGGCTTCTCACGTTGAATCAAATGAACATTTTCAAGGCTCATTGTTACTGAGACACTCTTTTCATTTAATCAATAAACGTTTATGTATGCTTTGCGTTCTGCCAGGTGCTAAGCTAGGCCTTGGGCATACAAAGACCTAAATGAAACAATTTCTGCCCTTGAGAAGCTTACGCTTTATGTAGGGAGGCACATATAAGAAGATTGAGCTAGGGACTAGGTGTGCAATTTCATTGGCAGATGGAACTCCCAGGTGAGGAAACTCTCTCCACTGATGCAGCTCACCATTTTCTCTGCAAACAGAATATATACTATGTATTGCATATGAATTAGCTTTATTTAATTCTCGTTAACCAACATTGTAAATGGATAATCTCGAGATTGTTCTTACTTTGATTCATCTTTCTGCATTACCTCGCTGTGTCAATAAGAAGATTTATTTGATTGTATAACCCTAAAAATAAAAAGAAATTGGGGAGTCTTTCTGCTCCATGGTCCCTGGGATGGCTAGTCGATGAAGAGGCCTACTGCCTACATATGGGCACGCAAAGCAGCCATTTTCTAGGGCCTTTGGGTATTTTGGTAACTCGACTCCTTTGGATGGGATCCAAGACCCAACCGCCCTGTACTGAGTTCCAGCCTTTAGTGCGTAGTAAGAGAGCAAGGTTTCTGTGTTTAAACAGATGAGCTGCTCTCACCCACTCCAAAGACCTTTGTTTACCAGCCAGTCAGTGCTGTGTTTATGTGAACAAACCACTCAGACTGAATTCAGTTAAAAATAACAAAGTTCAGTAAAACAATCTCTTTTGAGGTCTCAGAGACAGTGTGGTTGAGTTCAGAATGACTTGGGATGGGACTCAGGAGACCAGGGTTCGAACTCTAGATTCAATTCAGTTAAAAGCACCATTTATTAAATGTATTGCCTCAGACAAACTGAGACCTGAGAAAGAGCTTAGCTTGAAAAGGCCAAGTACCCACTGCAACCAGGGCCATCTTCAATTGTCCTGATGTCTACCTGGCCACTGACCCAGATGACTCTGGAGGAGAAAGTGAGGCTGGTGATTTTACACAGCCCTCCCTCACTTAAATCCAATTCACTTGCAAGTCATCACTTTCCTGACATCATGGTCCTCTTCCAGAAAGACAAACTGTAACAACTGTGTGACAGGAACTGTGTTAGATGCTTCAGATACAAAAACAAAAAAGAAACAATATCTGCCCTCAAGGAGCTTACATTTAAATGGGAGGAAGCACAAGTCCATAGCTAAGTATAGAAGAAACATAAAATAATGGCGAGGAGGAGAGTAATAACCATTGGAAAAATTAGTGAAGAATTTCTTAGGCAGGGCCACTTAGGCAGGGTTGAGCCTTGAAGGGAGGTAGGAAATGGGTAAGGAGGGAAAGCATGCTAGGCTTGGGGGACAGCCTGGGCAAAGACAGGAGATGAGATGAGTTGTCCTGTATGGAGGACGGCCAATAAGGCAGCTGAGATGGAGTGTCAAATCATGAGGAATGATAAGAAACAATCAGCTTAGGCAGATAGGTCAGGGTCAGATTGTGAAGAAGCTTTAAACATCAGTCTGTCAGACAAAAAAGCCTTTATTAAGTCCTTACTGTATGCCAAGAGTGGGGCTGGGGGCTGAGGATGTAAAAAAAGTCCAAAACACAATTCCTATCCACAAGTAGCTTATGTTTTAATGACAGAGAAAGGTTACTAGTTAGTTATGTACAAGATATGTGCAGTGGGAATAGAAACTAATGTCAGAGTACTAGCTCCAGCAGTGGGGATGGGAGGGGGAGCTGGAAATACCTCCTTCAGAAAGTAGGATTTGAGATAAGTGTCAGAGGGAGCCAAGCAACAGCAACATAGAACATTCCAGGCATGGGCTGGAATCTTTGCTGCGGCAAAGGTACAGAGTTGGGAAATAGGGTATTTTGGGGGAGGAACAGCGAAGTGGTCAGTGTTGCTGGATCAGACTTTGTGGAAGGGAGTAAAATATAAGAAAACTGGAAGGTAGGAAAAGGTCAGGTTACAAAGGTCTTCAAAAGACACAGTCAAATCAACAAGCATTTCCTGTCTACTATGTGCCAGGCACTGTGCCAAGCACTGGGGATACAAAGAAAGGCAAAAGACAGTCCCTGATCTCAAGGAGCTCACATTCTATTAGGGAAGATGATATGCAAACAACTATGTACAAATAAAATCTGTACAGGGAATTTGGAGATAATATCAGAGGGAAAGCATTAGAATTAAGGAGGGTGGGAAAGACTTTTAAATTTGATCCTGGAAGTAATGGGTAGCCACTGGAATTTATTGAGCGGGGGGGTGGGGGGGGGGGTGGGGGGGGTGGGGGTGGGGGGTGGGGAGAGAACATGATCTTACCTGTAGTTTAGGAAAATTACTTTGGCAGTTAAATAGAAGATGTGGATTGGAGTTGGGGACAACTTGTATCAGGGAGACCAAAGTCAGGCTATTTCAATACTCCAAGCTTGGGGTGCTGAAGACCAGAACTAGACTGGTGTCTGTGTGAGTGGACAGAAGAGATTTTCTACAAGGTAAGTTGTGATGATGATGAGAGTTGGCAACAGATTGAATATGTACAGTTGATGATGATACTGTGGTTAGGATTCTTAGGGAGTAGGAGGAGGAAGATGCCCTTACGAGTAAAGTTTCTGAGGAAGTTTGGAAAAGGGGACAGTTTAGGGGAAAGGATAATGGACTATGTTTTAGACCCATTGAGCTTAAGATGCCTAGGGGACATCCATTTTGATAATGTCAAGAAGTAAATTTGTGATGAGAGAATAGACTTTAAGAAAGAAGTTTGAGCTAGAAGGAGAAAAGAAGAGGACACCAAACAGAAACTTGGAGGACAACCAAATTTAATAGGTATGACCTGGGTGGAGATTAAGGGAAGGGGATTAAGTTAGGGTTTTAAAGACAGATCAGATAGGTAGAAGGAGAACCAGAAAAGAGCAGTGCCATAAAATGCCTGGAGAGAAGTATCAAGGTGAAGAGGATGATCAACAGTGTTGAAGACTGCTGAGAAGTCAAGAATGACATGGTCTAAATTGTGCTTTGGGGAATATCGTTGGAGACCTGTGTGGGGGACAAATCAGAGAGCGGAGCGACTGGAAGCTGAGATTAGGAGACTATAACAATAATTCAAGCAAGACGTGCTATAACTACCTCATGACCTTAAATGATCCACTTTCCTTTTTCTAAGTCTCTGTTTCCTTATCTGGAAAATGGGGAAATAAACCCAATAGTCTCTAAGGTGCCTTATGATTCTAATCCATCATGTAAAACCCAGTCTTTCCTAATACCTGAAATTTCTCCACTGTGACCTTCAGCCGAAGGACTTTCAACGTTGAGAAAAGGCAAATCTCCTTGACTGAGGTCATCAGTGATTTATGCCACAGTGAGAATGAAATGTTGAGATAAGGGGAAGGGGAAAGGCATCTAAATAGGTACTTGATCTCCTATGGAAGGGGATAGAGAAGAAGGGAAACTAGGCAGCCTGGGCTTAGAAGATAAATGGCCAGTTCAGAATTTTCCTTATGGTATTCCCACTTCTTTACTAGGATGGGCCCCTTAGGGCCCTTCCACAGAATTCCAACACCCACAGAGGCATACTTCTTCTCCTAAATGACATATTTTTCTCTCTGACATGGACCATGCAATGCCACCCTCCTCTGTCTTCTCTCATATATGGTTTCCTATCACCATAGTGACCTTCAATCTCCCCAGACTTCCATTGGGTCTGAGGTGGGAGTCTGGTCCAACACTTTCCAGAAAAAGTACACACAACTTTGAATTGTTCTCCTTGCCCCATCACCATGCTGCTTTCTACTTTCTACAAAGGATGTACTCATCCTTTGGGATGGTCAGCTTCTGAATGAGCCAGCTACAGTTCTGACAAATAGATGTTGAATACAGTTCTGACAAATAGATGTTGAATATGGTCTGTGCTGAAGAGGGTCTGGGGCCTATTGGTTATGGAAGCTTGGAGGACCTGGGAAGGGCCGTTCTAAGGAAGCCTCATCCACATTCTGGTTATCCTATCCTATACTGGCCTCTGGGTGTTTTGCTTTCTCATTCCTGATCTATCCTCCCACCTTCCCTCCACTTCAAATGAGATTTATGGTCAACCCCTGTGCTAACACCAGCTTTCTTGGTAGAAAACATTAAACAAATATTGGGGAGTTCTTTTTTTCTTCCCCTTTCACAATCACAGGTTTCTGAGGAAAATTAAGCTTTGCTGCATGCATTTTGACCATTTGGGATTCTGCCTTAGCTCTAGGGGCTGAAACCCTCACAGGATCCTAGCTCTGGACCTGAGCAGGACCCCAGATGGCATCTAGCTCAGCCCCTCAGGTTGTACAGGTGGGAACCAAGACCTAAATTCACACAGGTAGTAAGAGGCAGAGTTAGCATTCTTACTCTGGTTCTCCACTTTTTACAACTGTCTTGGAAACAAGTCCCCAAATTTTCTGAATGATAACTTTTTGAACTAACACTTTTCAACAGAACTAAAGGAAAATAGAAATGATAGCATTTATATTTATGTCATCCTTATTTCCCAGAGACCACAGAGTTTTCCTCCATTGTTCATTTGTGACACATGGCACATCCTAGATCTTAGTCCTCCATCATCTTGTGGTTAATAACCATGACTTGATTATTTTCCCCTAACATGATTTCTTCTTGCCCTGGTACCTCTGTTTCCCACTCTGTCAAACTGGCATGACATGTTGGCAATGAAATTCAAGAAGCAATGGCACAGGGTAGGGCTGCCTCCTCTGAGAATGAGCCCACCAGGTGATGGTGACTTTTCAGTCTCATCACCATTTGGTGCCAGCTTACATTTCTGTGGTTACTGCATATCCCTCTCCCCTGTGCACATAGTTTTCCAGCCAGACTGGCCATTTTGCTGTCCCTGCATATGACATTACTTCTCCTATCTCCATGCTTCTGCACAAAACTAGGCCTTACATCTGGAAAGTTCTCTTTTATCCTCTAAGAGATGGCTCTGCTCAGCTACTAACTCTTAAAACAATAAATCTTTTCCTGGCTTCTGTATACTTGTTTTAAAATGCATATACACATACATGTACATGTACACCTATACATATGTACACATACATATATACATATATACACTGTATATATGTCTATACATATGTACACCTATATATATGTATATACACACATATACACACTGTGTATATGTCTGTATATGTATGTGTGTATAGATAGATAGATAGATATACAGATTGGCATCGTGATGACTACAATTCCAGCTATCTGGGAGGATGATGGTGGCAGATCTCTTGAATTTGGGAGGTCTCTGCTACAGTGGCTAAACTGAATGGGTGTCCTCACTAAGTTTATCAGTAATATATTGAACTCCTGGGAACAGGGACCATCAAGTTTACCCAAGAGGGGTGAACCAGTCCTCATCAAAATGTAGTAGATCACAGTCTCTGTGCCAATCCGAGAGGCATGAGACCTGGGAGCTGCCCTTGAACTACCAGCTTGGGCAATAGAGGAAGACCTAGTCTTAAAAATGAATAGATGAATGAATAAGTAAATAACCATGTTGATAATTGCATCTCTGTCTAATTGATTCACGGTTCATATTGTGTATTTTGTTTTCTATATTTAACAGCATGACTCTGAGCTGGGGTCCAGAGGCTTCACCAAACTGCCCAAGGGATGCATAAGCCCCCAAAAGTGAAGAGCCCATGTCTTACAGGAAGCCTGCATGTTCCCTCCATCCTCTCATGCCCTTATTACTTTCCTTGAATAACCTTGTATTTCCTTATGCTTATGAGTCTTGTAACCCTACAGACTGTATGTTCACTGAGGTTAAATCTTTCCCTCCCACACTTTTGTCTTTTGTCCTCATGGCACATTACAGTGTCTTGCACTTAGAAACACTGATAAATTCTTACTGAATGAATGATGAAAGAATGAATGGCATTAACCCAGCCAGTTGGGCATATGTATTAGGTCAGAAAGTGTTCCTCTAAAGGGGAAAGTGTTAATAACTCTCCACTGGCAGTGGAAAAAAGAAAAGCAAAGCTTGCATTTTAGTCACTACTGCTTTTCTCTTGATCTCAAGGAATCAGTGTTATCTCTGGGGACTTCCTGGAAATTACAGGGCACATCTGGACTGTTGTTCAACGTTGGACATTGGGCATGCATACAGTTAGTTCTGGATGATGTCAGGGTCTTGGATAACTGGAAATTGCAGGTGTGTCAATGGTCCTTGGGTCAAGTCCTGTTTCTTTCCCGTCCTTTCCCAGAAAGCCTCCTTGTTCTGGTCTGTTTCTAACTTAGGAAACACCCACCTTCTCCCAGTCCTCTTCTCTTCCTGTTTCTCCTCTGGAGTGCTCAAGGAGACTGTGGTGAAAAGTTGGCCATCAAAGCTGGCTGCTTCTAAAGGCTTTGTGTTCATTTGTCTCCCTAACTCCTCTCTGAGTTGTTCTTCAGCCAAGTAGATGTCTATGTCTGTGGGCCAGATAAAGGTGGGGTTCTTTTCAACTGGCTTTTGTGAATCTTTCCATGAGAGACTGCTAGTCCAAAGACAACATTGAGGACTGAGGTGGAGGCAGCAACTTTACCTGGAGGGATGGCAGGGCCTACAGACAGAACAACCCCACACATTTTGGAGGTGATGCTGGGTTTCTACCATTGGGAGAGATGGAGGAATTTGGGTATGAAATCGACATTTGTAACATCTAGCATGTCAGAACTGAAAGAATGCAAGAGGCCTTAGGGAACAGGGTTCTCTCCCGCTCCCTCCCTGACCAGGAATGTTTGGCAAGGTTATAATTTGTGATTTTTGAGTCTTCCACTGTAAACATTTCTAGATAGTGGAGCACAGGAATGTTTGGGCTGACATCTTCATGGGTCAGCGAGCCTTTCGTGCAGAGAAAATCATTAAGGGATGGAAGGGAAGGGCTGACAGTGAAGGCCTTTCACACAGGCAGGCAGAGGACAATCAGAAAAGGATAGGTTCAGAGATCAAAGGGGCCTTGGAGATCATGTCAGCCAATCTCATTTTTCAGATGAAGAAAATGAGGCCTGAGAAGGTCAGCTGGCTTACCTGGGCCCTCACAGGTCATTAAGCAGCAGAAACTGGATTCAAATCCAAATCTTTGAATTCCAAATCCAGCATTCCTTCTTGCTGGCGATCACACACAACACTCCATCTCCCATCTCTGTGCTTTTGCAATAGCGGTACCTCATGCCTAGAATATTTTCTTTCCTCTCACTTGCTTCTTAGAATCTCTGGCTTCCTTTAAAGCTCAGATCAAGTGCTACCTTTTACAAGCAACCTTTTCTGACTCCCAAAGCTATTGATGCCTGGCTCTGAATTCCAATGAAATTACTTTATGATTACTTTGCCCATGTTTTCTAGATACTTACATGTTTAGATGTTGCTTCACCTAATGGAATGTAAGTTCCTTGAAGGCAAGGTCTATTTTGCTGTTGTCTTTCTATTCTCACCTTCCAGTAAACGTACTTGAAACAAGTTAAATGCTTAATAAAAGCTTGCTGATATATTGATTTCTGTGCTGTAGAAATAAAGACAAGATGCCTCTCTTTCCACTGGTAATCCCAGCAATTCTCTGAGAAAGGAATGGATCAGGAGCAAACACCTCTGAGATGTATTTGGTCAGCTTTGACATGGCACAGTAGCTTTTGACGGGCTGTCTGGGTGTGTCTGTCCAAAGAACAAGACAAGGCCCCTGGACTTTAGGAAGGTCTTTGTTGTAGCCCAAAAGGATTGAAATATTTTATTTTACATGTTTATCCTGATAAATATGGACTAGGATGAAGACAACCCTATTCTCCCACAAGAGAGGGCAAGCTTTTTGTCAGGGATGGGTGGCACAGAAGAGGACCAAACAAAGGCACCTTGCTCCCATGGTTTGCCCATCAGTGAAATATGCTGAATGCCCACTGCATGGGTGGACCAAAGAAGGCTGATTAACATGGAGAAGACCAGGGGTCAGGTGAATTCAAGAACTTATGCTCGCTAATTACAATGATCGTTCCATTTAATAAAGAAGAAGTGAAAAGCTTTCGTATGAAAGAGAGATTTGACTTGTTCTGGGCAATGGACAGAACAGAAAGCTATGGGGGGAAGTTATGGGAAGACCGGAGTAGACTGGCAGTCAGTGAAAAACAATAAAAAAGTAACTTCAAGAGGTCTCAAAGTGGAAGGGTCTCGGGAAGTGGTGAGTTACTTATCATTGGAAGTATTAAATGTTGTTGGTCACTTGTCCAGGGCTTCTTTTTCAGGTTGAACTAGTCAACTGCTGTGACTGGGGCGGGGGGGGTTCTTTCTGGCTCTAAAATCTTGTGATTCTGTGCAATGTGATAAAAATTGATAATGATTTTTATCCCCAAATGCTTAAAAGTTGGCACAGTATTCTCAAAACAACTGTCCTCTGAAACAGGCATTGCTCCATCTGATGAATAGGCTTAGAAATGGGGAGACAAGGAGCTGGAAGGAATCTTGAAGATTGCTGGGGCAATCACCAAGCATTTATAAAGCCCGAGGCATGAGCCAGGCATTGTACTAAGAGATGGAGCCAAAGAGAAAAGCCAAAAGACACTAGGGAAAGAGACATGAGGAATGAGAGCTGGTGAGAATAGTGAGGGGGTGGTTTTTAAGAATAGGGGAGATAGGTGGATGTTTGTAACTATTGCTGCTGATGCTGGGGATGGATGATGAAGATAGCTAGGACTTTAAAGGTAGCTAGTGCTTTAAGATTTCTGATGCACTTTATCTCATGTATATCTCTGGGAAAGAGGTGCTATTATTATTGCTATTTTCAAGATGAGAAAACTGAGGCAAGTTGCTTACCTCTGTTTCCTCATCTGTAAAATGAGCTCCAGTATCTTTGCCAAGAAGGGGTCACATAGAGCTGAACCTGCCTGAGCGAGAAGGGAGGATGAAAGTGATGATGTTCTGGAGAAACTAGGATGGGAACAGATCATTTGTGGATGGAGAAGGGTGTTCCTTGGGAAAGATAAGGGTCACTCCCTGTTATGGGAATCTGAAGATCTTCCCTGCCCCTAGGCCCTTTGCTAAAGTGGCTATGTGACTCTGAGGACCCTTGGATATTTGAAAGTATACTCTGTTCCCTAATAGGCTCAATGTGGTCACGTGGAGCCTGTGGTGCC
>CM053590.1:10153748-10164729 GCA_028646515.1 Pseudochirops corinnae | reverse complement strand
TCCCATGATTTATAGTCGAATGGCGTCATTGGGAGAATGCTGTTGTCAAAATGATGTGATTTGTCCAGTCTCCAAGCATCTATCATATGCCAGGTCCTGTGAAAACCACTGAGGATGCCCAGGAAGACACAAACTTCTTAAAAGTAGCAGTTTCCCCAGTAAAGCCTAATCTGTGGTTCTCCTATTGCGTGTGGATTTGTGGCGGTGTTCTTTTGCTCCCTCTACAAGACAGTGCTGCTGAACGAACTGAGTGGGCTGCCCATCCAAGTCCTGAGCCTAATTTAAGGTCCCCATAGCTTCTTAGGATTCTTCCACAGAGCATCTCTATTCCAAACAATCTAATCTGAATCCTGCCCCTACATTCCCTCACTCTTCATTATCTCTCTTTGCAAACATCCTTTCCTTGGAATAGGATTCTCTCTCCCCATTCTCAGTCCATGATTCTAAGCTGCTAGACAGCACGGCCTGTCTCATTTTGTCTTTATAGCCACAGTGCCTAGCACAGTACTGGCATATACTTTAATGGATTTATGATCTACCTAATGTGAATGTTCCCTCCAGTTCCCAACAATGCAGATCCTGGCCCATCTCTGACTGCCAGTCCTATGCAATATTTGTCCAAGGTGTCCTACTGATCCTCCACTCAGTACATAGGGGGCTTTCTTTTAGCTTTCTAGACATTGTTTGGGGACCAGTAGAACATGTGGGTTGTCTGTGCCTGAGCAAACTTGTCTTTGATGATGCCTTTTATGCCAGTTCTTATGCACAGCTCTTCATTGATAAGAGGTGAAAGCCGAACTGTGCTGTGTGTGCCTCTTCATTGCTTTTTGTAAGATCCTCAGCTTTAAATCATCAGAAACCATTAACCCATGGTCATACAGCTTCAGTGGAAGAATACTGATGTTTAAAAGGTGGGCCATTGTTTCAAGAAGAAGCTTAGAGTGATTAAAACCAGTGTCCACTTTTCTGAAGGCTTTTTAACCTGGTTTCTTTCCTTTGTTCTGTTTTGGTTCCAGGACATTAGACATTTGTGGTTTCTTTCCAAGGTGTGACTGCATGTGTGTCTGTGTTGATGTCTGTAGCCATATCTGTCATGATATCGACATCAATATCAATACTGATAGGTGCTACCTCAGTGACTTCATTGCTAAAGGCAACTCCCAGCAGAGAAACACTTTCTACCAGTGTAGGTCTATACCTTCTTATTATCTAGGCCAGGAGTGTCCATCTCACATAGAAAAGGTGCCTCTAATCTCTATGTGAGTATCCCTTCGGTTGTGTATTGACTTAGAAAACCATAAGTTAACATTTTTATGTTCTATTGTACTTTCAATTATTTCACTAAATGTTTCCAAATCACATTTTAATTTGGTTCTGGACATAATTTGGGAACTTCGCACAGTATCGTGCCTTAGCTATGAGTTTGATATCTCTAGGCTAGGCCACTGAGAGCTAAAGGTATATACCCAACATGGTCAAGGCGAGGCAGCGCTTGAACCCAGGGCTTTCTGCCTTCGAGATTGGACTTCCGTCCATTGGTGCCAATATCATGATCTGTTACTTGTTGGGTATATTACAATGAAGATTCCTTTCATGTAAGGGCTGGGCTAAGTGGTCTTCTGAAGTCCCTTCCAACTTTCAGACTCTGCTACTGTTATCTCTCTCCTATGTGCAATCAATAACACATGCATGCAAAAATACTGGTGGGCCAGCTTTCCAGGTCATCTAACTGACTGCATGTCATGGTCTGGATAATAAGCAGGACTTCAAATTAAATTAAAATACAATTTCACATTTGATTACGTAGGGCCTGCTACGTTGGTGGAGTGGCCCTCAGAAGGTTCCTGACCCATCATCCTTAAAGTGTGTGTCTCAAGAGAGCCTTGCATACAGTATGTGTTTAATAAATGCATGTTGAATGAAGTTACCCATCTCTCCAAACCTTACTCAATACCCTTCCTTCTCCACCTTCCCTGAAAGACCCCATTCACCAACCTTCAATGAGCACATTTAAATGGAGTAGGGTACTTCTTCCATCCCATGATCGGAAGGCCTGATTTCTTTTTCTTTCCTCTCTCCCTCTCCTCCCCTCTCTCTCTCTCTTTTTGGCTGTTCGTCCTTCATTTTTCGAAGAGGACCAATGGCACCGTGTGTGATGTCATCATCTCCTGTGTCTCTCATCCCTGTCTAGGGCATGGGTTCTTAATGTTTGTGTCATGGACCTTCATAGCAATGGCACCTAGGGACATCTGCCAGGGATTATATTTTCAAAAGCACGAAATAAAAAGCATAGATTTACAAAGGACATTTATTACGTTGAAATGCACTGATCAAGATATTTTGAAGCAAGTTCTGAGCCTCTGTCCTAAAGGAAAGAATGGCCTCATCTTTATGCCCCTCCTTTCTTTGCAGCAGCAGTTTTTAGCCTGGGGCCCATGAACTTTTGTTTTTTAATATTTGGATAAGATTTCAACGTATTTGGTTGCCTTGGCAATCCTGTGCATTTTATTTCATGCATTTAAAAACATTATTCAAAAAATCAGCCATAGACTTCCCTAGACTGATTGCCCAAGGGGTTCATAAAAGAAAAATAGTTGAAAACCCCTACTCTGCATGCAATGAATGTGGAATTTGTGTTTCTGTCTACTGAGCCCATGAATCTACATTGGTGACCAGTGCTGGTGCATCCCTGTCCAGATGCCCATCCCCTCTCTGCTTTGTTCTGGAGCCCTTCAGGCACAGACATGTTGGAGACCCCAGGAAACAAATGAGAGCACATCGAGCTAGAACCACCGGAATCCAAGGTGGACTCCGTCTTTGAGGGGAGCCACCCCAAGATCCATGTTGCATGCTAGGAAGTCAAGTGGCCCAAAGGGGGGCCCTCCCCCAGACTCAAGCCAAGGCCTCACCCGCACCTACTGACTGCTGGATGACTTCTGCCTTGAAAGGTAGAAAACATTCCAGCCCATGCTGGTTAGGTGCCTCCTGATACGCCTCATAAACTATTCATAGAACAAAGTGATTCCAGCCTGAGCAGCTTCCCCTTGTTGCTCTCCTGCTCTAGCTCCCCCTTTATCCCCACCCCCACTCTGTGAATACCTTCCTGGTTAACCCTTGAAACCCCTTTTGACATTTTCAGGCCTGTTTCTCGTGAATCTGCCATTCACATCTTCCTCTAAGGTGCTTGGCTACCCTTCTCCTCCTCCTCCTCCTCCCCCTCTCCCCCTCCCCTCCTCCTCCTCCTCCTTCTCCATGCCCCTAATAGGGCTCTCGTCTCTGCTGAAGCCCTCTCCCTCCCCCACTGCCTGCTCCCATCTGGCCTTCTCAGAGAGCCCTCTCTCCTCCCTAGCTCAGCCCAGCGTATTCGTTTTCTGTGGAGCAGGGGTTATTGACTTTGCTGGTGTCCTGGCCCGCTTTCTCCATCAGTTTAGTGGAGCCTGTAGACCCCTGCTCAAAATCAGGCTTTTAAAGAACTAAAGAGAAAGCAAAGTTTCAGTTAGTGGTTAGTGAAAGTGTAAGATGGCACTTTTTTCCCATCCAAGTTCATGGGCCCCCTAGAATCTAGGCTTGGATGCATGAAGGCCCTGGTGACAGAT
This sequence comes from Pseudochirops corinnae, assembly GCA_028646515.1. Lineage (NCBI taxonomy): Eukaryota > Metazoa > Chordata > Mammalia > Diprotodontia > Pseudocheiridae > Pseudochirops > Pseudochirops corinnae. Next base: position 10,161,133 of record CM053590.1, on the reverse strand, counting down.
AAAGGAGGCTTGGGCTGCGGAATAAGAGCTCTGGATCATACGGCTGGGAGAGCCAACTTGAAATCCCCCCTCTAGCGTGTCTTCACTGGCTGCCTGGGCACATCCCTGGGTCTCTCCAGCTCTTTGTTGAGTCAGCTATGAAATGGGGGGAATGCCTGTGTCCCACCTCACAAGCTTGTTGAGACCCAGGGAGAGAACGGTTCCAGAGTGGTTTCCCAGTCATTAAAGAGCTCTCCAAATGTCAGCTGTTGTCACTGTAGATTTCTGTAGGTTTTGTTTTGTTTCACCTCCAGCAGGTGGGGCCTGGGGAGTCCTTGGTTCTCTGTGGAAGGCCTTAGCTGCCCCCCAAAATCATAACAAAAACCAGAGATTGGCAGGGATTAAAACCAGGGGACAGTTTTCTAAAGGGATTCCAGGTGTGTGTGTGTGTGTGTGTGTGTGTATGTCTGTGTGAGTGTGTGTGTGTGTGTGTGTGAATGTGTATATGTGTGTGTCTGTGTGTGTATGTCTGTGTGAGTGTGTCTATGTGTGTATGTGTGTGTCTGTGTCTGTGTGTCTGTGTGTGTGTGTGTATCTCTGCTGACATCTATACCTACAGACATATGGAAACCTCGATAGACATTGCTGTTGACACCTGTGTGGGTAGGGGAGGAAGGAGACAAGAGTGTATCAAGCTCCTGCTCTGGTTCAGGTCCTGTGCTCTGACTTTTACAACTTTCTCCTAACCCTCACAATGACCCTAAGAGGCAGGTGCTACTGTTATACCCATTTCACAGTTGAAGACAGTGAGGCAATGTGAGGTTGAGTGACTTGCCCAGGGTCCAGCCCTGGATTTGGGTTCAGTTCTTGGTGACATCAGGCCCAGGGCTCTATGCGTCCAGCAGATGGATCTGTGATTTCCAGGGTACTGGGAATGCCCAGGGAGGAAGCTCTGAATGCAGGTTGGCACCTGCTCTGCCATAGAAAGAGGGAACCTTACAGAAACTCCAGGAGGGACTGAGAACTGAAGGAGCATTCACACCTGCCCCTCAACCCCAGTCAGTACTTGGCAGTGGCAGAATTTGCATCCAGATCTGTCTCACTGCAAATACATACATCTCTCTGGGCATGGCCTGGTAATTATAATACAAGAAGAATAGCTCTTGTTTAAACATGCGCCACTTTTGAGTTTGCCGAGTGTTTTGCGATCATAAGCTCCTGAGAGAGAGATTTGGAAGGAGAAGGGCCTTCAGCCAGGCCATCACGATGCTCGGCCCCCATTGGCCAGACCCCGAGAGCTGGAGGGATCTGTCTGAAGTCAAAGATATGCAAGTGGGATACTGAGGCATGAACCAAGAAACTGGGTGCCAGGCCAGGCCTCCCTGCATTCTCACAAGTCTGTGAGGGCTGACGCCACTCTTACTACCTATTTATCCAGGAGAAAACTAAACTTGAGAGAAATGAAGGGAGTTGCCCAGGATTCATTCCCCAGGCAGGACGTGTCAGAGAAGGGACTAGACCCCAGGCCTTGTAGATTGCTGGCTGCGTGGGGCCGAGGCCATGGCGAGCTGCCCCTTGGAACCAGTGTTGACTCCTATTTGTCCAAGCAGAAACTTAGGGAGTATGTGGGATAGGGTATGGTGTTTGTATGTGTGTGGTGGGGGGGGGGGGGGTAAGGCAGAATTCCCCTTCCACTCCCCAAGACTATGTTCCCTAGGCCAGAAACAAACCATGCTCTAAATACAAAAAAAAAGAGGGAGACTTTTCCTATCTAATTCAACTGATTAAAAATACAGTTTAAATGAAGCGCTGTTTACATATCACATTTTAAAAATGTGTCATGAGCTCATAAAGCTTTCTGAGGCTTCAGACAGGAAGCAGCTTGTGGAGTTTCTAACCCATGGTTTAATGCTTTACCCCACCAGAGTATTCCTTATATTTGAAAATATTCTAATCCCTTTCTCCAGTAAATCAACAGAGCTTAAAACAGACATTACATTATTGGAAGCATGGACTGGGGGCTGGAGGGTGGGAAGCGAGTGGAAGAGCCTTGTGTTAAACATTTATGTCTCACCGTGGAATCGTCTTTAATAAAAATTCCTGCAAATGGTAAAATGCAGTTCCATACAAGAGTCTGATTTTTCCCCCCACTCCAGAAAATATACAAAAACAGGTGGCTAGACTTCCTGGTAAAAGAGAGAGGGAAGGGGGGAGGGAGGGAGGGAAGAGAGAGAGAGAAACAGAGGGGGGGGGAGGGGAGAAAGGAAGGAAAGGAAGTAGGGAAGGAGGAAGAAGGGAGAGAGAAGAGGAGAGAGAGAGAGACAGAGACAAAGAATAACAAGAAGGAGAGGGAAAAGGAAATCTGTTTTAATATTTACTCATTTTCAGATTTAGTAAGGGATAAGAAACTTTCTACAGTCACAATTTCTCTGGGTATTCTACTTTCTTCACCATTCGGATGACAAGTTTAGGTGTGGCAGAGACCTCAGAGAAGACTGAGTCCAATCTTCTGGTTTTCCAAAAGAGTATATCAAGGTACAAAGAAATTCAAAGACTTGTCCAGGGTCACACAGTTATTGTGCCTGAGGTAGGATTTGAATCAGGGTCTTATGGACTACAAGCCCAGTGTCATAGATGGTCCATTCAGCTCCCTCTCAAAGGCATCCTTGATTCTGGACCCGTAGAAGCATCTCCTCTCAAGGCTTGGCAACTGAGGAAAATGGAAAGCATTTGTAGTCATGCTGAGCTTTGTTTGGGGAAATCCCCTGTAATTCCTTCTTCCACACCAGCATTCTCATTGCATCTGATGGCCTCGTTTGTCAAGTAACAGGAAAATTATGCGTCACACGATGAGGGGCCAGTGAATGACATCATGAGAGATAACCAGGGCACTGGACTGCTTTCTGTTGTGCCTTGCAATGCCTCCCACACGTCTACAACTCAGAATAGTAATGGGTTTTCCAAACAGTTTTGTTATCCTTTTTTTTCCTGTTCTTTCCTTCCCCCTCTGCTTCCCCTCTCTCCTGCTCTTCCTTGCCTGTCTTTCCCTCCCTTTCTCTCTCTCATTCATCTTCCCTCCCTGCCTATCTCCATCAGCTTTGGGGGTCTCCCATCTGGGTCAGAAGAAGAGGGGAAGGTTTGGCTAGAAAAAAAGAATAACATCTTTTGTTCTAGAAAAGAAGCTTCCAACATGTCGATATTCTTCAGCGATAGCAGCCATTTGACAACGAGGCCCCTTTTCCCATGAATTTGCACAAATTAGATTTTGTTAGTGGTTATGTGGTCATCTTTGGCAAGCAGAGACTCTGTGAGGTTGGAAGTTTCATCTTGGAAGCTTGGCGATTCCTCTCTCTTGCTTTTCTCTCCCCTTTCACATCCATTGGGCCTTGGAATTACATAGCCTTCCTGGGTCACCAAAATGATGTGACACACATGTGGTGACTGTATTTCATCTCAATGGAAGCAGTACCTGAGGGTGCTTTTGGAAAGTTGCAAGTTAAATTGGCAGCTGAGTCCAATGACCTGGATTTGAATCCTGACATGGGCAACTTTAGACTCATCACTTCATGGTGCTGGTTCTTAAAGTTCATCTGTTAAATGAGGAAGTTGGAATAAATACTCTTTAAGGGGCCTTCCCCATCCCTAAGTCTATGTTCTTGTGAACTATAATTCAGAATGTTGCTCAAATCTCTGGAGAATCAGTGAAGTCTTATGGACACAGTGGCAAAGTAGAGAGCACCATGGTATTATAGCCATCAGGAGACACGAGTTCAAATCCTACATCTGCTAGTACCTGTGTGACTTACGATAACCCATTTAGCCTATCTGGGCCCCAGTTTACTCATCTTTAAATTCAGGGAGTTGGATCCCAAGGACTCTGAGGTCCTGTTTAGTTCTAGATTCATGATCTTGTGATTGTTAGACTTGGAGTCAGTCAGCCAGGCCTGGTTTTGTGTCCCTGTTGTGTGACCCTGGGTGACTTACTTCTTCTGCAAAATGTGCCTTCTAATACTGTACTTCTCTCCCAGGGCTGAGGCAAAGTTCAGATGAGATCACATATTGGTAAACACCTAGCAAGTTTGAACACACCCAAAAGCCCAGTTCGGCTTGTTATTTCTCCATCTTCAGCCATGACCATTCTACCATGTGCCAAAGATGAGCCACCAGTCAGACAAAATCAGTGGCTTCTCAAGTGCTTTTTGTCAGGGCAAAGGCGAAAGAATGATTGAATCTGATATGTGATAGGTTCGTAACCTTGGTAGATCTAAAATCTAGAGCTGGAAAAGTCTCCAGCTGCCATCCAGCCCAATTCTCTTCTTTTATAGATGGTGCCCAGAGAAGCCACACCTGAAAAGGCCCAAGCTTGGAACTAAGGGAATTCCTGTTGAGTTCCAGAACAATTCTCCTCTCCCTGATCAGTTGGGTAATGATGGAGTGGGGAGTGGAGGTGGCTAGAATCCAATACTGACTCTTCAAACCTTCAATATTGTTTTAGGAGTGGTGCTGAGTATTGCTTGGCTATTTATATGATGTTGAATTTAGGCTTGGAAGAGTGCATAGAGATCATCCAGTCCAACAAACTGATACCTGGAGAAGGGAAATGACTTGCTTAGTGTGACATAGCTAAGTAGTAGAAGTAGACTTCTAAACCAGGGCATCTGATTCCAAACCAAGCCCTCTTCTCACTGCCCTACATTGCTCCCCTAATAGCACTCTTCCTGATAATCACACTGGGCAAAGCCAGAGATCTCAAAACTCTTCAGGCTTAGAGGCCCTGGATATTAGGAAGGACTGATGCTCATTGGAGATGACTAGCTGTGCCAAGATATGGGAGCAAGAGAAAGAGAAATGGAAAACTGTGAAAAGTAGAGGAACTGGATTATAAACCCCTTGAGGGCAGGGACTGTCTTTTTCTTCTTTCTGTATCCCCAGTGCTTAGCCAGTGCCTGGGACATAATCGGCACTTGAAGAAATATTGATTGATTGGTTAATTGAAAAGGGGAACAAGAGAAGAGGATCCTTGGAAAAGAAGGAAGTAACTTGGAGTTTTACTCTTTTGCTTTGTAGGGGGGAAGTCACTTGATCTCCTTTTTTGTCCATTTCTTCATTTGCAAAGTGAAATTAATACCACATTTCTATGCAGTGCTTTGGGCACAGATCGTTACTGGCACATATGTATTTGACAAAGACTCAGATGGGCTGAGTGACTCACTCACAATCAAAGGGCTAGTCCAAGTACTGGAGCCAGGTCTCCTGATCCCAAGTCTTGAATCCTTTTCACTCGACCATGACAATAATAAATATAAAATTTTGCATTTAGGTTTAAAAAACTGGATATACAAGATGGGGAGGTATGGTTTACAAAGAGGCAAATTACTTGCAAAATATCTGGGGTTTTTAGGAGATTACAATTCATTTTGATTAACAGTGTTATGGTGGCCAAGAAAGCTAAGGCAATCTGGAGATGCCTTAAGTGAGGTACAGTGCCTGGAATTTGATAGGTCAGAGTTTTTCAGTAATTAGCAATGTTAGCCTGAAAAAGAGAGGACTTGGGGGATGCATGATAATGGATTTTAAATATTTGAAGGACTATAACAAAGAAGGAAAAAATATATGTATATATCTATATCTATCTATATATCTATATCTATATCATCATTATTATTTTTCTGCTTGATTTCAGAATCCACAGCAATGAGAGGGAGTTGACAAGTGGAAATTCTGGCTTGTTAGAGCTATTTAAAAATACAATGGGCTGCTTTGGTAAGTCATATGTTCTGTCTCCCTTGAAGTCTTTGAGCAAAGTTTGGCTGACCATTGGTCAGGTATATTATAGAGAAGGTCTATGTCAATGTACAAATGGGATCATATGGTTCATAGTAATCAACACAATATCATGTGTGAAGAGAAGCTCCTACAGATCCTCCCCAGTGAGAGCATGGTTCATTTTCTATTTCCACTCTGTGCAAGATATTCTCCATGACTTTGGCAAAAACTCCTTGGATGAATATGTTCATGCCTCACTCATTAATAATCGATGTATAGTTGCACAGATTTCAGGTTGAACTCAAAATGTTGTTACATTTTCAAAGGAATTGTATGCAATTTTGATGTAGGCATAAGAAAATCCTTGTGAGAAAAGAACACTCAAGGAATTAGTTTGATTTTTCAAATCAAATGCCTCCTTAAATCAATAGGCAAAGTATATAGTGGGTCTGATTTCTCTCTGCCTTTTAGGTGGGACTCAACAGATGTGGTTGGCTGTTGACTATGATTTATAAAAGCCTTCCAGTTCTTTTTTCCTCTTTTCCTCAAGGATTCCCTTGATGCCTGTGTAGATCATTCTAATAAAAGTGTTGTAGAGATGAGAGAGGAGGCATGCGACTTAGTACATCTGAATATCTTCCCAGTCTCTTGTTTTGCATTATAAAAAGCCATATATATACATATACATACATACATACATATATAATATACATACATATATATACATATACACACATATATATATACATACATACATAGATATATATATATATATATATATATATATATATATATATATATATATATATATATACATGTATAGGCAAACTTTTGGAGCACTCTATTCTTTCAGATACCTTGAAAATCCATCTCTCCTTACTATCAAAATTATGTCAATGGCAGCATGAACAGCCTCTCTGTGTGGGTCTCATTCAACTTTGGGGACTCTGCAGCCTTGAGGCCATGTGTGGTCCTCTAGGGCCTCAAGTGCAGTCCTTTGACTGAATCCAAACTTCAGAAGTTCAAAACAATGTTTCTGTGAGGTTTGGATTCAGTCAAAGGGGCTGCACATTAGGACCTAGAGGGCCACATGTGGCCTTGAGGTCACAGGTTCCCCATTCCTGGTAAAAAGCGATTTAAGATTCAATCAGTGATTGGTCTTCCACAGTCCTCTTCAATAGGATTTTACAATTCTTTTTAATTCTAAACTGAATGCAGTCTTTGTGTTACATATTTCTTCTCAGCAAAGATGTCAAATGCATAATAGCTGAAATAGTTTCTGAGATCCTTTGCTTTCCTTGTGTAATGCCATACACCAGCAGATTCCCAAAAGAATGCTACTGTGAACAGCTTTTAAGGTTCACATTACACAGTATAGTGAACACTCTGTTTATTCCATTACAAATCAAGGCAAACATTCATTACAAATCACAACATAATATTCACAACATTATGTCACATCACTTAAAATCACAATATGGCATTCATAACAGCTTAACATTAGAACGGCCACACAGTTTTCACTGCAGTGGCCACAATATTTAGAACAAAGCATTCAATCAATTCACAATACAGTAATCAATACTCAGTCATTCAATCAATTCACAATACAATAATCAGTCTTCCACTCATGAGGCAAT
>CM053590.1:10134305-10153648 GCA_028646515.1 Pseudochirops corinnae | reverse complement strand
GCAGATAGCTCCCAGGTCCTTGTCCAATCCTCAGAGGTAGATAGCTCCCAGGTCTTTGTCCAGTCCTCAGGGCAGTCCCTGGCATACACTGAAGTTCACAGGGTCTAGCACATCTCAAACCCTTCACCACTTCTCTTTCCTGGAATTCAAGGCCACAAACAAAGAAAATTTTATCCTGGTCATGCTTCTTCAGTCCTCCAGCAGTTCAGCTGGCCCTAGGACCCAGAAGGAATATCAGCCTTCCAGGCAAGCCCTCTCAGCCTTCCAAGTGGCCTTCACCAGATTCTGGTCTCAGGAAAACTCCATCTCAGTTCTCAGTCAGCTTCCAGATGCTGGGAGAGAATCTCTCTTTCTCTCTTTCTGTGTCTCTCTCTCTGTCTCTCTCTGTCTCTCTCTGTCTCTCTCTGTCTCTCTCTCTCCCTCTTTCCCCCTCCCCACCCCCTCAGCCTGCTTCAGTCTCCACGATTCTTCCTTCACCAGGAGCAACATTCCAATTCTGTCTCTCTGTCTCTAGAATTCTTGCTTATATACACACACTGGCCTCCTTTCTCAGCCAATTCCCTTCTTCCACATCAACAGGGAAGTTCATACCCTCTCAACAGTGGGACAAAGTTCACACCTTCCAAACTTAACCCCAAGTGCTAAGTATCTGCCAAATTGATTGCTCTTACACCTTGTTATGGAAATTGATTTATATTGGTTAAATTTCTTTGGAAACCTTTTGAGAGCAGAGACTATCATTTCATTTTGCTTCGTTTTTGTATCACCTGCGTGTTCTGTTGTGTACTGGGTACTGAGTACAAATGGGATAAGGATTGAATTCAGTTACTATGAGATTTTTGAGGAAGCAGAGATCAAAGAATCCTTCAGTGAGGAGGTAGATCCTAGGATGTGGGCGATGGATCCATGGCTCCATTTCTGAGAAGGACATGAATGTAGAGTTTGTGTGCACTCCTTCCAAAGATATGTGTCACAATTTCATCAAGCCTTCTCATCCTGTGTGGCTTTGCTCCATGTCTCCTATAAATCCTTGACAGAGGGTTCACCCAATATACTGATGTCCTTCCTTTAATTCTTCTGACATGGCATGTGTGTGCGTAGGTATATGTGTGTATATCTCTCTGTCTCTGTCTCTCTCCACCATCAATGTCCATATCTATTCTATATACAAAAGTCCTCCAAACATTTTAAGTGAGAAGAATTCCAAACACTCACATGTACTTACACACACACACACACCCAAACACACATATGTGTGTATGAATGTGTGTATGAATGCATAGATTTCTCAGTGGACTAGCAATCCAATTATATGCCATAGTCAGGTGTAGACTCTCTTTGATTTGGGGCTCTTCATATGAATTGTTAATTCAGTTGCTTTTGAATAATTATGGATCTCAATGAGAAGAATCTGTTTTCCTTAGGTTCAACTTATTCAGTAATGTCATAAGCAGACAGTACAATCTGGAGGATCTTAGCTTTTCTAAGAAATCTCTCTTCCATTTGTACCCTGAGCAGGATTTTCTATAATCTACTCATGGATATTTCTACCGTTTGTTGTTTAGATTTTGCCTTCTTGGGTCTGGTCTGTGAAGAGATTTTGAGACACCATTTCTGTCTTCCAGCATGGGTGCTCGCGCTCCCAGCAATCTAGCTTTGTGTTAGTTTTATATTTGATAGATACACAGATCCACCCTTTGTGCTTTTGTCCAAATAATGATAGAACACTAGGAGTCAGAGGAATGCTATGTGCTAGATAAGCCAACCTATCAATCGTTGAGCAAAGATTTGTTGAGTTCACTGTTCTCTGGGTGCTGGACGATAGAAGTGAAATGAAATAGTCCCTGTTTTCAAGAAGCTTCATTTCTTTTTTCTTTCTTTCTTTTCAATTACTTTTTTCTTTCTTTTATTTTTAATTTATGGAATAAAGCAAGTATTTCCATAAAATAGCATAATAATAAAAAAATGATTGCACATGAAACTTCAAATCTATTACGCACAACTTGCTATTCCTTTTAAGTATCTAATAAATTTATCCTTTAAATGTCTTTTTTTCTCCCCCTTCTCTACCTTAGAGATGACTATTGTTAGCTGCAAAAATGCATATATGTAAAATCATTCTGTACACACTTCTATTTAACAGCAGTTTCCTTCCCGTTGCATGTGGAGACTCAAGATCCACGATCTCTGTTAGCTGCAACTCTTTTTAACCATTACTGAGGGCTGTTTCCTAAGACTGTCAGTCAATGACAAAGTTTTTGGTGTACTCAACAGTGGACAGGTAGAGAAACAATGACTAGTTAATCTCTATTGTATCACAGGACCTTCCAGCTAGGGCTGAAAGAGGCCTCAGAGGTCAGCTTGTCTGGCATCCCTCATTTTTAAGATAAGGAGACAGAATCAAGCATGCAAGCTATATCACACCAATAACATTGGGGCAGGATTTGAACCCAGATCCACACTAAGTTTTCTTTCCGTTGTAAAATGCTGTCTTCACATTAGAGATATTTTAGTGGCAACCATTGTAGTAGGGGTAGGACACAAAAACAGATTGCTACATTGCTTTTTCCTCCTCCTCCTCCTCCTCCTCCTCCTCCTCCTCCTCCTCCTCCTTTTCCTTGGGAGAAGGACCTCTATCATGTCTCTCATGAAAGAGAGCTGGCCCTGGAATCAAGAGGTCTAAGGTCTCAGGAGCCATAACTATCTATCTAGGAGTCCTTGGACTAGTCCAAAAAGATCAGAGTCTTATGTTTGGAGACTTTATTTTTACTTCTTTGACTTCTCCAAGTGCACTTATTTTGTATTTCTTTAATTTTTCCAAAAAGGATCCCTGTGCGCCTACCTCTCCCACTGCCTGAAGCTTTTTAGCTTTCTTTCATGTGTTCTCTTTTCCCATTAGATTGTGAGCTCCTTGAGGGCAGGGACTGTCATTCTTTTCCATATTTGTATCCTGTGTGCTTGGCACATAGTAGATGCTTAATAAATGTTTATTGATCCTTGACTACTAGAGGGATCTCTATTGTCATTTACTTGAACCCCTGTCTGAAGCAGATAGTATCCTATTATCAACAATAACTCATCCAGTTTCTTTTTGAAGATGTTCAGAGATGGTCCAATCATGACTTCCTGAGTGTTAACATTCTATTTTTGGACAGCTCCAGTGGATGAGAAATTTTTATTTATGTTGAACTGAAATATATCTTTTTGTAAATGTTTCCAGTTTAATCACAATCCTACCCTTTGGAGCCATGAAGAATGAGACAAATTCCTTTCACCTTAATTTTCCTATGAACACACTCATTCCAGACCAAAGTGTCCCTTCCTAACCATCAGGCCCCTATGTGTATTGTTTCCACTATTAATAATAATAATAGTTGGTATTTATATAGTGTAGGAGTAGGAGTAGGAGGAGTAGGAGTAGGAGCAGGAGTAGTAGGAGTAGTAGTAGGAGTAGTCATAGTGGTAGTAGTAGGAGTACTATAAATATAACATTTATAGAATGCTTTAGTTAAGGTTTGCAAAGTGCTTTACAAATATTATTTCCTTTTATCCTTGCAAGAGGTGGGTGTCATTATTATCCTAGAAGACGAAACAGAGAGAATTTAATTGACTTGTTCTGAATCACACAGCTAGTGTCTAGGAGAGGATTCAGACTCACGTCCTTCTTACTTCTAGCCCTGCACTCTGTCTGCTTCGCTGCCTAGCTGAACCCCTTTAGAATGCAAGCTTCGGGAGGCAGGGGCTGTGTTTACCTTTTGTTGTATGTGGAGTGCCTGGCAAATAGTAAGTGCTTACTAAATGCTTTATCATGCTTCGTAACAGTCCCTTAGATCTATGTAGGTACCCTCATGCTCCCCTCATTCCTTCACTTCTAAATGCTTTTAGTTCCTTGGATCCTTTCCCCACCCTGGTCTCCATATTCTGGATGCTCTCCAATTTACCCAAGTCCTTCCTTTTCTTTAGTTCATGTTTGTTTTTGTTCTGAACTTAAACACCAAATAAAATAGTCATTTCTATATACATAGTAGAACAGAAAAAGGATTGTACATGTAACTGAACATCTCTATTATGGAGAGCTTGCTTTTCTTTTTAAGAATATGTAATCAGATTAGCCTCCAACTTCCTTAGCTTTCCTAGGTGCCTTCTTTCTGTTCCAAAGTCTTTCCTAAGAGGGTATACCTAGAATGGAACACAAAAAGCCAGCCCCTCTCTGCTGAAGCTCGTACTACAGGGTTTCATTGAGTTACCTGTCCACTAAGATCCCAAAGTGCTATTCACATGAACTATCAACTCCCTTGTCTTTGCCTTTACCTGTCTGTGCCTCAAGCTTCACGTTTATCAAATGGGGATAATATTGTGAAACTGACGTCCTTCCTGGTGTTGTTGGATGCATCCAATGAACTTTGAAAAGCATAAAAGGTTACTTAGACATAAGTCATTTAAACAAATAATGATAGTAATAGTTAACATGTCTATAGCATTTACTATATGCCAGGCACTGTGCTAAGTGCTTTACAATATTATTTCATTTGATTCTCACTACAGCTCTGTGAGGGAAGTTCTATTATTATGCTCATTTTACAGGTGTGGAAACTGAGGCAAACAGAAGTTAAGTGACTTGTCCAGGGTCACACAGGTAGTAAGTGTCTGAGGCTGGATTTGAATCCATATCTTCCTGACTCCAAACCTGTTACTCAATCCACTGTACCACATGTGCCTACTATGCTTTCCATTCAAGGGTAAGAATGTTATTTTGCCTGCATTTTGTAACAGTGCAATTATGGGTGGAAGGAAGTAAAAAGGGTGAGTATGTAGTCCTGTTGAGCGCATTCCTCATCTCCATAGTTTTCCTAGTTTGTACCAAGCACTGAGTGTTTCTAAGCCTGCCCACCTGCAGGATTGTCTATACGAGGGGCTCAGGGGTTGAGTTGGTATCACTGCTTCCCCACTTAGTTTCCTAATAATGACCATAGTTCACATTTCCATGATGATTTAAGACTTGTGAAGCTCTTTACTACATTACATTACATTATCTCCATTAGCTTCCTGACAACCCTGTGAAGTACAGACATTATTGTCATTCTCCTCGCTTTATACATTAGGAAATCAAAGTTCAGAGATTAAATTATTAAATGCTGGAGCTTTTGGTCAACCCTGGGCCAATAATGACTGGCCACTTTGGTTTTGTGGACTGTTGGCTCTTGATGACTCTTATTCACTTCCTGGCATTTGGAAACAGACAACCTAGGTCAGAATCTGAAAAGTTTGATGACAGATAGCCAGGAGAATGACCTTCCTCTCGTCCTGGCATTGGGAAGATGACATCGATTCCACTGGCATTTCTCTGGTGGAATTTTTTGTTTTCACATCTCTCATGTTCCAAATCGTAATCGAAATGTATGGTGTTTATTACATCCCCATATGTTTGCAATCAAGGTACCACTCGGGCGGAGGAGAAGCACAAAGCTATAATTTGCTGCTCAGCATCATAGCTGTTATACATTCATTTAAATAGCTTTATTTATCTTCTTCCCCATAAAGAACCTTCCATATTGTAAATTTATTGAATGGTTAATGGCCTAAAAGTATGGGGTTCATTACTGAACGATGTATTTATTGCAGTGTTAATTAAATAAAAGCATTGTAATCTTTCCAAATTGAACAATTATGCTCATTTAAACATGTTAAACAGAAAATCTTTTATATACTAATTGAGTTGCATAATGAAAAGCATGTGTAATGGAAATTTAAATCAAAACAAATACTGGAATAATTTAGACTCTCCCCCCCCCTTTTTCTTTTTCTTTTTTTCTTCCTTTTTCTTTCTTTTTTTCTTTCTATTTTTTTTTAAACAATATCTAATGCCTACCACCATTTTTATTAGAGATACTCTAACGGCCAGATTACTTTCAGAACTGGTGACCTTTGAGCAGGGTGTACAGTTTCAGAGCTGATCGGCCACCCTAGCATACCAGTTGGCTAACCCTAGAAACATCAAAGTCACTGCTTGGCTACCAGTCCCCGACCCTGACAGGCTGGCGTGGAGCCCAAATCTTGACATCCTGGCTTGGGGCCTGCAGGCCGAGCTGACAGGCTTTTCTGCAAGAGGCTGATGAATGGTTTCTGGCAACTGGGACTGCATTCTCCTTCCCTAGAAGAACAGTACCCACTCCACCCCTCTGCCCCCAAATATGTGCCCAATCTCTCTGGGCTGGCCTTTGGAGAGGGATGGGGGACTTTGTTCAAATCTCAGATCATCTGACTCTTCATACGAAGTGTCTTAATTTGAGGTGGTTGTGAATGATTTTTCTTTCCAAGTTGCCAATGTGGAGAAGTCAGTGATAAAAACAGTTCTGTCTTTAAACATCCCATATTATTAAAAGAATTAGCTTTATTGGCAAAGTCTATTAGAGATATCTTGCTGACCATGCTGTGTCAATCTATCCCTCTCCTAAGTTATTTGGGAGCAACTTAAGGAATAACAAAGGAATATGAAACTTGGGAAGGGAAGAGAGGAGTGGAATTATATGATTTTGCCTCCTCCTTCCATATTTTCTCACTCTGTAGTCCCACTGTGCTGGAGCAGGGGACCTGAACCCAGGTCCACAGAAACAGCACATAGACTTGAAGATGTATAGAAACTTGGATGGGGATAAATGCATCCTTAATTCAATAGAAGTGGTTTCCTTTTTCATTCTAGATATTTTATGCATTTATACTCATAATTTTAAAAATTTTGTTTATAAATACATAATATAGTTTTACCAGATTGTCCATGGGGTCTAGAAGACACATATGTCTATGCCGAGAGAGAGAGAGGGAGAGAGAGATTAAGAACTCCCTTTTCAAAGTCAGTGTGGTACAGAGGAAAGGACTCTGGGTTTGGGATCACAGGGTTCAAATCTAGACTCTGCCATTCACCATATGCCCTTGGGCAAATAACCCCACCTAAACCTCAGTTTCCTCATCTGTCAAATGAGGGTTTGGATTAGATGATCTTTATTCTGGTTCTAGATCTAAGATTCTAGGACTTGACATTGTCTGAAATGATCCCATTTTGACCCAAGGATCCAGTACTTCACATTCTCAAGTTCAGCCCACCAGTGAATCACATTTCCTCGTTTGGTATGGAAGTAACTGTTGTCTTACTGGCTTAACTGAGACTTCTCCTTGAGCGTAGCATAAAAGAAATGCCTTGTCCCTTCTGACAACCAGTGTTTTCTGAGATTATCAAGAGTTTCAAGGATAAATCTCCAGAGTAAAGCCTGAGGTAATTAAAAAGTAGCCACATTAAATTGTCAGTTTGTAGATGGATATGCTTGGGAAGCACATTCCTGCCTTAGCCTTAAGTGGAAGGGGCAGAGCTAGCAGATCTAAGAGTAATCCCCTCCCCTACAGACTAAAGAAATGAACACCAAAGGCTCATTTTCACACAGACCTAAGGAAACCCGTTTCTTTTCTAGGCAGTGATTTAGACACAGTTGCCTTTGGTTTATTAATAAAAATGTAGCTTGTTTGTCAGTGAAGATGAGACATTTATGCAGTCCCAAGAACTTCAATGTATGTGTATGATCAGCCAAAAAGGGCTCAAGATTCATGGTACAATTGATTGGAAATGGGCATGTCACTGAAAGGTAGGAAGCCAAGTGGTCTGTGACTGAGGATGCACCTGAGACCGGTAGCCATCACTTGTTGGAGATGTGGATTGAAGAGACTAGGGCATTGTGTATCTGATTGTCCCCAGAGAAAGGCCTTGAGAGCCTTTGTCTTTTCATCTCTTTAACTCTACTATCATTGCCCCTTCTTTTCATCTTGCTCCTTTTACTCATTTATTCTTTTTAAAATGTTTATTTATTTAAGTTTTAATTTATAGAGTGAAACAAGCATTTCCGTAATATAGTATAATAAAAAAGATGATTGCACATGAAACTGCAAATCTATCATGTATAAATGCATAGTTCCCCCCTCCCCCGCCCCAATATCACTATCACCGTCCAGTGATGCTCTCAGTACCATAGAAGCCTGCCCTGTAACAAATAACTCTGCTTAAGCAAAAGAAAACAAGCCATTGGTCATGCCAGCTTATGTTGCTTTATCCTTTACCTGAAGCTCACCACTTCTCACTGCTTTGAAGGTGCCCCCACCACCATCATCATATGCTGCCATTCTTGGTGTTCTGACTCCTTCCAAATCTCTAGCTCCCATCATAGAGGTTTATCCTATTTATTGGTGAGAATTCACCATATCAAGGGATCCTCAAACCTGCTGCCATGAACTTAGGCCATCTACTTGTCACAGATACTCACACCCTTTCTATCTTCTGTTCCGGGAGTAGTGTCAGATCAATACTGCCATTCCTAGAAAATATATGTCACTAATTTACTGTTGTTGATGCTGTCAACTAGTCCAAACATTCTGGAGAACTTTTGGAACTTGCCCAAAGGGCTATAAAAATGTACATATCATTGGATTTAGCATCACCATTGTTTTTTGTTGTTCTTCGGTCATATCTGATTCTTCCTGACCCTGTTTTGGGATATTGGAGAGTGGTTTGCTGTTTCCTCCCCCTGTTCATTTTACAGATGAAAAGCTGAGGCAAACGGGATTAAGTGACTTGCCCAGGGTCACACAGACATTAAGTATCTGAGGTCAGATTTGAACTCAAGAAGCTGAGTTTTCCTGATTCTAAGCCCAATGCCCTATCCACTTAACTTCCCAGCAATAACATTACTATGTCCATATCCCAAAGAGGTCAAAGAAAAGGGGGAAAAAACCCTAATTTGTACAAAAATACTTATAGGAGCCGGCAAAGAGTGGAGTGGGTACCCATCCATTGGGGCATAGATGAACAAGTTGTGATATATGATTGTGATGGAACACTATTGTACTATAAGAAATGAAGAGCAGTCTATTTTCAGAAAATTCTGGAAAATCTTACATGAACTGATACAAAGTAACATGAGCAGAACCAGAACACTGTACATAGTAAAAGACACAGTGTAACCATGATCAGACTGTGGAAGACTTGGCTACTCTGATCAATACAATGATCCAAGATAATTCTAAGAATTTTATTGATGAAAAAATGCTATTCATTTTCAGAGGGTGCATATTGAAGCAGACTTTTTTCACTTTCTTTATTTTCCTTGTTTTTTTTTTTTTTTAGAGAGGGAGAGGTATATGTTTTCTTTTGCAATATGGCTATTATAGAAATATGTTTTGCGTAGCTTCAAATGTATACTTGTCTTCTCAAGAGGTGGGGGAAGGATAAGGAGAAGAAATAATTTGAAACTCATTTTTTTAAAAGGATGTTAAAATTTTTTAAACCTGTAATTAGGTAACATTTTATGAAATAAAGAAAACATCTTTTTTAAAAAGGAAATGCGCATCAATAATTTGACCTATGATTCCACTCCTTATTCCTAGCATTTCCAAAATGTGGGAGCAGCTATGTGATGCAGTAGAGAGGGTACTGGATTTGAAATCAAGAACTGACTTCAAATCCTGCTTGAGATCTTTTTAATCCGTGTAACCTTGAGCAAGTCACTTAACCACTGTCTGGTCTAGTTTCCAAATCTGTAAAGTTAATCTGTGGTTAGTAATAACCCCTACCTCGCAATGTTTCTGTGAAGATGCTAGGAAATAACACACGCAAACACCAGCTATTATTGTTGTTACATATGTTCATTCCACAGAAATATAAGAATATAAGCTCTTTGAGGGTAGGAAGAGTTTTTACTTTTGCGTTTGCATTCCCAGTTCTTGGCATAATAGTTTGCATGTAGCATACACCTAATAAATACTTTTCCTTCATTCTTCCTTCTTTCCAGCCAGCCATCCATTCATTTATTCATTCACTGAAGGTGAGGGCCTTGATAGGAGTTCTCTTACTCTTCAGTGCTTTCTTTACATCATTCCTGCTGTTCACCAGTCATCTCGACTTTTGTCTTGCCACTGAACTTCCATGACTCTGGAAGAGAGAGTGAAACTGATGACTTTGTGTAACTCTGTCTTACTTAAATCTGATTCATGGAAGAGTCAAGACATCACCACATGATGTTATCGATTCTTTGAAATAAAGGATGAATAACAACAATTTCTGCTATGCAACTTGCAGAAAACTCACAGAAATGTACTCAGTCCAAAGAATGCATCAAAGCCTAGAGCAGTGGTTCTCTGTGGGTCACGATCCCTTTGGGGGTCGAACATCCCTTTCCCAGGGGTCCCCTAAGACCATCATAAAACACTTGTTTCTGATGGTTTTAGGAACTGAGACACTGCTCCTCTATCTGTCTCCAGGTGGGTCCACCCACTTGCAGATACTCCCACATACGAGTATTAAAGGGTTGAGGCATTAGGAAGGTTGAGAACCACTGGCCTAGAGTATTCCCGAAGCTTTAATTTTTAGAAGACAGTATGTATACATACACACATATACATACATGCATACATATAGAGAGAGAGGGAGAGAGAGACAGAGAGAGAGAGAGAGAGAGAGAGAGAGAGAGAGAGAGAGAGAGAGAGAGAACTCTGCAATTTCCAAAACCCTGTCAGTCACTTTGTAGTGTCTCTGTGATAGATCCAGTCCTGGACCCTAGGATATGGTGAATTGTCCAGATAAATTCTTTTTTTTGGCGGGGTGTTTGAGTCATTCATTGGAATAGAACTGGAAGACCTGTGGCTTTGGTCCCAGGACTCTTCATATCATTGGCTTTCTATCTTGAGCACCAAGGCCCCTCATCTTATCAGGGACCATTGGGTCAATTTAACTCCTACTTTCTAGCATCTGCCATAACAAACCTTTCAACTGCTTTTCCCCTTGTGCCTTCCATTTGCTCCGTATTTGGGTATCCAAGATTAGCATCTGCTCTTAGGTACCCTCAGCCCTCAATTATGTTGTAATTATTTTGTTTATGATTTACATTTCTTTATCTATGTAGAAGATATTTTTGTCTCTAGATTTTATAAGCTCTTTGAAAGCACAAGCTGCATCATAATTGTTTGGTTGTTTATAGAATATGTTTGCTTTTTCCATTCTTAGTTAGGCCTGTCTAAGGTATGATCCTGAGCACGAGTGGGTTTTCCAGGTAATATTTTCAAGCATAAAGAATGCTCTGATTTCTGCTGATAGAGGTAACAAGAGCAAACCATCTTATCCTGGACAGAATAGGAATGAAGCTTTGCTGAAGTTCCCAGGTAAATACTAGGCCTAGAGGTCCTTTAATGGGAGAGGCAGTGCAATAGAGGAGAAAGCCCTTTGGCCCTGAAGTCAGAGGACATGAATTCCTATCCTACTTCTTAACCTTATCACTTCTGTGACTGTAAACAGGCCAGTTACTCTCCTTAATCCGATTTGATTTATTAAATGAGGAGGGGTAAACTAATTGACCTTTCAGTTCCCTTCTAGCCCTAGATTCAATTCTAGGAGTCAGAATTCAGATCATCAGTGATCTTTCCAATCCAGTATTTAGGAGAATCTGGTTACTGAAGAATGGAACTCATAAAGTTTCTGTCATTACTGTCACTAGTCTCCAACACTACTCTCTCTTCTTTAAAAAAGTCCTCCCTTTTAGGAAAGAAAATTAGGCAAGTAAAACAAATCTACTCATTGACTATGCCTGAAAACAAGTGTCTTATTCTGTACCTCTGTATCGTTATCTATCCACCAAGATGTGAGAAGCATCATTCATTATTAGTCTTCTGAAGTCTTAATTGGCCATTGTACTGACCGGTAGTTTAAAACAATAATTTCCTTGACGTGGTCATCCTATAAATCATTATTTTGGTTCTTCTCTCCTCCCTCTGTATCAGTTCATACAAGTCTTCCAGGATTTTTCAAAATCTGTTATTTTTCATTCCTTGTGAGTAATAACAAGCCTTCATAGTCTGCTCAGCCAGTCCCAAACTTATGAGTGCCTCAATAATTTCCTTTTTCTTTTTGCTATTGCAAAAATTAGAGTTTAAAACATTCTTAGATATAGATTTTTTCTCTCTTTTCTCTGATTTCCTTTATGTATATGCTTAGCAAAGGATATTTATAGTTTACATTACATTCTATATTTACTTTTTGAGTATAGTTTCAAATTTCTTTCTGCAATGATTGGACTAGCTGACAGCTCCACCATCCGTATGCTAGGGTATTTTTTCTCTTATAGCCTATATTTTTTTGGGGCAGATAAAGGCATATACAGATAACTATAATGCAAATTAGGGCGTGAAAGGTACAATGGACATTTCCAATGGAGTACTTGTATTTGAGAAAGGAACAAAGGAGGTTTCATGGTAAAGTTGGCCCGTGGTCAACTTCACGGATGACAAAGAATTGAAAAGGTGAAGATGAGGAGGGAATTAATGTAAGACATGAGAGACAGCATTAATGTATGATATAGAGCTTCTTCATACTTGTGTAATCTTAATGGACTACAAACTTAGCATAGGTAAGGACCTACAGGTCCTTACCTTACAGGGTGGCTATGAGGATTAAATGATAAAGTATGTAGAGTGCCTTGGAAAACTTAAAGCAGTAATATAAATGGTAGCTAGTCTTAGGGACTTTTCTTTGACAAAATTTTGTAACCTGTGATGTAGAACCCAAACCAAGAAGTTTAGAGAGAGAAGACTTGATCTTGGCAACTTCTCCTAAATCACTCTTTCCCTCAGTTTCTTCCTGGTTGGGTTTCCTCAGAAACCTCATAATCCTGATTATTGCTTGTGTTTTCATCTTCACAGATGGTGGTTAAAGGGTCCCAAATGCTATTCAAGCACTTGAAGTTAATAGATCATGTTGGACATAGGACAGCTTTTTCTAAACTCACAGAAAGAATTCAAAATGGCAAGTGGATGACAGGAGCCTAGAACAATCAAAATTCTCGATTTGCCTCTTGTGAATGCTATTTTCCCCTCCATTGACCTATTCAGGATTCCATTCTTATTAAAATAACTCTCATTGTTAGTTATATTTGAAAGATCATGGAAAAAAGAGAGAGGTCCCGCAAGTTTGGAAGGCAGACATTCTGATCTTCAAAGAGATGAAGAGAAAAAAATCTAAAATACAGATCAGTAAGTTTGATTTTATTATTGGGGGTGATTTAGGATGAATTATTAAGGGGAGGGCTAGAAAACACCTAGAAAGGGAAGCAATGATTACAAAATGTCATCTGAGATTCATCCAGACTAGTTCTTTCCAGCCTAACCTCATTTCCTTTGCCAACAGAATTA
Source organism: Pseudochirops corinnae (assembly GCA_028646515.1). NCBI lineage: Eukaryota > Metazoa > Chordata > Mammalia > Diprotodontia > Pseudocheiridae > Pseudochirops > Pseudochirops corinnae. Next base: position 10,140,430 of record CM053590.1, on the reverse strand, counting down.
CTAAAGTAGTAGATGAGAGTGATGATGTTGATATAGTTTACCTAGACTTTACCGAAGATTTTGATGTAGCTGATGTAGCTGTATTATTCTCATGGAGAAGATTTGATGACCTTATATTCAGATGGATTTTGTACCAGTTGGGTGGTTGGACTCAAAGAATCATTGTTAATAGTTCAAGGTTAGCATGGTAAGAGGTTTCTAGTGGAGCAGTCTAGGAATCTGTGCTGTTCAACAGTGATAGAAATGATTCAGTAATGGCATTGGTGGCATGATCATTCAATTTGAAGAATTCCCAAATCTGAGAGGGAAAGAACATGACGAATGAGATCAGAATCCAAAGACCTTTGACAGACTAGAGAACTGGGCTGAGTCTAATGAGATGAAGTTCAATACGGATAAATGTCAACTCTTACACTTGAATATAAACAATTTATGTTGAGATTAAAAGATGGAGGAAGCAAGGCTAGATAATAACAGTTCTGAAAAGATTTTGAGCTCCTCATTGGACTGCAAGTCCCTTTGGAGTCAGCAAGGTAATGTGGCAGCCAAAAAACCAAAACCAAAACCAATCCCCAAAACCTGAATGAGATCTTGGACTGTATTAAGCATGACTTTCAAGAATGAGTGTGGAGGGGATAATAGCTCCTCCATAGTGTGCCCTTATCAGACTCCGTCTGGAGTATGCTCAGTTCTGTGCATCACAGTGTTAGACTAGTGATAAATTGGAAAGTCTACTGAGAGGGCAACCAGGATAGGGAAGGGACTTGAAAAGACTGAAAGGACTGAGGATTTTGAGCTTTATGAAGATGCAGGAAAACCCAACAGCTGTGTGTTCCAGGGCTGTCATTCATAGGAAGAATTAGCCTTGTTCGGTTTGCCTCTAGAATGCAGAACCAGGAGCTACAAAGATACAAAGAATAAACTTCCATCTGTAGGCAAAGAAAAACTTCATAATAATTAGATTAAACAAAATTAGATCAAAAGCAGTATAATTTCATCTCCTTCTCCCATTGGTGAATTCTTCCTGGAGCTCCGTTTGGAGTAAGAGCAAGCTAGCTGTCCTTCATTCCACTCTGTGCTCTGCTTCTGACTCAGACTTTTCCCTCATTGCCTTGTGCAGATCATTTACCCCAACCACTGCCTTTCAACTCCCTTTCACGTGTTGTCTTCTTTTGTCGGAGTGTAAGCTCTTTGAGCTCACAGATTCTCATTTTCTTGGATTTCTATTTCCATCACTTAGCTCCATTGCTAGAGAGGCAGCTTCCTTGCCATTGGGCTTGCACTATCTGAATCATTCCTGATAGTGGACTGTCAAACTCAAGTTTTGCTGCTGTGTATTGTGGCTCAGGCTTTTGTGCCCAATCTTTGATGCAGTAACTGTCTCACTCTTCTGAAAGCCTGGGATTCAGAAAGTGTTGCTAATTCTATAGAAAGCAGGAGTTCATAGCCCTATGGGTTTCCTTTTAATAGCTGCTTTTTCTAAGACCTTCTGTTCTTCTCATTTCCTAGCTTCTAACTCTGTGGCTTGGTAGGTGGGTGGGTCTAGGGCAGTGGTTCTCAATCTTCCTAATGTGGAGACCCTTTAATACTCGTATGTGGGTGTGTCTGCACGTGGGCAGACCCTCCTGGAGACAGATAGAGGAGCCATGTCTCGGTTCCTAAGACCGTGGGAAATATGTCTTTTCCGATGGTCTTAGGTGACCCCTGTGATCCCTGTGAAAGGGTTGTGCAACTCCCAAAGGGGTCACGACCCACAGGGTGAGAACTGTGCTAAAGTAAGTGCCAAGCACTGTGCTAAGTGCTGGGAATGCAAATATAAAAATAAAGACAAGACCTGCCCAGGACAGAGCATTTTGCTAGTTGAGCTAGGTAATGCAAAGATGAATAAGATGGTGCTGCCCTGCCTTCAGGGAGCTTCTATTCTGATGGAGACAACATGTACATATCTAGGTAAATACAAAATAAAAAGAAATCACAGGAAAGGAGGTCCTTGGACCTTAGTGTTTCAAGGAGATCTTCACATAGAAGATGGCATTTGAGCTGAGCCTTGAAGGAAACTAGACAAGTGGGAGTATATTCTAGGCATAAAGGATGGGCTACACAAATTTCCAATTAGCACAGTGCTTGGCACATAGTAAATAGCAAATTCTCTTCCTCTCTTCCTTCCTCCTTCTCTCCCTTCCCTCCTGCATTCTTCCCTCTTTTCTTCCCTCTTTCTCCCTCCTTTTTTCCTTCTTTCCTTCCTTTTCTCCTTCCTGCCATCCATCCATCCATCCATCTATCCATCCATCCATCCACCTATCCATCTTAGATGGAGTCTAACAAACTTATGTGTGTTTACTTAGGTGCATGGAAACACTCATCATAGCTTCTCTCTGAGCATACATTTACTTTAGCACATAGAAGATATTTGATACATTTTTGTTTCATTGAACCCAAATCCAGAAAACTCTGGTTTTGTTTTGTTTTGTTTTAAGTGAGAAAATTTTACCTTAGGTCAAATTCAGGGATCTGTTTTCTTGCACAGATTCTTATAGACCTCAAATTGGTATTTTGGTCTGGCGTCCCCAGAGCGATATTTTGTTAGAACTAAGTCAGTCTGTGATGCAGCCATTATTAAGAGGGTTGGTAAAGCCCTATGGTTCAGACATTCACCTCTGTGAGGAAGTTCACTCTTTGGTTGCTCAACGTTCTATCCCCTGACTGGCAAAACAAGTCAGGTCCCCGCTGAAAAGTGGTCCACATCCTACAATAGAGAGGGCCTTCTGATCATTTCCAAAGCCTCCCTACGGTCTAATACCCTTTGTCTCTGGCATTCTGAGTTCATGGACCATCATTTCCAAGGACTCATCAAACACAGGGTTTCTGATCATGTTCTATGTGTCCATCCCTGAAGATACTCTGCAAGAAGCTTGAGGGCTGAGAACTGTTTCTAATTATCATGTTAGCTGAGGCAGTTACAGTAAAGCTTGGGGAACCTTGCAGAGGTGGGAGGGGGTCATATCTCTTCTAAGGAGACCAATCCAGTTGTGATTTACTGTCGTTTGGGATGTTAATGAAAATGACCTTTTGATCCTTCACCCAAATTTCAGTGTCCCGTATCCATAACATACTACCCTTTATTGCTTTAACCCATTTTAGCTATGCTTGATAAAATTTTAAGTTATGCCTTTTTTATTTTGGAAAATTCTGTGTGTAACTAAAAATCAAAGGCAATTATGTGTAGAGGGACCAAAAATGGGGGAAAAATTGGATTTGAGCTCTCAACCTTGGGTTTGGCCACTTTTACTAGTTAAATCCAATTGAACCGGGTCATTTTCAATACCCAAGAAGGTAATTAAGCAATAGTAATGGGCCTTTCCCAGAGGAACTGAGTGAGATAATGAGTCTCATTAAGGAAACCAACCAATTATCTTTAATGAATGGCTTGGTCAAGGACACAGGATGCAAAATCATTCTCATCTTTGATAAAACTGCTGTGTGGGGTGGGAGAAGGCCCTTTAAAGTCGAGCCAAGTTTGAAACTGTTTACAAGAAGGCCAACGCTAAGATGGACAGACAAGTTTGCTAGGTGGTTGCTGGGTTCAAGGTGGAATGCTAAGGATGCTGGGTTTACCTTTGTACACTGAGACATCACTGGAACTGAGTGTGACTTGAAGGAGCTACCTGAGAAGCTATTCTCAGTTTAATGCAATACTTAGTATTTAGGGCATCAGCTCATTACCAGCCTAACCAAGTGATGTAAACTGAAGGATGCTGGATTTGGATTCAGGGGACCTAGGTTTGAATCCTAGCTTTGCTATTTACTCACTCTGTGACTCTGGACAAATCATTTAACTCCTCTGGGTTTCAGTATCCATATCTGGAAAATGGGAGGGCTGCACTGGATGACCTCTGAAGTCCCTTCCAACTCAAAATCTATGAGTCTCTGGTGGGTTAAAATTCATCTCAAGTTTTCCAATAAATGTCTTTTATATTAAAAGAAGATTTCTATTGAATTCAACTAAACAAACGTTTCCTAAGCAGCTCTTAAATGTCAGGCAGACATAGAGAAAGATACAAAGAAAAAAATAATACTTACCCTCATTTACATTCTTTTGTTGTTGTTCAATCATATCCAACTCTTCATGACCCAATTTCACATTTTCTTGGCAAAGGTACTGGAGTGGTTTGTCATGTCCTTCTCCAGCTCATTTTAGAGAGAAGGAAACTGAAAGAAACAACATTAAGTGACTTGCCCAAGGTCACACAACTAGTAAGTGTCTGAGGTGAGATTTGAACTCATGAAGATGAGTCTTTCTGATTCCAGGTCTGAGAGGCTATCCATTGGGACACCTAGCTGCCTTTAGCTTACATTCTATCATGGAATGATAACTGTAAAACATTTAGAACAGCTTTTTTTTTATCCTAAATCAAGAGTTCAATTTTCTAATCCTAACTTTAAAGGGTCTACGGATAAATTTCAGAGAGACCATGAACTTGGTTTGGGGAAAAAAATGCACCTTTATTTTCACTAACTTCTGTCTAAAATTTAAGATTTCCTTCAATTACGGATGTAGTCAACATATTATTGTGAGAAGTCATATAAAGGGTTCTCCCGGCTGCCCAAGGTGTCTATGACACAAAAAAGGTTAAGAATCTTCCCTAATTCTACTTCTCCTTCTAACTTATTTCCAAAAAAAAAAATCACCAATCTTCTGCTCATCTAGGTTCAAACTCCAGGATTCCTCATTGACTCTTTCCCATTTTTCTTGCCCTCTACATCTAACCTATGCTCCTTTCACAGCATCTCTCATTTCCGTTCCCCTTCTCTCCATTCATATAACCAACATCCTTGTTCAGGCCTTTATCACTTCCCATTTGAACTATATCAACAGTCTCCTAATCAAACTTTCCTTTATTCTCCACACAACTACCAAATCACAGCTCTGAACATATGCTTCTGCCCATGAAACTTCAGTAGCTCCTTGGTGCCTCTAAGATGAAATACAGACCCTTCAGGATGGCATTCAAAGCTCCTGAGGTTTAGATCTGGTCTGCCTTTTAGGCCTATTTCATTTTGAGCCTCCTTTATGAGCTCTGCATTCCAAAGTAGCTTAGTAACTATTGCCTGAGATAAGATGCACAAAGTCCATGGAATGACAATAAGGCTAAATGGACTGAATGCTAGATTTATAATCAGATTGTTCTCACTAAGTCCTATATCTGCCACTGAGTAGTTCTGTCACTGTGGTCAAGTCACTGAAACTCTTTGAGGCTGTCCTTCGTCTGTAAAATGAATGTCCTTAGACTGTCTACCTCTCAGTGCTGTGGTGGGTCTCAAATGGAATAATTTGGGAATGTGCTCTGCAAAACTTGCAATATCACGTAATTATCAGTTGTTCCTGTTATCACAAGGAGCCAAGACAGTAGAGTTCAATGAAATAAACATCTATTAAATACCTGCTTTGTGCAAAGCACTGTGCTGGGTAGAAGGGAAATGAGGTTTATATCATCGAAGATAAGCTCTGCTCTCAAGGAGCTTCCAATGCATTAATTCAAAGAAATGAACTTTAAGTGACAATTAAGTGACAATTAAGGAGCCATGGCTACAAAGATAAATTCATTCTCAATCCTTTCAACATTTATTAAAATTCTACTGTGGGCAGAACGCCCTGGTATGCCCTATGGGAGAAAATTTAGATAAAACACAGGCCCCATCCTCAAGAAACTTAGACTTTAATTCACCAAGGGCCTCCCAATCATGTACCAGGCACTGTGCTAGGTGTGGGGGATGCCCTCCAGAACCCACATGCTGCTGAGATGATATCTGCTGACTGACAAGTACAGCCACATGCTATGGGGCACTGACCAAGAGGGCCAGTCCTTCTGAACCTACATGAAATGCCTGATCCGCCATACCTAAAGAAGATGGTGTTATGGGAATTTGAAGATCTTCCCTGCCCCTAGGCCCTTTGCTAATGTGGCTACGTGACTCTGAGGACCCTTGGATATTTGAAAGTATACTCTGTTCCTTAATAGGCTGAATGTGGTCACATGGAGCCTGTGGCGCCAGGCTTGTTTTCCAGGAATGCCCGTGCCTTGTAGCTTTGTGATTGGGCAGTGGGTCCAGAGGGCTGTGACATT
>CM053590.1:10103266-10133805 GCA_028646515.1 Pseudochirops corinnae | reverse complement strand
ATATATGTTTGATTGATTAAAGTGAAACCGTTAACCCATTTTGAGTTGCTTTCCTTTAGAAAAGCAGATCTAAGAACCTGTGCTAGTAGCCGCCCTAGGTATGCTAGGGTGCTTGCTGTTACAGATGGGGGTTCTGTTTCTAAGAGAATCATGGTGACATGTAATGGAAATACATTGGAAAGACTTTGGCACATGCGTAGACATTTTATAATTGGTTTTGGTCTGCCAACCACATGGCAGATGACCTCCTCTTTGCTTATAGTTGAAGATAAAGAACTGATGGTGCCTTCAAAAAGCCTTAATTGGCTTCGTATTCTTACTTCCTTGGCGGGCCACTGCTCTTGGTTTAACTCCTTATATGATGTTGTCCAATAAAACATAATGCTCCAAGGGCAGAACCTTGGACCCACTCTTGCCAAGGCCAAGGTGAGACCCTATAGCAAAGGGCCATGGATCTTTGTCTACGTTGGTGTCTATTCTTTTGTTTTAGTTGAATCTTGAAGGCTATGACCTTTTGAGTCTTAAAAGGTCAAGAAATCAAGGTGTCTGGGTATTTGGAAATAGAGTCCTTCCTGTATCTTGCAACCTCCCTAGCATCAATGCCTTGAGGAATAAGGAGCAACCTTCAGATTTCATCCCAGAGTTAATGTGGACTCAGTCTACTCACCCAGAAACACAGCTGCATTTGGCCAAAAACTTACATAAAATGCCATATAGAAATCATGTGAAGTCTGAGCCCACTGTCCCCTGAAAATGAAGTTGTATAAGGAAGAATATGTCCACCAATGTGTTTCAGGGAAGGGTTTATGCTTTCATGTTTGCTAAAAATTTTAAGTAAACATCCATATGTAAAAAATGAATTTCTAGTAGTAGTTATATGGAATTCAGTGGCTTACATGGGGGGGGAGGGCAGGGGAATACAACTGCCTGAGGCCCAAGCTGATAGTGTTAGAGAAGATACCCTAAAACCCCCAAGCATACTCTAGAGCCCCAAGGGGAACATGCAGCAGCCTGGCTCTGGGAGAGTAACCGCTGAGTTACATTTACTATACAAAATTATTCAAGAGCATTTCAAGAGGGAACCATGTTCAGAATCAAGTTGGAGGACATATATTGCATCTGGTATGAATGAATAGAGATATGTATAAATTGTCTATGTGTGTGGTCTAACATAGGAATGAAGACTGAAGAAAGAAGTAGATCTTAGATTCCATCTTTGAGGAAGATTTTAAAGTACATTGAATAAAAATGATTTGGATTTCGTTCTGGACATGTCTTTTCACTTGGGCTAGAAATTACCAGTGAAGAAATCCCGTCTACCAATTTAAAGCAGTATATGTTATGTAATTTATGATGTTACTTTTTTAGAGCCTTGAGAGTTTCAGAGACTTGTTCAGGATCTCATATCCATCCTGTAGCAGAGGCTAGTGAATCCCAATCTCCTTTATTCCAATGGAGGCTCTCTATCCACTAAGATATCTTACCTAACCTAAAAAAAGGATCTTGCTAATTATGAAACAAGTAGGCTATTTTTTTTTTTTTGCTTTTTGGGGGGCAATTGGAGTTAAGTGACTTGCCCAAAGTCACATGGCTAGTGTGTTAAGTGTCTGAGGCTGGATTTGAACTCAGGTCCTCCTGACTCCAGGGCCGTTCTCTAGTCATTGCACCACCCAGACACTCCCACAAGTAGGCTATTTCTACCAATAATGACAATTCCATTCGATTCTTCATTAGCAGCAAAACAGAAATTAGAATAAAAGCAAATAGTTCCATAGCAGTCTGAAGGCCGGAGGATTGAGCACAGCACTGCCCTGGCTTGCTGCAGCCCACCCTGCTCTAATGTGAGTGAGACAGAGTCTGTTTTTCTTGGAGAAGAACGTTATGTATCTGTTCTTAACTCTGTTGCAATCCTTCTAATCTGCCACATTTACAAGTTAGCATTTATCTAATCAAACTGTTGCCACCCTATAACTTCTATTTCTAAGATTTATGTCTGACAAAGAAACTTCCCTTGAGGAGCGTGGCGGTTGCAATCTGCCTGGTGGCTTCTTCAAATGTCTGGGGTCATGCCCAGGATACTGTCCTCACTGGGCTTCTGATAGCACTCCCACTGATGCCACTGTGGAATGGTGGGTGTCCTGGAGTCAGGAAGGGCCTGCCTCTAACATTGGCTAGCTGGTGACCCTTAACAAGTCATGGAGCATCTCAGAGATTTTTTTTTTCATCTGAAAAATGGATGCAATAATGTTTGTAGTATAAACCTTGCCAGGTTGTTGCCTGAATGAATTAGATTTTAAAAGTCAAAAGTACATTACAAAATTTAAAGGGCTGTGCAAAAGTCAATGATTCCTATTGCAAAATGGAGAACATTTCTTTGTCAACTCAATTTTATAGGATTGTACATTTCAAACAGATCTCAGAGGTCATCAAAACCAAGCCACCCATTTCAGAGATGAGGAAACAGCCCCCAAAGTGCAGGGATTTACCTAAGACCACTTAAGTAGTCAGTGCAAGGATTGAGATAAAAACAGAATGAATTCAATCAAATGAATATACAAGAAGGATGGAAGATGTGTCAGGTACTGAGGATACAAGAGGGGAAAATGAAAACCGACCTTTTCCTTCAAGGAACTTAGAATTTACCGACCATACTGCTGCTGCTGCTGTTCCTGATACAACAGCAAAGTCTATGGAAATAAAATGCAAAGCAATTTTGGTGCCCTTCCCCCTCAACCCACCCTCCCATCAGGAATAATTTTAGGAAATCAGAGAATCAGAAAAAGCCTTCTCTTCCAAGGTAGCTCTTGGGAAGAGTGCTGAATGAAGCCAAGAATTATAAGAGGCTGAGGAGAGGCCAGGTATGTGGATGTCGTGTAAGAGGAACAGCAACAGGCCATGGAGGCTGGGGTAGAGAGGGTGGGGAGGGAAATAATGTCTAATCAACATAGAAAGATGGGCTGAACCAAAACTGGAAGGACTTTACTGATAAACCAAGGAGTTGATTTTTTTTTTTAAATCCTACAGTCAATAGGGAGCCAAAGAAACTTCTGGTGCAGAAAGTGATGTGAGCAGATCCCATAACTGATCATTGAGCATCCCACTTGATATTTGCTGCCTATGTAAGCCTGGCCAAAGTTTCTTTGACTTTCTAGGTTTTAGTTTTTTTATCTATAAAATGAGAGGCTTGAAGGAAATGGTCCTTCCAGTTCCTTTCAAATGTCTGTCTATGATACTATATCCTGTGGAAGAAGGTGATGGTACACTCAGTTTAGAGTATAAGGATCATGGTGGTTAAGAGCCCAGATGAGACTGGCTGATAAAAACAAAATTGTCATAGAACCAGTCAACACAATTGTATGACTTCCTCTGACTCCAAATCCAGTCATCTTTCTTCAACTTATTTATTTGATCTATGAGCAAGAATTCTTTACTTCTGAAAAATTTTCAACTCTCTGACAAATATTTCACCCAAAAGTTTGATTTGATTTTCTGAAGAGTTGTGTCTTTGGGAGCAACTTTGATGAGCCCAGAGGGGCCATCTCTATGGGGCCAGCCACGTCTCACTCTAGGTAAAGCAAGCATCGTTCCTGTAGCCTGCTCATTTCACCATCATTGGAAATCAGCTCACTCTGCCAGACTGTCCCAAGGATTTATGTTCTTTCATTTGTCCACTCAATTGAGAACAAATTTGTGACAGATTTCATTTGACTTCACTTTTAAAGAAACATTCTGTTTCTGAAATGCAAATCCTCATTTTATTTCCAATCCTAGTGAAGAGTCGGCACCTTTAAGCACCATTTCCAGACTAGGAGGAGGGTAGCCACCTATCCCAAGTGATGACAATTTTTAGATGAATTGGGCACAGAAAAGGTGTTGGAAACAAGAAGCAAATTAAAATGTGAGTGGTTACATCTGGGTACCTGAGTCGGCTACAAAGTGTCCAAATAAGATGATTCGACACCATGGCTCACATCTGGGCTGAGGCCCTTTCTCCAGACCTGGGTCTTGGGTTGGTTCTGTTGGCCTGGCTTTTGGTCTGATGCTTGGCCCATTTCTGGTCAGACGGTGGGTGGGACAAACCTACCTTGGAATTCCAGACAGGACTCTCATTTGCAAGAAACATGATTATGGAGGTTGTTATTGGCCTGCTGAAATATTGCTTTGCAGATCCAAGGCCTTGCCTCTTCCAAGCTTTGTATCTATTTTATCTAAACCAGCAGTGGTTGTAATCACCATCCTGTTTTGTTTTTTTTTTTACATAGAAATGTGCTATCAGTTCTTCTCAGGCTTGAGTGTTCTCCCACCTGTCCTCAATTTAATGGACAAATGAAAGCACATAAATCTTTGTGACATTTTGGCAGAAAGCACCGATTTCAGATGATTCCTTTAGGAAACTCTGGACCCAGGTGTTGGGCTTGCATAAACTTTTGCAAAATGAGAATTTGAGCAGGGCCGCACAAGCGCAGATTCACCCAAATGCACACCCTCTCCCTGCTTTCGCCCCAACCCCCCAAAGGTGGTTACATTTGAAAATGGAAAGGAGCAGAAGGAGTTGGGGGAAGGGAATAACATGTGTGCAAACTTAATCTATCTTTTCCACACCTTACGTTAGACCCAGACAGCAAAATTATAATTACAGCCCCATCTGGAGGGAGGGAAAGTCCAGTAGTTTACTGCCCTGAGTGTTGGAGCTAGGGACACTTCTTGATGGAGGATGAATGCATGCACATTCTATCTTCAGCCCTTGGTCACACTCAACAAATGGCATGAAAGATGGGATCCTCGAACAGCGTTGTGAAACATCAGGAATAATACCAGCAGTAATAATAAAGCTTGAAATGCTTGGCTACCTTTCTCAAACCAGATGGCTTATGATTGTTATGACAGCTCAGACCCTGCCTTCAAGGAACATAAATCCTTGATAAAAATACTTGGCACATTGGTGCTGCCCCGTCTCATGGGTGGAATGGAAAGGGTCTGGCTTTTTCTAGAACTACAAATTCAACTGCCTTAGGGGAGTCCTCAGAGCAGGCTAAAGGCTGTGTTGGCAATTTTCCAGGAGTACAGATTTGTACCCCATTTGTGTTAAATAAGCAAAATCACAGACACCTCATCGTTAACCTGGATGAGAAGTCTCAAGAGGCTGAGACTCCTAACCTTGACCCTACCCTCCCTATAGTTTGCTGGAGTCCCAAAGAAAGGGCACTGGTTCTTGGAGTCTCCATGGAAACTTCCATTGTTGAAAAGCAATTTGGCCACCACCAATATGTAATGGAGGGGGTCCAAAAAAAAGAGTTTGGGGGTACCTCAAGATTACAACAGTGCTTGGTGAAGACCTAGGTCCTTCTTTCTAAGAGTGGCATAATGAATAGAATACTGGATGTGGAATCAGGAAGAGAATTTGAAATCTCACCTCATACAGTAGCTTTTTGACCTTGGGCAAATGACTTTGCTTCCCTGGGCCTCAGTTTCCTCATCTGTAAAAATGAGATAATGGGACTCAGTTGATGAATTCAAAATCAATTATCCTATTATTTTATGGTCATTTACCATTGGAAAAACCAATAGCATATAAAAGTGGGAGTGTTATGAGAGTACAGACATAGTAGAGATATGCTCAGTTTTTCACCCCACAGAAGGGTGGTAACTGCCAGTGGAAAATGAGACAACAAGTAACTTGTAAACAAGGGAATTGGTAGTGGTTGGTTCTATCAGAACCAAGAATCAAGATTATAGACTAGCCAAGTATTAAGAGATAGAAGGGACTTTGGGCTCATTAGGAGCAACCCTAATACCACCCATTTTATATATGAGGAAACTAAGGGAGGTTAAGATATTTGCCTAGGGTCATACACCTTTTAAGTCACAGAGCTGAGGCATCATTTCATCATAGATTTATAACTGAAAGGGACCTTCGAGGTAACCCTATCTTTGAATTTAGGGCTCTTGTCTTCCAGTCAAGTGGTCTTTCCACTTTGTTTGGATGGTTGGGAGAAAAGAAACTCATTGGAATTACTAGAGATGGGGATAACTAGATTGATCAAAGAAGAAGAGTTCCATGCCCAGAGACGGAATTTGAGCAATGGGGACTAGGTATGCTCAAACATGGGGAAACTTGTTGATCAAGTCCATCAGCTTGATCTAAAGACAATGGAAATATCTGAGGCTGACAGCAAAACCGGGAGAAGATGAGGTTCAAGAAGTAAGGAGAGAAAAAGAGGAAAGCTGTACATGGGAAGCTAGGAAATTTCTCTCTAGTAGAATGTAAACTCATTGAGAGCAGGGGTTATTTAGGATTTATTTCTTATTTCACCAGAACCTAGCACAGTTCTGGGCAAATAGCTGGTGCTTATGGGGCAGCTAGGTGGCACAGTGAAAAGAGCACTGGCCTTGGAGTCAGGAAGACCTGAGTTCAAATTCAGCCTCAGGACACTTGACGCACTTATTAGCTGTGTGTCCTTGGGCAAGTCATTTAATTCCAATTGCCTTGCCTTCCACCCTCCAAAAAATAACTGGTGCTTAGAGGTCCAGGAAAAACCTTTTGGAGAAATTGGGATTTGAGTTGAGTTTTGAAGAAAAACAGGGAAGCTCAGAGATGGAGGTGAAGAGGGAAACTATTGCATGCATAGGGAAACCAGTGCAAAGTAATGGAGATGGGAGATGAATGATCCATTAGAATATTCTATTTCTCCAGGTTCTTTTTCAACTTGAACTTCTCCTGGGTCCAGAAAAAGAGGGTGCCCCTTACCATGCTACCTCTACTTGGTTCAGTTGGATGACCATGGGCTTATTCCTCTGGCAAGATTCATCAGGGAGCCTCTTTCACATCTGTGATGGTGACTTTCAGCTAAGTTAATGGTGAGATGTAGGAGAGAGAATGTATATTCTGTGCTTGAACCCATGGGCCCAAATAATCTTCCTAAAACTCAGGTTTCAGTGGGTCTCTCTTCTTCAAGAATCTTCAGATTTCCTCTATTTCCTTTAGGATAAAAGACAGTCTCTTCAGCTGAAGTTTCACGTCTGGCTCCAATCGACTTTTCCAAACTCATTTGCCATCACTCTTCTTCATGAATTCATTTTCCAGTTAAACTTGCCAACTTCCTGTTGCCTGAAATTGATATTCCAGCTTCTATCTTCATGTTTTTGCACAGGTTGTCCCCGATGCCTAGAATGCTAGCCTTCTTCATCTCCAGGTTTTTGAAATCTTTTCTTCTTTCTGGGGTCAGTTCAATGCTACTTTTCTTTGTGAAGTTTCATGATCCTTAGCTCCCATTGTACTTCCCCACATCACATTATTTAGTAGTTAGTCATCTACATGAATGGTATATTTCTTTATAGAATATCAATCCCCCTGCATGCATTTTTGTCCCCTATTACAGAGTTTTTATTTAATTTTTTATTTTGGTCATGGATTCATTTTGAAATCTGAGGAAGCTTATGGACTAATTTTCATAATAATATTTTAATAGTGATTTTATTTAATATGAATGTTTTCAATAGTAATTTTATTCGATGTTAATGGTTTTCATATTGCTTTTATTTAATATCAATAATTAAAATTAATTTTAAAATGCAGAGGATTACAAAAGAAACAAAATACAATTTAATAACTTTTTTGGTGTTCATTTTCACAGCCTACTGAAATTTCTCCCTGACGTCCTTTACTGTCTGCCAATTCAGGTTAAGAATCTTTGCCTATCACAATCCTTGAGCACGCGGAATATCTTGCTTTCTTCTGTTTGTATCTCCAAGTCTTGGCACAGTGCCTGACACATAGAAAGTTCTTAATAAGTGCCCATTCATTCATTCACAGAGGTCTCTAGTGAAGTAGCCCACAGAATCGATCCTCGTCCTTTGTGAAGTTTAACATTTTCTATCAACTCTGTGTAAAGGTAGAGATTATGTGCTTATCAAATTTGAAGACGAACGAGGCTGGGGTAGAACAGTCAACAAATTGAATGTAAGTCAGAATCTAAAAGAGAACCTGATAGTTAAGTAGCTAAGCATGTATTAACTGTTTCTATGTATCAGGTACTATATTAAGCACCAATGATACATATAGAAGCAAACAAGTTCTGGGCTTCAAAGAGTTTATATTTCAAAGGGAGAAGATGATACCTAAAGAGACCTGAAACAATGTGGGGGCAGGGAGATGAAAGTCCCTAGTCCAGCATGACAGAGAAGGTTGAGAGAGTCATCCTGGAGAGGAATAAAGACATGGTTGGTCTGTGCCCCCTCCTTCAAATGGAGGAACCAGTCAATCTGGGAGTGAAGCAACAGGGGCAGGGAGGACTTCCAATGTAGGAAGTAGTCTATGGGTAGAGTGAGCTTCCTGAGTGAAGAAGTTTCAAAGGACTGGTAAAGAAAGTCCTAAGGAGATGAATCAGGGAACAGTCTTGAGAGGAATTGAGAGGAACTATTTGCTAGAAAGCCAGGTTCAACAGAATCATTTCAAGTTTTTATAGGAATAAATTTAAAATCTTACATTTAGGTTCAAAAAATCATCTTCAGAAGTCTAAGATGGTGGAGCGTAAAGTTTATCTTTTTAAATTTTTAATTAATTAACTAATTAATTAATTACTTTTGCCTTTTTGAGGGGGGGAACGCAGGGCAATTAGAGTTAAGTGACTTGCCCAAGGTCACATGGCTAGTATGTGTTAAGTGTCTGAGGCCAGATTGGAACTCAGGTCCTCCTGACTCCAGGGCTGGTGCTCTATTTACTGTGCCACCTACCTGCCCCTGTAAAGTCTGTCTAAAAAGGCTCTAGGGATATGGAGTCTCAATATTGAGTCAACAGTGATATGTCATAGTCAAAGAAGCTAATGCAGTCTCAGTCTTATTGAAAGAGGTGAACTATCCAAGATGAGGTTAGTTATGTCACTCTGTTATCTCTCCTCAGAATATGGGTACTTCAAACAGTATTCAAGGAAGATAATCCAAATGGTATTCAGCTTTATTAAAACTGTTTTTCATAAGCAATCTTGGTCATTCTTGCAGGACTTAGGTTACAATTGACAATGATATATGACAACTTTCAGATAAACTCCCCTCCTCCATGGACTACCAAAAACTCTAAAGTTGCTATAAACTGCAATGAAGAGTTCATCATACCATTTACACAGTGAAAGTTTATAGGGATGGTAGACATTTTCACATTCCACATTTGTAGTTTCACTACTTTTGGGGAACCTATTACAACTTGGAGAAAGGGAAATGAAAAACTGCAAAATTCTTACTATGAAAGAAGATCTCTGATATAAAAGAAAGTAATTCTGGCTCCTTGTAGCAAAGCCATAATGGAAATCCAGATGGCCTGGGAGAGGAGTGTTCAACACAATGAGATAGGGTGATGGGGCATGCAGGCATTTTCCCTGGCTGTGCTCCATGTCTGGGAAGCTCCTGGCTTCACTGGCTTCCTTTGAGTGTCAGCTAAAATCCCATCTTCAAGAAGCATTTCTGTTTATCCTCAAATGCCGTGTCTTCCCTGTGATGGCTATCTCCAGCTTCTTCTTTTACGTATCTTATTTTCACACAGTTGTTGTGTGTTGTCTCCCGTCATTAGAGTGTGAGCTCCTTGAGGGAAGGGCCTGTTTTTCCCATTTCTTTTATGTCCTCAGCACTTAGCACAGTTCCTAGTCCAGAGTAAGTACTTAGTAAACGCTCATTGACTTGGCTTGAGGAAAGGGTATGGGGACAGATTGTGTCAGGCCGTTGGCTGGAAGGAATCAAATATCTTCTGGTGGCAGACATGAAGGGATAAGTACCAACTTATTCTAAAACAAGGGTTTTTCACTTTTTTTTCTGGAATGCACCTCTGGTGAAACCAAAGGACTTCCTCTTCTGATATAGTAGCTTTAAAAATATACCAAATAAAATAATAAGATGATATAGGAAACCAATGAAATTGAAATAAAATATATATTTTTTCCCATTCAAGTTCACCGATTCTTCTGAAAACTATCCATGCATTACTTGGTGGTTTTTGGATCCCAGGATAAGAAATTCTATTTCAGAATTTACCTGCTCTGACCCCCACCATACAGGCTGAGGGCATCAGTGTCACTAAGACTACATCTGATGGGAAGAAATGTTAAGAATCTTCTACCAGTTTCTAGGAGAAAAATCCTCTTTCCTTTCAACACACTCTTTCTTTTTATTCATTCATTGATTTATCTCCTCAAAACAACCACAAAGAAGACCATGCTAACTATATAACTTTTTAAAAAGATCGAGGATTTTTTAAATATATATAAAACTGATAGAAAATGCTTTCAAATTGCACAATCATCAGATATAACCAACCACCTTAAATTTGCCTCGTGTTTCTATTACCTTCATCTCTTAAAGCCTGGTCTGTTTTGGTACCTCCATTTTCTATTACATTGGAGAAAATCCTTATCAGCATCAACCTTTCCCTTCTACCCTTTGGGTGACTTTCTCTTCTATGAAGGTAAGTTTTGGGCATTTTTTTCTGGCTTTGGAGAAGCAGGATTAGCTACTATCCATGGATCTCCTCTGTGGTTCATTTCTTTCCTTGCACTGATTGCTTTTAACATCTCCTTCAGTCATTCTCTTGGTCATGGTGGTGAAGATGGTACTGGTGAGTGGCAGAGTGGGCCAAAATACAAGGTGACCAGACCTTTTGATCGGGGTTTGCTACTGGAAAGGATGTGTTAATTATTTTTTTTTATGACTCATTCAAGATCCTTATACTTTTCTACAACAAAAAGATCCTTTTCTGGATCTCATTCTTTTATATGTTTTCTCTCTTGTTAGAATGTTGTTTGTTCTTCAGTTTCAAAGAGGACCAAAGACATCATGAGGTGATATCTTGATCTGTGCATGAACTGGATGTAAGTGAGGCAGATTTACATAAAGTTGTCAGCCTCCCTCACTCCTCCAGAGTCACCCAAATGCAGTGGCAGGACAATTGGAGATGGCTGGGACGCAGCAGATGACCTTGGTATCTCTGATGTCTGACCAAAGTCTAAGCACTCCACAGTGCCTGTTTCAACCACCTGCATGGCTGTTGGAACAACTTATTCTCATCCACCCAACTTAATCTTCACCTGCTTAGGACAGACGTCCTCCTTGCTCACCAATGGCTTTGAGGCCTGTCAGTTACTCTCACCCTGGTTTACCCCATTTGTCTCTGACAGATACAATCTGACTTGGGTCAGATACAAGTAAGAACCATTGGTACTGTCTTCCCATATTGGGGCCACAGTGCCCCGCAATTACAGAGTCCAGGGGAAACTAGGCTCTTGATTAGAGGGCATGTGGCAAAGGGCTAATTCACATGTGCTGGTTATTGGAAAAGCTTTTCTCTTTTTGTGCAATTCCTAGAAATTCCCCTTAAGTTTAGTATAACTTTTTGCTGGGATCCTTCTGGAATCCTGATGTCAGTTTTGTCCCAATGTGGATCTTGCTATCAACTAACACCATTGTATAGACACTAATAGGATGTTAACAGGAAGTCTATATCTTCCATTCTTCTGAAGTTCACAAGATCTTCCTTTAGTCAAGGGACTGGGAGGAAATAGAGGTTTTCATCTCCTACCACCTTCTATTTCCCTCTCAGAGACTGAGCTGGAACTGCTCTTTCCTCTCGGTGGATCAGATATTTGAGTGCTGTATTCTTAACTGGTTTGCTCTTTTCTGCAAATCCTGTGCAACAAGACCAAGTGACTTTAGTTAACCCCAATACACCTTCACTGTAGCATCATTTTTTTTTTCATCCAATAACTTAAAGAACTCTGTCCTTCCCAAATGGATCAGCAAAGTCATTCATGCTTAATGCCTTTGATTGCTTGATTCCATAGAGATGTTCTCACCCAATAAGATCAGGATGATAGTGTCTTATGAGTTGCATTAATTAGGATAGGAATGAGTGATTGACTCAAGTGATCCCTAATCTTACATATATGAAGAAACTAGACAATGACTTGATCTCTGTCTTTCTTTTCATTACTACCAATTATCACAGATTCAACAGCAAAGTTCAATTGTATTCAACAATTTTTGATACTTAATTCTACATTCCAGTTGGAGATGGAAATGGCAAATCATTCTAGTATCTTTGCCAAGAACATCCCATGGACAGTACAGGGTCATGAAGAGTTGTGCATGACTAAATGACTGAACAGTAGATTTTAAATTCCTTTTTTGGCCTTGGTACCCTTGGTGCTCCCATAATTCATTGCATGTCCTATGCACTCAATAAGTACTTTTTAAATAGTACTGAAAAATCATATACCCCTGCTACGGAGATTTATGCTTGGGGGAAGGAAAACATGGTAGGTCCTCTTATGGGGTTTTGAGTTCACATTTCCAGGTGATTTTAGAAATCAGAAGAGCAGTGGAAAGTTATATCTCCACAGTGGTTGGAGACCAATGCTCTAAAAAACATTTTCTTTAGGAATGATTTGTCTTAACCCCTTCTGAACAACAGAAGTGTTCATTGGAAGCCCTAAACTGACACAGATGAAACTTTTTTTTTTCTTTTGCAATGACTCCCTTTTTATAGTTCAGAAGAGTTGCTGGAATTATCTGCGAAGTACAGAGGAAGGGCTATTTAGGAAAAAAAGCAAAAAAACCCCAAAACCTACTGAAATTTCTCTCCTGACAGCTTCTCTCAAGTTAGCTCATTACCCCTCCAAAGGAAGTTCAAACCAGTGAACAGTCATTTACAATCAAGTCTTCAAAATCCCCCACAATGGATTCACTGACTCTGCCCCTGCCCCAGGCACCCAAGGCAATGAGTAATCCTTTTGTGAAGAACACAGTGTCCTCACATCCTCATCATATTCCTAAAACTCTAAGGTTTGGACATTCTGGTATTTCTGGGGCCTCACCACTCCTGAGAGCTGCAAAGCAACAACACTTGTCATTGTTGTTTCCGATATTCACATGTAGGCATGGTGTTCTTGTGTTCAGTCGGTCTTACTCATATATGTAATGCCTTTGGGTGGTGGGATCTGAACTTTTAGAGGAGATCTGAGACAGGGCTCCTACTCATTGGTCACTGAAAATCGAATGAGAGAAACGATGAAAACATAAGACAGATTAGGCAAAAACAAGCAAATCTGGCTTTGGTCTGGATTAAGAAAAGAGGAACTTTCAGCCATAAGGAGGAAGACAATAGCCACCTAGAGAGCACGCAGAGGAGGACAACCAGAAAGGAGACAGGTTCAGAGCCTATACATAGGAAAACTGGTGATAGCAATTGGACATACTTAGCCTGGAGAAGAGACAATCAGTCAGTAACCATTTTTAAAGCAAGCCAGGTATTGTGCTAATCGCTGGGGATACAAAGAGAAGCCTTGGCCTTCAAGGGGCTCGATATCTAATGGAAGAGAAGAAAGAAGAGGAGAGAAGAGGATAGGAGGGGAGCAGAGGGGCAGAAGGTGGCATGAATGCTGTCTTTAGTATTTGGAGGTTTGTTATATGGAAATGAGGTTAGACTTTCTCTTTTTAACTTTAAATTTAGGATTGATGACAAGAAAAAAAAATCGTAAAATGAATTAACAATAGATCTTTCCAAAGGTGAAGCAGGTAACCTTGGAATTTAGGGAGTTCCCCTTTACTGGAAGTTTGCAAAGCCAAGTTTGGATGCCTCCTTGTCAGGAGTGCTATAGCGAGGATTCCTTTTGTGGAAATGTTGGATCAGATGGGCATTTAGGTTATTGCCAGTTGTGAGATTCAAAGATTCAGGGATTCTGGAATTCTGTGATTAGTGACTTTCATCTTCTGTCCCAGACTGCACCTCACTCCATATTTGATAGATTTCTACCTTGAAGTTTACATTTCCATTTGTCTGTGTTTTAATTTTCTCTTCATGATGATTTTGATGAGATTTGAAAGAGGAAGTAAATGTGTGGTCCTCAACTAGCATCTGCCTGTGATATCTTCTGATGGTGCCCTGGTGAACCTGGGTCCTTGAGTATAAACTCTGGCACATCCCATCAAGTGGAAATGGTTTTGTTACAGTAACATTTCTCTTCCCAGCACCTGACTTACTAAGGTCTATAGAGGTTCATCACTGGAAGGCTGTTCAAAGGTAATAAATTTTTGAGCCACATCAGTGCATAAACTTTAGCTTATAAAGAGTTGACAATCTGAAACATAACTCTTAGAGGGGCTATCCAAGCTGATGAAATCTTGCATATGCTGAAGTATTGGTGAAAAACAACATGGTCCAGACACTAACAGGAGTAAAGTGAGTCAGAGTCTCATGGACTTTGAACGGGAAGGATCTTTGAGTCCATGGAATCTAAACCCTTCATTTTACAGATGACTACACTGAGTTGTAGAGGGGTCAAAGGACTTGCCCAGGGTCACACAATTAAAAAGTGTCTCAGGTGATGTTTGAATTCTTGCCTTTCTCGTTCCAACTCTAGTTCCTTATCCATGGAACGTGTTCTGTCCCTAAGAATCAAAGAAGAGAGAGATCAGAGGGAAGCAGTCATGAGGAAAGTGACATGGATGAAGTTTGGATTGCCCATTAAAAATCAAATATAACACAGTGTGATGGAGAGGAGGGAGAAGAATGATGAGAGCCCTTCAAGTGGGAGAACAATGTCCGATTTAGACCCACAACTTGGAGAATCCTGGAGCTGCAAAGAACCCAAGAGATCAATGAATCTGAAGTCCATGCTGGAAAAATGGATACCCTTCCCAAGATCTCTGATAAATTGTCTCCCAGCCTGGGCTGGTCTGCCTCTAATGACAAAGAAGTCTCTATGTAATGAGGCTGACCCCTCTATCTTGGACCATCTCTAGTTGTCAGGAATCCATTTTTACTGATTTGTCTCTCATAGAATGTTTCCCTGTACTTCCTGTTCATTTGAGTTTAGTGCTACTATTGGGGGTTGATCCCAATAGAGTTGATCCATTCCCTTTTCCTCACGAGAGTCATTGAAATGTTCGAAGGAAGCAAAGGTTTACCCCCAAAGCTACTCTTCTTCAGGCTAAACCCCTCCAGTTCATCCCATCAATATTCATTTGATGAATTTCCAGGTCTTTCATTCCCCGAATCCTGGACATAATTACCAACAATCATCTTCAAACTGTGTGCTCAAAACTTAAAACAACACCCTAGGTGGGATTTGGCTACAGCCAAGCCACATATTAGATGATTACATCGAAATGGGTTGGAAGGGTCTGGTGGTTTAGCCTGCATTAAACAAAGCAATTGTATCCTTTTCTACCCTATTGACAAGTTAAAAGACATTTTTTGTTATGTCTTTAGAAATACTGTAAAGTTGGTCCAGGAGGCATTCTCCCTGGATTTGAGTATTATCATGATCTAATTGAATAATTCAATTCCACAAACATTTATCAATGTCTACTATATTCAAGGCACTGTGCTAGATGCTAGGGATATAAAACATCATCATGATAATAACAATAATATTTACAGAGTCATTGAAAGGCTTTCAAAATACTTAGAAATATCTTACTTTGTCCTCACAACAACCCTGGGGAGGGGATTCTACTATTATTCCCATTTTATAGATTTGAATTTGAGGCAGACAGAGATTTATTGACCCACCAAGGGTCACCTAGCTACTCAGGCAGCAGAATTTGAACTCAAGTCATCCTGCCTTCAGACTCAGTGTCCTGTCTGCAGCTCATTCTAGCTGCCTTAGACATAAAATTGAAAGATCCTGCTCTCTAGGAATTTATATTCCAACAAGGGGGAACATAATATGCCTGAAAAAGTAAATGTGGGGTGATCTGAGAAGGCAAAGATCACTAGCAGATGGGAGGATCCTGGAAGGTTTTCTGGAGGGATGGGGGTTGGGCGATGCTATGAAACTTGAAGAAGGTAAAGGCTCTTTAATGTAAAAGTAAAGGGCTTACGCCTACCCAGCATGGGGCATGGCCTGCAAATCTGCAGATACTGGTGAGGGAATGACCAGCGGAAGGGATGACCCTGAGATATTTGGCCAGAATATAGGATGGGAAGGATAATAATGTCAGACTAGGCCAAAAGGGAAACTGGGGGTCAGATTAGAGAAGGCTGAATACTGGCCTGTGGAATTTGTATCTTTTTTTTTTTTTTTTTTTTTTTGCTTTTTGGAGGGAGGAAGGCAGGGCAATTGGGTTAAATGACTTTCCCAAGGTCACACGGCTAGTAAGTGTTAAGTGTCTGGGGCTGAATTAGAACTCAGGTCCTCAAGACTCCAGGGCCAGTGTTCTATTCACTGTGCCACCTAGCCACCCCAAATTTGTATCTTTTTTTAAAAGAGTTTTTATCATTATCTTTCGCTTTTTGATTACCTTTAATTGTCGGTGTAACTGGTCTCTCCCCAGAAAGACAGCCTTTGTTACAAGAAATAAAAAAAGGGAGGGAGAGAAAAAGCAGTTTGATAAAAATGAACCAATTACTACTACTACTTCTCCTTCTCCTAGCACCACCATTAATAATAGCTATCATTTACTTAGTACTTTAAGGTTTGCAAGGTGTTGGATGTATGTTTTATCATTCATTCCTCATCACAACCATGGGAGGGAACTCTCATTATTACCCTCATTTGGCAGATGGGGACACTGAGGTTGAATGGGCTTGCATGATGTACCCCAGGACCCACACAGGTAGCAAATGTGAGCTCTCCCTGATCCCAAGTCTAGGGCTCTATCCCCTGCCATATCCAGGCTGAGGCTTTCCAGGAAGCCCCTCTTTTTAGGAAGTACTGTATGTCCCATAGCCTTCCTTGGGATCAGGGTCTAGTCAGCTGAGACCTCTGTTAATGCCTAGAGAATGCAGGTCTCCATTACCTCCGCCTACCATGTTTCTTCACTTTCCATCTGGGACCTCCAGTATTGGTCTGGCCTGACTCCCAGTGCATTTCATTGATAAGACTCAGCTGCTTCTCTCTGCATGCTTGCTACCAGAGGCCCTCTGCCATGGAACTATGGCAAAAGACAGGTTTTTCTCACACTTCCCATTCATTCCTCTTGGACATGAATTTTCCTTCTCAAAATTTTGCACACTGGTTTTATCCTAAGTCATTTTTAGCTTTTAGCTGATTAATGATAATATTAATAAGCAACGCTTGTAAAGTATTTAAAAGTTTGCCAAACACTTGTCAAATATAACCTTCTTTTATCCTTACAACAATCTTGGGAGATAGGAAAGGCAGTAAGAATTTCTGTGGTGCCTGCCTTGTGCCAGACACTGAGCTAAGTCCTTTGTTTTTAAAAATATCATCTCATTTGATCCTCACGAAGACCTTGTGAAATAGATGCTCTTGGTATCCCCAATTTACAGATGAGGAAACTGGATTACCCAGGGTCACAGCCAATAAATATCTGAGGCTGGAACTGAATTCGAGTCTTGCAAAATTTGGGTCTCTGCATGATGCTACCTTGGTGCACAGACGGAATCTATCCTGTTAAGTGCACTATTTGTAGAGAATAAATGGGAGGACACGGGGAAAAGTCGCATTGAAGGAGAAGCACAGACTATTGACAGTCTATACAGGAGGAGGTAGTTACCTATTACATGTCTAGGAAAGACCAAAGAACGTTCTGATTCACCCTGCCTCAACTGAGAGAAGATGACGTTTGGCATGAAAGATGTATTCTGGGATGTTGGTTGTGCAGAGAGCAGAGGGGAGGTCATCTTTGGAGCTGAAGTACACTGTTGGATGCCAGATTACTTAACTTTGGCTACTTGGGCTTGGCAAGGCAGAAGGACTCCTGTCTTTCTAAGCTAAAGAGAAGCAAAAAAAGAAAGAAAAACAATCCTCCAGATCCAAATTAGCTCTTGGGAGAGAAATGAAGGAATTAACGAGTTTTCTGATTAGGATTTGGCCCAGAATTCTTTCCTCCTGGATTCTAAGATCTTGAATGTTTGAGTGGCTGATGAGAGTTCCTTGGCTTTGGCTTTTCTCATGACATTTTCTTGACTCTGGAAAGATGTGCTCATCAGGGATGTTCAGAAGGAGACGCAGTGGAATCCTCTCTTCACCAAACTTTCAGTTACAAAGATCTGCACATGCTCTGAGTCAAACAAAGCTCACCTCAAGCAGGAAAGTCACATTCAGGAAAGGACTGGCTTCCAAAGTGAGTGTTTCTCAAAACCAGTATTCTGGTGGGGGAATGGTTTGGCATAAAGGGAAGCCACCTGGGTTTAACATGGGGCAGCCTGGGTTTTACTCTCACCTCCTTCAGTAATTTGCTGAATTCAAGGGTTTGTCAATTAATCTTTCTAGGAGGAAGCATCATGTGACAGAGTCCCACTCAGGTCCAAGCAGACCTAGCATCAAATCTTTCCCCCAATACTTACCAGGGGTGTGAAAGGGAGCAGGCCACTTCCCCTCTCACTCTCAATTGTGCAATCTGTATAATGGGGTTACATGGTTGTTTTGAAGATCAAATGAGAAAACACATAAATCACTTGGAAAATACTCTGTGTGTGTGTGTGTGTGTGTATGTGTGTGTGTGTGTGTGTGTGTGTATGTGTGTGCTATTGCTATTCTAATTAATATTGAATAGAGAAAAAAGTAAACATATAAATAGGTAGTTCTTGGTTTTGTTTTGTTTTTTGCTTTGATATTAGCAAAGTCCAAAAATTTTCCACTGCCTTTGGCGTATCAGATACCTTGTGGTACAGTCCCTCCATACTCTCACAATTATGTTTTCTCAAAAAACAAAGCAAGCATTTATTAATGATCTACTTTGTTCCAAATTATTTGCACATATTATCTCATTTAATTTTGACAACAACCCTGTGAGGCAGGTGCTATTATTAAGCTGCATTTTCCAGTTGAGGAAACTGAGGCACAGAACTTAAGCGACTTGTTGCAAGTTGCCCAACTCTTACGTGTCTGAGGACAAGTTTGAATTTAGGTTTTCCTAACTCCAGGCCCAGCACTCTATCCCCTCTACCATGTAGCTGCTTCTTGAATCAACCTTTGTGGTGAGTAGAATAACATTTTAGCTCACACATTAGACCTGGATTCAGGAAGATGAGTTCAAATAGTGACTCGGGCCCTTGAACTTAGCCTCCTTCAGCTTCCTTATTGATAAAATGAAGTGAATCGACTGCTTCAAAGGGCCCTTCCAACTCTAAATCTGTGATGCTTTGGTTGATCCTCTGTGTTCACTGGGTCTCACCCAAGTGTTTTTCCTGCTTTTTTCCCCTTTGGCACCATTTCTTCATTTTCCAGAAGCTCAGCTGGAGTTGAGATATTGGAACCATAGTCATAGTGCCAGAGCTGGGAGGGATATTGGAGGCCGGCACTCCCAACTCTTTTCTTTGACAGATACGGGGCTAGAATCCTTTCATTTTACCAGCGAGGACACTAGGGCCCAGGGTGGTTGGATGATTTGCTCATCCCACATAATTCCATTGTGTTATGTTAAAAACAATTTGCTTTCATAACTATTTGCTGATGTATAGCTCTGAGTTATGGAACGCTCTAGGCCCCTCAGGAATTCAAATTAAAAACAAGTGTCCTTAGCAACAGAGGCAAAGGAGAGTTGCATGATAGGCATTAGCATCCTGCACATAGAATGCAGAAAAACCTTAGGAGAATGGAGCAAAGGATAGCAAAGTGCGGAATGTATGAACTGAAGTGAAGATGAGCTGATCCCAAGGTGACAGTGAGGTGTAACACAACATGAAGGCTACACTGACCATGCCATGATGTCAAGGGAGAGTGAGGAAGACCCCTGTGACATTGGGTAGAGCCCCATCCTTCCCCTCTGTGGTGAAATTATGAGGGGACATGGATGAGAGTGCAATGGGATGGAGACGTTGTGATCTGAGTGAATGGACACAGTACCCAGGCAATAGATCCCAGATTTGCTTGAACCTCTGAGCTTTATTTTTAGAACTATTGTTCACATTGATGCTGTTAGTATAGGTAGGCCCTGGTTATCACACATGCATGTGAGGCAAATGGGCTCTAAATTCATTTCCAGCTCAAACATTCCAGAAAATCACCTTGGTGCTGCCCTTTTGAAAGATGTGAGGATATGGGCATTCAGTTGGTGCTGCTCTTTCTTACAAAGAATGAGATATCCTCAGTTCCCGTGCTGTACTATTATATTCCACATGTCAGATGAATGTGATCTAGTGAAATACAGTGGGACCTACCCAATATTTTTTTTTCTGTCCAGGTTTCCTGGAATTAAGAATATAAGAAGTACCATAATGGTTCAACCCAATCCAGGACCTCACTTAGAATTTTGCTCTCTCCAGTATTGATCCCTGTTGTATCCATTGGTTTTGATATGACCTTCTCAGATCTAATTATATTTTCATATTATAGTAAATAATGCTAGAACCTCAAATTTTTTTCTGGTTAGGATTTTTTTGTTTTTAGAAAAATCAAACAAAAGTTTAATAGAGTTGAAAGACCTTGGGATTTGGAATCAGAAACCCTCTACTGGAGTAGCTTCTTTCATCAATGAATGTGTGCTAGCTCACAAGCTAGTGACTAGCAGGTTGTGGTCTTATACTGGTCACATAAAGCTTAGGATCTAGTATGCTATGGTGGCATGTGTGCTAGATATGGAGTCAAACGACCTGGGTTCAAATTATGGCTATGAAATCTGCAATCTGGGTGACCTTGGGCAAGTCAGCCATTCTAAAGAAGTCTCAGTTTCCTTAAGTATAATGAGGGATAGAACTAAATAAATTCATGTTCTTTTTTGCTCTACATTTCTCTGTCATAATCTCCCTGAGCTTCAGTTTCCCCATATATAAATGTAGGAGAATAGATGAGAACTCGGATATCTGAAATGCCATCTCTGGGTTGATAGCTCCAGGATTCGTTGGTAACTATGGAGCAGATGGCCTTTGAGGCCCCTTCAAGCTTTAATTCTTTGAAAATATGATCCTCCAACTCAACAATTATGTGTCATGACAAGAGCTATAGTTATTATCATGTGAAATATATGATCTTAATAATAATAATATAGTACTTTGTGGTTTGCAAAACTATGTATTGTCTCATTTGAGATGCAGAACAATCATGTGAAATAAATACTTTTATTATACTTGTTTTACAGCTGAGTAATTGAGCTATAAAGAGGTTAGATGCCTATTAATCTCTAATAAATGCTTATCGGCCCATATCCCCACAACTTGGACAGAGTGTGTGCAAACAGGTTTGAAACTCGGCTCTTCCTGATTCCATGTCCAGCACTCAATACACTAGACCATTCTCCAAGAGATTTTAAATCCATTGAGGCAGAAACCTCATTATATTTATCTGCCTTTATCTTCCTGTCCATATTCCCCATGGT
Source organism: Pseudochirops corinnae (assembly GCA_028646515.1). Taxonomy (NCBI): domain Eukaryota; kingdom Metazoa; phylum Chordata; class Mammalia; order Diprotodontia; family Pseudocheiridae; genus Pseudochirops; species Pseudochirops corinnae. Next base: position 10,112,541 of record CM053590.1, on the reverse strand, counting down.
GCCCAAGGACACAAGTCAAAGCCTGGAATTTCCTCAGTGTGATAGCTTATGTGCTAATGATTATGTTAAACCCTTTGTGCTTTAGTTACTTGAGTTAGTTCTTTAGTCACTGGAGTGACTTGTCCACAGCCATACAACTTGCTTCAGGGGAGAGATTTGAAATCAGGTCTTCCTGATTTGAAAGCCACCATTCTTTTCAGTACATCACACTGCCTATTACACCTGGGACATTGTAGGGACTTAATGAAGGTTTATTACATTCAACTGGATCAGAAGTTACCTTTCCACACAGTACATTTCATCCTCTGACTCCCCCAATGCCTCTCAAACAGACTAAGATTCTCTGTCAACAGTGTTAAGCAACCCCCTCCCTGCTTGTTTGAAAGCATCCACGCTTTGGGTTTCAGAAATAGGCAAGGAGGAGTCCAAAAGGCATTTTATGATATTTATTTTTAAAGCATGAATGAGCAAAACATTCCAGATAGTGCTGACGAGGCTATAATTCTCTAAGTGGAGCTTAGAAAATAGCTGTTCTGCCCCCTTCCTTCTTCCAATCCAGTGGGGCCTGATGCTTACAGGCTTTGGCAGGAAGGGACATTTGGTGAAATGCTGTAAATTACAGCTAATGGGATCTGATTCTGTTTATCCTAGGCCAACACTGCTGGACCGACCAATTTTTTTCTCCTTTTCCTGGCTTCTCATGAATTAAGGCAGCTAGAGAATAGCCAGTTGGAAAAATGGACTATTTTATTATCCAGTCAAAGTATAAGACAGGAAGACATAATGTCACATTGAAAGAAATTGCTTGGATTTTTGAAATGGCAAGATTTTGTGGAGTTCAGAAAAAAAAAAATGATTATAATCTTGAATGGCATGATTTTCTGGGCAAAGCCACTCGTGTCAGTGACACAGACAGCTGGCATACATAGCAAGATGATAGCTGGACTTGAGTCAGAAGGAGCTGGATCTGAAACCCAACTCTGATGGTAACTGTAGGCAAGTCACTTAACCTAAGACTCTCCAAGCTCATCAGTTCTAAACTGAGTGCATTTTATGTTGGTGGAAGGAGCTCTGAAACCAATGAAATGCTCTTGGCATTGATCACTGTGCCAGGTTCTAAGGGAAATAGTAAGTCCAACAAATGAGAAAAAATCCCTGCTTTCAAAGAGATTACATTCTAGTAATGGGGAAAACATTCATAAATATGTATTTCACATGAATAAGACAAATAGTGACTATATTTTGATACTTAAATAACTGTTCAGTCATGCAAAGTGTTACTGAATTTCTGAGTCTTGATTACTCTTCCATAATAAAATGAAGATAGTAATACCCAAACTCTCAGGGTCCTTATCCCAAGTCCTATTTACACTGAAAGGTTACACCCTCCAAAAGACCAACTATATCTTTTCCCCTAGGGCAGCGGTTCTCAACCTGTGGGTTATGTTCAATTTGTAACAATGAAAATACATCCTGCATGTCAGATATTTACATTATGATTCATAACAGTAGCAAAATTACAGTTATGAAGTAGCAACGAAAATAATTTTATAGTTGGGGGTCACCACAACACAAGAAACTGTATTAAAGGGTTGTGGCATTAGGAAGGTTGAGAACCACTGCCCTAGGGGTTCTCGAATTACTCTTGAGGGGCATTGGGAGATATTCCTCTCCAATGCTATGGAGTCTCCATTTCTTTATATTCTCCCCAATATCAACCACCAGTAATTAGCATCTCAGTTTCATTTAAATGATTCATATCAATTAGCTTTTCTAAAAAGTCATTAATTCAGAAGATAAAGCAACAACAGAAGTATGACATTCCCCATCCTTCAACACCCAGATGATACACTATTTCCTATACTATTTCATAGTTTCTACATGGCATTTGTCCTCTTTCCCTCCTTCTCACCCAGTTCACTTCTAAGTAAGACGGTGCCATAGTCATTGGATAAGTTATTTCTTGACCAGGTTCATTTATTTCTAGACTGAATTCCTATCCTTAGGTCTACATTGATACCTTACTAGTCTCAGTTTGTAACACATACTAGCATTTTTTCCAGCTTTTGGACACCAAGTACTTCTCTAGTCTTTTGAGGCTCACAAGGTTATCACTGTCTCTGACACTCCTTCACCCAAGAAAAAGAACAAATAATCATACAGAGGAAAAAGTCCAGAGACCTGTGTTCACAAGCAACATGTTGGCTCAGGTAGGAAGAAATTCTCCCTACCAGAGGCTTACATCATGTCTTCCTCCCCCAAGCCAACCAGGCACAAAAGAGCGAGTGAGTTTCCCCCATTGGAATAATTTGTCTTCCTATTAGTTCCAGTTCAATGACCAACCAAAAATCCTCTCTTTACTTTGTGGTAAGAAACAGAATCCTTACTCATGCTCTGAATTTGGGACCAAGGCCATTCCACTACATGCTATCATACCTTTCTCCGAAGACTCTTCCATATGGGTTGACAGCAGACAGGATATTCTGCATAGGTTCTGGGAAGGAAGTCCCACTGGCTAGTCCCCCTGTCACATGTGGCTCCCCTCTCAAAACAAGATTATATGACTCATATATGTAAAGTGGTTTCAAATCCTTAAAATTCTAAATGCATCTGGTCTCACCATTATTTTAACATCCCCTCCAAACCTGAATAGACAGGGTTCATGAATTGCTGTGACCCTTTAAATTCATCCTGTGACAAGCCACTGATGGCTTTGTTGATAATCTCCTGAATTTCACTGGGCACAGTGATCAATGACTTAATGGCATACATACCATCCCCTGCTGATCCTGTACTCAAAGTATTTCTAGCTTGGAAGGTCCTGTCAGAGGGGGTACTATATTGGCAAAGTCTTTGAGAGTCCAGGACCACTTTTATGCCATAATGGGGCACCTAATGAAGATATGAGTGGAGTGGCCTAGGTAATGAGAAACTCAACTTTCTGTATCATATTCTTGTCTAAAATCTAGAAATGGGAAGGATTGATGATGTCAATGGGACAAATGAAATTATGGAGAGACAGATACCTTTTTTTGAATTTCTTATTTACAAATGGATGTTCCATCCATCTGAATATTTTCAGTTGCCCATAAATGATGATTCTTATGATTTTATTATGTTGATTTCAATCCCAACTTTGCCACCTGTATAAGCCTTGGTAAGTCCCTTCACCTTGGTTTCCTTATCTATAAAATGAGATCAGACAAGATGGCCACCAGTATCTCATCTAACCCTGTGATTATTTGAGGATTTAACACCCGTTTATCTCTATCTTCTACCTTTCCATCAGTAGTTTTCATAATGTGTAGTTAGTCCCTAATGGGCTTTTTAGGAGAGTGCAGAATTAACAGGTTTTTTGTTTGTTACAGTGGGTTTATAGCCAACTATTTTCTGCACAATTTCCCACACACTTGGTCAGAATCAGCTATTTGGAGAGTTGAAAATAAGCAGATTGAGCATTTTCAGGCCTGGAGGGCTTTGTATATTGCATGGCTCCAATCCAGGCCTGTTTAAATGAAAGAAGAGGCTGCAAGGCTGGTTATGGGAACGTATGTAAATTAACACAGGGAAAACCAAATTGTGAACTTTGCAGCTCATAAGATGCTCCTTTGAAACTAGAACTGGGAAACCTGGGTCTGAAAAAGCATAGACTCTAGGAATGGAGAAAATTGGATAGCCCTTCTGCTAGGACTCTATGAAGCAGATGTAGATGAGATGTCTCTTTTGATTGGCTCCATAGGATAGAACTAAGAACAATGAGCAGAAGTTACCGAGAGACAGATTTAGAATTGAGTCAGGAAAAATAAAGAAACATGGCAGTCATTACAACCATGGCAGAGTTAAACTGGAATCCTCAGGAAGTAGTCTTTATCAGATGTTTCACATTTCTGGGTTTTTACCTACCTCAAAAAGTAGGTTCTCCTTCCTTGGAGGTATTCAAGCCAAGGTTGTAGGACTTGTCAGATATATTATAATGGGGAGCTCTTTTGTGTATGGTTGGACTAGACTGCTGCTGAGGTCTATTTCAGCTCTCAAATTCTGTGATTCTAAAAACCCTCTTAATCTGAGGTAGCTAGGTGGTTCAGTGGATAGAATGATGGGCCTAGAAGACCTGATTTCCAATCTAGCATCAGACACTTAGTAACTATGGATTCTTTTATGAAGGCAAAGTAGGGCATCTTTTACCTCAATTCTCACCTGCCCTTTAACTACTGAATGGGTGTTACCTCAGACAAACAAGACTGGAAAAGACCTTAGCTTAAAAAGGCCAAGGTCTCCCACTGTATCTTGGTCCATCACCAGTAGGTCTGCCCTATGTCTCCTCACTTGACTCCAAGATGCTGGAGGAGAGAGTGGGGCTGATGACTTTGCATATCTCTGCCTCACTTAAATCCAACTCACTTGCAAGTCAATGCATTGCCCTTTTGATGTCATTGATCATCTTTGCAAATGAAGGATGAACAGCAAACAAGTACGTGACCCTGGAGAAGTCACTTTACCTCTGCCTCGATTTCCTTAAATGTGGATAATACCAGTATGTGAGGATTAAATGGGAATATTTGGGAAGCATTTAGCACAGGGCTTGTCATATAATAGGCACTATGTAAGTGCTTGTTCCATTCCTTTTCCTTAGTCTAAAGTTTCTTGTTTTTCTGAATGTAGATATGTACCATATCCATTACCTCCCTATTTTTTGCTGAGGAAAAGCATACAAGACTGGGTGTGAGGAAAGATCTTGGTTCAAATTCCACCTTTTTTGCCTTTGACACTTGTTATATGACTATGGGGAAGTCATTAAATCTCTTGGAACCTCAATTTTCTTATTTGTTTGTAAGTGTCAAGTGTGGAGTCAGGATGACGGACCACACTTCATAACTGTGGGACCTTGGGCAAGTCATGTAACCCTGTTTCCCTCAGTTCTTTATCTGTAAAATGAGTTGGAGGAGGAAACTGCAAATTACTCTAGTACTTTGCTAAGAGAAATCCAAATGGAATCACTAAGAGTTGAATATGATGGAAATGACGACAACAACATTTGTCTATCAAGTACTATCATCAAGTAGTACTGGTGAGTTGCTTTAATATGTTAAAAAAAAAAGTGCTAGGCACAGTCAATCCTCTTCACAACTGCAAGGTTATGTTCTCAACCTAAATCCCGAGGACACTGGGAAAACCCCAAGGTCTCTGTTTCTCAGATAGCTGGATGCCTCTAACCTCTAGCTCTGCCCCTGTTGTAGATGGCAGTGTCAGTCTCTATGGTCTAGAAATATGACCCATGTGGAGTTATCCAGTTAAATATTTGGTTACACCTCTACAAAAGAAAACTTATTTTCCTTTCATGCATTTTCAAGAAGTCAGATTGACATAGTATAACAGAGTTGACTTTCTAAGTCCATCTTAATAAAATATAACCTGTTATATATAGCCAAAGATGCAAAAAATAATGAAATTTAATATTTTTAAACTATCACATAGTGTGCATGCCACCATTGGCCCTTAGTCCAAGGTGATCCTTGCCCAGTATACAGGTATGCCCCAAACCAAAGTATTTGATGAGCATAGTTCTGATGCTTAAACTCAGACCACCCCAAAGCCATATCTCTTGTGAAGTAACAAACATTGCCTATTCAGTTATGCTCACAGTCTCCCAAAGGGTCAATGACAAGTAAGTTGAGGAAGCACAGGATCCGGGCATTGACTGTTACCCAGACCCTTCTTATTCACTATTCACTATTCTATCTGGTTTCTCTGATTCCAGGTCCTGGCCAAGGTACTTCATCAGCAGAACTGTATATAGTTTCCAGGAGCTTCTTGTGAGTTGATCATCCCAAGTAAAGCTGGAGAATGGGTTCAAAAGGTGGAGGAAGAAACTTCTCTTTGTCATCCCTCCATCTCACTCTTCTTCATTGTGTGTCACTTCATTACTATATCTCTTCTGTAGGAAGCCATTTTGGAATCCCCCAACTGCTGGTATTCCCCCTTCCCTTGCCCTCCTCTAAAGCTTCCTGGTTCCCTGGAAGCAGATATCTAGGGAGAACATAAAAGTAATTTGCTTTAAAATTACTAAAAATAGTCAATGTTTTTAAGTGCATTGGTAAATGTGAGTCATACAAGATTATCATTCCAATAAAGTATTTAGAAACAATACTGTATCAAGACCTAGTAACAGACATAGCTCAAAGGGAGTCTTTGAGCTTGGAGTTATTGTGACTTCTGACGGTGCAATCTATTCTCTTCCAACCTCTGATCATCTTTCTCAGCCATACAATTCTTGTGGACTTGGAACATAAACTCTCTGCAAACATACTAAGCTTCTCCCATCTGGGATTGGGCTATTCTTCCCCTGATGGAGTCAAGCAGAGAACAAAGAAAAGAGGCTATTCACCCTGAATCCCTTCCTGTGGTCTCTCTGAAGAGTCCCACGGCACTGGACCACACTTTGGGTGGCTACTGTGGTTGGTCCAGTGCCTCTGAGGAAGAGGTCTGACTGATGTGATCCAGCTGTGGCCCTCAAAAGGAGACAATGATTTGAGATATTTTATTGAAACAACTCCCAAGGCTGGGGGACAATTGAACCAAGCAAGCAACACTCTGGTTTTGATGCAAGATTTAAAAAAAAGAACCTCAATGGAAATGTTCAAATCATAAAATGATATCAACACGAAGTGTACCACATTGTATTTCATTGGAAAGGGTATTGGACTTAGAGTCTAGAGTGTCTTAGGCTCAGTTTCTGCTTCTGACAAGAACTTGTGTAACTAGAGGCCAATTAGGGAACCTTTCTGAGCCTCAATTCCTGGTACCTACAGAACACATCTCATAGGTTTCTTGTATTTATTTTTTGCAAGATGAAAAAAAAATGGATCCTCTAAACCATAGACCAGTGTGTTTGCCATTGATTCCTAGGTAAAATCAAGAACAGATTATTAAGGGGATGTTTAGTGAGCAGAGAAAAGGAAGTTGGAATCACAAAAAGGCAGCAATGGCATCATCAAGAGCAGGTCATGCTAAACCAATCTTATTTCATTCTCTGACATAGTGGCTAAAGTAAGTAATTAAGCTATGTAGTTGGGAATGCTGAAGATAAGGTTTACTAGATTTGGGGAAAATGTTTGTTTAAGGAGTCTGTGCTATTCTGCTAAGGGAAATGATGGTCCCAGAGATGTGAGTTGTATTAAGACTGTAATCAAACAGATTGAGAATGGTTTGATGACTGGAGTCAAAGAACAGTCATTAAATGATCATTGTCACCTGGAATGAGCCCTCCAGTGAAATTAGCAGAGAAAACCAAATGTAATCCTTGTCCAATTTGCAGATGACAGGTTTGTTCTATGCTTTACTCCATCAGGGGAAGAATAACCCAATCCCAGATGGGAGAAGTTTGGTATGCTTTCAAGGAGTTTATGTTCCAAGTCCACAAGCATTGTGTGTCTGAGAAAGATGGTCAGAGATTGGAAGAGAATAGATTGCACCGTCAGAAGCCACAATAACACCAAACTCAAAGATTCCTTCTGAGCTATGTCTACCACTAGGTCTTGATACAGTATTGTTTCTTATACTCTAATGGAATGATAATCTGGGATAATCTTGTATGATTTACATTTACCAATGCATTTAAAAACACTTACTAGATATTTTAAAACAAATTACTTTTATGTTCCCCATTGGAATAAACCATCTTGTATGGTGATGTGAAGATGTGGGCTGTGGTTGTAAATATACTTTATGGGGAAAATATCTAGACCCTTTTAGAACTTGAGGACAGAGAAGCAACAGAGATGAGAGAACAAAGATCATTCTTGTTGAGTAGTCAACGAACTGGATAATAAATCTAAATTAAAAAAAATATTTCTTCCTATAAAAAGAAGTCTTGCTTGTTTCTGTGGGCTCTTCCCTGCTCCAAGTTTTGTACTCTTCTCCCTACACAAAAGTTGGTACATATCTATTAGAGTAGACATCTGCTTCCAGGGAACCAGGAAGCTTTAGCCATCATTTCCCAGTCTTACTCCTCTATCCCAACAAATAAATCAAGAAGAAATTGAGAAATACTATAAGAATTCAAGGTACATCAGTGAAGGGATAAGACAAAAGACTTTTACAAGATGCCAAGTCTTTTCTAAATAACAGCAGAGAGACAAGTGACCACCACTCGCCTTCCTGAGAGTGAGGTGTACAGTAAGCACCAAGAGCTGAGAAGTCATTTGCTTCAAAACCGGGTTATGGTGGCCTCTACTTGGTCCCCTCATGGCAATGACTTGGTCTAATATCCTCTCTCCAATCCACCTCCAATTCCATTGGCATTAGAACACATGGCAGCTGTTCAACCGTAGGAAACAAAATAAGGGGTAACATTGAGTGAGGAGAAGACACTGTCATATAAAACTGGCTAAAGGGGAAAGAGCCTCTCTATGTAAAGCAGAGGTTCTCAACCTGTGGGGGTAGAATGACCCTTTCACAGAGGTCACAGGAGTCGCCTAAGACGTCAGAAAACACATATTTCTGATGGTCTTAGGAACCGAGACACCACTCCTCTATCCGTCCCCAGGCTGGTCCACCTACATGCAGATGCACCTGCATGCAAGTATTAAAGGGTCACGGCATTAGGAAGGTTGAGAACCACTGACTTAAAGCAACGTGTGCCTAGAAATCCAGCTGCCAACAGTCTTCCCCTGCTAGGACTGCAAAGAGTAGGGCCCAGCTTGATGTTTCTATCTCTTCCCTTAAGCTGGTTTAGGCTGCCCCAGTCTTGGTGGTCTGCACAGGAGAAAATACCCAACACAGTGGTTGAAGAGTGAGGGGCAAAATTGGGAGGGAGGTCCAGTATAAATAAGCAGAAATACAAGAAATGTGAAGATAAAATGGCCGATAGGAAAACCCTACTCTATAGCTTATTTTTAAAAAAATGTGACTCACAAAAATAAGGAAAAATAAGTAGGAATTTTAAAAGATTACAACACAATGTATTGGTATCACACTTCAAAGAAGATAAAAAATCTTCAGTGAGAAAGAGAACAAGATAAATCTTGTAGATTCCCAATAAATAATAGAATAACAACCAGATACTCCACCATGGGTCAAAAAGGAATTGAAGTGTTTTTTTTAAATTAATTGATTTGTTTATTTACTTTTAGTTTATAAGATTCAGTTCCACAGTCCCTTGAGTTTCAAATTTTCTCCCCTTCCTCCCTGCTCCCCCTTGGTGGCATGCAATCAAGCATAGGATCTGCAAATACTTTCACATCGGACATTAGTCTGTTTGTATAGAAGGGTTGTAA
>CM053590.1:10076931-10102766 GCA_028646515.1 Pseudochirops corinnae | reverse complement strand
AATTCATTGACCTCCATTTTCTCTAATTTTTTCATGTATGCATTCAGGGATATAAAACTTCCCTTAAGAACTGCCTTTGCTGCATACCATAAGTTTTGATATGATGTCTTATTATTGTCATTCTCTTGAATGAAGTTACTGATTGTTTCTATAATTTCTTGTTTGACCCACTCATTCTTTAGGATTAAATTATTTTGTTTCCAATTAGTTTTTTGTCTATCTTTCCATGGCCCTTTATTGCATATAATTTTTATTGCATCATGATCTGAGAATGATGCATTTAATATTTCTGCTTTTCTGCATTGAATTGTGAGGTTTTTATGCCCTAGTACATGGTCGATTTTTGTGTATGTGCCATATACCACTGAGAAGAAGGTATATTACTTTTAATCCTCATTCAGTTTTCTCCAGAGATTTATCATGTCTAGCCTCTCTAAAATTCTATTTGTCTCCTTAACTTCTGTCTTATTTATTTTGAGGTTAGATTTATCAGGTTCAGAGAGGGGGTGATTGATGTCCCCCAGTAGTATAGTTTTGCTATCTATTTCTTCCTCTAATTCCCTTGACTTTTCCTCTAGGAATTTGGATGCTATACTTCTTGGTGCATATATGTTAAGCGGTGATATTGCTATATTCTCAATGGTGCCTTTTAGCAGGATGTAGTTTCCTTCCTTATCTCTTTTAGTTAGATATATTTTTGTTTTTGCTTTATCTGAGATAAGGATTGCTACTCCTGCTCTTTTTACTTTAGCTGAAGCATAATATGTTTTACTCCATCCTTTTACCTTTTCCCTGTGCATATCCCCTTGTTTCAAATGTGTTTCTTGTAGACAGCATATTGTAGGATTGTGTTTTTTAATCCATTCTGCTATCCACCTCTGTTTTGTGGGAGAGTTCATTCCATTCACATTCACAGTTATGATTACTATCTGTGACTTTCCCTCCATCCTATTCCCTCCCATGTTTATATCTTTGTATCTTCCTTTTCCCTTCCCCTCCTTAAGATTCTCAGTATTCCCTCCCTGTGTCCCCCCTTTTACTTACACTTTCCCCTTACTACTCTTTCCCTCCCTTCTAAGCACTCTCCCACTTGTTACACCCCTCTCCCCCCTTCTCCTTCCTACTGCCTGTAGGGTACAATAACTTTTTATTCTTAACAGAGTATGTTATTCCCTCCTTGAAGCCAAATTAATGCTAGTAAATTTCATATAGTACTCCTTTCCCTCCCTCTTTTCCCTATATTGTTATGAGCTTTTGTGTCTTTTCATGTTAGAATCTAAACTTAACTGTTTATATTGATCCTTCTTTAAATCAGAACCAATGAGAATAACATTCATATGGTGCTCATCTCCTTCCTTCCTTCCCCTCCACTTTAGTATGTTTTTATGCCTCTTCTTGTGGCATAATTTACCATTTTCTGCCTCAACCTTTCCTTTTCTACCATTAGAATCCCTTTATTCCCTTTAATAGGGTTTATTTTTAATCTTCAGATTAGTTCACTTATACCCACACTCTCTATCTATGTACATCCCTTTTAAATGTTGCAATACTTATACAAATTTAAATATTGACAGGCATCTGCTTCACCTTTAGGGATGTAAGCAGTTTGCTCTTATTGAGTCCCAGGTTATATGCATGTGTGTACATTTGTGTTTGTATGTGTATGTGTGAATGTGTGTTTTCCTTGTTTACCTTTTTATGTCTTTTCTGGGTCTTGTAAGTGGAGATTGAATTTTCCATTGAGCTCTGCCGTTTTCATCAGGAAAGTCTGGAAATCCTTTATGTCATTAAATGACCATCTCCTTGATCATCTCAAAGATTATGATCAGTCTTTCTGGGTAGTTGATCCTTGGTTGCAGTCCTAGGTCTTTTGCTTTACAAAATATCAAATTCCAATCTCTCCGATCTTTTAATGTAGCAGCTGCCAAGTCCTGTGTAATCCTGACTGTAGTTCCACGATATTTGAATTATTTCTTTTTGGCTGCATTCAGTATTTTCTCCTTGAGCTTGTAGCTCTGGAATTTGGCTACTATATTTCTTGGAGTTTTCAATTTGGGATCTCTTTCAGGAGGAGAACGGTGAATTCTTTCCATAACTATTGTACCTTCTGATTCTAGGACCTCAGGACAGTTTTCTTTGACCATCTCTTGGAGGATGATCTCCAGGCTGGTTTTTTCATTGTGGCTTTCTGGTAGGCCAGTAATTCTTAGGTTATCTCTCCTGGATCTGTTTTCCAGGTCAGTTGTTTTTCCAGTGAGATATTTTATGCTTTCTTCTAATTTTTCAATCTTCATGTTTTGTTTGACTGACTTTTGCTGTGTCATAGAGTCCTTAGCTTCAATTTGACTGATTCTAATTTTTAGTGAATTATTTTCCTCAATTAGTTTTTGAAGCTCCTTTTCCATATGTTCAGTTTTCATTTTTAGAGAAGTATTTTCTCCAGTTAAATTTTGGACCTCCTGTCCTTGTTCTCCAATTTTACTTTTTAAAGATTTGTTTTCTTCAGTGAGATTTTTTTTTCCAATTTGGCCACTGTAGATTTAAATTTATCTCCTACCTCTCTAATTTGGTTTTTAAAATCCCTCTTGAGGTCCTCCAAGAATGCTTTTTGGGCTTGAGAACAATTCACATTTCCTTCTGTCATCTCCAGTGTGAGTATAGAGTCTGTGTTGTCTTCTGAATTTGGTTGTTCTTGCTTACTATAAAAAGATTTGATGGTCCTAGACTTCATAGGTTCCTTCTTCCCCAGTGTGATTGCCTATGTCATGGATTTTTTGAGTGGATATCTGCTTCTGGGGTGCAGAAGTATTGACTTTCTCAGGCTAGGAGGTAGGAGTTTGGTTGTTAACTTCATGAGCTGTAGCCTCTGATTGACTAGACTGAGGCCAAGGCCAGGACTCAGTGTTTCCCCTGAGTTACCCTGAGGCTCACAGAGTAATGGTGGGGATGGGGTGGTCTGGCCACATGAGGTTTCCAATTCTGTGTCTCTGGGCTACAGCTCCAGCAGGCTCAGTAGCTGGAGGCCAGTGGAAGGGCAGGGCTGCAGTCTGCTGATTGCTGAATGTTGTTAGTGCTTGCTGGATCCACCCTCCTGGGCTTAGACTCCATACTGCCTCACTTCCCCCTTCTTCAGTGCCTCCCAAGCCTGAGGCTGTTTCCACTAATTCAAGATTTTACTCTGGGTGGGGCATTTGTGGACTTTTCTGGGTCAGAGAGGGGGGATCAGAGCAGCTATGTTTTATTCCCACATCTTGACTTCTGGCCTTTTAGGTATGTAATTTTTCAACATCCAGGCTGGGGCCTGGTAGCCCCTGGAGAAGCTGCCGTCCCTGCTGCTTGCCCTGTGTTTTCTCTTACCCAGCTCTGACAACACTCTGTCCTGTGGTGAGACAGCTGCAAATCGTCCTTGGAATGGGTGAGTCCACTGGCTGGCTGGGGCTCCTCACTCTGCTGAAGTCTGCTTTCTGATCCATGCTGGTGCAGCCCCTGTGTGCTCTGCATTCTTCCTACCCAGACTGAGTAGGCACTTTCCTGGGCTGGGAATCTGCCATGCTCCGTCTCCCAATGACTTCTGTCACTCTAAAATCTGTACAAATTCACTTTTTAAAGTTTAGGGACAGAATTCTTGGAGGAGCTTTGAAAGGTTACTGCTTCCTTTCTGCCATCTTAGCTCCACCCCCCCAATTTTTTTTTCTTTACAAGAAATAATAGAGTGACAATTAGTTCATAAATCTGATTTTTCAAAGAAAGGATGACATAAATTATAGATAGGACAGTCTAGATCACACAATAGAGAATCTCTTTAGTATAGGTTGTGAAAAAGAAAATGCTGCATTTGAAACTCAAAAATACAAAGGTGAATTTTTTTTTGGTAGAAGCCAAGCAAGATAATTTGAAAAACAAAAACAAAGACCAAAACAAAACACAGAACAACAACAACAAAAAAACGTGAGCTTTATGTTAGCCAAAATGATGAACTGGCTTGGAAATTAGTAGGCATAGAGAAGATCTGAGGGTTAGAAGTCTCCTCAGGGGGGAAAAAAGACTAATCAAAAACTTATTATTATGTAACAGAAAATACCCCAAGAAACTGCCCAGAAATTTTGAAAACTGTCAGCAACATTGTGCTTCATAAATGCTCATTGATTGATCAATTGATATAAGCCACGATTGCCAATAGAGAAAAAAAAAAGCAAACGTTAAACTCCAAAGCACTTAGGTCTTCAATTTTGCAATTTTAGTGCAAATCATTGAGTTTCTCAAGCAGTCAGTAGATGTTTATTTTCATTACAAAAAAACAACAGTTAGAATCACCCGGGATTATTCTGCATTGATCAGCAGTCAGAGAAGAAATTGGAAGATGATGTTATGAAAGGAGATTGCAATATAGTAAGAAATACATTTTTCTACAAAGTTGATTATAATAATCACTGACAACATGGAACTTCAGCAAAAGAGAAGCAAAGAGATCAGGAATGAAGAGAACATGCAAACTATTCCACACAAGAAAAAATATGGAAAAGGTCAATTACAATGATCAAGACGACTATATTAGGAAGGGACTGCTAGATGGCACAGTGGATAGAGTTCTGGGCCTGTAGTCAGGAAAACTCATCTTCTTGAGTTCAAATCTGACTTCAGGCACTTCCTAGCTGTGTGACCCTGGGCAAGTCAATTGACCCTGTGGGCCTCAGTTTCCTCATCTGTAAAATGAGCTAGAGAAGGAAATGGCAAACCATTCCAGTATTTTTGCCAAGAAAAACCATAATGAGGTCATGAAGAGTCAGACATGACTGAGATGACTGAACAACAATACATTCAGGAAATTGCTTTTCTGATGTGTTAAAGAATGACAAAGGAATTTTAAAAGAGAGATCTTATGGCAGGATAAGAGAAAAAAAACTGCTTAGCATGAGTCAGTGAACAAATATTTATTAAACACTTACTATATGTAATATAATTCTATGGATAAAAGAAAGTTTAAAAAAAAGTTTCCTGCCCTGAAGGAGCTCACATTTTAAAAGTGGGAAAGGGGGAAACAACATGCATATGAATATATACAAACAAGATATGTACAGGATCAACTGGGGGCAATCTGAGAAGGAAGGCACTAGTACTAGGGGATGGAGGGGACTGGGAAAGACTTCTTACAGAAGGTAGTGTGTGAACTGAATCTTGATACAAGACCAGGAAGCCAGAAGGTAGACATAAGGAGACAGAGCATCTTAGAGATGAGAGACAACAAGCAAAAATGTGCAGAGTTGGGAAATGGAGTATCTTGTGTGAAAACCCCAAGAAGGAAAGAGTAACTGGATCCCAGAAAATGTGGAGGGGAGTAAAGTGTATGAAACATTTTTTTTTTCTCAAACAATGTTGTTGTAATACATAACTTAAGAAGGTATAAAGTTGAGAAAGAAACATAAACCAGAATCACCAATAAATATTGATATAAGCTTTTAAAAAATATTAATAAGATTACAGCAGTGGATTAAGAAGGTATGCATCATTGCCAAGGAGCACTGATATATGGGATGCATGACTGGATTGGCATTTGGAAAAAAAAATTATTAGAAAATTAATCATATAAAAAAAACACAACCAAACTTGCATAAGCAGATCAATAGATGCCTGAAAAAGCATGATGCAATACAGCATTTGCATATATTTTTAAAAAAAACTCTGAAAATGCATAGAAGTGCCTTTTTAAAAGAATATTAAGCAACAAGCATTTATTAAACATAGATTATGTACCAAGTACCAAAGATAGAAGAAAAAAAAAACCCACAAATACTGCCTCTTCCCCCAAGGGACTCATATTCTAATGAAGAGACAACATGTAAACCACTATGTCAAGTCAAGTCTAGTTAACAAACATTTTAAAGTGCCTGCTAAGTGTTGGTGATACAAATAAAGGAAAGAAACAATCCTTGCTCTCAAGGAGTTTACAGCCTTATTGGAGAAACAACAAACAAACAATATATGGACAGAGTAAATCCGAGATAATCTCAGAGGCAAGGCATATGAGTCTATCTAGCCGCAAAATTAAGACTTACATAAGTGTTATTATAAATTACTCTTTATAGAAAGAAGGAAGAAAAGTAATTGGAAGTATATTCATTGCTTATGGTTAGGACATGCCAATATAATAAAAAAAAAATAATACCTAAATTAAAGATCTGGTACTGTACCAAATTATTGTAAATATTCAGTGAAATGATGAAAAAAAAAAAGAATGACATGGTTACAATACTTGCAGATTGCAAACTATATTATAAAACTAGAATTCTCAGAAATATTTGGTTCTGGTTACAAAAAAAGAAAAGCTATTAATGTAACAAGTTAGCCGAACAAAAACAAGAAACAAATATAATGAGTTAATATCTGACAAACCTTCTTAGGAAGAGATTTCTTTTGCCACAAGGATTGCTGAGGGAACTAGCAAGCAACCTAGCAGAAAAAAGGCTTAAGTCAGTACCTTAGAGCATATACCACACTGATGTGCGAATAGAGTCCCCATTTAAATTGAAAAGATCACATCATTTTAAAAAATGTAGTTGACAAAAACAAACAAACAAACAAAAACTAAGAAGAATTGTTAACATGATGATTGACAGAGTCAGGATCCCAAAGAGGAGGTTAGAATAGGTTAAAACCATGGATTGGATCTGATAAATGGTAAATGTAAAGAATCTTAAAAGTGGCTTCATAAAATTGATGTTATAGTATCCACAGGACATGTGAAGGAGGCACATTTAAGGAGCAGGTTTAGACTAGAGCCCATAGGAACATGGATTAGTAACTGGGAGACCTTAGAGCTCATCTAATTCAACTACTCATTTTACAAATAGGGAGATCGAGGCTCAGAGAGGCTGAAATACTTGCTCATGGTCACACAGGTAGTAGTTAAATGGAATTTGAACTTAAATCCTTTGACACTGAAACCAATCCTCTTCCACCATTAAAAGCAGAGTGCTAGCTCCATGTTGTTGTTCAGTTGTTTCTTTCTTGTCCAATTCTTTGTGATCCCATTTGGGGTTTTCTTGGCAAAGATACAGGAGTAATTCCATTTCTTTCTCCATTTTTACATAGTAAATACTTACTAAATACTTTCCCCCACATTAATTCATACCATGTTGCCTCTTAAGGAATGAATTGTCTTTAAACACATTAACTCCGTGGACTGCCCTTTTGCATTGTGATTCATAATAATGTAGTGGTCCACCAAGACAACTGGTTTCTTTTCACATGAACAGCTATTTCTTCTATTCTGCACTTCACTAGATTTAAAAATAAAATCCAAACTTAATAATAATCCTTATATTAAAACAAAATGTTATCTTTGTTCCATTATCCTAGTCCATCAAAATCTTTTGTAGATTAGATTTTATTTACAGTTCATGTTTAGCAATATCTTTCATCTTTGTGCCTTCTATGAACTGAACAAGAAGTAATGGATATACAATGATGATAAAGTTACTAAACAGGACATTTAAAAGATGAATAAACTGAGATTCAAGCAGATCCATACAATGAATAAGTCCCAGGACTAAGATTCAGACTTCCTGATTCTGAACTTGAAGTCATGATGTTATGATACATTGCCACATTAAAGATTAGATATTCCCCCACCCATCTTTTTTCCTGAAGGGATTTCTGTGAAATTGAAGAAACGGTTGGTCACAGGACACTGCAGGTAGGAAATGTTTCATACGTGTCTGCTGAATGGATTTGAATTGACCAGAGCAAATAAATTAAGTTTCCTCAAGTTCAACTCATACACTAATATACAACAAAAATAGCCCCACTCTCAATCAGATGGTCTTTGTATCACTTTAATTACGCATTTTCTAATATGGAATTAGAATGCATTTTGCAGAACAAACTGCATATTTGTATGATTATAAAAATACAAGGAATTTTGGAAATAACCAATGACATTTTGTTAGGAGAAGGCAAGACTGGGAAGAGACAACTTTTATCTTCAGATATTCAGATGGTGACATGGATTTGGGATTAGTCTTTTTCTGCTGAATTCAAAGACAGAATCTAGGACAAATAGAAAGAGGAAGACATTATAAGGAGGTGGGTTTTTGATTCACTACAAATAAAAAAAATGTCTAATAATGAAAGCTATTCAAAAGCAGAATGGTAGCTATAAGAGGTCATGAATTCCCTGATCAAATGAGATAATAGTTGTAAAGCACTTAGCACTGTCCCTGGTGCTTAATAAATACCTATTCCTTTCTTCTTCCCCTGTACACAGATCTCCTCAATCTGAGGGTGAGTAATTGCTTGTTGGGAATGTGGCAACACACTGACATGTGCACAGGTTATGTACCTACCACCGTTGGAATGTTAGCTTCTTGAGGACAGAAACCATTTGGGGTTTATCTCTGTATCCCTCGGACTTAGCAGAGTAGGTGCTTAAGAAATGCTCATCAACCAGAGAATGTTGGAGTAAACATTGCTCAGGTATGGGAGTCAAAATCAATTGTTTCTGTAATCCCTTTCCATTCTGAGACTCATTTAGTCCAGGATTTGAAAAACACCTGGGCAATGAAGGAGTACTGTACTCACTGGCTTTTTCATCAGACATCAATCATTTGCTAGTGTGGAAATGACCTATGAGTCATTGTGGAAACCTGGACTCACATTCCGGACAAGAGGAAATTGGCCTTCCTAAATCCCAATGTCTTTCTTTACTTTTTTAGTCATATTTCTGGCAATGGGAAAACACAAACTTTCAAAGTCCATTTTATCATTACAATGTATCTTTTAAGTTTGGTGTGTGGTCATTTACTTTTTTGGAAGGGAAGTAACATTTTATTCTGCTATATCAAATGACTTTTAAAAATAATATTTTATTTTCCCCAATTGCATGTAAAAACAATTTTAGCATTATTTTATATAAACTTGAGTTTGAAATTTTCTGTTTCCCTCTGTCCTCTCCCCCTTCCTTGAGACAGTGAGCAATTTTGTTATGGATTATATATATCATGAAATCACATTTCCATAATAGTCATTTTGAGGAAGAAACCTAAAAAAAAACATAAAATAAATCTGCATTCAGATCCTATCAGTTTTTTTTTCCCCTCAAGGTGGATTGCATTTTCATCATGAATCCTTTGGAATTGTCTGGGATCATTGTATTGTAGAGAATAGTTCAGTCATTCATGGTTGATCATTTTACAATATTGTTATTATTGCGTACAGTGTTTGCCTAGTTCTGCTTACTTTACTTTGTATCAGTTCATGTAAATCCAGTTTTTTTGAAATCATTCTGCTCGTTCATTTTTTTGTAGCACAATAGTATCCCATCACAAACATGCACCAAAACTTGTTCAACCATTCTCCAATTGATAGACATTCTCTCAATTTCCAATTCTTAGCCACCACAAAAGGAGCTGCTATAAATATTTTTTGTACAAATAGACCCTTTTCCTTTTTTTATAACTTTGGGATACAGACCTAGTGGTGGTATTGCTGGGTCAAAGGATATGCACAGCTGTATAGACCTTTGGATATAGTTCCAAGCTTTGTTTGATTGTTTCTTAATGTCTCATGGATTAATTAGCTTCCACTTGTCCTATTCTCACATTTAAGGAATTATTTTTGTCAGTGAGATTTTATACCTCCTTTTCCATTGAGCCAATTCTACTTTTCAAGGAGGTGTTTTCTTTAGTATTTTTAAAAATACTTTCTGCCCTATTTTTGTGCTTCATTTACCAAGCTGTCAACTATTTTTTTCATGATTCTCCTGCATCTTTCTCATTTATTTTCCTAATTTTACTTCTGCTTCTCTGATTTTTAAAATCATTTTGGAGCACTTCTAGGAGTTCTTTTTTGGGCCTGAGGCAATTCACATTTTTTTTTGTCTTTATGTGTAGGCAGTTTGAAATAGTTTATACATGTGGTGTCATGTAAAACATATTTCCATATTTGTCAAAGCTGTGGAAGAAGAAACAGACCAAAAGGAAATAAAACCACAGGAAAGAATAAAATAAGTGGAAAAAAATACGCTTCAATTTGCATTCTGAGTCTATCTGTTCTTTATCTGGATATGGTTAGTATTTTCCTTTGTGAGTACTTTGTACTTCTCTTGGATTGTTATATTGTTGAGAAGAGCTGAGTCATTCATATTTGATCATTGACATGATGTTGCTGATAATGTATAATTATACATTATAATTATATAATATACATTTTAAAAGTGGGAAGGAGGGAAACAACAACAACAATGTTTTCCTGCTTTTGCTCTTTTCACATTGCATCAATTTGTACAAGTCCTTCCAGGTTTTTCTGAAATCTGCAAGATGATAGTATTCCATTACATTCATACACCACAGCTTGTTCCGCCATTCCCCAATGGATGGGCATCCCCTCAATTTCTAATATGTTGCCACCATGAAAAGTTCTGCTATAAGTATTTTTTGCAAATGTAGATCCTTTCCCCCCCTTTTTAGTGATCTCTTTGGGATACAGAGCAATAGCGGTATTTCTGGATCAAAGGATAATGTGCAGTTTTGTTGCCCTATGGGCATAGTTCAAATTGCTCTCCAGAGTGGTCCTATCAGTTCACACCTCCACCTACAGTGCATTATTGTCCCAATTTTCCCACATCCTCTCCAATATTTATAATTTTTCTTTTTTTTGTCACATGGCCAATCTGATTGGTAGGAGGTGGTATTTCAGATTTGTTTTAATATGTATTTCTCTAATCAAAAGTGATTTAGAGCACTTCTTCTTATGTTTATAGACATCTTTGATTTCTCTATATAAAAACTGTTTGTTCATATCCTTTAGCAATTTATCAATTGAAGAGTGGCTTATATTTTCATAAATTTGACTCAGATGTCTATGTATTTGAGAAATGAAACCTTTATCAGAGACACTTGCTAGAGAGATTGTTTCTCAGCTTTCTGTTTTCCTTATATTCTTGGTTGCATCAGTTTTGTTTGTAGAAAAGCTTTTCAATTTAATATGATCAAAATTGTTTATTCTACATTTTGTAATGCTCTCTATTTCTTATTTGGTCATGAATTCTTCTCCTCCCCATAATTCTGATGGGTAGGTTATTCCTTCCTCTTCTAATTTTATTGCTTCATTGTCTATGTTCAGTTTCCTTCCTAATCTCTTTTAATTACATTTGTTTTTTTGCTTTTTCTTTGTCTAAGATCAGGATTGCTACCTCTGCTTTTTTTTTTTTTAACTTTAACTGAAGCATAATAGATTCTGTTCCAGCCCCTTATCTTTATTGTGTGTGTGTGTGTGTGTGTGTGTGTGTGTGTGTGTGTGTGTGTGTGCTTCAAGTGTTTTTCTTGTAAGCAACATATTGTAGAATTCTGGTTTTGATCTACTCTGATATTTGCTTATGTTTTATGGGACAATTCATCCCATTCACATTCACAGTTATGGTTTCTACCTGTGTATTTCCCTTCATTCTATTCTTCCTCCTTTTTGTCCTCTCTCTGCTTTTCCTTTTACCCTTTCCCACCTCACCAGTGTTTTGTTTTGGTCTACCATTTCCCTGATCTTCCCTCCCTTATGTCTATCTCCACCCCACCCATTTGCTTAATCTCCTCCCCTCCTACTTCTTATAAGATAGATTTCTATATTCAACTGTTCTATATTTGACTATAGATTTTCTATATTCAACTATATTCTATATTTGACTATATTATATATATTCTTCTTTGAGCCAATATTGATAAGAATAAGGTTCAAGTGATACCCATTGCCGACCATCCCACCATCCTCTTCTTTGTAAAAGATATTTTTTTGCCTCTTCATGTGAAAAAAATTGCCCATTTCTAACTCTTCCTTCCTTCAGCACCCTTTGCACTCCTCATTTTCATCCCTTAATACTTTTAATGTCACTCCAAATTCATCTTATACCTACATCATCTGTCTTTGTATATTCCATCTATACTGTTAGTGATAAAATTTTTAGGAATTACAAGTATCATCTTCCCATGTAGGGTTGTAAATAGTTTAGCTCTGTTCAATCCCTTATGTTTTCTTTTCCCTTTTTATATGTTTATGCTTTTCTTGGGTGTTGATATTGGAGGTCAGATTTTTGATTCAGTTTTGGTCTTCTTATGAAGGCTTTGAAACCCTTCTCTTTCATTGAATGACTGTTTTTTTTCTTTGATGTATTATGTTTAATTTTGCTGGGTAAGTGATTCTTGGTTGTAGTCTTAGCTGCTTTGCCCTCTGTAATATTATGTTCCATGACCTCTGATCCTTTAATGTTGCAGCTTCCAGGTCCTGCGTGATCCTCATTGTGTGACTCCCCAATATTTGAATGGTTTCTTTCTGGCCACTTGTTATAGCTTTTTTTTCCTTGACCTGATAGTTCTGAAACTTGGTTATAATGAACTTTGGGATTTTTATTTTAAGTTCTCTTTCCTGAAGTGATTGATGGATTCTTTCAATGCCTATTTTGCCCTTTTGTTGCAGAACATCAGGGCAGTTTTCCTTGATAATTTCTTGAAAGATGCTGTTCAAATTCTCCTTTTGATTATGGTTTTCAGGTAGTCCCATGAATTTTGATATTGTCTTTCCTAGATTTATTTTTCAAGTCATTTATTTTTCCCATGAGGTATTTTACATTGTCTTCCATTTTTTTTTGATTCTTTTGAATTCATTTCATTAATTCATTACCTCATAAAGTCATTAGCTTCCACTTGCCCAATTTTAACTTTTAAGGTATTGTTTTCTTCAATTAGCTTTTGTGTTTTCTTTTCCATTTGGCCAAATATACTTTTTAAGGAGTTATTTTCTTCGGTGGATTTTTTTAAATCTCCTTTTCCTTTGGGCCACTTCTACTTTGTAAGCAGTTTTCCCAAGTGTTGACTCTTTCTTCCCCCCACCCCCAAAATTCTTTTGCAGCACCCATATTTATTTTCCCAGTTTTTCTTCTATCTTTTTTATATGCTTTATAAGCCCATTTTTAAGTTCTTCCATGAGATCTTTCCAAGCTTGGGATCACTTCCTATTTTCCTTTGGCATTTTGTGCATAGGTATTTTGACATTGATGTCCTCTTCTGAGTTTGTCTTAGTCTGAGTCTTCTCCATCACTATAGTAACTTTATGTGGTCAGATTATTTTTGTTGTTGTTGTTGTTTTCTGCTCATCTTTCTTTCTTTCTTTTTTTTTTTTTTTGCCTTTTTCCTTTCTTTTAAATTTGAACTCTGCTACCAGGGTGGTGGGGGAACTCTCTCTGGCTTCTTACGTTAGTGGCTGCAGGCCCTGAATGCTTACTTGGTGCTGTACTGATGTTGCCCTCGGGCCCATTGGGGACCCTCGTGTCTGGTGCTGTGCTGAGGGCATGGGGTGGGGTTTGGCTGGTGCTACTGGAGGCCATAGGGATCTGGCAGCTTATTTAGTGCTGAGCAAGGGTCCTAATAGTGGTGTCTGGTGTGTGCTGAAGCCTGATGGTGTGTTTCTTCATTTCCCCAGGGGTACATTGAAGCATGTGGCCCTTAGGCCTCTGTATACTGCCTGTTTGCTCCTGGCTACACTCAAGCCAGGTGAGTAGGTGCTGGCTGGTGGCTATCTTATTGTTTAAGCACCAGTAGGGTTGGAGTCTACCTGTTTGCCCAGGGCTGTGCTGAAGCACATGGAGGCCTAGCTGGAGGATACTTGTCCACCCATGGCTATACTGAAGCACATGGCAGTTCTTGGAGCTAGAGTGCTGGTTCCCCTGGCTATGCTAAGGCATTGTGGGGCATCCTGGAATTGATGTTCACCTGCTCCACCACATTGGGTCTCAGGATCTCCCACTGGTTTGCTGAGGTGGTGCTTGCTGCTGGCTTGCTGGGATACTTCCTATACTGGGTTGCATTCCCCTTTCACCAGAGTAAGATGAACCTTTTTGGCTGATCGTCCAAGTTTCTTGGGCTAAAAGGTTATTTCATTCACCCATTTGCTGGTTCTGCTGTTCTTGGATTTGTTTGGGGTGCTCTGTTTTATGGTTGTTTGGAGTTGAGTATGGGAGCGCTGTAGTGGTTTGCTACTTATTCCTCCATCTCATCTCCCAGAAATCTGCTGTGTGTCTCAAGATGTCTAATTGTTAGTATAGCAGCCCAGGTGGTGATCTGAGGAAGAACATAACTCTTCAGAAAGTCTTCTATAAGGCTTGTGGATTTCACTTTATGTCGCCTAAGACTTAAAGACATTCTCGGAGGTCTTCAAGTAGCGGCTAGGGGACTTTTTTTCAGGCATCCTATGGTGAGAATCCCTTTTAGCCAACAATTAAAAACACAACAATTAGCCTTTCTGTAGTGTTTTAGGGTTTGCAAAGTGCTCTCCAAATATTAAGTCATTTTATCCTCATGATAACTATAAGAGGTAGGTGTTATGACTCCCATTTTGCAAATGAGGAAATTAAGGTGGAAATAAGCACTCTCTGCCTGTTCTTGGACAGTTAAGGGACACAATGGATAGAGAAGTAGACCTTGAGTCGGGAAGACTTGAGTTCAAATACAGTCTCAGGCATTTATTAGGTGTGTGACTAATTTTATTTTTCTCAATCTGGAATTTAGAGAAGTCCTTTTGAGTTCTTCAAATTTTCCTGTGGGAGGAAAATTAACCTATATTTGTATCACAGAGAGCCATCACTCAGTTAAGGCTGAAATATAATGTGATCTATCCCATCAAATGATACAAGGCCATGCATGCCTTTTCTCTGCTCTCCATAATGGTGAGGTCATCAGCTTCCTTTCTTTGAACTCCTTGTGGGCATTTATACCTCAACCCCAACCATCTGGTTGAAGCTTTTATAGCCAATTTTCACCTTTTAACTTTACCCTAGTTCCCTCAGCTGATACCAACAGTACCTGGCTACAGGGATCTTCCTTCTTCCCTATGCGTGTGTTCCCTACTTTATCAAGTTCCTTCCTAAAATGTGGTGCACAGAACTGAACAAAATACTTCAGACATGACCTCTATCATTGCCTTGTCACTTCCATATTCCTGGAAGCTGTGCCCAGCATCACATTAGCTCCAGGGCTTGTCAACCCATATGGTTCACAAATACCCCAAGTTCAGACAAATTGCTGTCTACTTATGATTCCCACATCTTACACTGGCAAATTTTATTTCTTGATCTCATATTAAAATTTATGTTTATCAGTATTAAATTTAATTTTATTAGATTTCCCATAATTTTCTAGAATGCCAAGATCATTTTGAAATCTGACTTGGTCATCCAGTTTTCTAATTGGCCTTTTCTGATTTGTGTCAATTGAAGACCTGATCCAGATGCCAAGTCAGTCACTGATAAAAATGCTAGGCAGCCATAAAGCAAGCAGGGAGAGAATCTGGCACAAGTCACTGGAGATACTGGATTCTGAATTGCCATTGGAGGCTTAATGACTACTCTTTGAGGCTGATCCTTGCAACAGTGGTGAATCTGCATTGAGTGCAGTGGTACCTTGCTAATCTGTATGTCTCCATCTTTTCTATGAGAATAGCCTGAGAGGTTTCGTGAAATGCTTTGCTAAGATCTAAGTAAACTACATTTATGAGCCACCTCTGATATATCAGCTTACTCACCTAGTCAAGAAAGGAAACAAGTTAAGTCTGGCATGATCTATCTGTTCTTGATAAAGCCATGTATAATTTTGTGATCACCACCTCCTTTTTCATGTGCTCACTAATCATATCTTTCATAATATTGTCTAGATTTTCCTCAGCAATCAAAACTAAGCTCAGTATTCTAGAGTGGGCAAACTCCTTGGAACTGATTCTGAGGAGGAGCTGAGACCTCTGGAAGATTAGTTAGAGCAGAAAGCAGAAGGCCTTACTATCCAAGGCTTTGCCCTGCTCATGTGTCCGGCAGTGATGGCATCCCATCTGCTCAAGAAAAACTTTGAAAATGACAATAAATGGAACAAAATTTGGAGGCATCCATAGGGGAGCTCCTGAAACCCACCCCCCTCATTTTATGGCTGACACCAAGAGGTGACATGGTTACCCAAGGTCATGTAGCCAGGTAGTAGAAAAGCCAGTGTTAGAAACTACCCCTGCTGATTCCCACAGGACTCTTTTCTGTCTACTATGTCATCTCCAGTGATACCTTCATGATTGAGCATCTTTTCTTCTCAAACAGAAGCTAAAGCTTGTGCTGCTACCTGGCACTTCTGGTGGGGAGGCAGATTGGCATGTCATTTGTTGTCCTGATTAACTGCTGGCCCTGGGAGAATGAGCAAGACCTCATTCAGCTGAACTCCTAAGGACATCTAGATATGTGCCCCAGCAGGCCAGTCCCATTCTTAGAAATTATCTAAAGCACTAGCAGAGAGGGGCCCAACAAGGCATCAATCCAATGTTCCATTCATGCCAGGAGCCAGGCATCCTTGAGGTGGAAGAGAAGGAGCCAAGGGGGAGGGGATTCTCACATCTAAGGAGGGTTGATTTAGCCCCTCAGGGGTGTTGTGTACCTTCCTCCTTGAGGTGGCTTGTGGTTTGGAGAAGTGATATTTATAGAGTGTTCTATGTGTTTTTTGGGAGAGCTTTTGGATTATAAATGAATGATCAACTTTATTAGCAATGAGTAACGAACCCTTCTACATTTATTTTGTTGATAATACAAATTTACAAGGTTTTAATTGCCAGTTTTAAACCCCAGAAAAACCCCCTACGTAAATACGTGGGTAATAAAATATCTTCTCACTGTAGCCTTGACTTCTGTAATTACATGGGGGTTCTGGGGGAAGGACCAGCTGAGGTTTCAGATGTATTCACAAGACAGGCATAAAAGGAGACAAGGGTCATTTAAAGCAGGAGGTGAGAAGGAGTCCACAAGCAAAGCTGGATCTCTCTCCACGAGAGACATTGCCTGTTAGAATCAGAGATGTTCACCTCCTGCTGCCACAGGTGCAGGGAACAAGCCCCAGGCTTTGGCTGGAGAATGTGCTCGTTAGGATGGTGATGATGGTCCTGGGCCCCCAACCTGGAAGGATGGACTCTGCTATTTGTACTTAGAAACCAAGAGCTCATGTCAGGCCACTAATGATTTTCTGCCTCCAAAGCCTTGCTTCTGGGGGACTGGCTTAAAACAGCTGGAGACAGTGAAAGGGAGAAGGTAAGAAAAGGTGCCTTGTCCCACAGGGAGGTAATAGTAACAGTAATAATGACAATGATGATGATGATGATGATGATGGTGGTGGTGATGGTGGTGATAGTGGTGATGATGATGATGGTGATGATGAAAGCTAACATTTATAAGGCTCTTTAAGATTTTTGAGAAAGGCAGCGTGGAATGACGGGTAGAGAGCTGGTCAGGAGGTCAAGTTCCACCTTTGTCACATCCTGGCTATGTGACCTTGGACAAGTCACTTAGGCTTTTGTGTGCTCTTAATATCCCCATTTTATAGCTATGGAAACTGAGGCTGAGTGGTTACACACAAGAAAGGTTAGCTTTGCTGTAACACAGTGTCCCCAGCTCTGATACTGGGGTGAAGGCCAAGGTATGATGGAGGCCAGAGGCCATCTCACCAATAGATTTGATACACTTTCTTCATCGCCCAACCGTTAGCCCCAGATACACGCAAAGTGTTTTCTTTGCCAAGAAATATTTTGTTAATTGAAGGGAAAATGGATGGAGATAAAGGTAAGGGTTTTAATGAATTACTGCCTAACTCCTAAGGCAATTCAGTTCCTTTTGGTATGCATTTCTTGAGTCCTGGTTAAGACCTAGGCACTGGATCAGAGCTCCTTTCTTCGGCTTTAAATATTATTCATAATCAAAAATGCATCTAGGAGGGAGAACCCATCAATCAGCCAACAAGTACTTCCATTCTTCCTAGAGGCCAGGCACTGTGCTGGGGGTACAAAGACACCACAATAGTATCTAAGAAACGGACAGACAGACAGGTTTAAACTTGGTAATGTGTTGGGTATGCATGATCTCATTTAAACCTCACAATACCCTGTGAAGTAGATCATACAAATATTTTTAGTCTCTCTTGCCCAATAAGGAAACTCAGATTCATAGCGGTCAAGTGATTTGTCCAGGGTTTCAAAGCTACTAGAGGAGTTCAGGCCACCCCCATATCCTGCCCTCCCCCCCACCCCCATGCTGCTCTTTTCTTATTGTAGCTAATGTGGCCCAGCTTCTGCCTTTTCCTCCAGGAAAAGACGGCCTGGAAGTAAAGACTAGTGTCAGGACACGAGAAGAGGCTGGCCCACCCCAGCCTGCTTTGGTGAAGTTTGGGGAAGTGAAGGGAAGCGCTCGTTGCATCCAGGCGGTTACTTTTGAGCTCCAATGGGTAGACCTGAATTCCCTCCTTTTCTTGACCCGAACACATCTTTTTCCCACCTCTCTTTATCTAGGACAGTAATTCTTGATGTCCTTAACCCCCACTGAGAGGGAAGAGAGGCAAGAATGCCAGCCCCCTGTGGTTCACACCGAGCCTGGAATCTACATGCTTGGTTGAAAAGGACAACCCCTGTCTTTGGAGGAAAAAGATCTGGAATTCAATTCTGCCTCGTTCACTTCCTGCCTCTACGTGTGGGCAAGATAATGGGCCTCCCTGGGTCTCAGTTTCCTAGTCCAAGTGGTTGAAACTTTGTCCAGTTCGATCTAGCCCTGAAGCCACGATGCTATGCTTTCCTCTCTATCACAGTCTCAGAAAGAGGAGAGGGTCATGTATTCGGAGCTAGAAGGGACCTCCAAGAGCATCTAGTCCAATCCCTGAGGCCCAGAAGTTGTGTCTTGCTCAGGGTCCCACAGATAGTAAGCATTAGCTGCCTACTAAATGAAGGGGGGGACCTCTTTCCGAGTCCCTGGGTTTCTATGTGTGTGTAGCCTGATCAGTCACGGGCCCCAAGGACAGACAACAGAATAAAGAGTGAGGCTAGACATTAGAGGCCTCCTACTGTGATCATCTTTCCCTTTGCTCCTGTGACACACACACACATGCATGCATACACCTATATACACATATATTCACACATACACCCACATGCACATACATACACACATGCACACACATATACATACACACACGTGTGCACACACACACACAGAAGCTTGTCCTAGCAGGAGTCTTGCTTGGTGTGCTTTCCTGGAACAGCTCAGAGCCACGCTTACCCAGAGACCAGGACTTTGCAAATTTATGACCTGTCATCTGGTGTTTTCCCCCATAGGCAGCTCAGGGAAGCATTTTCTTTACAGAAATATATTTTCAAAGGGTTGTATGGAGGGGTGGTGGAGGAAGGCGGGCTCGGCTCTGTCCAACTCTGTTAGAGACAATGGGAGTCTCACAGGCCAAACCTCACACAAGGCTTTGAAAATCAGCCCTGGGAGGTTCTGATGAGGAAGAACTCAGCTCCTCCAAATCTGTCTTTGTCTGATTTCCACTAATTTCCTTAGCACATTTCTTAGGCTGTCTGAGTGGCTAGGCCGCTGTACTTTCATCTTGCTGGGTGTCTCTCCGTGGAATTACCACAGTCTCACTCAGATGCCGGCTGCCCAATGGGAAAGATTCCTTGGATGCCTTGATTTCACCATTCCCCCATCAGGAGCCATCTGAAGTATAGTACTAATTGTCGGCATCATTCACTTTATTTTTTTTTCCCCTCTTATTTTTTTTTCAATGACTTATTTATTTACTTTTAGTTTACAAGATTCAGTTCCACAATCCCTTGAGTTTCAGATTTTCTCCCCTCCCTTCCCCCCCACCCATGGTGGTGTGCAATAATGTATAGGATCTGCAAATACTTTCACATTGTACAACAGTCTGGTTGTATAGAAGGGTTGTAACCAATGAGTGAACAATGGGAAAAAAGAAACAAAATCAAACATGAAAAAGAATGATAGCAGGCATCATTCACTTTTAACACTTAAGTGTGTTTATGTATATGTGCACACGTGTTTGTGCAGATAAATACCTCACTTGTAACTAGTAGTCTTACAGTTTCTCAGATTTAGTGTTGGAAGGGACTCTGAATTTTCTTGTCCAACTCCCTCATTTTAAAGATGAGGAAACTGAGGTCTAGAGAGGTTTAGGGACTTTCCTAAAAGACTAAGTTATTTACTGCTAGTCATGTAGTAACAATGAGGTAGGACTCAAATCCAGACCTTTGGACTTCCAGCCCTGCCATCTGGTCAGTGAATCAGGTGCACACTTTGCTTTTTACTCTTTTAATTGTTGTCATTTAAATTATTTCCTTTCATTATTTCGGGTGTCTTTGTTTTCTTTCACCAACATAGTTGTAATGGACTAGAAGGCAAGACTTCCCAGTCTCTAGCCAAGTGGAGCCAGCACTGACTTATGCCCCAGAAAACAGGTAGAGGGGCGGCTAGATGGTGAAGTGAATAAAGCGCTAGCCCTGGAGTCAGGAGGGCCTGAATTCAAATGCGGTCTCAGACACTTGACACACTTACTAGCTGTGTGACCTTGGGCAAGTTACTTAACCCCAATTGCCTTGCCTTCCCCACCTGAAAAAGAAGGAAAACAGGTAGATTGCCAGGACTCTTTTCTAGATGGGGCATCCATGTATCAGGTTTGGGGAGCAGAGGGACAGGAGAGAGACAGGGCCTCTCCAATCTGGAGCTCAAGAAAAGCTAGCTAGATACAAACACTAGGCCAGATCCCTTCTTAACCCAAACTGACCAAAGGCAAACTGGGTGCCCCTGTCTCTCTTCCCTTCAGAGTGCCCGGCGTATTCATGATGATAAGAACAACAACAACAGATAGCATTTAATGGCACTCCAGGATTTTCTAAGCCCTTTAAAAATGTTATATAATCCTCACAACAACCCTGTTAGGTAGATGCTCTTACCATCCCTATTATACAGATTAGGAAACTGAGGCAGGTAGAGGCTAAGTGACATGCTCAGGTCCTACAACCAATAAATGTCTGAGGCTGGATTTGAATCCAGGCTTTCTTGGCTCCAGGCCCAGCCCTCTGGCCCGTGTGCCACTTAGCTATCACCTTGTGCTATCACCTTGATCCTCCTCCATTACTCAAAGAGCCAATGGGATTGGCCATCTCAACATAGGACTGCTGTCCAGTCACGAAGGTCTGAGTCCATCCACACCTGCATCTGCTGTGCGACTCCCTCTAAACTCACCGTAGAAGAGCTGGGGCCTTCCTTGAGTTCTCACTGAGTCTTGGGGAGGTCCGTGGAGGAAATGGACTGTCTCCAAGTTATTCTCTTCTGCCACAACCCACCCATCTTGTTTTTTGCTCATACATTTTTCGAACGACAGGCTTTATTCATTTCTTCTTCGTAATTGCCTCTTTGTAATATGTTGCAGCCTGCTTACAACCACTACCCATCTCTCCGTTGACCCTCATCATAGACTAGAGATCTTTCTGGGCTGTCAAAGGCTTTGGAAGTGGGAAAAAAGGTCTGACAGGTTCTACAAGCTGGAAAGGCTTTGTGTATTTCCAGCAATGCAACATGGGCTGCTATTGGAGGATTAGCCTGGCTAACCCTGAAGGTGCTCAGGATCAGCTGATCAGTCTATCAGTCAACCAGCATTTCTAGGCATTGTGCTTTGGATTGAGGATACGAATAAACTGTGAGAAAATCCCTAATTGCATGGAGCTGCCATTCTAACAGGGGAGACGAGACATTCATATGTATGAATACACAGAAGAAATATAGAGAGTACAAATCCACACATATACAAAATGGTTTAATATCAGACAATTTGAGAGGACGGGCAGTAACAGTCAAGTGACCAGGAAAGGAGACAAGCACGGGTACTAGGGGGTGAATTTTGGACAGGGCAAAGAAATTCATTAAACTGTCTCCTGTAGCCAATGAGAAAATACTTGCAAAGTACTTACCATAATGTCTGGAACACAGTAGGTGCATAATCAATGCTTGTTCCTTTTCCCTTCTCTTCCTCAGATGAGTAGGGCTTAAATGACCTCTATCCCATGGTGTGTTTTTAAATGTTTAATATAAAAATCACCAGGAAAAAAATGTACCCATAAAATATTTTTTTCCATTCAGTCTGCCTTATTAGCATTTTCTCTGTCATTATTTTTTGTCCAAGTGATTTAAAAAACATTGAATAAATCAAGTTCTGCCTTGTAGGATTGTTGATTTTTGAGGTGAAAACTCTCACAATGAAATGTTTCCAATTGTGTCTCCTGAGGCAGGGCCAGCTGGCTTCAGCTTGCCTCTGAATCAGTACAGGGGGTGAAAATCACAAAGGAGAAAGGGGGCGTGGCAGGTGTGAAGGAGGAAGAAGTGAGAGGTCTTGGCAGCTGCCTGGGTATAGAGAGTGAAAGAGAAAGTGAGGACCGGGGAGATCAGCCTTCGGGATTCTGGTGACTGGGAGGATGGTGTTGCTCTGTAGAGTAATAGGAAAGTTAGGAAGGTGGGGTGGTGGGGTGGGGCATTGCCGTAAGAGGAATGGGTGAAGGAAACCTCCTTAGGGCACTTTAAATAATATTGAATATTGGTTGGTGACTGGGGTTCTTGAGAGCTGGGACTATCTTTTCCCTTTCTTCACATCTTTAGTCCCTGACCCATAGTAAACATTTAACAAGCATTTATTGACTGACTGTGCGATTTAATACAGGATGTTATGACGTGCCCAGGGTCCCGTAACTCGTGAGCATCTTTAGGGAGAGTCAAAGCCAGGTTTTCCGACTCTCTTAAACAGCTTAAACCTCCACCCCACCCCCTTACCTCTTGTATTTCTTGTATTCCCAAGATTTGGCGTAGTGCCTCCCTTACAGTAAGGGTTACTTACTTGTTGACTGCCTGCCTGACCACCTACTGAATTGCTTTAGGCAGTCTTTTGGGTGGAAGTGAAGACCTGTGCAAAGCTAAATGAACAAATTCCAAAGTTCTCAGAGGATTAAAAGTTGAAACAAACAATACAGCAGATAGATTTTTCATATGTCATAGACCTCTATATGATATACTCCATTCATATGATGAGGAGCACACAGGACACTGAGACCCTGGCCTCCCTCTGGAGTCAGCTTCCACAGTGTCTTCAAAATGTGGCAAGACATTGGGAAGCAGGAAGTAATCATGAGACCAAGGGGTGAAAGAGATTTCTGTTTCACATCTTTTTTTTTTTTTTCTTTCTTTTCCTTTGTAAAATCAATGCTGGAGTGCCTGTTTCTTTTTTTAGCTTGTTCTTCACTAGGAGTGAGGTGCCATGAGTGGCACCTTGACATGACCCCAGTTCTCAAAACTGCTTCAAACAGCATCAGCCCCTGAGCCAACTTCCTTGTGTCACTGGCAGGTCAGGTTGGATAGAGGACGCCTTGCTTGAACATATTCCTGTCAAGTCTTATCTCTTAAAAACAACATCCCTGCTTGGCAGCAGGAGAGAGCTATCCTGGATCCAGCTAGCAGACATAAAAGAGATTCACATTCCTGGCCGCCACCCCAAGCACAGGTGGTGGAGTGGGATTGTTGGGGCTCAGCAGAGCTCCTGGCTCCCACCAGGTGGGGACTTAGCAAGGAGTCCTTGGAGAAAGAACTATAATAAAAGCTCCTTGGATGCCAGCCCTGTAGAGAGTGGTGTGGAAAGCACATCTAAAGATTCTGAAAGGAAGCTGTTGGATATGGAAAGGGCATCTTTCAGTGAGGCTTCTCTTACACTGCTGTTTATGCAAATAATACGGTTGTCCTACTTACTCAACTCAACATCTAGGAAAGAAGTGTCCTGTCTTGGGCAAAAACACCGTTCCTGGAAATTCTGTGCCTTTAATTGATGAGGGTCTGACTAGTACCAATTCCATGTTTTCCAAAGAGCAGGAGTACTTTCCCAAGTATTAGAGTGAAAAATCTAAGAACAGTATTGTCTGCCCCAACTTGCTGGTCTGAGTTGTCAACAAGGGTGCTGAGTCACCATGTTGGAATCCTGTACAAGCCTAGGACAGAATAATACTGACTGACTAGATCAATTCTCTAACTGATGGGATCAAAGGAAATATATAGCTAGAGATAGCTGGAGTTATTAGTGACATTTGTGAGAGAAATCCTTGTATTCAAAGGAATTCTACCAACGCATTTTCAGTGTTTTCACTTTGTGTTGGATTGGAACATTTATAAAAGGTTTTGACTTCCTTTATCTACATCAGAAAAGATAAACCAAACAAACAAACAAACAAAAATCCCCAAAGCTCCAAACAGCTATAGGCCATCCATTGGTTGGGCTGTTGTTGAGATAGATCTGATCTGAAAGCAATTTCATGCTCAGTCTTATTTCCTAGAAGCCAGAGAAAGATGATGACTCAGCAAGTGGCAGTGAGGTGAACCAGGGAAGGAATGGCTCCTTGTATATTTGCTGTATGAATAAAGAAAGTTCACAGAACATGTAACTCTGTGGGTAGCTGTGGTGGATGTGGCTATTTCTGATCCTTGAAATCCTGAACCTAGAATATAGAAGTCATGCTTTAAAGCCTTGTAGGAACTAGCTAAAAGAGTTGGGAAAGTTAGAAGTAACCAGTAAAACCCAGCTATTAACTTGATCTAGGCATTTGGATAGGGAATAAATATACTGCAATGGAGGCTAGCATTGGTTCTATCATTTGGTTACCTTAATGAGGAGAAAAAATAAAACCAAATGTGTTTTGGACCCATTTTACCTTCATTATCCTTGGTTGAGCTATTAAAATAACTTTTCTTCCTTCTTCTTTCCTATCCCCTTCCCTTCTTCCTTCCCCCTTCCCTTCTTCCTTCCTTCCTTCCTTCCTTCCTTCTTCTCTTCCTCCTGCCTTTTTCCCTTTTGTCTTTCCTAAACAATATTAAGTAATTTTGGGAGAGAGAGAGAGAGAGAGAGAGAGAGAGAGAGAGAGAGAGAGAGAGAGAGAGAGAGAGAGGGAGGGAGGGAGGGAGGGAGAGCTAATAATTGAGAAGATCAGGAAAGGACTAATGTCAGAGTTAGGATTTGATCTGGGCTTTGAAGGGAGCTAGAGAGTTGAATTTGGGAGGGAAAGCATTCCTGGTATAGGGGATAGCATCTGGAACATCATGTATGAGACTTAACAAGTTGACTAGAACACAAAGTATGCAAGGAGTGATTAGAAATCAGTCTGAGAAGACAGGTTGGAGCCAGGTTGTGAAGGGATTTTAGTGCCAAAACAAGGCAGAGACATTAAGGAGCCATTGAGGCTTCTTGAACAGTGGCATCTTTACTCTCTTCATGTCTGCTGCCCTGCCTGGTTTCAACACCACGGAACAAGATGCCACTTTGGTTTGAGGGCCCCCTAGTGTCCCCCTCCCCCCCATCCCCACTTCACTTTTGTGTGTTATTTTCCCTTTTCAATTGTAATCTTGAGGTCAAGGACATTCTTTCTTTGTTCTTGTTTCCTTGGTGCTTTGCATAGTAATATGGCACATAGTAGAAGCTTAAAAAATATTTATTGGATTGGATTGGGGACTGATGTGCTCGGATATTTCAGATTCTCTGAGCACCTTATTTAAGTCATCCTTCAATGTCCTCTTTTAGTGGAAGTACATTGATGTGGGTGAACCATATGTCTAGCTGGGCATTTCCTATAGGTCTATTTGTTTATTTTTATTTTTATTTTTTTGATTTACAAGATTCAGTTCCACAATCACTTGAGTTTCAGATTTTCTCCCCTCCCTTCCCCCCCGCCCCCCATGGTGGCATGCAATCATGTATAGGATCTGCAAATACTTTCACATTGTACAATAGTTTGGTCATATAGAAGGGTTGTAACCAATGAGTGATCACTGGGAAAAAAAAAAAAAAAAAAAGCAAAACCAGACATGAAAGAGAATGATAACGAGTTTTGCTTCAGTCTCCATTTAAACTATAGTCTTTCTATGTCTTTCTCTGAGTTTAGGTATCTCCTTCCATCTTGAGGTTTGTAGA
>CM053590.1:10046463-10076431 GCA_028646515.1 Pseudochirops corinnae | reverse complement strand
TTCAAGAATCCAGGCCATGGGTTGCTAGCCCCAGGAAAAACCGCTGACCCTGCTATGCGCCCTGCGTTCCCCCCTACCCAGTTTCGTCGGTCCTCACCTCGGCAGTGAGAGGGCTGCAGAAGCCTCCAGCTGGGTGAGTCTGCTGGGTGGGGCTTCCCAGTCTGCCAGGCTCTGCTCTCAGATCCGCACTGCTGCCACTCCTGTGTGCTCTGTTCTCCCTGCCCCGACCTGATTAGGCACTTTTCTGGGCTGGGAATCTGTCACTGTCCGTCTCGCAATGGGTTCTGTCACTCTTAAATCCGCTCAAATTTACTTTTTAGTTCCCAAGGACGAAATTCTTGGGGAGCTTGTTCAAGTCACTGCTTACTCTCCGCCATCTTAGCCGGCCTATTTGTTTTGTTGGAATAAATGTCATATTCTGTCATTCAGGCATTTTTAGGGGTCCTTCTACATAGATGGGCCTGTGCTGGACAGTGTGAGGACCCCAAAGAATGCCATCTGGTTCCAGTTTCATCTCACTTGGTACTTGTAAATAGTAAGAAACAATTGTCATCGTTTGCCCTTCCCAATTTGAATAGAACCAAATAGCCTGAATGGGGAAGCTGGTGATCATTCAACTTCAGCACAAAGGGGAAGCATTTGCTATGTCAATGTGGATTTCAGAAGCAATTTAATTAGGAAGTTGTGATCCTGGGAATAAAGTTTTCTGTTTGCCTCCATATCCAGTCTAGTATTTCCAAAGAACAATAACTTGTGATTTAGAGCTTCCTTTCCACCAAAGTATGGGATCTATATGAAGATCATGTTCCAATTATAAAAAACAAAGGTCGCTGTGGAAATCCATTATCTATCTCGGTGACAAAGGAGTAGTCATCTTTCTTGGTCATTTCACATGTATAATGCATTTTGTTGCTGAAGCACATTATTTTCAGGGCAAGTATAGGAGTTTATAATATTTTCCCTCCCCATTCCCTGGGAAGTACATTGATTTTTTCATATAGTACCAGATGGAAGTGTCCTTTTTGAATGAACGATGGGAATATGAGCCGGGGAAACAATGACAGAAGCCATCATGACCCACTTTTAATAGAGACCTTTGTTTTCTGAGGGTATGAATCACATCCTTTATTATCTTCAAGGTTTGGTACAGTGTGATTTAAAGCACAAAGGAATAGACTTCCCAGGGTCTTCTTTGTTCACAATTCTCATTTTGCCAAGTTCTTTGGTTCGAGTGGGTCACAGGTGAGAGGGTGTATTTTGTTCAATTTGTCTCATAATTCTTGGCCCCCTTGTACCATTTAATACTATTGGCCAACCTCTCTCAGATATTTTCTCCTTTTTGACGTCACTCATGTTTTTCTTCCTGTCTTTCTGATTGCTTTTCAGTCTTCTTTGCTGGCTCACCAACCACATTACACACCTCTAAATAGGTTTACCTCAAGGTTCTGCAAGAGATTTTCTTTTTTTCTCTTTCTCTACTCAGTCTGGGTGACATCAGAAACTCACCAGAATCTAGTGATCATTTTTATGTAGATGACTCTTAGGTCTCAACATCCAACTAAAATTTTTCTCCTCATCTTCAATGTCACATCACAATTTTCTATTGACTATTTTCAACTTGATATCTTATTTAACTATTGAAAATTCAAGATGTTCAAAATGAAACTAACTACTATTTGTCTCAGACCACCTGTCTTTCTAATATTCTTGTTTCTGTTGAGGGCACTCCGTTACTTTAGTCACGAGAATTTACAACCTCAGAGACATCTTTGCTTCTTCATTCCCCTTAAAGCCTCAGATCCTTCAATTGCTAGGCCTTGATAATTCTACCTTGAAAACTTTCAAATCCTTCTGCTTATGTCCATTCATATGGCTATCCCTCAGGCATTCATTACTTTTCACCTGCACCCTTGAACTGGCTTTCTAATTGATCTCCTTGAGTCAAATCTCTGTCTCTATAATCTATCCTCCCTACAACTAACCAAAAAAAAAAAGATATTCTTAAATCATAGATTGGACAATATTACTCTTTGATGCTTTGCTTGACAGTATGACACATATGTCCTTCTGTCTTTCTATTGACATCAGCATAAAATGCAAATTCTTCTCTTTTGCCTTTTAAGACTTTCAAAATGTGGCTTCAGTCTCCTCTTCTAGACTTATCCCACTTTACTTCCTTTTATGGCTTCTACATTCCAGTCAAACTGGACTCTTTGCTGTTTTACATAATTGATGTTCCATCTCCCAGATCCTTTGCTTGTCTAAAATGGGCTCCATCCTTACCTCTGTTTCTTAGAAAACCTAGCTTCTAGAGAGGCTAAGCTCAAGTGACACTTTCAACACCTTTTCTGATCTCGCTGATGACATATTATGTGTATGTGTATATGTATATATTCATATACATATATGTATATAGTTATAAACACGCCAATTTTTTGTCATATTTATATATATATACACACATAGACATATGCAACTCTAAATGTGTGTATACATATAAACGCATGTATGTATGTATTTGTGTAATATCAGCTTTAATAGTCTCTTAATAGAAGACTGGGAGAATGACAAAAGGGAAAAAGGCAGGAGGAAGAGACACAATGATATATGGGGGAAAAAAGAAGATGAATAGAATTTTTTCTGAGATAACTGTTTTAATTCCTTTCTTACGAATGATTATAAAATTTTTTGAGAAATGCTTTAATTGGTACCTTAAAATGAATGAATGAGAGGTAGCCTGAGTTTCTAGAATAGAGGAGAAGTCAGCAGTCATAGTGACAGCAGAAGTGACTGACTGTGGTCTCATAGCTAATATATTGTAAATAATCAGTGATGATTTTTGTTGCTAATGACATGGCTACTAAATAATAGTTACAGTAATTTTCTCAGTTATCTAATTCTGGGTGATAAAGGAATTTGATATTTCAAGAGAAATGAGCAAAAACTTATTAGATATTTCTCTAGTTTGTTAAATAATTAATATTTAGTATAACCAGGTGAGAGGTGATAGATTAATGAGATCTATTTTAGTAATACAGAAATAACCAAAAAAAATTCCCTTTTATTGCTTTAGGATTCAACATGAGAGGAATAATAAGGAAAAAAAACAGCCCTGTAACTAGTAGAGAGGGAGAGAGGGTGGTGGTGGTGGTGGATCATGCCTCTTCAGGTAATTATGAAAGTGGCCAATCTTTAAAACAGTGCTAGAAGTACCTATTATCCAAACCTTGCTCCATTTACATGGTAACTCACAGATGGTGAATTAAAAGCAACTCAGCTGAACTCTCTCTACATTTCCCTTTGAACAACTTTAAAATAATGTCTCAAATTAACTTTTCGGGTGGCCGAGCCAGATCAGAATGAGATATTTTCCAGCCTAAGAAAATTTAGGAAGTCAACAAGAGAAATTTGTATTGTGGGGTGGAAGTCTCTCTGGAGTGCACACATATGGAAGAAACAACAGCAGCCCCAGTACCAGCAGCAACTTTAGGAATTCTCAGCCCATACATGTTAAGGGGATCAGACAACTAGTTAGAAAGAGATTATTGGGGACTTTTGCTATCACTGGGTACAGTTGGCATTAATTGGCATCTTTTTGCGTATAATCAGTTCTGACTGGAGAGGAGCACTAGGGGTCAGTCACAAGAGAGCAGGAGCTCTGGGTGCAATTTCAAGGCAAAGAGAGAGGTAGGGTTTAGGGCTGAGGACACTGGGGGCCCTTCCTGGGTAAAAACCAGAGCGAAGAGGAGAGCAGTGACCATATGTCTCCCAGGATCACACTACCTCGGAAACAATAAAAACTTAAAGATCTCTAGAACTAGCTCTAAAAGTAGGAATATGAAAAAGCCTAAAACTTAGAACAGTGCCTCCCTCCCTCTAGATAAGAAGAACCCAACTTTATCATAAAGTTCAAAGTTTAAAAAAAAAGTTTCAAAAACCAACTACAACAAGAAAATTGACTATAAAAGTCACTCAAGACATAAACTCGAAAGACAAACAAAACCTCAAAGAAAAAATGCTAGGTAGACTCCAGTGCAATAAGAATTCCTAGAAAAGTTAAAGAAAGAGATGAGTGGTAAAGAAAAAAAAACTGGGAAAAGTTATGAGAATGATACAAGAAAAATCAAAAGTGAATTAACAGCTTAGTAAAAGAGGCACAGAAAAATACTGAAGAAAAAAACGCTTTAAAAAACAGAATTGGCTTAATGGTAAAAGAGGAAGAAAAATTCACTTAAGACAAGAACACCTTAAAAAATAGAAGAGGCCAAATGGAAAAGGAGGCAAAAAAATACATATAAGAAAAGAACTTCTTAAAAATTAGAATTGAGCAAATGGAAGCTAATGACTTCATGAGCTATCAAGAAATAATAAAATGAAATTTAAAAAAAGGAATAAAATGTGAAATATTCCATTAAGATGACAATTGCCCTGGGGGAAAAAAAAAGACCAAGGACAGATATATATGAATTATTGTACTATCTGAAAACCAAAATTAAAGGAGCCTAGACTTCATAATTCAAGAAATGATATCAAGGAAAGCTGCCACTACATCTTATATTCAAAGGGTAAAATAGACATTGACACATCATCTTCCAAAAGAGATCCTGAAAGGAAAACTCCCAGGAATATTGTAGCCAAATTCTATGCTATCAGGTCAAAGAGAATGTATTTCAAGAAACCAGAAAGAAACCATTCAAATAGTATGGAACCACAGTCAGGATTACACAAGACATATCAAATTTTACATTAAAGAACTGGAGGGGTTTGGATATGACATTACAGAAGGCAAAAGAAGATTACATCCATGTATCACCTACCTACTGAGTATAATATTGCGGGGTGGGTGGGTGGAGATTTCCTGAAATAGAGGACTTTCAAACATTCCCGAGGAACAGACTGGAGTTGAATACAAAATCTGACTTTCAAATACAAGACTCAAGAAAAGCAAAAAAAAAAAAAAAAAAAAGCATGAAAAAGTCATCATAATGGTCTCAAGATAAATTGTTTATATTCCTATATGGAAAGACATTACACGGTACGTTCTAAAAATTTTATCATTATCAGAACAGTTTAAAAGAGTTTATATAATCAGAGAGCAAGGATATGAGTTGATTATGTTGAAATGATCTTCAGAAAAAAATGAAAGATTGAGAAAGAGAAATGAACTGGGTAAAGAGGGAAGAGAAAGATAGAATGGGGAAACTTTTCTTACATAAAAAGTATACAAGGAAGAGCTTTTATGGCAGAGGATGGAGGGGGGATGAACAATCCTGTCATTTTTCTGTCATCATAATTGTTACAATTGTTACATACAGAGGGAATTATGTATATGTATATGTGTATGCACATATGTATATGTATACATATATGCATATACATATACACACATGCATATACACACACATATATATGCACATACATATATACATATACATGTATATTTATGCACATACACATACTAAGTTCTGTATGGAAATGTGAGTTACCTAAAATGGTCATTGGGAAGGAAAAGGATAAGAGAAAGGGAGGAGGGGATGATTAAAGGGAGTACAGAGGACTTTGTTAGAAACAAAGTAAATGTTTGAGGAGGGACAAGGAGAGGGAGGGAGGGAGGGAAAGAGAGAGACAGAGACAGAGACAGAGACAGAGAGAGGAGAAGAAGAAGAAGAAGAAGAAGAAGAAGAAGAAGAAGAGGAGGAGGAGGAGGAGGAGGAGGAGGAGGAGGGGGAGGAGGATGATGAGGAGGAGATAAATGGAAAAATGGGGTGGAGGGAAACTCACAGTTAGTAATCATTACTGTGGCTATGAATGGGCTGAGCCCCCCCCCCAAAAAAAAGAACAAAAATTATCAAAATAAAAACAACAACAAGAACAAAAATGGAAGTAGATAGCAGATTGGATGAGAAATCAGAATCCAACAATATGTCATTTATAAGAGACAAAATTGAAGAAGAAAAAATACACAGACACACAGACACACACAAAGTTAAAATAAAGGGCTGGAGCAGAATCTAAAGTGCTTCAACTCAACTGAAAAAGGCAGGTATAGCATTCATGACCTCAACAAAATATAAGCAAAAAAAAAAATAGGTTTAATTAAAGGATATCCAGAGAAATTACATTTTTTTCTAAAAGACACCATAGATAATAAATGTAATATCAGAATTTTTTACAGCAAGTTTCTCTAATAAAGGATTTCTCTGATATAAAAGTATACATTTCTCAAATGTATACTGAGTATAGAAGTGAGTTAAATTAATAAAAATAAGAGCCATGCCCCAAATAACAAATGATCAAAGAACATGAACAGGAAGTTTTAGAAGAAGAAAACAAAGTTATTTATAGTCACAAAAAAATGCTCTAAATCACTATTGATTAGTGGAAGGCAAATTGAAACAACCTTAGGTAACACCTCCCACCTATCAGAAATAACAAATTCTGAATGGAATGAGAGAAAAAAATAGGTGAACTAATGTACTGTTGGTGGAATAGCGACTTTGTCCAACTATTCTGAAGAACAATTTGGTATTATGAGCAAAGGGCTATAAAACTAGACGTACCCTTTCACCCAGCTATATCACTTCAAGGTCTATAGCCCAAAAAAGAACAAAGAAAAAGAAAAAGGACCTATATGTTCAAAAATACTTATAGCAACTCATTTTGTAGTGACAAAAAATTGGAAATCAAAGGGATGCTCATCAATTGGGGAATGGTTGAACTATTGTGGCATATGATTGTGATGGTGTACTCTTGTGCTGTAAGGAATGATAATGGAGTGGTTGCAGGAAAAACAAACAAAAACCCATGGCAAGACCTAAATGAATTGATACAAAATGAAGTGAGAAGAATCAGGGGATCATTGTGCACATTAACAACAATGTTGTAAAGATGATCAATGGTGAAAGACTTGACTACCCTGACCAATAAAATGATTCAAGACAATTCCAAAGGACTCATGATGAAAATATGCTGTCTACCTTCAAAGAGAGAACTGAAGAACTCTGAGAAAAATTGAAGTATAATTTTCTCACTTTATTTTTCTTGTTATTTTAAACAACATAGCTATTATAAAAATATATTTTGTGTGATTTTCCATTTACAAAGGATATCATATTGATTGCCTTCACAGTGGGTGGGGGAAGGAATGGGAGGGAGAGAGAGAATTTGGAACTATAATGCAAAGCAAAGGCAACTTCCAGGTTTGGAATACCAGCATAGTAACTCTATTTTATTCAGTGACAAATTACTGCAAAAAACATTCACAGAACAGAGAAAATCAAAATATAGTACAACTCATTCATTTAGCAAGTAAGGTCTCAATTCAATTCATGTACTACTCCACTCATGGACAGCACATTTATTTAGTCAGCCGAAGTCTCTCTTCTCAAATGGAGATTAGTTTCCAATCATAAACAAAGTACATTCATTTGGTCAGTCCCAAAGAGTACAAAAAGTCAAAAGTTTCCCACCTCTGGATCACAACTGAATTACAATACCATCCATTAATGCCGAGCACTTTCTCAAAAGGGGCAGGAGAGCACAAAAGGACATGACCCTTAAGCTACAACAAGGTTAAGATATCATCACAACATTGAGAACCCAAGGAGAGGTGCTTTCTTCATCTTGACAAGAGGCAAGTTCTCAGCAATCTCTGTTCCTGGGGAGACGAAGCTTAACAAAGCCACAATGTACATTGCCAGTGTCCTCATCAATTCACTCTCAGCCTGCAGAACAGTCCCAGACCCCCTGAAAACATCAGCAAGGCCCTCTTCCAGGATTTCTGTAAACATAGAAGAAAATCCTCAGGACTTCTGAACCAACAGCAAGGTTCCTGGACCCCTGCAACAATAGCACTGTCCTTCACCAGCAGACAAATCTGGCAAAACAACATCAAAACAGACAGACAAAATACCCACATCACAGCCATGCCTCCTCAGTTCTCAGAAGCTACGAGTGGCAGTTCTCAAAAGTCCTGGGCAGCTCCAACTGGCCCTCAGCAATCTCTCTCTCAGAAACTCTGGCCCTGACAATTCTCCTCTCTCTCTGCCTCCACTATATTGCTCCCCAAAAGTCCTTCTGGCCTCCTATGCTTGGACCTTTTCTCTGCTTGGGCTTCTCTCTAAATCCATGGCACCAGCTCCTCCCATTTCAGCCCTCTCTCTTCATGTCAACCAGTCTATCCCACAAGTGGGATTCACAAGCTCTGGGTTTTAGCATTCAACCAGAAAACCAAACCAATACAGGGGGATCTTTAAATTCCATTACCATTACAGGAACTCAAAAATTTTTACAAAGAAAATTATGTTGAAATAAATGAGTAACACTTGGAAAAAATAGATTTTAAGAAAGAAGACTGGAATCTCCCTGAGCAGAAAACTTTTCATTTTTATCTTTCTGCCTCCAATGTCTTTTCCTTTCACATGGTAGGTTCTTAATAAATGTCTATTGATTTGGTTGATTTGATTGATTAGAGTGGGTGAGATCATGGTTCTATAAAACCAATCACTCCGTGATTCCTCTGACTCTCAGTTGACTTTCAAGTGTTGTGGGTTTATGGCCCATTTAAGTGTATCCATTGTAGCATATTCTGATGGTTAATGCTCTAAATGTAGGAAAAAAAATGGCTATTATTACTGAGATCATAATGAGGCAACACATCAGTAAATTATCAATTCTTAACAGAGAGGAAATGACAGCAACTCCCCCCCAATACAAATCCTAGACATTGTCATTGCCAAAGCACGCACATTACACAAGAGCTGCCCACAAACCTCCTGGAGGCATCTCTCTGACCATCAGTGGTCCCAAGCCCACCCACAAAGAAAAGCAAAAAGGGAAGGATTCCTTGTAAACCAACTTTCATGGTCCAGATTTTTATTAGGAAGCTAACCTTGTGATGTCTTCCAACCATGCCAAAACATAACACAGAATTACACTATTTCTCTTCCTTTCTTCCTTTCCAATTACAAAGGATACTAACTGTATTATAGTCATCACAGGACTAATTGAGAACCATTTATAACATTTGGTAAACAATCCCAAGTGTTTAAATGTGCATGTATACACATAGACACATGGGGAAAGGAAGGAAGAATCTCTTTTTAGTCATACACTGTGGCTAAGCATTTTATCCATCTCCTTAGCCATATTGAGGTCATTTGTTATGGCTGGGACTTCAGCATGGGGCCAAGATTTCAGAAGCCAGCAGTAGGGCTTTTTCTTCCCACTGGCAAGTTGGTTACTCTGAATGTAAGCTCCAATGTGTTCTACTGAATCC
This sequence comes from Pseudochirops corinnae, assembly GCA_028646515.1. NCBI lineage: Eukaryota > Metazoa > Chordata > Mammalia > Diprotodontia > Pseudocheiridae > Pseudochirops > Pseudochirops corinnae. Next base: position 10,067,154 of record CM053590.1, on the reverse strand, counting down.
CACTTCAAAGAACCTGAAGGAAACATGTCTTTTATCAAAGAGGCATCAGGGAGATATGGATAATTCCTGAGCAGTAGAATAATATGATCAGATCTGACTCAGAAAAATCATTTTTTTTAGGAAAATGAATTAGTGGTGATGGTGAAACTGGAGGTAAGGAAACAAATGAGGAAGTTATTATACTAGTTCAAGTGAGAGATGATGGCTTGAACAAGGGTGAAGGTAATATGGATGAAGAAATGAGGGCTTAAGAAGAGTAGAGAGGTAGCAGACAAGATGCTCAAACACTATGGTTGAAGAGTATGAAGGACTTCAGTATTCAAAAAGATGAAGAATGCCTCAGATTCTGTGAAGGAGACTTTTGTACAAAACAACTAATAGTTGCCTGGATAACCTGTACTTGTCATCTTGAAATATTAGGGGTCAATTGAAGATTAGATTTAAGAAAAAAAATATAAAATAGGTGGCAATACCAAATGGGTTTGCAAAGTTAGTTCTAAATGTGAAAAGAGAAGATAAACTAAGGAATAAATATTAATGTCTTTCAAATTTGTTGGCCCTTTTCCACTATGAGTATGTTTGGAAAATATTGGGCTAAACAATTGTGGGTAATATGATACCTTATAACCGCTGACTGTGGCTGCCTCATCTTAGCTGGCAAGTCTTTTGTTATTGGTATTTCTCAAGAGATAAATCATTTTGTTATTTAAAATATGTTTGGAGAATATGGGATCGATGGTGCCTTTAGGTTTCAGCTTCTGTGGAGGTGTCCCTCACAATTTTTGAGACATGAGTTACCATCTATTGAGATAATATTGTCATTAAATCTTTCAGCATAAAAATCTCATCCATCCATTTTTATCATCTAAAATATTCTTCCAGCAATACCTTTATGATTGCTTTGAACTCCAAGTAACTCTTAGGGCAGTGGATGTACTTGTGGTCATTAGCTTAGTAGATAAAACCCTATACTTCTGGTTAAGAAGGCCTAAGTTCAAATTTTACCTTAGAAACTTGTTAGTTGACTCAATCTGGACAAGTCACTTATTAGTCTGGGTGTTGGTGTGCTCATCTATAAAATGAGGAGGATAGACTCAATAGCCACTTGTAGCTCTGAACTGATGATGCTCCACTCTTAAGTAAGTGTTCTTAGGTCTAACGATGAGCTACTTATAACAAGTGGTATCAGGGATATCATGGAGGACACTGACATTTGGGAAAGGAGAGGGTTGGTTATGTGACATCCAGAGAAATGTAAATGGGAAGCTGAGGGGCTGTCAGTCTATGCCATATGAAGATTGGCAAAAAGAACCAGAGATGTTTAGCCTTGAAAAGAGAAGACTCTGGGTAGTGGTAGAGTTATTTCTATTCAGCTATATTTGAAGGCCTGTCATGTGGAGGATGAATTCTATTTGTTTTATCTTGCTTCAGTGGGAAGAACCAGTAGCAAGAAGGTAGAAATTCCAAAGATAGGAAGCTTCTTCATGATTTGAACTGTCCTAAATTGAAATGGGTTGTCTTGAGAGGTGACAAGTTTCTTCTCAAAGAGTTTCAAGGCAAGATGGGATGGCCTCTTGCTAGACATGTTATAAAGTGGATTCTTTTTTAGGAATGGTTAGGGCAAGATGGCTAATGAGGTTCCTTTGTACTCAAAGCTTTGGTTCAGAGATAGAGAGGCTGAGTATTGACTTGGTATCTACAAAATGTCAAAATGACCTAGAGGAAAACCTGCTTCATCTTGTGTGGGATCTCATGGCAAGGTACATGGGAAAAGATGGATAGGAATTGCTCATGCTGAGAAGGCATGGCAGAGTTGTGATCAACAACAGAATGAGTGCCCACTTTCATCATGCCAGGAATCTATCAAAGTAATGGAGTATGCCCTAAGATGATGGCACCTAAGAGAGCAAGAGTCTCCCAAAGAACTCAAAACTCTTGAAATTAATATGCATCATTTTCACAACATCCCTATCTGTTATTATGTAGCAAGTGCTGCTGTCATGTGCATAATTTTCATGACATCCCTATCTATTATTATTGTTATTGCCAATTTAGAAGTTGAGGAAACCAAGGCCCAAAGAAAAATAATAATTCACAAGCCATTTAAACTGTATTGCTTTATTTGACCAAAATCACCTCCCTGCTGTCGCAGTTTCTTTAGAGATTAAAATGATCAATGTTGAAGATAAAATAGCATATTTATTTAACCAGATCATGGATGGTATATACAACTCTTATCTAATGGTATAAACAAAATGGGGCAATTGGAACTTAGTATTTAGGCACTGAAATTTAACAGATACCAAAAAAAAAAAATATCCAAGCTAAGCTCTCAGTGCCGATTTGGTTCTTTCTCAGATCATGGCCTCCCCAACTGTGTCTTCTCAGGTTTCCAGTGTGTCTATCATGGGACTTGTGTCAAATCTCCTGACTCTCACTCCCCTGTATGGTGGCTTTGAGGGAAAATTCAGGCACTTGCTCACATTGCTGTTTTGTGTTACAACCCCTGGAAAGTTGCAAATTAGAATTCTTTTGGTCCAGTCCCTTGATAAGTCTTCAGGTCACCTGGTTCCCAAAGATGAGACTTATGCTTGGGAGCTGCTGCGTTGATATAGCACTTAAGAGTCAATCCTGTTTTTAAATGAAGAAATCTGTACTCAGTCCTGTTTATTCCTTCCCAGAGCATTTGTTCTCCTTCTTAAAGACTTGACCTGGCTCACTTGAGTGGCTTAGTGGTAGAACTGGAAATAAGAAGTGATTTATTGGGAAATCACAATTTGGAATGGAATGCAAAGAATTCACCTTGTTTGTTGATCAAAGGCAGCGAGAATATCTATAATACAGTTGCATGTTAGGGAAAATTGCATAACTTTAGACCATTTTCAGAAGTGTTATTTATTCATGGAGATGGCCACATAGATTATCCCATTTTGGGAAATCACCAAATCTTCTTGAACAAGGGAATGGTCAGCCCAGTAAAGCATCTAGATCTAGGATTCCCTTTGGTATCAGTTAGTCAATAAACATTGATAAAGCGCCCGATTGTGTTACAAGTACTATACTAAGCACCTGGAATACAGATTAAGACAAAAGGTAGTCCCTGCTCTCAAAAAGCTTATATCCAATGGGGGAGAAAATACACATACAAGATATAGACAGGATAAATTGGAGATAATTAACAGAAAGAAGCACCCAAAATAAGAGGAATTGAGGAAGGCTTCCTATAGAATTGGGATTTTCACCAGGCCTTGGAAGAAGCTGGAGGGTGGAGATGAGAAGGAGGAGAATTCCAAGCCTGAGGGCTAGCCAGCAAAATTGCCTCAAGTCTAGAGATGGAGAGTCTTGTGCAAGGAATAGCAAGGGAGCAAGCTTCACTGGATCATAGAGCAAGTGAGGTGGGAAGAGGTTTAAAGTATAAGAAGAATGGCAAGGTGGGGAATATGAAGGGCTTTGAACACCAAAGGATTTTATATTTGATCCTGGAGGTGATAGGAAGCTACTGGAATTTACTAAGTGTGTGGTATAGGTGATGTGCTCAAACCAGTGCTGTTAGGGCAATTACTTGGTACGGCATAAATTAGATTCAGGGAGAGGCAGAGAGGCCTGCCAGTATTCTGTTGCAACAGTTCACACTTGAGGTGTTAAGAAACCTGTTCCAGGGTGGTGGTAGCATCAAAAGAAATGAGGGAGCAGATTCAAGAGATGTTATAGAAGTCAAATCAGCAGACTTTGTCAACAGATTGAATGTGGGGTACAAAAATTGTGAGGAGCAGAGGATAAAAAGTAGGTGGTGAGTCTGGATGACTGGGAGAGTGCTGGTTGTTATTATGACTATTGTATAGGTCACCTTGCATCTGTATTATATGTATTTGGTACATACTTACATGTATACATGGTATTTTCCCTGTTAGAATGTAAGTTCTTCATGGGCAGGGACTATTTTGATTCTTGACTTCGTGTCTTCAGCACTTGGCACAATTAACTTGAACATAGTAAATACTTAATGATAAATGTTTGTTGATTTTTAATTGGCAGAACTGGGATTTAAGTGGATTCTTGAGCAATATATATTTGGAAGGCTACCGATCAAAGGAAAAGTTTCCAGAGGGTGGCAAACACAATAGTGAAGGGACTGGAGTCCATACTGTTTGAGAAATAGTTGAAGGAACTGGGGGTGATTATCCTAGAGAAAAGTAGATTTAAGAGAAGGGGGGTAGGTAGGATCACTTTCTTTCGGTATTTAAAATACTTGCATGTATAAGAGAGAGTATTCTTGTTCTGTTCAGCCACAGAAGGCAGAACACGAATCAATGGGCAGAGGCTGGTTTTTGGCTCAATGTAGCTGTGGTTTAAACTCAACAACACTCCTCATTTGGCCTACACAGGAAAATTAATCCCCTCTCTACTAGCTCCTGGCTCATTTTCCTTCTTCATTCTCATCTAAGGTAATCATTGTGATCACCTACTCTCCATTCTGGGGCAGTCCACACCTGCCTCAGTGGGCCCAGTTCTGTGCAGTCAGGTTTAAGAAGGACACTGATCTTCCATCATTGTCTTTCATCTAAGCTGTGACATCTTTGGTGAAAGCAATTCCCAATGAGGAAACTCTCTCTTCCAATGCAGGTCCCTGCCTCCTCTGTCACTTTTAGCATTACAGAATTGCGTAGGGGCACTGAGAGGTTAAGGGGTTTGCCCAGGCTTACAGAACAGGGTATGTGTCAGGTGGTAGGACTCGAGCTTACTTCTTCACTCTAATGCTCACTCTCTACCACAATTTGTTTTCCATGAGCTTGTATTGTATTCCTCATTGTAATATAAGCTCCATGAGGGCAGGGACTATCTTTCTTTTCCTTATTTGTATCCCCAGCCCTTTGCACAATGCCTGATACATAGTAGATACTTAATGTTTATTGACTCTTGACTATTGCATTGTATCATGATTTTATTGATTATGAAAATACAAAGAGGATGACATATAAAAAGGTTACATTCAATTTTTGTTCAATTTAAGAACTATTTGCTAAGCACCTACTCTGTGCAGGAGACTTCTGAGAGAGAACCAAAATAGCTCCTGCCCTTAAGGAACCCTCATTCTACTAGATATAGTCTGAGTGAAGTTGTGTAATAATGAAGGAGCTGTTGGAAAGCCTTTTGCCCTTTGGTAGACATCCCAGAAATCCATTTCTCTGAAGGCAAACTTTTGATAGTCATTAAGATACAATTGTAATCCTGTATAACCTCATATTTTGCATTTAAAAAGCTTGGCACATTCTATCCATCTCATTGCATAAAACAAATATTATAGTTCATGAAGAGAAAGAGGCAAGAGATAAGAAAGAACCATAAAACAAAAGATCTGAAAGCAGTGATAAAGAGGAGGGGACAGATGAATGTCTGCCCATGGAAATTCCCCAAAGAACTGGGCTGGGCAGGTCAAGAGGCACCATCTGCGTGTTGAGTTTGCTGGAAAGAGAACTAATGTCCGTCAATACTGTCAGCAACACCCCACGCCTCCCACAAAAGCACAACTAATTCATGACTATTTCATTCAGTTGACATCAGGAAGAGGTGATTCTGTGGCCACTGAAGTCCTCCCAGAAAGCCTCAGTCAAATTGAGTCAAGCCAACTAATATTTATTAGATGCATACTGTGTGCCCAACACATAAGTACTTCTCCCAGTGGCACACAAGGACTGAGAGATATCACCAAAGTAGAGATGCGCCAATCTATCAACAAGCCTTTATGAAGTGTCCATCTTTTCTGTAGATACAAAAACTGAAACAGTTTCTACCCCTGCTAGAGATAATATGAACACAGATAAGCAAAAATAAAATGCATACAAAAGAAATATAAGTTAATTTGTCTTGTGATGAGGGAGGCATTGGCAGCTAGAAGGATCACAGGAGGCTTCTTGTAAGAGGTGGTTATTGAAGTGAGCTTTCAAGTGTCAAGATTCTAAGAGGTTCAGGTGACAAGGAGAGACTGCCAGGGTTGGGTGACAGCCTCTGCTGAGGAAGATGTAGGAGCTGGAGCATCATCTGTAAGCAACAGCCAGTAGGTCAGCTTGACTGGGCCACATAATACTCAAAAGGGCCTAATGGCTGGTAAGCCTGGAAAAGTAGGCTGAAGCTTTAAAGGCTTGAAATGTGAAACAGATGAAGTTGTATTTCATCCTAGAGGTAATTAGGAGTCAGTAGAACTTACTGAACAAGGACATGTCATGGTCAGATCTGTGGAAAATGCCAACTGTGTGAAGGATGGATTAGAGAAGGAAGAGATCTGAGTCAGGGAAACCAACAAGAGGGTCAGTGAAATAGTCCCAGTGAAAGATGACGAGAGTCTTAAGGAGGGTGCTGGTTGCGTGAGTGGAGGCAAGCTGTCGAGGTAGAAATGACAAAACTTGGCGACTGAGTAGATATGGAAGTGAGAGTTATCGATAGTTTTGTTTTGCAAACACCTGAAGTTTTGTCCAGACACAGACACAGGTATAGATATACATAGTAACATAAAAATGGCAGTCTTCAGACTCCTGCCAGCAAGACATCTCAATGTCTTAGCAGCCCCATTGGGGAAGAAGAGAAAAAGCATAAAAAGGTTTTTTTCCTCTTCTTCTTCAATGTTGGTGACTGAAAGCACAAATAACTTTAACCACTGCTTATTTGAGGCACTTCATCCTCTAGTCCCAAACTTGATTCTAGCATTTTCTTTCAGTTTTGGGTTTTTGTTTTTCTATTGGTAATATGTTGACACCTACTCAATCTCATTGTCACCCCCTCCTTTGCCTTTCCTATGGGATCCATACTTTTTATTGTATTGTAAGTGTCATCACCCCCATTTTACAGATTCTTCTTCTTAATAATAATAATAGTGTTATTTAAGATTTCTAAAGGACTTTTTGTGCATTGTATCCTTTGATGTTTACAATAGTCCTGTGTTAGGTATTGTTATTACTTTGTTTTTTCAGCTGAGGTTGAATAAATGAACAAAGGTTTTTTGCCAAATTGGTGAGGTATTTACTCTACAGCAAGCACCCAGGATATAAGCATAGAGACAGATACAATTCCTGCTCTCAAGGAGCTCACATTCTAATGGGGGTGGGTGTTGGGAGAGGTTAAGTCATTTGCCCAGGATCAATCCCAGGGAGAATTTGAATCCAGGGGAGAAAATCAGCTTCATACCCAGTGTCCTAGCTAGTCCTTTATATGTGATACACTAAGGCTGAATTGTGGATAATTTGTTCCTGGCTGCAATGCTAGTGAAGGTCAAGGGTAGAATTCTATTCCAGGTCTTTCCCTGCTGTTCATTCTGCATCTGTTGTGGTAAACCTCACTGGCTCTTTTTTTCTCTTCTCAAAGAACACAGTTGAAAGCCCTTGGAAATCAAATTAAATAATACCTTATTTCTCACCACAGCCAGGAAAGTTCTTGCCTACTCAAACAATGGCAAATTGGAAACTCCAGTGAACCACTGGGGGCATTTGGGAAGGGGTGAGTCAGAGAAGACAGCAAACTAATGAGCTGTAGTGGCATGGTAGAGTGGATAAGGCACTGGTCTTGGAGTCATGAAAAGCTGGGTTCAAAACGTAGCTCAGACAGTAGCTGGTTGATCCCTTTAAATCACTTCCCCTTGGTTTCCTCACCTGTTAAATGGGTCAGGAGACGAGACCAAATGAATTCGGATGTTCTTTCCAGCCTGAAATTTATGCTTCACTGATCTCCAGGCAGTGAGGCAGGAAATCCTGCTCGTGGACACCCTTACTGCTCATGCTGGCAGCTGACCCAGCAGGAGGCAGAGAAGGCAAGCTAGAGGGGAGTGGGACAGGTCTGACCTTTCTGCTCCTGGATCCTTTGTTTTTGCTCTTTATAAGTGACAAAATGGCAGTTGTTTGGGCATGTGTGAAAAGATCTTACACAGAGGACTTACATCTTAGAGCATGCACATGGTGTTTTTACAGCAGAAATAATGTTGGTGTGCAGGGCCTATACAGGTAGGATTTTACTAGAGCTATGAGGGCTTGGAAAAACCTACCTACCCAGTGAACTGATGTTTTCTTTTCAAAGAAACACTAACCCAGTTTAATTTAAATCAATAGGGAAAGTAAAGGTGGAAAAGAAGTTATGCAAGCAAGATGACCAAAGGCAAAGTGGCAAAAATACAAGAGATGGTGAGAGAGATAAATGGAGCAATGGTGGATCCAATGGCCAGGCCTGGGGGACAGCTAGTTTCTACTAACAAAGGGCCTCTGAACCATTTGCACAGGAATGGGAATGTGCTATAGCAATAGGTCTGTTGCATTTGGAAGCTGGAGAGAGTAGGATTCAAGTCTTGACTTTGACACTTACTAGCTATGTGAATATGGACCAATCACTTAGACTCTTGGAGTCTCTCATTTGTAAAATGGAGATAAGAACACCTCTAGTGCCAGCCTTTCCAGATGGGTGTGAGGATCAAATTTGTTTTGCAAACTTTGAAGTGCTACTTAAACCTCATCAGTGATGATGAGTTCTATGACATAGGGTGTAGCCAAATATGTTGGATTCATACAGATGCTTCTTTGACCAATTTTTGGAAGTGTATCTTTGACACCATCCTATTGGAACCAAACAAAAAAGCAGCAACAACATATCTGAAAGGTAGGATACAGGAGAATATGGAAACCACCGAATTTGGTCAGCTTCAGGTGAAAACAAGGGCAGTTACGGAAAACAAAAGATGAAAGATCATAGATTTAGGGATGGAAGGAAATTTATTTTTATGTAAATAATATTTATTTTTTCTAATTACCTGTGAAGATAGATTTCAACATTCATTTTATAAGATTTTAACTTCCCAATTTTTCTCCCTCCCTTCTTCCTCTCTCCCCTATCCAAGATGGCAAGCAATCTGATGTAGCTTATACGTGTGGAATCATGTTAAACATATTTCTTCATTAGTTATATTGTGAAAGAAGAAATGGAACTAAAGTGAAAAAAAAACCCACCCAAATAAAAATACAAAGTGAAAAAATATGTATCAATATGCATTCAGACTCCATCAGTTCTTTCTCTGGATTTGGATAAAATTTTATTTTTTTCTTTAAATGAATTTATTAAATTTTAGTTTTTAACATTCACTTCCATAAGCTTCTGAGTTTTAAATTTTCTCCACCTCCCTACCTTCCCCTCTCACCAAGATGGCATGCAATCTGATAAAGATTATACACACACACACACACACATTATTATTATTATTATTTAACATATTTCACATTAGTCATGTTTTAAAGAAGAATTAGAATGGGAAAAACCATGAGAAAGGAAAAAAATAAACTACAACAACAGAAAAAGAAAGTGCAAATAGTCTGCTTTGATCTGCATTCAGACTCCATAGTGTTTTCCCTGGACGTGGATAGCGTTTTCCATTATGAGTCTTCTGAAGTTGTCTTAGATCATTGTATTGCTGAGAAGAACTAATTCTATCAAAGTTAATCATCACACAGTGTTGCTGTTGCTGAACAATGTTCTCTTAGTTTTGCTCACTTCATTCAGCATCAGTTCATGTAAGACTTTCCAGATTTTTCTGAAATCACCTGCTCACCATTTCTTATAGGACAATATTATTCTATTACATTCATATATCACACATTTTTCAATCATTCTCTAATTGACGGCTATTCTGTCAATTTCCAGTTATTTGCCACCAGAAAAAAGAGCTGATATAAATAATTTTGAATATGTAGGTCTTCCTGCCCCCTTCTTTTATGTCTTTGGGATATAGACCTAAGAGTGGTATTGCTGGTGCCAAAAGGCATACACAGTTTGATTTCTCTTTGGGCATAATTTCAAATTTCTCTCCAGAATGGTTGGATCAGTTCACAACTCCACCAAAAATGCATTAATGTCCTAATTTTCCCACATCTTCTGATGGGAGTGAATTTATAAGCCATGTAGTTCAACCACTTCATTTTATAAATTATGAAACTGAAGGCCAAGAAGAGGAACAACATCTTCTTTTTAAAATTCTGAACTTAAACATCAAATAAAATTGGATATTTCCAGATACATAGTAGAACAGAAAAAAGAGGATTATGCTTTCTGGAGTCAGAGTCAAAATGGAGTACAGGAAGCAGTTAGCTCAATTCTCCCAATATTCCCTTCCAATGAACTTTTCGGAACTCCTCAAATAAAATTCTAGAGTGACAAAATCAACAAAAGATCAGAGTGATACATTCATCTGGTTCAAGGCAACTTGGAAGTTTGAGAAGGATGATCCATGACATGTGTGTTGAAGCTAGTCTGAAGCTTATGTGGATGAAATAGCAGTGGTGGGATTAGGTGGCAGTGACAAAAAGTGCAGCAGCTTCAAGAATTCTTCAACTAGAGATGGCAAGGGGCCAAAGGTCAGAAAAAGAATACAGAGGCCCCCTGTGCTAGCACTGGAAGCAGGATAAGATGCAGATGTTTGGCAACTCTATAATCTATACCTACATCTAAGTCATAACTCAAAGACAGAGAGGAGTATTTTTGGTCAAGGAGGAGGAAAAGCCTGTAGGAGAAGTACTTCTTTTGGTCACAAAGGATCAGGGACCCTGAAAGATAATGTCATTTTTGGTCCCAATTAAGCAATCCCTGAAGAGTAGTATCGATTGCAATCTCAAGGCATCAGGAACCCTTCCTGTGTAAGGACTAGAATGCAAACCAGGAGAGAAGTTATGACACCTCTCCCCAGTGATCATATCTCCCCTAATCAAATCACTTTGGAAGCACTGAAAAACTTCCAAACCCCAAAACTATCTTTGAAAACAGCAGTGTAAAAAAAGTGACCCTGACCCTCCACATTGCAAACAGAGCCCAGTTTTCAAATACACTTGAAAATCAAGAAATATTGTGGAAAAATGAGCAAGCAACAGCAAGAAAAACCCCATCATAAAAATGTACTATGATAACAGGGAAGATCAAGCACAAACTCAGAGGAAGAAAGTGAAGTCAAAAGAGCTACAAGCAAACTCTCAATCATAAATGTGAATTGGACAAAAAGGCAAGAAAAATTCCTGGAAGAGCTAAAAAATGATTTTCAAGATTGATTAAGAGTGATGAAGGAAATAAAAGGTAAATAGTTAAATGAGAGTGAAGGATGAAAATTATCAAAAGGAATATAACAAGCTAGTGAAAGAGGTTCAAAAATAATGAAGAAAAATAGCAACTTTAAAAGCAGAATTGGTCAAATAAAAAAAAGAGATATAAAACATCATTGTTAAAAAAAAAACTGTTTAAAAATCACACTAAGCCAAATAGAAAAAAAAGTACAAAAACTCCTTGAACAAAATAATTCCTTAAAAATTAGAATTGGGTGAGTTGAGCTAATAGCTAAAAAATAAACCAAAATCAGAAGAATGAAAAAAAATAGAAAACTTATGAAATATTCCATTGGCAAAACAACTGATCTGGAAAATTGATCAAAGAGAGATAAAATAAAAATTATTGAACTATCTGAAAGTCATTATCAAATAAAGAGCCTAGACATCACATTTCAAGAAATTACCAAGAAAAATTGCCTGATATCCTAAAACCACAGGGTAAAATAGAGATTAAAAGGATCAACCAACCACTACCTAAAAGAGATCACAAAATTAAAATTTGGAAATATTATGCCCAGTTCCAGAGCTCTCAAGTCAAAAAGAAAATATTTCAAGCAGCCAGAAAGAAACCATCCAAATAGCATAAAACCATAGTCAGGATCACACAAGATTTAGGAGCTACGAAGAAAAGGAACAGAGTGCTTGGAATATGATACTCCAGAAGGCATAACACCTGGGATTACAACAAAGAATAAGCTACTCAGCAAAATGAGTATAATTCTTTTTTTTAATCAACAAAATAGTTCCTTTATTACAAATTTGTGTTAGTTCCCTACCTATCTTGAATATCAGACCTTTATCAGAGATATTGATAAAAGGATTTTTTGACATTCTGTTCCTAGTTGTATTGATTTTCGTCATTCATAAGCTTTTCAATTTCATGTATTTGAAATGACCTTTTTTGTTGTTGTTGCAATCACCTCTATCACTTATTTGGTAACGGATTAGCCCCTAGCCATAGCTGTGAAAGGTATCTGATCTGGTTTTCTTCTCACTTTTGGTGGTCTGAATTTTATTACTTGGGATATTTATACCAACTTGGTTATCTTCTATAATTTTTTTTAATCTTCTTTTGTAATTGAATTATCTGTGCATTTACATTGTTCTTATAAGATTGCTTCCCTTTTTCTTGGTATGTTGGTATGATGGGAATCTTTCATTTTCCTTTTATTTGGTTTTACCATGCCATCCTTCCTAGGCTATTTGGTTAACTGATGTCTGTTTTTTGGTTAATATTAATCTCATCTGGCGGTTGCTGCTGTTATTCATACTTCATTTTTGAAGAGGAGCAATGACATTACAGATTGTGGATATCTTGACTAGTCCTTGAATTGATTTAAGTGAGGCAGAGTTGCGTAAAGTCATCAGCTTCATTCTCCCTGAGTCATAAAAGTCCAAAGGCAGGCCAAAAGTCAAGATGACTGGTCATGGCCCAGGATACAATGGATAATCTTGGTGTCTTCGGGGCCTGACTAAACTCTAAGTACTCCATAGTACATGCTTCAGTCGCCTTCATGGCTGTGGAATAAATTTTTTCTCAAAATGAGTATAATTCTTAAGGGGAAAATACATATTTAATGAAGTAGAGAACTTTGAAGAATTCCTGATGAAAAGATCAGAATTGAATAGAAATTTTGATTTTCAAATACAAGATCAAGAGAGCATAAAAAAGTAAACAAGAAAGACAATCATAAGGGACTCAAGGTTAAACTGCTTGCATGTCACCATAGAAAGATGATGTATGTAATTTCTAATTTCATTAGGGCAATTAAAAGGATTCTACAGAGAAAGAGAGCACAAGAATGAGCCAATTATGTTGGGACAGTGCAAACTAAGTGGATGAGAGTGAGGAATTCCCTGGGAGAAGGGGAAAGGGAGTGAAATAATGAGGAGAATAATCTCATATAAAAGAGACATGCAAGGAAGAGTTTTTAAAGTGGATGGAAAAAATGGTGATGAGGTGGACAATACTTGAACCTCACGCACATCTAAACTGGTCCAAAAAGGAAACTATGACATACATATACATATACACACATATAGTTATATGTGTGTATACTCAGTTGGTAATAAAAATCTGTCTTATGCAATAGAGAAGTTGAAGGGAAGAGGATAAAGGAAGGGGAAGGGTGGTAAAAGGGAGGATGGACAATAGAAAGCAGTGGTCAGACACAAAACAGACTTCAGAGGAGAGGCAAGAATAAAAAGAGAGAGAAAAGAAGAAACCAAAAAAAATAGAATGGAGGGAAATACACTGTTATGACAAGAATGAGGCAACATATAAAAATATATGGGAGACAACCTAAGCAGCACTTAGGGAAAAAAATTAAGACAAAAGTATGTTTATGTGTGTGTGTGTGTGTTTGTGTTTGTGTGTGTATGTGTGTAACAATGAAATAAAGAAAAAAATCAGATCAATGAATTGGAATGCAACTAAAAAGAACTAGGAAAAAAAACAACAAAAAAATCTTCAATTAAACACCAAAAAATAAATCTTGAAAATCAAAAGAGAGATTAATAAAATTGAAAGTAAAAAAAAAAGTCATTGAACTAGTACATAAACCTAGATTGTTTTTTTAATTAAAAATTCAATAAGATAAGTCATTGGCTAATTTGATTAAAAAAAGAAAAAAAAACAAATTACTCATAACAAAAATGAGAAGAGTGAATGTACCATCAATGAAGAGGAAATTAGAGCAATCAGGAGTTATTTTGCCCAATTATATGCCATTAAAACTGACAATCTAATTGAAAAGGAAAAATATTTACAAAAAAATATAAACTTTCCAGATTAACTGAAAAGAAAATAGAATACTTTATCCTATCTTAGAAAAAAAACAAATTGAACAAACCATGAATGAGCTTCCTAAGAAAAAATCCCCAGGAACTGATGGATTTACAAATGAATTCTACCAAACATTTAAGGAACAAGTAATCCCAATTACTATGTAAACTTTTTTAGAAAAGTATAAAGAGTGCTACCAAGTTCCTTTTTTGACACAAAAAATGTTTTGATACCTAAATGAGAGAAAGCAAAAAGAGAGGGGAAAAAAAAAAACTGTACGTAATTTCCTTAATGAATATTGATGGAAAAAAAAAATGAATACAATAGTATCAAGAAGATTATAGTAATATATCACAAAGATCATAGATTCTGACTAGATGGAATTTATATCAGGAATGTAGGGTTGAAATAATATTATGAAAACTAACAATATAATTGACCATAACAATAATAAAAAAAAAAAGAATCCATATGATAATATCTATTGAAGCAGCAAAAGGTTTTGACAAAATACAACCCTCTTTCCTATGAAAAACCCTAGAAATCATAGGAACAAATGAAGCCCTTCTTAAAATGATAAATAGCATCCATGTAAAATGAAGAGCAAGCATTCTTTGTAATTTCCAGTAAGATCAGGACCTGAAGCACGAATGTCTGTTATGATGACTGTTATTCAATATTGTACTAGAAATGCTAGTTATGGCAATGAGACAATGAAAGGAAATTGAAGGAATAAAAATAGTCAATGAGAAAAACAAACCCTCATCACTCTTTGCATATGATATGAAGGCATATTTGAAGAACCCTCGAAAATCAAGTAAAAACTAGTTGAAACAACAGCTTTAGCAAGAGAACACGAAATAAACCCACATAAATAATTAGAATGTCTATATACCATCAATAAAACCCAGTAAGAAGAGATAGGAACTGAAATTCCATTTAAAATAACTGTAGATAATATAAAATACTTTCGAGTCTGCCCACCAAGACAAACTCAGGAACTATATGAACACAATTAAAAACTACCAAGCAAGTATTTTAGAGTCAGGAAAATAGTAATAAAATTCATTTGAAAGAACGAAAGGTCGAGAATATAAAGGGGAATCAATAAAAAAAAAAGTGAAGGAAGGTGACCTAGAAGGTCTAGATTTCAAATTCTATTACAAAGTGGCAATCATCAAAACAACCTGGTACTGGCTAAGAAATAGTGTAGACCCGCAGTGGAACAAATTGGGTACACCAGACAGGGTAGTAAATGATCAAAGTAATCTATTGTTTGATAAATCCAAAGATCCAGGTTTTGGGGGTAAGAACTCACAAGTTGACAAAAATTGCTAAGAAAACTGGAATGCAGTTGGCCAGAAACAAGGTATAAACCAACATCTCATGGTGTATACCAAAGATAAAGTCAAAATGCATAAATGATTTAAACATAAAGGATATCATAAATAAATTAGGGGAAAAAAAATACACCTGAGACCTATTGGTAGGCAAAGAGTTTATGACCAAATAAGAGAAAAAAAGAAGATAATGAGAAGTAAAATGGATAATTTTGATTACATGAAATTAAAAAGCTTTTGCACAAATCATACTAATGAGCCAAAATTAAAAGGAAAACATAAAGCTGAGAAAAAAATGTAGCAAGTTTTTTAAGATTTATGGGATTGGGAAGATAAGGGAGGGAACCTTGGAGAGGAGGTAGGTTAAGGAATAGGAGGGCAAGGCAGTGGGTAGAAGTAAAGTAAAGGAGTTAGGAGGGAGAGTAAATAAGAGTTATGCACAAACATCAAAACAAAGATCAGAAGCAGAATTTGTTAGGGGAAGTGTGTGTGTGTGTGTGTGTGTGTGTGTGTGATAGTGTGTGTGTGTGTCATAGTGTGTGTGTGTGTGTGTCATAGTGTGTGTGTCATAGTGTGTGTGTGTCATAGTGTGTGTGTCATAGTGTGTGTGTATGTGTGTGTGTGTCATACTGTGTGTGTGTCATAGTGTATGTGTGTGTGTCATAGTGTGTGTGTATCATAGTGTGTGTGTGTGTCATAGTGTGTGTGTGTCATAGTGTGTGTGTGTCATAGTGTGTGTGTATGTGTGTGTGTGTCATAGTGTGTGTGTGTCATAGTGTGTGTGTGTATCATAGTGTGTGTGTGTCATAGTGTGTGTGTGTCATAGTGTGTGTGTGTATGTGTGTGTGTCATAGTGTGTGTGTCATAGTGTGTGTGTGTGTCTACATATAAATATATCCATACTTATGTCTATAAAATATAGGCTATTATTAACCTTATTTTATAAATGAAAAAACTGAAGCTCAGAGAACTTAGAGACTTTCTGAGTCACAGTTAGCCAGTGTCTGGGTAGGGAGCTGAAGCCACATCTGCTTGATTATAAGATTGGCACTTAATCTGTAATGCCTTCTTACCTCTCTGCAAATATTAATTAATGACCAAGGAAGTCTTATTCTGCAACAATTTTCCCAACAGATAGGCAAATATCCATTCAATCATAGCAAAGTAAGGAGTTAAATTAATTTAATTAAATGAATTGATGGATATGGGCAGTGTAGACGTACACTTTGGCTTATTTGAAAGATAAACCCAGAAAGACACATATTTTCTGTTTCCTGAATAGGATGAGGATCTGGTTTTTCCTGGTACAGGGAAGTGCCTCTGCCCAACCCAGCTATGACTTAAAGGATAAGTTCTAGGGAGTTGCCTGAAGTTCAGAAAGGTGAAGTGAATCACCCAGGGTCATGCAAGTAATGTGACTTATTGTTCATACCTAGGGGTCATGTGTAGGGCTTGAATCGAGGTATTTTCTGAGTCTAAGACCAGAACTTGATCCTTTAGGCGGCACTGTCTCCATTCATTCATTACTGTGTAAAAATTCCATGGAAAAACCCTACTGTATGATTCTTCATCGAAGACCTGTAGCAAAACTTTATACAACAGAAATGGACAATGATATTGCATAAGAACATAGTAGGTCTCCCTGGGGCTGGTACAGTCAGATGAATCCAGCTATATAACCCGCAACCAAAACCCCCTAACAGTTGTATTGAGACATCTCCCCCAAATACTGAAATCATTGAGTATTGGAGTTAAGGAGGACTCAAACATTTCTGAAATATTGATACCTGGTCTTGGCCTTGAAGTGGAATTTTTGAGAAAATAATTGAAAGGCAGTCTGATTTTGAGTTACAATTTTCTATAATCTGCTTCCCTCTCCCCCTAGTGAATAGGGAAAAAGACCTGGAAATCAGGGAGACCTGTGTTCAATTCCTGTCCTAGACGTTTGCTGGGTGTGTGACCCTGGGTAAGTCACTTAGCTCTGATTTAGTTTTCTCATCTATAAAATGAACATAAGAACACCTACCTCATCTACACGACACGGACACAGTGCTCGGCGAATTTTAATGCAACATGCACACACTGGCTATTAGATCTCATTTGGGATAGGGGACTTTTTATCTAAGCCTTATGGTACGCAGCGTTAATATGGAGGTAGAGTGCTTCGCAGGGCGCCTCATGCTCTTCTTGTAGGTGAGATGCAGAGATGCGAGATCATAGGTTGTTCACCGAGAATTCAGAAGCTCCTCCAAGGCTACCTGGTTCAAATGAGGAAGTGGCAGCCCCTCGGTGGGGAAGTGACTTGCCCAAGGTTCGAGAGGTAGCAAGTGGCAGAGGCTGGCTCGGGCCAGGACTCTTTCCATTGTACTTTTTGGTGGCCCCTGGGATTCCTTCTGAGCTAGGCTTGGGCTTCTGGAGTATTTCCTGTTGGACCCTGAAAGCCCTTCACAACTTTGCTCCGACCTTCCTTTCCAGACTGAGTCTGGGATCCTCCTCTTTGTGCCCCCTTTAGTCCAGCCAATGCGGCCTTCTGGCTGGTCCCATCTCCAGTCTCCATGCCTTTGCATAGGGCGGTGCCGGATGACTGAAGTGCCTTCCCTCTCCCCCACCCCTTAGGATCCTTTCTTCTCGTCAAGGCTCAGCTCAGTCGTCACCTTCCACACGAAGCTTTTCCCAAGTCCTGCAGCTACCAGTGCCCTCCCCCATACTTTCTGTTTATTTTGCTCATATTTCGTAAACATTTATGTAATGCTCTGGTGTGTCTACATTGAGGGACTGATTGTAAACACCTTGTGGCATTGGGACTGTTTCTTTCCTGTATTTATATCCTAGCTCCTAGAACAGTAGCCCATACACAGTAGGTGCTTAATAATAGTTGCCAATTGATTGCTAAACAGTCACTGAGGATCTCTCCAAGTCACTGCATGCCTTCCGCCACCCTTTTTTCCTCCCACTGGGATGGCCTGGGGCTCTTCTTGTGTTTATTTTCACAGCTAACCATGGCAAATCCAACAAGTCCTTAAGAGAAGAATGTAAGATCCCATTTGGGAGACTTGTCTTGAGTTGGGCCATGTCCTGAGAAGTTGGACTGAGTACAGTGAATCACAGCATTTCCCCAATTTGAAGCTTCAGATTTTCAGGACACCTGGCAAAGCCTCTGCTGATTAATCCTTGAAACTTACTTGTCGAGGAAATAAATAATTCACATGCAAATTTCATAAGAAATTAAGTGATGAAAAGACCTTTTATGATTAGCAAATTAAAGGGGCAGGTAGGTGGCACAGTGAATAGAGCACTGCCTTTAGAGTCAGGAGGACATGAATTCAAATCCAGTATCAGACACTTAATACTGGCTAGCTGTGTGACCTTGGGCAAGTCACTTATCCCCAACTGCCCTGCCTTACTCCCTCCAAAAAAAACAAACAAACAAAAAAAGATAAGCAAGTTAAAGCCCTTTCTAATGCCAGAAACAGAAGGAAAAGAGGAGTGAGGAGGCATGGACCAGGGGCAAAAAACTACATTTTAAGATAAGGCTTGAAATGAGGTTGGGTTGATGAAGAACAGACATATGAAGGCTGTTCCAGATGGCAACAGCTTCAGAGGAGAAGGTTCTTCATTCAAGGGGATGGCTTTGCAGCAAGGGAAATGCTTATTGACTGATTGTAAACCAAAGTTATCTGAAACTTTTCCCATTTAAGGGGAGGCTGCCTTGAGCAATTGTCTTGGATTGTCCCTTTCCCACTGTGGCAATGCTTGTTCCCGGTTCTTAGATCTAGGTCACATATTCTGAGGGTAACACATGCCCATTGGTAATTTCCCCACTGGCTTGCTCCATATTTCACCACTACATTCCTCAGAATGCCTGTGAAACCAAATAAACATTTTCAAGGTGGCCGCCTTGAGAGTTCAGACGTGGGCCTTTGTCAAGCCAATAAGGTCAATGTGTGCTATGATTTCAGTGGTGTGATGGTTTCTATTAAGTCCTGAATAATCCCCTTTAGGGTTGTAGCTAAAAATGCATAAATCATTTAATGTAAGGTCTTTGCCGATGACTGATAAAACCAACTTAGCTGTTCTGGGCTAAGGATGGATTTGAAATAGAATTTCCTCTTTGGAGACACAGTGACAAATCCATTTGATGTCTTTGGATACCAGTTTGGGGAGTAAAGATTGGTCACATGAGTCTCTAAAGGGAGAAGTGGATGATAATTGAGTCAAGATTAGGTTAAGATTTTTCCCCCTAAAAAAAAGTTAAAAGAAAAGAAAAAGATTTAGCTTCGGTTGACTGTCTTCTGGTTAGATTCTTCTTCCATTTGTGATGTAAGCTGTTGTAACTGAGGGGACAGTTGTTCATAGCTGACCAGGTCACAGATTGAGAGCTCAAAGGGCCCTTAGATATCACCTAGTCCAACCCCATATTTGAAGATGATTAAGTTGGAGCACAAAAGGGGAGAGGAATAATGTCAAGGATATTATCAAAGATAATGGCTTCTGTCATGTAGTGAGACTGAGAGATGATGGTGCAAGTGGTCTATTGGCACCCCTAAGATCCTAAAATAACACAAAACCTCAACTCAGACCACAGAACCACGCAATTTCAGAACTGCAAATTTGGTTCCTCAAATCGTATTTAATATTATCCACATCGTAAGAATTACATTTATGTCATTATTAAGTGAAATTATTTATAGAAAGCTCTTTGTCAGCTTTAGAATACTAAGCAAATGTGAGCTGTTATCAATGCCATCATAATCATGCTTGAATAGGGTCATCCAGGCTTTCCTTGAAGACTTCTAGTGATAGAGAACACACTACTTCCCCAAATATGCTTTTCTATTCAGTTCAATAAACATTTTTAAGTACCTGCTATATGACAGGCACACTGTTAAAGGATGGGGATACAAATAAGAAAGAGATAGCCCCTGTTTTTTAAGGATCTTACAATCAAATAGAGGAAGACAACCAATAAAAGGAAACTCTCAGGAGGAGATGAAGGGGTGCCTTGTGTGGGCGCCTGATATTCCCTGGAATTCAAGCCAAGCAGGGCTGCTGGAAAAAAGTGAAGGTTTTCTGAGAAAAATGAACAAGAATAGCACAGGATAAAATACAAATGAACTGTGGCTGGCATCTGTGGAGACTACATGTTGGGGAGATCACAAGCAATTGCTAAGTCTCATATTCACCCAACAAACTGATCCTGTGCTAGTTGCAAGTAGTGTATCCAAATACTTTACAAACATTTCATTTAATTGCTATACTAATTCAATTAATACCTTATTTCTGATGTCAAACCACACCCACAGTCTTTATTGAGTACTTTCTATGAGAAGGGTTAATACTTCAGGTTATAAGGGATAAAAGAAGGTTGTAATGCCAACCAAAGGCAACTTCCAAGGTTCGGATTACCAGCATAGTAAACCCCATTTATTCAGCAAACATTCACAGAACA
>CM053590.1:10002471-10045963 GCA_028646515.1 Pseudochirops corinnae | reverse complement strand
ATCAAAACAGACAGACTAAATACCAGCATCACAGCCATGCCTCCTCAGTCCTTGGCAGCTCTGGGTGGCAGTTCTCAAAAGTGCTGGGCAGCTCCAACAGGATCTTAGTAGTCTTTCTCTCAGCAACTCAGGCTCCATGATACTGGATACTGCTCTCCCAAAGTCCTTCTGGCCTTCTCTAGGCTTGGGGCTCTCCTAATTCACGGTTCCTCCCTCCTCTCTCTTCATGTCCACAAGTCCAATCCACAAGCAGGATTCACAAGCTCTGGGATTTAACACTCAACCCAAAAACCAAGCCAATACAGGGGCATCTCCAAATTCCATTACCATTACAAAGGTTAAGAGCCAAAAGCATCCTAGCTAAAATTCTTGGGCTTGAGGAGATCATGGGAAAAACAACAGCAGAGAAAGCACACCAAAAATAGAAATTGCCATAGATTCCCCAGGAAGCTTTCACTGATAGCCTTTCTTCCTGAAGAAAGATCAAAGTTGCATGGATAAACAGTTAGATTGCTTATGATCAGGTCACAAAGGGAAGAACTGGGAACAATAGATACAAGTTTCAGAGAGGCAAATTTTAGTCAATATAAGGGGACACAAAAACACCATTATCATTGGTGGCAGCAGCAAAAAAACAATTGAACCCATTAGAGCTGTTCAAACACGCAACGGACTGGATTTAGAGTTAGACCCAACACGGAGGTCTGCAAGTGAAGAAGGTTGGTGTGTAGAGCAAGTTCTTGCTTATCTCTGACTTGGACTAGATGTCCTCTGAGGTCTTTGTCATCCCTGAGATTGAGTGATTCAATGAAACTGAGGTTTTCATGAGGTTTTTTTCCCTACTGATATTCCTGAGGAGAATTCTCAAAATATATTCTGGGCCTAAAGAAGCAGAATGATTCTCAGGGTGCTAGATTCTCTGTTTTCCAAGTAAGAATATATTTTATTTCCATTTTTCTCAAAGCCTGCCAGTGAATTTCAAATTGAGAGCTTATTTCCAAATAAAATGAGGTAGTTAAGGTGCCCCTGTTTGAGTTTCTAGGAGGTAATGTCTATGAAATCAGCATTTGCCTGATTGTTGTTGAAATCCTAAATTCTAAGAATGAATGAAAAACATTTTTTGACACTTACTGTTTACCAAACACTGTGTTTAGTAGTGGGGATTCAAATACAGAAGGAAAATAATTTGTTCCTCCAGTCAATTTAAGAGAAAAACATATGGGAGTATATTAGTCAGAGAATGGAGTTTTGAGAAGTAAAAGGGACAATGAATGAAACCAAAGGGGAAGGAAATTATTACACCCATTCCAAAAGCAATGGTAATATTAATTTGACTATGATTCCCATGGTAAGAGATTGAACAGAGTTTTGGGTGTGATGAAAGTTTGTAGGCAAAGGAAGGGTGTCTGAATGGGTTGTGAAGCATGATCTGGTTTGGGATGGGCTAGATCATATACTGGGCTATGTGAGTTTAATAACTTCGATCACGGTTGATATTGATATAGCTCTTGCATAAGTACAGGACTCTTTATGTCTATTAGCTTGTGTGACCTCCTCAGCAAGGTAGGTACAATTATTTCCTTCATTTTTACAAATGTGGAAACTGAGGTGGAGAAAGGTTAAGTTACTTGCCTAGGATCATGCAGTATCTGAGGTAAGATTTCAAATCAAGACTTCTTGACTTTAAATTCAACACTGGATCCACTGTGTAGTCTAACTGTGTGTCATTGTTGGCTTCTTGCTCTTAATAATTGTTTAGAGTAAGAAGGGGTTTAAAAAGCATAATGTCAATTTCTTCATCCTTTCCATTCATTCTTTCTGTATTTGCACACTACTATGGCTTACACAACCCTGTGCTCATTATCAGAGAGGTACAAAGAATAGAATGTGTAGCCCTAGCCCTAAACAGCTTACTAGGCTTCTTTTTTGAGAGACATGTGCCAGACATGTCAAGAAAGCTTGGGAATTAACTGGGAGTTAAACAATAATTCCATTGATTCTATGATCCATGTACAGAGAGTGCTACACATGATAAACACCACATGTTTGAAGGAAGGAGAGGCCATTGTGGGATGAAGTAATAAAAAAAATTGATAGGAGAAGTAGGGATTCACACATATTTTGGAGGATGTGGATATGCAAAGAATAAGTGTGAGTGAGTGTGTGTGCGTGTGCATATGTGTGTGTGTGTGTATGTGTGTGTGTGTGTGTGTGTGTGTGTGTGTAGATTCCTAGGTAAGTGTTATACCTGTTGGGACCTTCTAAAGAATGTAAACTCAATGAGGGCAGGGACTGCTTCATTTTTGCCTCTGTATCCCCAGCATCCAGCTCAGCAGACATTTAGTGTTTGGTGATAGGCTGATCAATTGGTCAGGCACAAATTGATACATTAGAATTCAGATTTTCTTCAGAAAAGTGTCAGGATCCTCCTGTTCTCTGTGGGAAGGACTCATAGAGTGGGCCAACACCATGGTGAGAGGTGGTACCCTGAGACCTTTGCCCAAATTCCCAAGTATAAGCTGTTAATGAATGAATAAATACTTCATTCTAAGGTTGGAGGAAATCCTTTCGTATGAACCACCTCGTACAGAAAAGTTAGAGTAGCCTGCGTCCAGATTGGGGAGCTAAGAGAAGGGAAGGCAGCAGGGTGGCTGCATAGGACTTTTCCTACTGCTATCCATTCTAATTGGCACCATTTTGACTTTATAGGTATGGCACAGGCAAAAGAAAACAGCATTCATTGTGAGGTGAACATTACTCCCTCTACCAAATCTTCCTCTTACACCTCATCATGATATAGACATAACTTGGGGTATTCTATTGCTGAATCTGGGCAAAGCCAACTTTCTCTCATGCTGGCAAGGCTTCAGCTATGGTTCCAGCAACAATCTGGGTCTGCTTCCCCAGACAAGCCTTCACTAAGGCTTTTTTCTCCAGTAGAATGCCCACTTGGTCATAAATTTTTTATCCATGACAGTTTATGAAACAAAGAACAGAATGATCCTCAGTCCTATGTGTGCCTCTTATGCTTCTCTGGTGATGAAAATAGACTGGCATGAAAGCTTGAAAAAGGGTGCTTAGAATTACTTTGTGTTTAGACTATTTATAACTGGCAACTCAAATGCTGATGCTCAGTAAGGTGCTTGTCCCAAGATTGACAAATGGACTTACTAGTAGAGAAAACAATGCTATTTAACTTCCCATTCTTGATAGAAATGAAGTCTAAAGATGAAAAGCTATTGCAGATTTGAAGGCTGGCTCACATGTTCTGCTTGGAGAGGCCAATAATAGAGTTGCTAATACTGGTTTTATGGTATGGTTCATTGCACTGGACATGTGACCATACTCTAGTGTTGTGTTCAATCTAGCCCTTCCATTTCAAGGTGAAGAAACTGAGATGCAGAGAGTGGAAGAAACTTGTGTTGGATGTTGGTCAGAGAATTGGGATTCAAATAT
Source organism: Pseudochirops corinnae (assembly GCA_028646515.1). Taxonomy (NCBI): domain Eukaryota; kingdom Metazoa; phylum Chordata; class Mammalia; order Diprotodontia; family Pseudocheiridae; genus Pseudochirops; species Pseudochirops corinnae. Next base: position 10,042,507 of record CM053590.1, on the reverse strand, counting down.
CAATTTGGTCACCTGGAAAACCCACGTGAATTAAGATAGGCAGCTTAACCTCAGTTTCTTTTTCTGTAAAATGAAGAATTTTTCTAGGTATGTGATTCTGAGGAAGGCACTTAACCTCTTTCTGCCTTAGTCAATCAATCAATATTTATTTAGCAACTCCCCTGTGCCTGACACTGTACTAAGCCTCAGTTTCCTCATCTGTCTAATGAGACAGTTAAAGTTCCTTCTAGCTCTAAATCTATGATCTTTTGAGTTTAGAAACTCTGTTATCTACATTTGAGATATCTGTAAAAATGGAATGACATCGAATGTTTGGGCAGTGGCAGGGTGAAGCATGGACCTTATACTTGCAAATGAATAGCTACCATTTGCTTCTCTAAGTTTAAAATAATATTTTATTTTCCCCAATAACATGTAAAGGAAATTTTTAACATTCATTTTTAAGTTTTGAGTTCTAAATGCTAGCTGCTTTTACCCTCATACCCTCTTCCCCGAGATGATAAGTAATCTGATATAGGTTATACATGTGTAATCATGTAAAACATTTCCATATTAGTCATTTTATGCAAGAAAACTTGAAAGGAAGAAATAAAAAAGAAGGAAGGAAGAAAGGAAAGAAAGAGAAAGAAAGAAAGAAAGAAACAAAGAAAAAGAAAGAAACAAACCAACCAACCAACCTTGGGTGTATATTCAGACAACATCAATTCTTTCTCTGGAGGAATCCTTTGGGATTGTCTTGAATCATTGTATTGCTGAGAATAAACAGCTATGGTTTATAAATAACAGTAATTAATATTGTTAAGCAATATTACTAAGCATACTATGTTTAATTATTAATTAACATTCTTAATTATTACTTATTAAGCATCATAGGATGATTACAAATATTTTAATAACCCAAGACTCATATGTTTACTTTTGTATCTCTAAATACCTAGGAGTATCTCTAAATTTAGGAGAATATGTTACCCATGTGTTGAAGGCATCCTTGGTTATTCTATGAGATCAAATAGAGAGCTTTTCATAAATTCTGGACTTCAAAAGAACACATCAGAATTGTCACACATAGAACTGAAAAATGTAGGACATGGTAGATCTTATTGTATTTCTTTTTTGCTGACTATTGTGGGGGGAAGTAGCATTTGATTTAGAAGACAAAGATACTGCTTAAAGGTTCCTTTCCACCCAAATATCTCTTATGAATGTCAATATCATAAAAAGATTCCTTGAGAGACAAAATAGAGATAACTTTGCTTGACCACACCATCTTTATTATCAAGGAAGCCATAAAACAGAGATCCATGTCTATGTTTACCAAAGGCATTCCCTGTGCTCATGGAAGAGGGCCAGTGCAAAGTCCAAATGAAAGAAGGCTTCCCTAGAGAAAGAAATGGTGAGAGCCTCTAAAGCCCTTGTTTTCTTCATGAAAATTTGCCATTGTCTTTCAAGAGTTTCTTGGCTTAACCACATACATAGTAAAACAAAGCAAAGCAAGACAAAATAAGACAAACACCACCACCAAATAGATAAAGTATATCTGTTCTACTGGTTGTGGTATATAACTGCAACTGCAAAGAAATCCCACCTTATATTGACGGTGGAGACATTGCAGATGAATGTTGAACTACACCCATGATTGAAGCAGTGAAGGAAAATAGACCGAATTGCTTGGTCAAACTATGCAGTGTCTTCAATGACCTCAGATCAGAGACATAACTCAGGTAAGGCAAATGGGGCTTTTCTAAAGGGTGACAACATGGAGGAAGTGTACTGTCCTCCAGTGGTGAATTTCTCTTCTAGGCCCATTACAAATAGAAGCAGTGTCAAAGGCCCCACCTTGCTCTTGGGGTCCACACCCTTCCCTTACTTGTTACTTTACCTATCAGTCTCCATCTGAGAGCTGAAAGATCAGGCATCATTTATTGTTGCTTGTGATTTATTGCAAGGAGAATGGCTGTTGCTCCTTAGGGGCAAGGGTTGCTTAAGAGGCTGGACAACTCTTCTCTTAGTGTGATTGTACAAGACTGAAGTGCACTATTTTCTGCCGCCCCCAAAGGAATTTATCCCAGGTATCACAGTTACTAGTTATGGCTCTTCTCAACGTTCTCCTTGAAAAAGAAGCTCAAGTCTTTGACATCAATCTTCTTTCAGGAATGTTACATGGCTCAAAGTCATAAAATGTCATCCTGTTCAAAGAATCCAAATTGTGAATCATTCAGAGGCAAAGGGAGAGGGATGTGGACATGACTCAGATCCGGGATATTGCTGATGAAGAATTGGACAAGACAAGTAATGCAAAACATATGATCCAAAAGACTGGGAAAAGAGGGGGGAACAGTCATAAGGGAAACCAAAGATAAACAATGGGCTGCCCAAGCATTCAAGTGGTGACTTTTCAAAGTCAAATAATATGAAGGAAGACCCTTAGCTTGGGGACAATTTATAGGAGGACATGAGTCTGTTAATGAGAACATCTAGATGGGTTTTCTCTGCAGCTTGGAAAGAGTATGCACAAAGATGGAACCACCGAATTATCAAAATAGTGATTTTTTTATAAATCTGTTTCATTTAAATTCAAATAATTTACATTTATTAAATTAATTAATTTTTTTTACAATTTTATGATTGAATTTCATTAAGAATACGTCTCTCCCCAAATCAATCAACAAATGTTAATCAAGGGTAAGAAGAGTAAAAAAATCATTCATTAATGACATGAGTTCAAATGTCAGCTTGGGTATCAAATATATGTCCCTGAGGAGGTTGCACTACTGCTCTGCCCTTCAATTTCCTTATCTGTTAAAAAAGATGCTCCCATTTTAATGACCTATCACATAGGAGAATGGGAGGGAGGACTAAACTTTACCTTTTGCTCCCAACCTACTTTCCTGGATTAATTGGACCAACAAGTACTCTGTATCCCCGCCAAACCAGCTCAGCTCCATTGCTTTCTTTGCTAATCCCCACCTGACAGTCCTCCATTCTCTGTGCCTTTGAAAAGATATCGTTTCATACTCTTCATTCTCACTTTTGCCTTCTGAAATTCCTGGTTCTGTTAAAACGTTAGCTCAAGTGTCACCTATTATAGTGTGGGAATAGGCTCTTCATAAGCCCCTTGCCCTTTAGTGGGCATCCTCTCTCTGAAATTATTTTGCATTTATCAAAAAAAGATTTTGTATCATCAACTCTTCTGTATGGATGTTGTTTATTTTCTCCCCAATGAAATGTAAGAATATTGAGGGCAGGGACCAGTCACTTTTATCTTTGTATCACTAGGTCCTAGAACAGTGTCTGGCACAGAGAAAGCATTTATGGAATTATTGTTGAATTTCAGTAATCACAAATAACGACTCAGATTTCTATAGCATTGGAAGGTTTTTTGTATCCAAGACATACTGATGGGAAAAGAAAACTCATTTCATGACCTTGCAAGTGAAAGATTGAGTGAATGAATGATTTAGGCAGTGATAGAGGATGACTGAAGTCCAGAACCATCAGAAAGAGGAAACCTTTGAGATTTGTAAGAATCATAGAATTTGGGATTAGAAGGAAAACGTGGGCTAGAAGATCATCCAATCGAACCCCTTCCTTTTAAAGGTGAAGACACTGAGACCCAGAGAGGGCAAGGGACTTGTGCTGAATTTTGGTTAGAGGATCGGGATTAAAATCTCAATTTGGTCACTTCTAAAACCTGTGTGAATTTGGGCAAATTTAACCTCAGTTTCTTTTTCTGTAAAATGAAGGTGGTTGGGCTAGATGAGTTTTAAGGCCTCATTCAGTTCTAAATCTCTGTCCTTTTCATACTCAGAGGTGGCAATGTGCTATTGACTCAAGTAAGAGAGGCAGTATCATGGTGGAGAATATAGGTCAGAATCCAGAGTCAGGAAAGCCTGGGTTCAATCAAGTCCTTCCTTTGTCATATACGATGTCTGAAAATATGGGCAAAGTAACAGGAGCCCTGGCAACTCTAAGAGTATCATTTGCAGATAAATGGCTGATCTGTATGAGTCAAGGTATTTTCACATTGGAATCTTCCCAAATTGCTTAGGGAGTACCCTCTGCTTCCCCGTAGGTCACTAAAATGGCCATATCTGGTCATCTAAGCATTCCCCTCACTTTTTCTCAATCTCCTTACCCATCACTCGTGAAAGAGAGGGAAGTGGGAAGAGTAGCAGTGTCAGCCAGCTCTTCTGTCTGTCACTGGATATCCAATCTCGCTGTTCCTCACACTCTTTCTTTGTCTTTTCAGGGTACCTATCAGCTTTTAAAAAGGACTTGGCAAGCATGACCTCTGAACTCAAATGTGGGACACTTTCCACTGTAAGGCATGACTCATGTTCAACATGGCAGCCCTGGTGCCCACTGTTCAGACAGTGGAGAGGCATGTTGGAATGGCATGCAAGGTAAGCTGTTGTGGGAAAAAGTGAGGTAAAAAGGAGAACACTGTAAAAATGGAGAACTGGCCTTCAATGTTGTGCTAAACTCCTAAAATACTACGCCCTACCTTTTTTTTTCTTTTGCTGATGAGAAAGTCCATTGGAATGCTGCCATTTGCAAGAGGGGAGGTGAATGGCAGAACACAGTCAAGACCCTCATTTATAATATGCAAATGTACATCGATCACACCAGTGAGAGGCATTCATATCCTTTCTGTCTTCCTTAAGTCACTTTATGTGGTTGGTCTCTCTTTGAGGAAGTTTGATGGTGATGGTGATGGTGATGGTGATGGTGATGGTGATGGTGATGATGATGATGACGAAGGTGATGGTGATGATCTCTTATGTAACCTATAAATATTTGCAAAGTGCTTTGCTTATTTTGGGAATGGGATTGGAAATTAGAGGAGTCAGGGCTCGGTTCTACTTGAATTGAAATATGAATCCTCTTGACAAGATCCAAAATAAATAATTAGTCCATTTCTGCTTGAAGAATTCCAGTGATGGGGAATTCACTACCAGATAAGAACTCATTCTCCTTTAGGACATTGTTGTTAATTGAGATGAAGTCTCTCTCTCTCTCAGACTTCTACCCAGTTCTACCCAAAAAATTCTGACTGGGCTGAGCAAAAACAATTCTAATATCTCTGCTGCCTAACAGCTTACCAAATATTTATTCTCTGTTAGTTTTATCTATCCTAGGTTAACTATTCCCTGTCCCTTCACCTGAGCCTCCAAAAGAAAGCCCTTAAGTACTCTATAGAGGTATGTAAATGTGAGATGAGATGTGATGATATGGTGTGCGTGGCTTTGAGCCCTGTTATCATTCTGGTAATTCCTCTGAATTTGCTCTAGTTTATTAGTGTCTTTCCTAAATGCGATGTGTGGAATTGATCTCATTCCTCTGGACTGGGAGCACAGGAAGGTATAGCAAGACAATTGTTTCTTTCATTCTTTACAATGGGATAGAGTTTGTCTGCTTTGGGGAATGTAAAGTTTAGTTCATGGGGATGGCTCTTCCTCCTGGTAACGCTGACATTTCTTATTTATGTGTTTGAACACCAACCCAGTTTGAAGATTGGATTGTTCACTACAGACTGCTCACTCATTATTTGATTTAGCTTCCCAGAGAAGAGTCACCACCAAGTGGTTACATTCAAATTGTCTCAAGGTTTTAGGGTAACCTTGTTGAAGAGTGATATACTTCTCTTGATCCCAACTTTATCTTTTATTTAAATAAATATCTTTCTATTTACACAACCAAACACAATAATGATACTTTAGATCATAAACACAATATTGACTTAAAATAAGTATTTATTTTAGTAATAAACCACTAACATATTAAATACACAAATAAATAGATCACGATGCATACATAAAGTCACGGTCTCTCACCAATGAAATCAATAGCTATAGGAGTTGGGGGGGAGGGGGCAAAAAACAAATACAAATGTACAGAAACATGCCAGGGAAGCAGTGTGAAGAAAACACATATGCTTGGAAGACATCTCAACTCTGGAACTATACATTTTAATTTTCTCTTTTTCAGGAAATTTCCATAAAATTTCCTTGATAACTTTTGTATTGATTAGATGCTTCCTCTGCTAAATTGATTGGCTATACTAATGCTTACCTCACTGAACATGACACTAGGCCAAATTATTTGATCTGCTGAGTGAATTCTTTAAATTTCTGCTTCCAATCTTTTTCTCTGATCAACTGAACTTACTTCTGTTTAATGATTCAATGCTTTATTTTCCCCCAATTACATGTAAAACAACTTAACAGTTGCTTTCTTAAAATTTTAAGTTCCAAATTCTCTCCATACCTCCCCTTCTCCACAATTGAGAAGGCAATCAATTTGATATAGGTGAAGTATGTGTAGTCATGCTAAACATATTTCCACATTAGTTACATTTCAAAATATGACAAAGAAAAGAAAAAGAAAGTAAAGAAAAATTATGCTTAAATCTGCATTCAAACTTTATCAGTTCTTTCTCTGGAGACGGAGTGCATTTTCCACCAGAGATCCTTCAGAATTGTCTTGAATCACTGTCTTGCTGAGAATAGCTAAGTCATTCATAGTTGCCTATTGTATGATATTGCTGTTACCCTGTACAATGTTCTCCTTATTCTTCTCATTTCACTTTGTATCAGTTCATGTAAGTCTTTCCAGGTTTTTCTGAGAGCATCCTACTCATCATTTCTTATACTACAATAGTATTCCATCACAGTCATATAAAACAATTTTGTCTGCCATTCATCAATTGATATATATCCCCTCAATTTCCAATCCTTTTCCACCATTAAAAGAGTTGCTATAAATATTTTTGTACACATACATCATTTTCCTTTTAATTTTAAAAATCTATTTGCAACATAGACCTGGTAGTGGTATTGCTTTGTCAAAGGATATGCATGGCTTTATGGCCCTTTGGGCATAGTCTTAAATTGCTCTACAGAATGGATGACTCAGCATACAATTTTACCAACAATGTATTTGTATCTCAATTTTCCCACATCGGCTCCAACATTGTAATTTCTCTTTTTCTGTCATATTAGTCGCTCTGACATGTCTGAGTGGGAGCTCAGTTGTTTTAATTTGCTTTTCTTCAATCAGTAGCCATTTAGAGCATTTTTCATATGATTATAGATAGCTTTGATTACTTTGCTTGAAAACTGCCATCATATACCTTGACTGTTTTATCAGTTGAGGAATGTCTCTTATTTTTTAAATAAACTTTACCAAATTCTTGGTATATTTGAGAAATGAGGTCTTCATCAGAGAAAATTGCTCTAAATTTTTTTCACAGTCATGATTATTAACTTATTTCTCTCCATCCTATTGTCCACATTTATCCCACTCTCTTTCTCTCCTTTCACCCTGTCCATCCTCAAAAGTGTTTTGCTTCTTTCTTTTACCTATCCCAATCTACCCTCCCTTCTATCATTGTCCCCTCTTCCTTTACCCCTTTTCTGCCTTCTTTTCTGTGGGGTAAGGGAGATTTCTATACCCACTGAGTAGTATGTATGTTATACCTTCTTTGTGCCAGTTCTGATGAGAGTAAGCTTCACATATTGCATATACCCTCTTCCATTTCCCATCGTTCTTTGGTTCCTCTTTTATTTGAGTTAATTGAGCCAATTCAACTGCTGCCTTTCCCCTTTTCCCAGTACATTCCTCTTTCTTACCCCTAAATTTTATTTTTATATAATCACCCCATCATATTCAATTTATATCTATGCCCTCTGCCTAGGTATACTCCTTCTAACTGCCCTAGTAATGAGAAATGTCCTTGCTTCTCAAAAGCAAATAAAGAATTCATTTCCAGCTACATTTAGCTGATACAGTTCTTTAATCTGTTCTTTTACTTGTCTTTCTTTAGATGACAAATAAGATAAAATACAATGGTCCCACAATCATTCAATATTTTTGTAGTCCATATTTCTAAAGTTTGTAAAAGCTTGTCACATTCAAAACATCGGTGATTACTGTCATTAGAACTCTCAGTCAGATGGCAACTGTTTCAGCAACTGCAATTCAGATAAATTGGCCCTTTTAGGACTCTGAGAAGATCTTAACTCAGCAACAGACCTTAAATGAACAATACATTACCAAAACAAATTCACTGAGAATAAGGAGATGTTCACTTGAAACCTCTTTATTTTTCTTGGGTTTCAGGGTTCATTATACTTAGTTAAGTTCTGGAGAATATACTCAGATGGAAAGAAGACTAATGGTTTTGGAAGTAGTCTGGAATGAGCTACCAACAGCTGCTACTTCATATACTAAAAAGAAAACTCAGAGTCTGGGTGGATTCAGAGTTTTAAATAATGCATACTCAACCATTTGGGTAATTTGATGACCCCCTTTAACCAAGTTGATTCCAAGGCTTTCCCTTTGGGGTGAAGACTAACACAATGCCTGGCACATAGTTTATACTCAAGAAATCCTTCTCAACTAGACTTAATATGGGTTAAAATTAGACAAATAAACAATTCAGTGAAATAGCCTGGCAAAATAAGACTTAGGAACAAATGCATACAGAAGCTTAGTGAGTCCAAACCAAAAAATTCATAGTGCAACACAGCAACAATATCTAAGAGACAGTCTGGTCAGAAGTGTCAGAACTGCAACATATCCTATATGCTATAAAATTGCAAATGAGAAAAAAAGAATTAAGTATAAAAATCATGCTGTGCACATATTTGAGGAGAATGGAAGTTTGTCTTTTCACAAAACTGTAGAGTAGGAAATAAGTCACATGTCAACATTAAATTGCAGACGGTAAAAGACAAAAAAGATATGTTTAATTTTAAGAAATTGATGCTTTTGCACAAAAGATGTATCTTGCATATACATGTTTACATCCATGTCATCTCCCCACTGGACTGTAAGCTAATACAATCAATGAACTTAGAATAGGAAGACAAGATAGGTATTGGGGGATAAAACTTTACATCAAGCATCTTTGATTAAAAGATAAAAAAAATCTACAAGCAATTGTCATGAATCTAGGAAGCTAAGGGGAAAAAAAATCACCATTAGAAAAGTTGGTAACTAATAAAAAGGAAGGAAACAAATGTTGGTTAAATGCACACACTATGTGTGAAGCCCTATAGATACAAATACAAACAAAAAGATAGTGCATGACTTCAAGCAGCTTGTATTCTAATGGGGGAAGAAAATGGATAATGGGACCTAATGGGGAGGTGCTGGAGAGAGGAAATAGATACTGTTAGAAATCAAGAAAGTCAAGAGGAAGACTGGGAAAAGAATAAGTGCAGATCAGACTGGGAACTACCACAACATGGAAACTCCAGGAGGAACTCACCAATGGGAGGAATGTAGATGTTACAGAGAAATAGAGGAATATTCTAGGGTAACAACAACAATAACCAGTGGAGAAACTCACAGTGTGCATAGATTATCCTCCACACACTACCCCCACCAAATTCAGCAGGAGAAACCACATAAATGTTATCATCATCAGTGAAACCAAGATGATCGATGAGAGGCATCAACCCAGCCAAACCCCCAACACTTCCCTCCAAAAAACTTTCAAATAATTTCTCATCTTCATCTCATCAGCCTTTTCAGGGCTTTTAACCAGGAGAGAAGAAGGGGGTCAGAGAACAGGTCAGAAAGAGGTTACATGGAAACCTTTGTTGGCACTGGATATAAGTGGTAACACTACTGCCCACAAACCACTAGGGTCACAGTTCCAAAGCAGAGAGGAACATTTGTGGTTGAACAAAGGAAGCAGGGGCCATGGTCACAGTTCCAAAGAAAAAGAAGAGCACTAATGCTAATGGCTATAAAAGAGCAGGAACCTTTCCTTAGTAAAGACCAGATTGCAGACCAGGCGAGCAATAACTGCATTTCTCCCATGATCATACTACCTTGGCAAAACCACAACTTTCAGACTCCCAGAACTATCTCTGAAAATAGCAGCAGAGAAGAGCCTGAAGTGTGGAATAATGCCTCCCCATTCCCATGTGAGCAGAGTTCAACTTTAACATAATGTTCAAAGTCAAGAAATAGACTGGGAAAATGAGGGGGGAAAACTTGACTATAAAAAAGTTATTATGGTGGCAGGGAAAATGAAGACACTAACGCAGAAGAAGACAACAATGTGAAAACAATTATAAATAAAGCCTTAAAATATCTTAAATGGACATGAACTCCTCAAGAATTTTTGGAAGGGTTTAAAAAGAAATGAGTGGCAGAGGAGAAATTGAGAAAAGAAATGAGAATAATGCAAAAAAAATATAAAAAGACAACATATTGGTTACAAAAGGGGGGAGATACAGAAATAAATAACAATCAAAATACAGGATTGATCTAATGGTAAAAGAAGTAAAAAAAATCACAAGAAAATAATTACTTAAAAAGGAGAATAGATCAAATAGAAAAGGTGGTACAGAAATTCATTGAGGAAAAGAATACTTAAATAGCAGAATTGGATAAATGGAAAAAGAGGCACAAAATTTCACTGAAGAAAATAATTCCTTAAAAATTAGAACTGGTAGAGTGAAAGCTCGTTATTCCATGAGACATCAAGAAACAAAGAGTCAGAAGAATGAAAAAAAAAAAAGCAAAACCAGAAGATCATTGTATACAATAAAAATGTTATTGTAATCATGATCAACCATGAAAGATGTAGCTACTCTAATCAATACAATGATCCAAGAAAATTACAAAGGTCTCATGATCAAAAATGCTCTCTACCTCCAGAGAAATAACTGATCAACTCTGAGTGAAAATCATAGTTTTCTCACTTTATTTTTCTTGCTTTTTGTGTGAAATGGCTACAATCTAAATAGGTTTTGCATGATTTCACTGATATAACTGATGTGATATTTCTTGGATTCTCAGTGGGTAGGAGAAAAGTGGGAGAGGGAAATATGTAACTTCAAATAAAAAAAATTAAAGATAAAGGGATAAACTTGAAGAAAGTTATGGTGAGAAAGATGCATGACTGGGAAATAAGGAGGATTATTCATGAAAGTGCAAGTGAAGCCTAGCCAATGGATGGAATCATATGTTTCATTTGCATTTATCATCATCAGCAGCAGCAGCAGCATCATTGTTGATGTTGTCATCATCATCATTAGAGTTTATATAACACTTTATGGTTTGCAAAGAGCTTTACAAATATTATCACATTTCATGCAATATTGAGAGATCTAGAGTCAGGCTCCAGGAAACTGAGATCACTCCTTCCAGTACAGAGGTTCTTTTAACCATTTTCATCTCAAGAACACATTGGCCAATCTGACAAAGCCTATGGCTTTTTTCTCAGAAGAATGTTTACAGATAATTAAAGGAAATTAATTTCAATGAGAGGTTAGTGAAAATAAAGTTGTGTTTATTTATTTAGCCTTTCAAGAACATGAATCCTTTGAAATCTATCCACATACCTATTCACTTAAGAACACCTATATATAGATTACTTGTAGGAGGACACATATAAGAATTGCCCAAGAGGCTAGGGGATGAATGGATTGTGATTTCTCTCATTGGAAGAAGTGTCCAGATGGATTATGTCCTGGTTTCATTCAAATATTAACATAAATTCCCAAGTCATAGGATTAGAATTATTTTCAAAAATATTCATCCACAAATCACTTCTGCAAGTAAAAAAGAATAATCCTATATTCACTTAGCCATTCCACAAATCACACCAGAATGAATGGGCATAGACCAATTAAACTGGGCATAGACCAGCATCTTATATCATTTACCAAGGTAAGGTCAAAATGGACATATGGCCTAGATATAAAGAGAGATATTACAAGAAAATTATAGAACATGGAACACATTACATGCATATGCATCCACATATCCATATATATGTGCACATATGTGTACATGTATATTACATCAGATGTATGGATACACAAAGTTTTATGAATAAATGAGAGACAGAGAGAGAAAAGTTAGGTTTAAAATGGATAATTTTGATGATACGAAATTAAGAAGTTTTTGTACAAATAAAAAAAATGTAACCAATAACAATGAAAGCAGAAAATTGGGGGAAAATTTATAGACAGTTTCTCAAATAAAGATCTCATGTCTCAAATATGTAAAGAACTTTATTAAATATATAAGAATATAAGTCATTCCCCAATTGATAAATGGTCAAAGTGTATGAACAGCCATTTTTCCAATGAAGAAATCAAAACAATGTATGGTCACATAAACATGCTCTAAATCATTATTGATTAGAGAAATGCAAACTAAAACAACTCTTAGATATCATTTTATACCTACCAGATTGGCTAAAGTGATGGGAAGGGAAACAGAAAAAATTTGGAGGGGATGTAAAAATTGGGATGCTGATTCATTGTTGGTGGAATTGTGAACTGAGTTAATCATTTTGGAAGGCAATCTGGAATTACTCCAAAAGAGTTATTAAAGTACCTATACCCTTTGACCCAGAAATATCAGTACTTGTTCTATTTCCAAAGATGATTAGGGAAAAGGAAAATAATCCATATGTTCTTAAATATTTATAGCAGCACTCTTTATGGTGTCAAAGAACTTGAAATTGCTGGAATATCTGTCAGTTAAGGAATGGCTGAACAGGTTCTGATATATGATTTTGATGGAATACTATTGTGTTATAAGAAATGATGTGTTCAATGATACTAGGAAAATGTGGAAAGACTTGCATGAAAGGATGAAGAATGAAATAAGCAGAACCAACAGTAACAGTGATATTGTTTTAAGAATGACTTTGAAGGAGTAATTTATTTTGACTGTTATAAATACCAAAATTAACTATAAAGGACATATGAAGAAAATTACATCTACATCCAGAGAAAGAGCTGAAAAGTAGAAGTATGTATAAAATAATTTTACACATATGTGGAGACACATGGCCACACAAACATGTATATGTATACATATATGTATATATACATACACACATGTATGTATGTATCTATGCATTTTGGTCTAATAGTAGCCATCTCTAGGGGGAAAGGAAGGGGAGAGAAGAAAAAAAAGGAAAAAAAAGAAATTTACATTATAAATTTGTTATATATTTAAAAGAAACTGCACTTTATATAAGGTAAATTTGTAGTTTCATGTATAATCATCATTTTTATCATATTATGTTATGGAAAAGCTTATTTTATTCCATAAATTAAAAATAAAATAAATTTTAAAAATTAATGAGATGAAAAGTACTTTTAAGAAAAAGAGAGAGAATATGGGCATTTTGTTCAATATTCATGGACAGACTAGAGAATGGCCAAGAATGCCTTTTATTCCCAAGCCTCTGTAATTTTGAAAGCCACAAGATAGAAAATAACCCATTGGCATCATGGTCTTTCCCATTTGCACAGATTATTTTCATACTTAATGAATTGACACTCAATCTCTTTCTTGGCACCTTTCTCATAATCCTCTTTTTCTCCTATTATTTTTCTCCACAGTAGAATGTTAAACAGAAGATTAGGACTATAGGGAGACTCTTAATAAAAAAAAAGGGGGAGGGTTTTTTTTAAAAGATAGGATTTCCAGGAACTGGCCGACATCCATTGCTTTGCTAATACATGCCTTCATCACAGCTGCAGCCAAGCAGGTGTGTGACTTTAAACAGTGGTATGGCAGTTTAACATGGCTCAAACCAAAATCTGCAGAAGCAAGAAATGTTTTAGAGTCTAATATCTTCACTTTCCCTTGTCTGGTGTTTTTTTTTTTTTTGTTTGTTTTTTTTTTTTGTGGTCAATGTAATGTGTATATATAGTCCTTCAAATGAACGATCTTTCTCTAAATTTACAGACTTAATAAAAAATCACTGTAGGTCACCTTGGCTGAGTTCATATAAACTTGTCCTTGAATGATAAGGGAATACAAATCATTATTGATTTATTGGTCTCTTTCTAGTCTTGGATATAAAAAAGATAGATTCAACTTAATAATATACATGCAATATGTCATAATCTAGTTTGGGATGTTTAAATCTGTCTAGTCACCATGAGGCTGCCATCTGACCATGTGGAGGAGGGATTGTATTTGTTCTACTTCATCTTATATGATAAAGCTAGGAGTAATAGAAGTTGAATCTAGTTAAATTTAGCCTTGATATGAGGTAAGATTCCTCAGAAATGAGAACTTTCTCTTTGGAGATTAGGATAGTCAACTCTTTGCTCTTGGATGTTGTCAAGTAAAGGTTCTATCAACTAATTAACAAGGCACAATGGCTGCATAATGAGAATATTGTAGAAAGGAATCAGGTTCAGATATGTGTTCTATAATCTAGATGGCTTCACTCTTTATTTCCAATTCAGAAATTTTGTGATTCCGAGAATCTCACTGGACATGTCTAATGAAATGAAAGAACATTTGAACTTCTTTTATCAACTCATCTTTATTTTATACCATAAATTAAAAATAAAATAAATTTTAAAAATTAATGAGATGAAAAGTACTTTTAAGAAAAAGAGAGAGAATATGGGCATTTTGTTCAATATTCATGGACAGACTAGAGAATGGCCAAGAATGCCTTTTTCCAAGAGTCCAGTTCTTGGCTGCTATCAAGATTTGGGGACATAGCTGTTTTGTTCTCTTAGTCTTGCCTCCTCACATTGCAGATGATGATGAATCATTCAGGAGATTGTGACTCTTCCAGCACCACACAGGTAGTCAAATACAGAGCTGGAATTTGAACTCAATCCAATGAGTCCAAGTCATTGCTTGTTCCATTGTAGCACACTGCTTCCTTCTTTTCTTCCTTCCAAGATGGGTCATACAATAACCCGTTCTTCTGTCTCTTTAGCTATGAAGTAGACAGACTGGGAACCCTTTGAGAGGAGGGGTACTCTTTTGCCTTTCTTTGTATCCCTGGTACTTCACACAGTGTGTGGCACACAGTAAGGACTTAACAGAATCTCAGAGTTGAGTGGGAGAGCAGAGGTTTTCTAAACCCAAATGCACCTGAACAAACACCCTTTCAAGTAGTCTTCATCTAGACTCTGTTTGACACCAGTCAGTGAGAGGACCTTTCCCATCTCTCTAGACTCCCTATCCTATATTGGACCAGGTCCAATTCTTTGGGAATTTTTTTTGTTTTGTTTTTATATAAAGCCTCAATGTATCTCTTTTCAGTGTCTATTAGTAAACATTTTTTTAGGTCTTTCCTTCCAGGCCAAAATAAAGAAGCTGAATTCATCTTTTAAGTGACAGCTTTTCCAATACTTCAGTCCACCTCTCATTAACCCCATAAATAGTCTCTTCTTTAAGTTAAGGTTCCCCAGTTACTTTAAATAGTCTTTAAATGTTGAAAAGTCTCAAAAACTCTTACTGTAGTGGGGTGGCTAGGTGACACAGTGAATAGAGCACCGGCCCTGGAGTGATGAGGACCCGAGTTCAAATCCGACCTCAGACATGTGCCATGTGACCTTGGGCAAGTCACATAACCCCAATTACCCTACCTTCCCCTCTCCAAAAAAGAAGAAAAGAAAAGAAAACCCTTACCCTGTCCACTCATGCTGGTCAATCTCTCATGTGTAATCTAAAGTTTGTCAATATTCTTCTCACTCACTGGCACCCAGGACTAAACATAGACCTCCAGACATTCTGCTCAAGAAGGAGTGGGGTGGGACTATTGCCTCTTCAGTCTTAAACACTGTGTCTTTTAAATGTAGCCTTGGATCCCATTAGTCTGCCATAGTGCAAAACCCTATAGATCTTCTGTAGATGTATCTGTTTCCATATTTGTAGATACACGATACAAAATCTCATAGTGGGCATACAATATGATTGATATTCACATGTATATTATAAACAGACTTATAAATACACATATATGCAGAGTGCATAGATGTAGATGTACAAAGCACATGTGTGTATATTTGCATATATTGCATGTGTGCATTTGTAAATGTATGTACATGTGTATAGATATATCTATATCTAAAAACAAACACATATATGTAAACATGGATTTCTCCACAGAGGTCTTACTTTAAAGTCTTGTCACTATGTGGAGGTTATCCTAGATCCTTGGAGGCTGTTTTCATCATTCAGCCTTCCAGTGAGGCTTAAGAAAGTCATACAGAGCAGAAAACATTTTGAACACAATCACAATATGAGTGCCTCTTGTCTAAGATACAACAACCTGCAGTAAAAAGAATCTGCTACTTAGTATCAGAAGCTGGCTACTATCTGGGGAGTTATTTTGCCTTTTATGTTCTTGGGGCCAAGCCCAGTGTTTGACACATAGTAGTCATATAATAGATGTTTATCAATTAATTGATTGATTGCTATATCTTTAATGATTTGCAGAGTATATATAAGAAACTCTCAATAAATGCTTGTTGGAATAACTTACTTTGAAATCTTGGAGTCATAATTTATCTCAAGAAAAATTCAACAATATTCAACAATGTGCGCATATATAAAATGAATTCGAAATCAATAACATAACATCTTGGTTTAATATTACATATGTAAGGAAACAAGAAAGAAACTAATGGATCAATTCATCATCATAGTTATTATCAAAGAGCTGCAAACCCTGGTCTCATTTCATTAACAGCACTTAATCTACATTTGGCACAGTTTCCTCACCAATGGGAAATCTGACAAAGATTAAAATGGACCAATAGCACTGTTTTTCTTTTCAAATACACTTTCACTATTCACAAATGAGTTTATCTAAAAATCACAAACCTTATCTGTGCTAACTTCTACTTGTGCTTTATTTCCCATACATGTTGTAAATGAACAAAGCCTGTTCCTAAATTTTCTAACCTCTTCTAAAGGTGAACACTCCAGGGAAAATAATTGGATCTCATTTTACCTCCTTTACAGGATGGCCTCCTCATTTGGAATTCTCACCAAGAGCTTCTCACATTAACATGTGCTTCTTTGGGAGGCGCCCTAAACACAAAATGAAATCAAAGAAGGAAGTCTTATATCTGGGTGGAGAGAACCTCAAATCATTGTAATGTGTTACCGTTGAGAAAAGAAAATGCATTTCCCGTAATTGTTCTTTTTCCATTCTACTCCCTTCCCAAGGAAACCCAGCCAAATGCATATATATTCATATTCATATTCATATTCATATTCATATTCATATACATACAATACATATATACATACATGTACATATACACATACACAAACACATACATGTATACATGTACACGCATGCATAAATATATTATGTGTATATGTATATACATACATACATACATACATACATACATACACACATGCACACACATATACATTCCTTCAGAGGGAAATTTGGTCCCATGATGATTCTCAGTCTAATTTTAGAGACTAAATGATAGCTGTCATGGTGTGAGGTTGGGGGTGGGTTTTCTGACATGTTGCCTTCCTTGCTTAAAACAAAAAAAAATGCTCATAGTTGACGATGACAAGAGGCCATTTGACTGACATAAGCTGACTAACATAAAGTCATCATTGCTGTGAGGTGTCTTTAATTGATAGTAACACTGGGATTTTGTAGAATGCATTCCCTTGGCCGGGAATTTGCATATATTTTTTAATTTGGTTCTTATAACAGATGGCTTCCGCAATGGTTTTCTTAGTTGCATTCCCTCTTAAATCAGCTCTCCCCTGAAGTACTTTTCCTGTCCCTCATCATATTGAGTAGGTGACCCTCCATTCTTGGAGGCTGTGTTTGTAGAACATGTGCTCTGGATGGAAGGGTCTATGATGTTGTGAAGGGAAACATATTGATGAGCTAGGTGACTGTGATTTGAGAATCTACGTGCAGAAGGATCTGCTACTCTCAGAGCCTGGGCCACTGGTGGATCATTGGTTTTGTGCACCAGAACTCATGAAACAACATCTGTGAAGGAACTGAGATCTGTATTGGTGCTACAAACTTCCAGCCAACTAGAATCACAGATCTTGTGAGGGATTGTCTAATTAATGAAATCACCAGCATGATGAAGAGTACCAGTTTTAACCAATCAACAGGTTTTTCCCCATTATTTTATAGGAGTTGGTATAGAGTAGAATAGTTGGTCAGTTACATGGATTAAATAATATATTGTATTGATGTCTCATATTTTACGGTCATTTGCTGCCTCTTTTTCCCATTTTGCCATCTTTTGTAATGGAAAGGAGCAGAATCTAATCAAAATCAATAGGAAAAATGATGGCATATGCAATATTTGGCTATTGTACCAAGAGGAAGAATGTAAGTACCATGAGACCAATGTGGTTTCCCACCTGTTTCATGAGATCAATATGAGTTTTTGGAATTAATCTGAATTTTTCTTTCTTTTAGTGCTGTTTTTATTATTATATTACAATATTAGAATATATGATAGATTATAATATTGCAATATTATAATACAACTCTCCTCATTCTCTTCACTTCACATCAGTTCAAACAAATCTTCCTAGGTTTCACTGATCCCTCTTATTCATTTTTTTCTTAGAGCAAAATAGATATCCCTCACAATCATATATCACAATTTGTTCAGTTATTTCCTGATCCCTAAGCACCACCTGCTTCAATTTTACAAATGAGAAAAGTAAATATCAGAAAGGTTCAGTGACTTGTTCAAAGTCACATACATGCAAATAATGGACCAGGAATTTGAACTCTGCTCCTATGGATTACAGCTTGTGTTAATTCTATTGCCCCATGCTGCTTCCCATTTCATTCCAGTTTTGCTATATATATTTATTTCTACACTGCTCCAAATATTTGAGTGTATTAAGGACTTTTCTCTCTGCCGTTAGCCTTGCCCAGTAGCAGCTTTGCTGGTTCAGAGGGCATGATGTTGCTTTTGACAGACATCAAGATTTAATATTGATTTTCCTAAGTCTCAGTTCTTTTTCTTCCGTATCTTGCAAATATACCAGGCAGCTGAGAAAAGTAAAACATAGGCATCATTACAAGGCATGATTTTCTACATTTGCACAGAATGTATCATTTATGCCTAAAGTTCCCTCCTTCCCTACTTCTGCCTTACAGAATCCCTAGTTCTTTTAAACGCACAGTGCAAGTGTCACCTCCTAAATGAGATCTTTCCTGATTCCTGTGAATCCCTATCAATGTAAGGGTTATTTCTCAAGGAGAATTTAAACCTCTCGAAGGGAAGGAATTTGTTTTTATGTCTTTATACTCTCACCAGCTGGCCTAATACATGAAAAGAAATGTAGAATCCAAAGCAAACATTCCCCATTTACAGTATTGTCTTTAATTCAGAAAGCTTCATTTTAGGAAGGATTTGAGGAGCATATTTATATAAGGTCACACACTTTATTCGGAAGGATCAGCTAAAGGAATTGAGAATACTTAGCTGTGGGAAGACTTAGAGAAGATATGATATTTGTCTTCAATTTTTGAAAGGCTTTATTTAAAGAAAGATTCATCATATTTCCTTTGTTTCAAAACTCAGAACTAGGAACAATTGTTTCAAGTTACACAGTGATAATTTTGGGGAAAATATAAGGAAGTAAACCAAACTTAATCATGATGAAAATTAAGGAATGGGCAAAGTAGAGAGATAATCAGCTGCCCCATCACTGGGGCTCTCTTAGTGGAGTTTGGATATTCATTAATAGAAATGGGTAGAGGAAAATCATCATTTGGACAGGTGTTAAACTCTGGGGTCATAAGATTTGGCCGTTCAATTCAGTTAAACATAACTCAGTTCAACAAACTTTAACTAACTGTCCAAAATGTTCAGGGAACCATGTGTGCCAAGAAGGCACTGGGATAGATACAAAGAGATACAATACAGACCCTGCTCTTACAGAGCTTACTGTCAGAACTGGGGATGGAACACATAGGAGAATGAGATAGGTACAACGAAGTCCAAGGAAAGCATTATGGGAAAATTCCCCTGACTGTGGGTATGATTATATAACTCCTCGAATACCCAACTCCCGCTTAATAAAATGTAGTCCCTCCCTGTTGCCTCAAAGATCAAATATAAACTCCTTTGTTTGACATTTACATCTCTTACCATCCTGACCTTTTCTAACTCTTTCAGTCTAACACTTTACTACCCTCTTCAAACCCTTAAATCCAGCCCAAGTGGTTTACTCATTCCTCATATGTGAAAATCAATCTCCCATCTCTATTCTTTTGCATTTGATGTCTCTAAGACCTGGAATGTAATCCTTCCTCTCTTCCACATCTTAGAATTCTTGTTTTCCTTCCAGACTTATCAAGTCAAGTGCTAGCTTCTGAATGAAACATTTTCTGATGCTTTAAGTGACTAATGTCTTCTCCCCACAGTTACCTTGCATAGATTTTGAATATACATAC
Source organism: Pseudochirops corinnae (assembly GCA_028646515.1). Taxonomy (NCBI): domain Eukaryota; kingdom Metazoa; phylum Chordata; class Mammalia; order Diprotodontia; family Pseudocheiridae; genus Pseudochirops; species Pseudochirops corinnae. The sequence continues at coordinate 10,022,289 of CM053590.1, read as the reverse complement.
ATATACACATAAATTTGTACACATGATATATGTAGATATATACATGTTGATGTGTATATGCACAAATATATATGTGTGTGTATATATGCACGTGTGCGCACACACACACACACACACACACACTTCTTGTTTACCTCAGTGGAAGGTAAACTTCTTGAGGACAAGGACTTTTTCACTTGTATCATCATATACCCAGCACTTAGCACTGTGCCTGGCACACAGTAGGTGTTTAATACATATTACTTGTTTGATAAAAATCATTTTTACCTGGAGAAGAGAGAATCTGAGAAGCTCCAAAAAGGAGACAGAACCTAAGTCAGCCCTCAGAGGAAAATCAGGAACCACTAGAGGAAATGGTAGGAAATATGGAGCTGGGATGACAGTGGATGGATCCATTCCATCATTTCCATCATTGGTTTTCCTTGGAATAATATGGTATCAGGGGCTCCATTATGAAGAACACACAATTAATTATGCTCTACTAATCTTCCCTTTTCATCCATGATGCCAAGCCATTATAAATCTATTGAGTGAACCCAGCATATATACTGAGTGTGGTGATGTAAATATCCAAATTCATATGGAGTGAACAGAAATCTCACTTTGCAGTCAGAAGGATCACAGAGTTGGGAGTTCAGAGCAACCTCACACAAAATCTAAGCCAATTTATGTCCTAACTGCAACTTACTACCTGCACAAAATTAAGCAAGTAATTTTATCTTTTAGAATCTACAAAACAGAGGTGTTGGCCTAGATTCCTACAATTCCTTCTAACTCTGAACCTTTTATCTACCTCACTGGATGCTTTGTCAATGTCATAGCATTTCAAAACATTTTTTTTTTCATGCAGCACTAACACCAATGTGGGTTTATAGAATCTAGTTCCTAGATGATTCCTGATGGCTTCATTATTACAAATAAATATCTTAGGATGAAGGTGTTACTTACACAAACTGTGGCCACTCAACTGTATGTGATAGTGTGCTTTATAAGAGGATGAGCAGTGACTCTGAAGAGTTGGGAACCTGCCTTGACTATTAGCTAGACTTTTGCCAGGTCCTGCATGCAGTCAGATGGAAGTATTAAAACACATTTTCACCTCAGAAAGTTCCATGTCAACAGGCAGGATCAGACAAGGGGGCAGAGGCAGCGAGGCAGTTCAGTAGATGAAGACCTGTACCTGTTGTCAGGTAGACCTGAGTTGAAATGTAGCCTCAGATACTTTCTAATTCTATGACCCTGAATAAGTCACTCAACCTCTATCCGCCTTAGTTTTTTCCTCTGTAACATGGGGATAATAATGGCCCCTTGCTCTCAGTGATTGTGAGGTGAAGAAATGAGATATTTGTAAAGAACACTGTAAACTCTAAAGCCCTATAATATTGTTTGTTATGTTATGTTATGTTAACAATCATAACAATATGATTGTTAATCATCTTCATCATCGTCGTTGTCGTCAAGAAGAAGAAACCGTGAGGATTTGCGGGATGCAATAATGTCTCCATCTCCTTTTCTCCATGCATCTGAGGAGGAATTTATATGATCTTCTCAAGCAGCTGTAGATAAGGTGCCAAGAGGAATATGGCATTTAAAGTGCATTGTGTATGTGGTTTGATTGTTGAATTTTACTATCTTTTACTTTGCAATGTAAAATTGTCGAGGACTTTCTGGTTGTCTTATTTTTGTTGTGGTTGTATCCTGCAAACACCATCATGCACCATTTTATAATTTTTTTTGCTCTGTCCTGTCTTATGAAATCAAGGAACCATAAATTATGATGCTTAAAAAAGGAAAGTTATCCTTGAATGAACTGTTCCTATATTTTAAAGGAAACCAAGCAAACTATTCCTTTTCAGCCTCTACATTCTCAAAACAAATCAAAAATCAGCTTCTTGACAAAAATCACTTAAAATCAATTTATTCTTCCTTGCTAGTCCTTGAGGTTTTTTGGCCACATCTTACATCTACAGGCCAGTGACCTGAATTCTGAATATGAGCTAAGAATATTACCTTGTAACCCAAGTCACCCATAACCTCACCACCACCCCCTCTCTGCCCTTGCCCACCCATTAGTCTTTTAAGTCAGGGGCTAATAGCAGGACTCCAGTCCTAGTATGAGTTTCAGTGGGATTTGGAAAAATCCTTTAAATAGATTTTTATTGGTTTTTAAGAACAAGGTTATTCTGTGTTAATAATGGGCATGCACTGGGCTTTAGATAATTGCTTTATGTAACTGAAAGTTTTGGCTTTCAGCTAAATAAACAGTGTATGTGTTCACAGGTGTATCGTCCTCCAGGGCGTTTGGCTTTTAGGGGTGGCAGCTGCTGCCAAGGTGTTGCTGATACAGCCCGGGGTCTAATTTATTGGAAACAGGTGCTGGCTTATGATGAAGATAGACAGGAAACGAAAGCAGACAACATGTTTAACCACCATTAAAAGGTTCAGGTTCAGAGAGACAATATGTCTGAGATGTTTGGGGGATGTTGCCAGCATCTCAGCATTCGTCAGAAGGTTCCTGCAAATCACCAGAAGGGAGAGATTGGACATGACTCTCAAGCAGCCCTGGTTAATGAGGGCCTGCTGTGCCATGTCCAGGCTTAATTGATTACATGAAAAGTTTGGTTTGGGAAAGGCTAACAAAAATTGGAAAATACTTTCTGAAGCTAATTGTTAAAAATTGCTTTCAAATGAGGTAATAACAGTGACCCTGGATGGGCTTATAACACTGAACCCTAAGAGGCTGGCCACTGATGGTGGCATAGAGATGTCACTATCCCTTGGTAAAAGACCCTTGTGACTAACTGAACATTGGCATTTAAGACTCACCAGCCCTGGCCAGGGTCTGGAAACCATAGGAAAATCTTGAATAAAAGATGCAAAGAGATTGATCCTTTATACCTTGTGGAATTTGCCCTATGAGCTTTCTCTCCATCTGTAAGTCCATCCATCCAAACATCCATCCATCCATCCATCCATCCATCCATCCGTCTATCTATCTATCTATCTATCTATCTATCTATCTATCTATCTATCTGTCTGTCTGTCTATCTATTTATCTGTATATTTACTGGACATATATACATGTCCAAAAGATGAAACACTCATAAAGTACTTACCATGTGCCTGATCCTATGCCATAATTATAATTAGGTTATTATATTATTAAATATACTGCAATGTATTTACTTTCTGTTCTGCATAGGGTCACACATATCTGTGTATATCCATATATCTATCTATCCACATCTATATCAGTGCTTCTCAACCTTCCTAATGCCACGACTCTGTAATACTCGTATGTGGGCGTATCTGCATGTGGGCGGACTCACCTGGATATGGATAGGGGAGCGATGTCTCAGTTCCTAAGACCATCAGAAATATGGTTTTCCATATGGTCTTAGGTGATCCCTGTGACCCCTGTGAAAGGGTCATTCGACCCCCAAAGGGGTTGTGACCCACAGGCTGAGAACCACTGATCTATATATATGTGAATCTATATGTATATATGTAATCCCATGATTTCCATCAGTGTGCAAGTATTCTGTCAGGGAAATTTAGTCTATTAATAAAGAATAACTCACTTATCTTAGAGATTTTCCTGGGATGCTGATTGTTTAAGTGACTTGTCCAAGGTTACATAGCTGTATATGTGGGACAAGGCATAGACTGATGTTTTTCTCTCCTCATCCCTTTGCTCACTATGCTAGGTTGTCACTCATACTGTTATATTTTGATATATATGTGTAAGTACAAGTCTATGTGTTATATTCATACATATACAGAGAGAGACTGACAGAAACAGAGAAAGAGAGAGAGTGGGGGAGAGAGAGACAAAGACACAGAGAGAGACAGAGACAGAGACAGGGATATAATGTCATGTTTTGGGCACCATATAGACCTCAGTTATAGTGAGGTGTGTGATGATTAAACAGGAGTCCTCCTTCCTTGACATGCCCTCATGATTCCAACTTGACTCAGTCATCTGCTTCCTCAACTTTCCTTTCAGTGAATTAAGAAGAAATATCAAGTCAAAGTGCCTAGTCTTTACTTAGCCTGCAAACCAGTGTTTGTATATTTTCCCAAGTAATTTGTAGTGTCGTTTGTGCGCCATCTAATACACATAGGCAGTAAATATGCATATGGAATATCTTTGGAGGACTTGTTAGAAGTGCGTGCATGGTTTTTCAACCTCAAAAATTTAAATATCTTGGCCATTTACATTTTTAAAAAGTCCCCAAAGGCACTCGACCACATTATGGACTAATGGCCTGCCAAATTTCATTTTTGGAAAAAGAATCCCCGTTTGAGTTACAATGTATGAGTGTAAAAAACAACTGAAACAACAAAATTCAGTGCAGAAAAAAGGGAAAAGGTGACCCCAGGCGCCAACCCTGTGTGCCCAAAAATGTTGACAAAACTTTAGACCAACCCCAGCGGGCATGCACAGTTTAATATCTGCTTTATATGAAGAATCATTGACAATCGAATGCTGGCATGACTCTGAAAGAATTTAATGTAGTAGAGAGAAACTTGTGCATTACCATTTCTAATCTATACCAGCCTTCTTTCTCCTTTCTCAAAGAGCAAGTGACTGACAGGGCTGAAAAAAGCAAATTCTGGTGGAGCAGCCAAGGCAGCTGCATTTATTTCCCTCCCCACAACCCCATCGCTGGGCCTGCAAGGCTAGGTAAGCAGGAATTTCGTTTGCATGCTGCTTCAAGTCTTCAACAGAGGGTTAGCACAGGAAAGCAAAGAGCTGGTGTAAAAATAAACCTTTTATTAAAAAAAATTATAGCACCTTTATTTAGGGGGAGACTCACTCAAATAAATACACAGTTAACAAACTTAGGTAATGAATAATAACATATACTACCAAGTGATGAAATGGATTCCCACAAAACAAGTGGTGAAATCTGATGATTGATTATCAAGCCCAGAGGACAAATAAACCTTTTCCAATTAGGGCTCAGACTTGGTGATGAGGCAGTCTTCACTCGGACCCAAGGAGCAATGCAGCAGATTGTGCACCCTCTTTACGAAGAGAAGACAAACTAAAGCTTTGACTTGGGGAGGACCAAAGTGAGGGACTGAATGGCTCATTGTTTCAGCGTATGCATCCTGAGGCTGCTGGCAGAGTGGACATAAAGGAACCCTAATATTTAGTGTAGAAATAGTACTACTCTTTGGGAGTTGATGGATTATCTGGGTCATCTTGGACCCATGTGGTTAAACACCACAAAAGACCATCTCAAATTAAATAAGAGGGAATCAAAATGAGCTTAGGTTTCTTAAGGTGGCTCCTTGCCAGTATGCCAAAGAATACTAACCATTCAGAGCTTCATATGTTCAAGATTTGGTTCACATCGTCATCCTTCTTGAGTCAATGAGGATATCTCTGTGAGAGTTTCATGTTGACTTTGGAAGGGACATGACTTAATATTTGTAAACAGCAGTCATCTGTCGGCTCTGTAGCAAAATTACGGGAGCAAGGGAGTAATGTAGAGGCTGAGACAACTGCATGCCTACAAATTCACCATCACATAATTTGGCAAGAACATTACCTTTTTGATTCTATGGAAGGAAGGTCTGTCCAAAAGTCCTATGAACACAACTTTGTAGGATGATTTCTTCATTCAGGATCCTGAAATATTGACATCTCTATTGAAATTATTGTGCTTGTTATAGATACACTGGGGTAACCAGGAAGGGAAACTCTCATAATCTCTTCGTCCTTGTGCCCTTGGCCTGTCTCCAGTAACAGTATCCCTGTTAAATTCTCTTTTCAGAATTTCATGCCTCTGCTCAGAAGGCTAGGGAAAGGGGATCTATGAAAAATGCTCTAACCCACTAATGATTGGAGAAAATGCAAATTGAAATAACTCCAACGTTCTATATCGCACCCATCAGATTTTATAAGCTGACAAAAAGTGAAAATGATGAATATTGGCTGGGCTGTGAGAAAGCAGGTACATTAATGTACTGCTCGTGGAGCTGTTAACAATGTTATTCATTCTGTAAAGCAATTTTTAAATGTGCCCCCAAAGTCACTAAAATGTGACTCAGCAATGTCAATTGGCAATAATACTAGGTCTTTCCCCAAAGACATCAAATAGAGAGGGAAAGGAACAATAATCACCAAAACAGTCATAGCAGCTCTTTCTTGTGATGGGAAAGAACTGGAAACTGATGGGGAGTGATGGGAGAACAGCTGAACAGATTATAGCATGTGAAAGTGATGGAGTAACATTGTTCCATAAGAAATAATAAAAGGTACGATTTCTGAAAAATCTGGATATACTTGTATCCCAAAGTGATACAGCATGAAATAAACAGAACCAGGAAAATAATTTATACTCTTAACAATGGCGTTAGGAAAAATATGCAGCTTCCAAGACTTAAAAAAGTCTTATCAACACAATGACTACCATGATTACAGAGGGTTGAGAATGAAGGATGTTACCCACCAGTATCCATAATGAAACACATTTTCGGATATGGACAATGAGAGGATTTATTTTGCTTTACTGTCCAGGTTTGCTACAATAGTTTACTCTTTGTCTTTTTTTTTTTCCTCAGTGCGGAATAGAGATAGGAGTTGGAAAGAAAATACTTTAAACTGGAAAAAAATTGTTAACTGAAAAACTTATTTGAAACATTCATATGAAAGACAAAATTTGCCTCAGCTGGGATCTTTTGGAAAATGATAGGTAGATATGTACAGACTTAGCTCTCCAGATTTTTTTTCTTATTCTCAACTGATTTTATTTGTGATTTTAACAATATTTATTTAGTATGTTTTCCGTAATTCATGGAAAAATGATTTTAACATTAGGTTTTAGGTTTTGAGTTCCATATTATTTCCCTCTCCTCTGCCCTCCACCCATTGAGAAAGTAAGCAAATTGATGCAGGTTGTATGTGTAGTCATGCAAAACAAATCCTCATTTTAGTCATGTTATAGAAGAAAACCTGAACAAAAAAACCCTAGAAAAATAAAAGTAAAAAAGTATGCCTCAATCTGTATTCAGTTTTCATCATTTCTTTCTCTGGAGATGGATAGCATTTTTCATCACAAATCCTTCAGATTTGTCTTGGATTATTGTATCGCTGAGAATAGCTGAGTCATTCACAGTTGATCATTTTACAATATTGCTGTTACTATGTATGCTTTCCTGGTTCTATTCATTTCACTTTGCTTCAGTTTATGTAAGTCTTTCCTAGTTTTTTTTTTTTTTCTTAAAGCATCCTGCTCATCATTTCTTACGGCACAATAACATTCCATTGCAATACCATAAATTCTTCACTCATCCTCCAATTGATGGGCATTCCCTCAATGTCAAAATCTTTGCCTCCAAAAAACAGGTCCTATAAATATTTCTATACATATAAGTCATTTTCCCCCCTTTTTTTCTAAAATATCTTTTGGGTTAGAGAATTAGTAGTGGTATTGCTGGGTCAAAGGGTATGCACAGTTTTATAGCCCTTTGGTCATAGTTAAAAAAATGTTCTATATAATAGTTAAATTATTTTCACAGTTCCACTAACAGTGCATCAGTATCTCAATTATCCCGTATCCACTCCTATTCAAAATTTTTAAAAAATGTATACATAGCACACTTTTAGGTTTAATCTACACCATTTACATTTTCCATATCATTGTTACTCAGATCAAATACAAAATCTTGTTTGTCATTTAAAGTTATTTATCACCTAGTCTTCTCACCTCCCACACCATTCCAGTCTTCTTGCATCTTATACTCTCCAATATACTGCTAGATCTAGTGACGTTCGCCTCCTGGCTGTTTGGTGAACAAGACACTAGAAGCCATGACATGGAATGTTGTCCAAGTATTGCCTATCTCCTCCCACAAATCCTTTATTAGAGCTCCAATCCAATGTTATGAGGTAGGGGGTGAATTCTTCTGGATCTCTTATCACATAGACATCAGGATATGATTCAAGGTATCTGCTCTTTTTCATGCATTGGTAACTTACCCCTTCCTCCCAGTTATGCATTTCTAGGATAATGTCATTGAAAAGCATTTAATATTTATTGTAATTACAAATCATTTCACTTGCTAGTGAGAAAGTCCTTCTATCATATTAAAATTCTTGCAATCCATGTTACTTGAGTCCTATTGAAATTAAAATAAGGATTATTTAATAAATTACAGGATTTTGTTATTGTTTGAACTTTTTTCCACTCAAGCCAATGGCAGTTTGCTCTACACTTTACTTAATTAACTGGCATTTAAAAATTGCCTTATGTGAAAATTCATCACCCCCAAAATAACATGATAATGAGTGAGGTTATGATATTAATCATGCAATTAATGAGCATTTCTTAAGCTCCTACTATAGGCCAGACACTGTCTTAAGACTAGGGGGTATAAAGAAAAAAATGAAACTCCTTTCCATCAAGGATCTTCCATTGTGTGATGTGAGACGAAATCTATACATATAAGTTATAGCAGCACAGCCCTCAATTCAAATACTTCACTGACATTAATTTTACTTTCTTCAGTAAAATCAATCTAAAATCCTTTTTGTTGTTATTAAGTAATGTCTGATACTTCATGACCCTATTTAGGGTTTTCTTGGCAAAGATACTGAAGTGTTTTGCCATTTCTTTTTTTCCAGCTCATTCTACAGATGAGAAAACTGAGGCAAACAGGGTGAAGTCATTTTCCCAGGGTCACATAGCTGTTAAGTATTTGAGGTCAGATTCCAACTCAGAAAGAGGTCTATTTTAAGGTTCAAATGAGAAAATGTATGGGGAAAACTCAGAAAACTTTCTAGTACTCTTCATCTATACTAATATTGAATAAAAATCCTTCCATTTTTTTGTACGCTAGTCATTTGAAGTAACTAGGTGGCGCAATGTATAGAAAATAAGATTTAGAATTGGGTATACCTGAGCTCAGATCAGGCCTCAGTCACTGATGAGCTTTGTGACCCTGAACAAATATTGTCATCTTCTCTTTCCCTCTGTTCTTTTTCAGTAAAATGCAGTTAGCAATAGTATCCAAATAACACCTAGTTTATTGTAAGGTTCTAGTGACATAACATATGGACTTTAAGCTTCATAAAGCTTAAAGCTCCCTAAAAAGTGCTCGCAATTCTTCTCATATCTTCTCATAACAAACCTGCTGTAACCCAATAGGAGCCAATAAATGCTTGTGCCATGGGTACAATAGATGTGAAGAAGACAGATGGGAGCACTGAGGCACAGAGAAGCAGCAGCTTGCTAAAGTTCCCCAGGCAGGACACTGACAGCACTAGGAAGAGCCCAGGAGTAGAATAAACCTAGGCAAATGGATTTTCCTTGAGGGAACCATGTGTGATAGAGTAGGTGTGTTTGCTCAATGGTCTTTCTGATCAGGGCTGGGTTCAAATTGCAAAGCGATCTACTCTCTGTGCTTAAAGAGTTTGAGATGTTTACATGAAGGATCCAAAGGGAGGCCCTGATGGAAATCCATAGTCTGGAAGTCCATTCCCAGCAGGCCCACAGGGTTGACATGGAGCCACCACTGTCATGGCTGCTGATATTCTGGGACGTTTTGTGGTGGGTGCTGACAACAATTTGCTAGTTTTTGAGAAGTTATTGGCAGTGCTTTGGTGCATCTCCTAGGATGGTCTTGTGCAAAACACCTATATTCAGGGGCAGGACTAAAACCAAAAATGAGTGACCATCAAGTCAATGATGAGTTTTAATCAGATATGTGCACTGGACATGCAAGGACATGCTCCTGTACAGAAGATTACAAGGGAAAACAGAAACACCATCAAACTCCCTTAATCATGTGCATGCGACGTGACACTTTGTCTTCCTTGTTCTCTTGCAGAAAAGTTATCAGTAGCCAAGCACTGCTCACCCCCCCCCCCCCCAAGTTATTTCCCCCAGGTAAATGATCATCTTTGAGGTTAATAACAATTTCCAGCATTTATGTAACATTAAGATTTATAGATAACTTTACAGATAGAAATTATACATACATATATATGCATACATATATGTATATATGAGAGAGGGAGAAAGGGAGGGAGGGAGAGAGAAAGAGAAAGAGGGAAGGAGGGAGGGGAGAGATTATTAAGCTCTTACTATGTTTCAGACACTGTGCTAGGTATACAAATTTAATAAGAGAAGAAGTTTTCTATTCTTTTTTTTTTTCATTTCCAGTTTATTGGTATGTTTTGTTTTTACATTCTATATGTCTACAAATTTCTCTTGCTTCATTAGAGGCTTCTTATTCTAAAGCAAAAGAGTTAATATTAATAATACAGTAACTTCATCTGAAAGATCATGCAATATTTTACATCTATATCCCTGCTCAACTTGTTTTTTAAATGAACAGAAATCTTTTCTCTGTTGTACCCCTACACCATTTTATTTTTTTCTTTTTACATTTATTTATTTTTAGTTTACAACATTCCATTCCACCAGTTTTTGAGTTCCAAATTTTCTCCCCCTCTCTTTCCTTCCCCTAAGACAGCATGTAATCTGATATAGGTTCTACATATGCCTTCACTTTAAACATATTTTCACAATAGTCAAGTTGCAAAGAACAATTATAACCAATGGAATAAACCATGAGAAAGAAGAAGCAAAACAAAATAAAGGGGCAAATAGTTTGTTTCAATCTGCATTCGGACTCCATAATTCTTTCTCTGGATGTGGATAGCCTTTTCCACCATGAATCTTTTGGAGTTGTCTTTGAACCTTACATTGCTGAGAAGATCCCAGTCTATCAAAGTGAATCATCACAGATACATTGTGTCTATAATTGTGTACAATGTTCCCTGGTTCTGCTCCCCTCACTTAGCATCAGTTTATATAGGTCTTTCCAGGTTATTATGAAGTCCATCTGCTCCTCATTTCTTACAGCACAATAGTGGTTCATTACATTCATATATATACATACATATATATGTATGTATATATGTGTGTGTATGTGTGTATATATATATATACGTATATATGTATATATGTATGTATGTGTATGTATGTATACACACACACACACCACAAATTGTTTAAATTGTTTAGCCATTCCCTAATTGATGAGAATCTCTTTTATTTCTAGTTCTTTGCCACCACAAAAAAAGAGGTGTTTAAATATTTTTGTACATACAAGTCTTTTTCCACTTGTATGATCTCTTTGGGACACAATCTTAGCAGTGATATTGCTGAGTAAAAGGGTACATACATTTTTATAGCCCTTTGGGCATAGTTCCAAAATGCTCCCCAGAATGGTTGAATCAGTTCACAACTCCACCAACAATTCATCAGTGTTCCAATTTTCCTACATTTTCTCCAGCATTTATAATTTTCCTGTTTTGTCATGTTAATCAATCTGGCTGGTGAGATATGGTACCTAAGAGTTCTTTTGATTTCATTTCTCTAATCAAAAGTTATTTAGAGAATTTTAAAAACTGATTATAGATATATTTAATTTCTTCCTCTGAAAACAACCTGTTCATATCCTTTGACCATTTATCAATTAGGGAATGGCTTGCATTCTCATAAATTTGACTCATTTCTCTGTATATTTTAGAAATAAGGCCTTTATCAGAGACACTGGTTATAAAAATTCATTCCCAGTTTTCTGCTTCCCTCCTAATCTTTGTTGCCATTGACTTTTTTTGTACAAAAACTTTTCAATTTAATGTAATCAAAATTATCCATTTTGCATTTTGTAATGCTCTCTATCTCTTGTTTGGTCATTAATTCCTCCCTTCTGCATAAATCTGACAGGTAAACTATTCCTTGAAGTTTTCTATTCTTAACGACTTTACATTCTAATAGGGAACTTGGAACATAAAAGTGCATTAGAAAGCTGGGACAAAGCTGCTTGTGATGAAGTGGAGCAATTTGGAGAGTGAGTTTAGCTGGGAATTGAGTGAGGCGAGTATAACTGGGGCTCAATATGATTTGTCAAATTTAGAGGAATGCAAGCCATTCCCCAAATGGTAAATGATGAAATTACATGAACAGACAGTTTTCAAACAAAGAAATCAAAGCTATCTTTAGTCATATGACCAAATGTTCTAAATCACTATTGATTAGAGAAATGAAAATTAAAATATCTGACACCTATCAGATCAGCTAATTTGACAAGAAAGGAAAATAACAAATATTAAAGGGGATATGGGAAAACTGGGACACTAATCCACTGTAGGTGGAGTTGTGAACTGATCCAACCATTGTTGAGAGCAATATGGAACTATTCACAAAGGGTTATAAAACCATGCAGACCCTTTGATCCAGCAATAGCCCTAATAGGTTTATATTCCAGAGTTATCCAAAAAAGAGAAAGGGACCTATTTTTACAAAACAAAATTATAGCAGCCCTTTTGTGATGGCTAATAATTGGAACTTAAGGGCATGCCCATCAATTGAGGAATAACTGAACCAAGTTGTGGTATATGATTGCAATGAAATATTATTGTTCTTTAAGAAATTATGAGCAGGACAATTTCAGAAAAAAAACCTAGAAAAACATACATGCACTGATGCAGAATGAAATGAGCAGAATCTTCGCACATAGTAATAGCAATATTGTAGAAGGATCAACTGAATGACTTAGTTATTCTCAGCAATACAATAATCCAAGACAACTCTGAAGGACTCATAATGAAAGAGGTTTTATACAATTGCATATGTATAACCTACAGCTGTTTGCTTGCCATCTCAGAGAGGGAGGGAAAGAGGAAGGGAAGGATAGAATCTAGAACTCAAACTTTTAATAAAGATGTTAAAATTAGAAAAAAAAGAAATTCATGGAGGCAGTGCGTCTGTGCTGCCTTGGGAATCTCCCTGATCCCTCCCCCCCCCCCCCCCCCCAAAAAGGTTTCTCACACGAATATTTTCAAAGAAACTTCCTAACAAGCTGGAGATTTAAGAGGAGTGATTTTCCCAAGTGCCTGCTAACTTATGAGAATTATGAAAGGTGTAAAATGGCCTCTTTTAAAGACAAGTTCAGAGTAAAAACCAGTATCAAATGGGCATTCTATACCTCTGAGATGCGCTCTTAAATTAAATACTTGTAACACACCCCGGCACTGGTAGCTTATGGAGGTGGGTGGGTGGGTGCACTCCTTCATCATTCCCTCTTTTCAAAATCCTTTGGTTACTTTGAGGCTCAGATCAAGTTCTACCTCCTCCAAGAGGCTTCCCCTGTCATTAAGTGCCCCTCTTCCCTAAATGACACAGTCTATGTTTTGAAGTCACTTGTGTTTTCTGTCCCCTCCCTCTCTTCCTCTTGGCCACATCTGCTAGAGTGCAAACTCCTTGAAGTCAGGGACCCTGTTTGTTTAGACTTTGGTCTTCACTTCCTCAGAACCTGGTATCAGGCCTGACCATGCTTAATTAGCTCTAGGTATAATGAATTGAACTGTCTCTTCATGGGTGAGACCTTCATTTTCATGTGGCATACTCATGCCTCAAAAATAAGCCTCCATCAAGCACTTACTTTAAGCCAAAGACTTTGCTAAGCATTGGGAATACAAAGATAAGCATCAGGCATACAAAAAAGGAACACAACTGTACTTGCCCTCAAGGAGCTTACATCTCTAATGAGGAAGGCAATGCATAACCAAATAGGTACATAGAGGATTCATCCAAAGTAATTCGGGGTTATTTTCAATGGGGAGATTTTAGCAGCCAAGGGGCTCTGGGAACAGTCTTCTGTTGTTGTTCTTCAGTCATTTTTCAGTTGGGTCCTGCTCTTTGTGACCCCATTGGGGGTTTGCTTGGCAGAGATATTGAAGTGGTTTGTCATTGTTTTTTTCTCCGGTTCATTTTACAGATGAGGAAACTGAGGCAAACAGGGTTAAATGACTTGCCCAGTGTGGCACAGCTAGTTAGTGTTTGTAGCTGGATTTGAATTCAAGGAAGACGAGTCTTCCTGACTCTACATCCAGCACTCTATCCACTGTGCCACTCAGCTGCTCCATGGTCTTCAGTAAAAGGCTGCCTTTGGGCTCTCTTTAAGGAAGCTAGAGATAATTGGAAGAGAGTATCACTATCTAGAGCCCTAGCTGTAATCCTTTCGAAGAGATTATGGTGGGCCCAGAGAATCATGGGACTGACAATGAGGCCCCACCAACTCCTGGACTATATGGCCTGATGCATCTGTAGCCCTAGAACAATCCTGGGTACACAATTCATAAATGCTTCTTTATGGGTTGCTGTCAAATGGCCAACCTTTGAAAAAGAAGCCCCCAGATCTAGATTCCCTGGTCTACCCAGTGCTGCACATTTTTACTGAAAGCATGAGAACTGGCAGGATCAGGAGAATGATTCCCATACCGTTTCTCGGTGATACTCCTAGGCCCTTGGAAGTGTTATCCAGTAATCACTCATCAGTCTGCACTCCACCCCTGTGAAATCCTGAAGTTCCTTGTCAATGGAAGTGGCTCTAATGTCTCCTAGTTTGCTGGACTAGATAATGAGGCTGAGCAATATTCCCTAGCACAGGGTTAGCATTTTCTCATCTCTTTGCAAAGGTGCTTCAAAGTCCAAGCTCTACACCATGAGTTTCCAATTTTTTTTTTTTTTTTTACCATGGAGGCCACATTTTAATATCAACAAACTTTGTGGGCCTTGTATCAAATGAGTTTTGTCTGTAGGATTCATGGATTGAGAAAATACATAATAACAGTGAACATGAATCTAGGTATACTTTTAAATGGCTGTATCTCATTAATGACAGCTATATTTATATGTTCATGAAATAGAGTGACCTTACATATGGAGTTTTATTTGGTCTACAAAAGGAGTTTCTTGCTTATTTCTTACCCTGAGTATTTTGTTGGAGCTAAAATTCTAGTGAGTGTCTAGATTCGGAAAACTGTTGCATTCACTTTGACCATCTCCTCCCATTGTTTCCTTCCCATACCAACTCTCAGCCATGAGTCCTTGGGACAAAGCCTTGAAATCACTGCTCTTCCCAGCTACTCAGGATTCCATCTTCAACCCTTCCTGAGAGCAAAAGTAAAAAATATGATTTGGATCTGTTAGTGATCTTGGAAGTTGTGCTAGGGAAGCTCAATATCCCAATGAAGAGAGATCCTGTTCAGAGCTCAGTATTACTTTGGAAGGTCTCTACAGCAAAGTGGGTTTGAATCACCTATATTGAATCCCTCATAATCTCTGCCCTGCTCTCAACCCCATCTCCTTGAATCCTTTGCTTCTGTCTTCTGAATTTGAGCTGCTTATCTCCATCTAATGTGGCACCTGGGGTATCTCCAGCTCCATACACGTGCCTCAAATTTGTTTCCAAGATCAAAGTACTCTTTAAGTCCAAAGCTACTCAAAACCATAGCTCATGAGCTGCTCCCTATTTGTTTACTTCTTACCAATCAGTCAGACAACACAAATAATGAAAATTAAAGACATTCAAATTAATAGTTTAGCCTGAAAATCAGCAATAGAAAACTTACACCCACAATCTGGTGGCACATTCTCTCACAAATGCACATATAATCTGCAGCAAGAGTGAGAGTGTGTTGGGAAAATGTGTGAAAGGAGGATATGCAGGCATCCTGAGATGTGTAGGAAGGTGTGTGCATGGAGAGGAATTCATGTAGATGTTTCCTACTCATCAAAGAGCAGCTCATGCCCCTGAGCATGCAGGGGACACCAGTGCTTCTGGTGATATTATCTGATTACTCCTGCTGGGCTTTGTCCACTTGGGACATATTATGGAATCTCTGCCAAACATGGAGTTGCTCCTCTCATCTTGTATGGCCCCTGACTTGTGATAACTCCATGGATCTTGGAGATCCAGCTTGGAGTTGCGGCCCCGGACCATGATAACTGAGCCTCACACTGTTATAAGCTTCTAGATTCAGTTGCTGTTCTCAGCTAATATACTGCATTGTGCCCCTAAAAGGAGTAAACTCTGCCATTTCTCTTTTAGCTTAAAGCTGAGAAACTTAAGCTTCCATTCTTTGAGTAGTGATAAAAGGAGCTACATTTCTACATCAACAAAAGCACTTATTGTACCCGGAGTGTCTTCTAAGGAGGAAATCACGTATCTCAATTAGGAAAAGTGAAATATCCAAAGATACAGCTCACTGTGCTGCGTACTGTAAATTCCCAAGCGTAAAGGTAGGTCATAATGATAATAAAAACTATAGTTAACATTTTAAAAATACTTTAAGATTTTCAAAGCGCTTTATAAATACGATCTCATTTTGCCCTCCCAGAAAACTCAGAGGTAGGTGCTATTATTATATCTATCTTACATATGAGGAAACAGGCTGAGAGAGGGTAAATTATTTGTCTGATTCAGGATTAGAACTCAGATCTTCCTGACTCTAAATCCAAAATTCAGTTATCTAATGTACCACCTGTTACAGTTCTCAAATATTGAGGAGAAAACCTACTGCTGATCAGATGTACCATAGCTTTTCAAAATCTAATCAGAGCATCCTTGAGCCCCCAAGACATTTGGGAGCATTTTTAGTTATGGGTCTCACGTGGAGGGTTTCAGAAAGACTGACTGGCTATGTGGTGATTTCCAAATTACATAATCCATTCTAAACAGACTCCCTTGGAAAAAAATTGTCAGTGTGTGTGTGTGTGTGTGTGTGTGTGTGTGTGTGTATTTTCTGGAGCATCTGATCATTCATGGAAGAACTTCACATGCAAAAAATTGTATGTTGCCATTGAAATTCTGCCTTCATGCTATGGATGTTCTCCCTAGCTATTCCACTCAGACCTTGACTAGAAAGAAGAATCCTTCAATGTTGGAGAGGGTAAGAATTTCCCTTTGTCTTTGGAGAGGGTGGGCATTTCCCCTTTGATTGCAAGTCATGTCAGATGGGTATGTCTTGATAACATAGAGATGAGCACCAAATTAAAAAAAAATGTTAATAAACTCATTTCTTTTGAAAAGCAGGGCCCAGTGGGAGCTGGAAAACAAATTTGAGTTTGCTTCATTCCAATGGCTGATGATAAGCAAGAAAAGGCTGGCATGTGTTGGAAAACATTCACTGGAAAAATGGGTTTGAAAAGCAGTTTGTGTGGAAAGAATTGCCAGAGTTTCCCAAATCATTCTGAGTAAATTTTTGGGAGGAACTCCCACTGCTTAGGGGCTGTAAAGTTTTAGAATATGATAACTCATCTCATTAAAAAATAGCCAATATGACCACAGAGTGGGTTTTCAATATTTTTCATTCTCAAGCCAACTGAGAATATAAGCTCATGGAGTAGGATTTTGTAGTCCAACCTCCACATTTTATAAATGAAGCACTGGAGATCAGAAATGTGAAACAATTTGCCCAAAGTCATAGAGGTCAGTGAGTGGTAGAGCTGACATTTGATTTTGGTCTGTTTTGAAGTAATATTTTATTTTTCCAAATTGCATATAAAGACAATTTTAAATGCTGATTTTTTAAAAAATTGAGTTCAAAATGTTCTCCCTTTCTCACTCACCTCCCCCCTCCCCAAGATGGTAAGCAATTTGATATAGCTTATATATGTGCAATCATGTAAATCATATTTTTTCTATTAGTTATGTTGTGAAAGAACAGTCCAAAAGAAAAAAAAATTGAAAAAATGAAGAAAGTGAAAAATAGATGTTTCAAACTGCATTCAGACTACGTCAGTTCTTTCTCTAGAGGGTGGAAATCATTTTCTACTGTTAGTCCTTTGGAATTATCTTGGATCAGTGTATATCTGAAAAGAACTAAGTTATTTACAGTTGATTGCTATTACTGTGTACAATGTTCTCCCGGTTCTGCTCACTTCACTTTGCAGTTTATGTAAGTCTTCTCAGTTTTTTTTCCTTCTGAAATCAGTCTGCTTGTAATTTCTACAGTGCAAGAGTATTTCATTACAATCATATACCACAACTTATTCAGCCATTCCCCAATTAATGGGTATCCCCTCAATTTCTAATTCTTAGTCACTACTAAAAGAGCTGCTACAAATATATTTGCATAAACAGGTCTCTTTCCCTTTTTTGATTTCTATGGGTTTACAGACCTAGAAGAGGTGATTCTGGATCAAAGGCATATATACTTTGATAGCCCTTTGAGCATAGTTCTAAATTATGCTCTGGAATGTTTGGATCAGTTTACAACTCCACATACAGTGAATTAGCATCCCAATTTTCATACACATCTTCAACATTTATTATTTTCCTTTTCTTATATATTAGGTGATCTGATAGGTGTTGGGTGTTTCCTCAGAGTTGTTTTAATTTACATTTTAGACCTGATATTTGAAATGAGATTTATGGTTTCAAGTAATGGTACAAAACCCTTTAGAACTGAAGCTCTTGATCATATCATTTTTGTCTTCGTATCTCCAGTGCCTGGCACATAGTAAGAATTTCCTAAATTTTTGTTAATTGATTTAGAACAATACCACAAAAATCACGTTATTTTGCTACACTCTTTATACTTCTACCTCAATGTTAGATGTTAAAACAACATACTCATAAGGACTCAATTCTTCCTATTAGCCAAGAGATTCTTAAACTGGTAGTAGTAGTAGTAGAGTAGTAGTAGAGTAGTAGAGTAGTTACAGCAGTTATATATACATATATATCTATATGGAGAGAGAGAGAGTAGAATAGTAGTTATATGTAGTATATAGAGTAGTTATATAGTAGTATATATACTATATATACTGTAGTAGCAGTAGTAATAGTTATTGTAAATGTGTAATAATTAGCATATAATGTTACTATAAACATATCAACAAAATAATTTTTTATTCTTATAGTAATGGAAGAAAAAGACACTAAACCATAACCTTACTGGGGAATAGCTTCTCTAAACCATTCTTGGATAGTTCAATCCTTCCCTGGGTCTGTTCTCAAGGTCTTTCCAACTTTGTAGGACTTGCTCAAGACTTTGAAGTCCATTGGAATATCTTTATGCTACCTGGGACCACCTTCTTGTCAGAATCGTTGGAGTTCCTTTGCTCTGTTTCTAACAAAGATTGCTTTCTCTTACCTCTGCATTTTCATTGTTCATACCCCAAACCCCCCACTGATTTGGGAGCTATTGCAATGGTATCAAAAAATGTTCTACTTTATATATTTGAAATGGCTAATGACCCTAACCTTTAAAAAGTGACTCAGATATTATTCGTGATAATAATTAGCAGTTATACACCAATTTAAGTTTTACAAAGTGCTTTACTTAGAAAGAAACACACACCTTATAGATAAAGAAAAGGAAAGAAAACAGAATCCCAGAGATACAAGAGGGATCTTTATTTTCCATATACTCCTCAGATGGACCCAAATACTTAAGTCCAACACAAACATTGAAAAATTGTATTATATGTACATATATACATGCACACACACACACACATACATATAAACTTTTATTGGGGATCATGTGCAGCTAGGGACTAGGGTTGGAGATGCAGGAGAGATGGGGAATTGATGAGAGAAAGTAAGAGAGATAATATAGATGTCCATACTTCCTCAGCATGCAGAAATAGAGTTACAATAATTCTCTGCATAGCTCCCAAGACATAGAACAGTATATTAAGGTACTATGGTATAATAGTAATCAGTTTAGCAGATACTTAGCACTTAGTACCTTGGGGCTAAGTGTGAAAGGTGCAAACTCTGTTCCACTGTTGAGAAGGCATGAACTTCCCTGTTGATGTGGAAGAAGGGGATTGGCTGAGCCCCTGTTGATGTGGAAGAAGGGTATTGGCTGAGACAGGAGGCCAGTGTGTGTATATAAGCAAGAATTCCAGAGACAGAGGGAGAGAATTGGCACGCTGCTCACGGTGAAGGAAGAATCATGGAGACTGAAGTCGGCTGAGAGAGACAGAGAGAGAG
>CM053590.1:9974252-10001971 GCA_028646515.1 Pseudochirops corinnae | reverse complement strand
TTGAATAGGAAGGGATGATACCTAAAAGGTGAAATTGAGAGGTGAGAGAGGAATATAATGAGAGGAAGAGACAGAATGGGGTAAATTATCTCATATAGAAGAAGCAAGGGATAACTGTTACAATGGAGGGGAAGAACAGGAAGGCAAAAAGGAATGGGTCGATGTTACTCTCATTGAGTTTGACTGAGGGTGGGAATGATATACACACTAAATTGGGTATCTTGCCCTACAGCGGAGTAGGGGGAAGGGAGTGAGAGGGGGAATGGTGGAGGGGACGGCAGGTTGGGGGTGAGTGTAGTTAGAAGCATGCACTTTTGTAAAGGGACAAGGTCCAAGTAGAGAAAAGAACAAATAGGGGGCAGGATAGAATGGAGGGAAATAGAGTCAGTCTTTCACAATATTTCTACTATGGAAATATTTTGCATAACTACACACGTACAACCTATATTGAATTGATCATCTTCCAAGTAAGGCTGGGTGACAATGGAGGAAGGGAAAGAATCTGGAATTCAAAGTTGTAAAATCAAATGTTTAAAAAAAATTATTATCAAGGCAGCTAGGTGGCACAGTGAATAGTGCACCAGCCCTGGAGTCAGGAAGACCTGAGTTCAAATCTGGCCTCAGACACTTAATACAAGACTAGCCACTTGACCTTGGGCAAGTCACTTAACCCCAATTGCCCTACCTTTTCCCCTCAACCCCCCCCCCCAAATTAGTGTTTATTATTATTATTTTTACATGACACTGGGAAATAAGATATACAGGCACTGGGGTGTGGAGATCCATATTGCCCTACTAGAAAGTGGGGGGAGACATGGGGAAGGACATAGGAGAGAGCAGATTAGGGGAGGTGGGATCACTGTTTTGGGGGGGGTGTGTAGAGGAAAGACAGGGAGAAAATTTGTAACTCAAAATCTTGTGGAAATGAATGATGTAAACTAAAAATAAACATGATATTAAGAAAAGGAAGGACAAACACACACACACACACATACACACAAATAAAATGTTTGAACGTGGCTTTGAAAAAAAATGATCAGTTCTCTAAGCCCAAATAGGTAAGTATATAATCAACTCACAGTTCTGTCAATAAAGATGAACTATTGATAAGAAAGTGTCAGAGTTCATAGGATACTTTTATCAGCTTGGTTACATACTACCTCTACTATTAAAATGATAATTTTTTTTTTGTGTATTATCAGTACTTAGTACAGTGTCTTACTTATAATAAGGACTTGATAAATGCTTTTTAATTGACTTCTTATATAAAATATAGTGATGGTTTGGATGTCTACAACAAAACATATGGGATGCAATGAAAGCAGGAGTCTGATGCAAGCACATATTACTAAAAGATACAATGAGCATATAGAGATTGCACTTGTAAATTAGAAACAAAGAAATAAATTAAGAAAAAATTTCAGTTGTAGATATTGAAATAATTAATAGCGAGAAAAAAATTGAAAATATTAAGGAGCTAATTTTAGGAAAATTATTAAATGAGTCAATGATTAATAAATATGATTTTTCAAAGAGTACTGATCTATATCATAACAATCAACAATTAATTATAAAGGAAAGTTCACAATAAGAGTAATGTAAATCAGGAAAATGATCATTAGTTACTCTACAAAGTTCTTTGTTTTAAAAAAAAAATTAGAAAGTTGAAGGGAAATGGATAACTAGCCACAAAAATATAATGTAACAAAATCACCAAATTAAGATGTGGAAAACTTAAATAGTCCTGTGTCAGAATGATAAATCAGAAAGCCCATTAAAAAGCTGTACTGCACAATGTCCCCAGGCCCAGATGGATTTACAAGAACATCTGCCAAACTTTTAATGAAAGATTAACTCCTATTTTATAGACTGTTTCCTTTGTTAATTTTTCAATTGACAAGCATTTATTTTCTCTCCTTCCCATCACCTCCATTTATAAGAGAAAAAAAACACTTTTAACTAATACACATAGTAAAGGAAAACAAATTCCTACATTGACCATGTCCAAAAATGCACATGGCATTCTGCATCCATAATCCATCACTTCTCTGTCAGAAGGTGGGTAGAATAGTTCATCACTTGCCCTCTTGAATAATTTTTGCTCATTCCATTTATCAGCATACCCAAGTCTTTCAAATTTGTTTGTCTTTACAACGTTCTTGACACTATACAAATTGTTATCTTGACTCTGCATACGTCACTTTCCATCGTCTCAAATATCTTCCCAGGTTTCTCTGAAACCATCCCTTATATTATGGCTTAACATGCAATATATTTAGTCACTTGCTAACCTATGGGCATGCCTTTAATTTCTTCTTCTTTGTCACTACAAAAAAAGAGATTAAAGGCTATTTTGTAAACATAGGTATTTTTCTTCCTTTAATAAATTGGGGAGGGGGGCAGAGCCAAGATGTTGGAGTAAAACCAGGAACTTGCTCAAACCCCTGCCCCAACCACCTCTAATACCTGTAAAATATGACCCTAAAGAAATTTTAGAGCTACAAAACCTACAAAGTGACAGAGAGAAACAAATCTCCTGCTGAAGGCAAACTGGAAGGCTGACAGGAAGGGTCCATTGCACCAGGCTGGGTGCCAAGCACAGTCCTACGTGAGCCATACCAGCTAAGACCTGGGGTGGCCCTAACCAGTGGCCTAGATTGGCCAGAGCACATTTCAGGAGAGTGAATCACCAGCAGCTGGGGCAGTTTCCAGATTTCTCAATCCATAAAGACCAAAAAGAAGTCAAAGGTCAGTAGGGAACTCTGTTGGCACTGGGTGAGAGAAAAGTGTTGTCTGGCCCCTGCCCCCAGGGTGACAGTTGCGTTGTATTGGGGTGGCTGCAGCTGCTGCCCTGTGGATGCCTCTGGAGCTCCTGGCATGCAGATTTTAGGGGGAGCAAGCCACCATTCAAAGGGTAATCACTGTTGCTTTGACCTGCTTGATTCTGAGTCACAGTCTTGGTGGTGGTCTTGGGGTAAGGAATGCCAGTTTGCTAGCACTTGTGGTGGCTGTAGAGAGGGTGCCCTCCTCATAGCTCTGACAACAGCTCTGGCAGCAGCTGTGCAAACCCCAGCACTTTGGGACACAGTTCTCTTCAATATGGAAGCAGATTTCCACCTTCACAAAGAACTCAAAAGTCAAGTCATTGACTGGCAAGATGAGCAAACAGAGGAAGCAAAATTAAACCCTACAGTCTTTGGAGGGGGACAAAAAGGACCAAAACATGGAATCAGAAGAAGACAATAAAGTCAAAACTCCTACATCAAAAGCTTCCAAGAAAAATATGAACTGGTTGCAGGCCATGGAGGAGCTCAGGAAGGATTTTCAAAATCAAGTAAGTAAAGTGGAAGAAAAATTGGGAAGACAAATGAGAATGATGCAAGGAAATCATAGAATATGAGTCAACAGCTTGACTAAAGAAAGTAACATCTTAAAAAATAGACTCCCTCAAATGACAAAAGAGCCCTCCTCAAAAACAAGCAAGCAAACAAACAAAAAACCAAAAAAACAAACAAACAAAAAACCACAATGAGGAGAAGAATGCCTTAAAAAGCAGAATTTCCCAGATGGAAAAGTAATTTCAAAAACTCACTGAAGAGAGTGATTCCTTCAAAATTAGATTGGAGCAAATGGAAGCCAATGACTTTATAAGAAATCATGATACTATAAAACAGATCCAAACAAATGAAAAAAAAAATAGAAGGCAATGTGAAATATCTTGTTGGAAAAAACACTGACCTGGAAAATAGATCCAGGAGAGATCATTTAAAAATTATTTGAGTACCTGAAAACCATGATAAAAAAAAAGAACCTAGAAATCATCTTTGAAGAAATTCTGAAGGAAAGTTGCCCTGATTTTCTAGAATCAGAGGGCAAAATAAAAATGGAAAGAATTCACTGTTTGCCTTGTGAAAAAGATTCCAAAATAAATTGGGGGAGTATAGGCCTAGAAGTATTGCTAGGTCAAAGAAGACTTGTCTTCCTGAATTCAAATCTGAAGTGGGACACTTACTAGCTGTGTGACCCTGGGCAAGTAACTTAACTCTGTTTGCCTTTGTTCCTCATGTATAAAATGAGCTGAAGAAGGAAACGGCAAACCAGTCTAGTATCTTTTCCAAGAAAACCCCAAAAGAGGTCAAGAAGAGTTGGACATAACCACAAATGACTGAACAACAGCTAAAATTTTACAGGACAGATTCATAAATTTGCTAAATTAACAATTAAAATATCAAAGCAGTATTTCTAAGAATTAGCTAAAAACCTAAAAAGGAGAATGTCAGTATTATCATGAAGTAAAATTTAAAATGTGCCATTAAAAATAATTGTTTTTTTTTAAAAAGAAAAGCAAAATAGTCTGTTTCTGAAAAATAGATCAATAAACCTGAAGAGAGAATCCAAAAATAGGACCCATAGTATGTAGGAAGTGAATATTTGATAAACCCATGCTTAAAAAACAGTGGGGAAGTGAATCAGTATTCAGAAAAAAAAAAACCCATTGGGAAAATCAGAAAACCATGTGAGGAAAAGACAGATTTGGAAAAAATAGGTTCATATCACGCCAATATAAATAAAATACATTTTACATTTAATTGTAAATAAATAACATATTTTAAATACACACACATATATGCATACACATACATTGATGTGTGTGTATTTCCACAATGAAGAGGAGGTACATTTTTGTGAATCAAAGAAACAGAAGAAATTATTAGAGACCAAATCAATTATGAGCAAAAATACAACTACTTCAAAAATTAAAGGGAATATATTGAGAAAAATGTATCAGTAAATACCTGATTTCCACTATTTTCAAAAAAAGGATGCATAACTGCAAGAATAATGTACAGTCTCCAATGAAACAATACTTAAAAGACCAAGAGAGATAATTTTCAAAGGGCTTATTTAATCATAGTTTATTCACAAATTTTAAAACTACACAAAATATGTTTATGCCTTATACTCTCCCTCTTGAATAAAGTCACAAAACACCATTAGAATTTTTAATTTGCCAAAAATTCCATGTTCTTATGTCTCTAATTCTTTGTTTGTGGGATTAATTACTATTGCAAACAGTTTGGAGATTTTTGGCAATCCAATTCACCACCCCATTCAATAATCATATATTAAGCACTTAACCTGTTCAAAGAATTTGGTATATAAACACACACTCAAAAATGAATCTCTATCCTACAGGAATCCTGGGAGTTTTCAACATGTATGCAAATAAGGAAATAAAAAAAAGAAATATAGACAAAATCAAACAAAGTAATGTCAAGAGAGAGCAAATAAGAAGAACTAGGGGGATCAGGACAGGCTTCATGTGGGAAGCGACTTATTCTTTGAAACAAGTAATAACATTGATAACCTTTTATTTATACTGTTTTTAAATGAAAGTGGGGAATCAAATTCCTACAATACAATAGAAGTAAGGTGAATTCATAGTTAGAAGAAGAATTAATTATCAGAATGGAGTAAATATAATCATATTCAAGTAAAACTAAGATTTTAATGTAAATTATCATCAGCATAACTAAATACCCAGATCATCAGAAAATGAAATGGAAATTTTAACCTTACTCTCATATCTTAGAAAGTGAAATTGAACAAGCTATAGAAGAACTTGCAAAGAAAGTAAATGATAGGGTCAGAAAAGTATCTAGTTTGGTCATATAGCTTGAGAGAGGAATGCATGATTGATAGCACTTGTGCTCCATTAGTATCCAGTCAATATGAAGAAATACAGAGGATGGTCCCTTATATATTAGTTATAAAAACTGTGGTTGAAATTAACTGACTGGGAAGAAATTAATAGCTTGTAATCTACATTGTTATGGGAAGTAACTATGTGAATGAGATTGTAGATTATTTTGGAGGGATAAGGCAAGGGAATTGGGGTTAAGTGACTTGCCCAAGGACACATAGCTCGTAAGTGTGTCAAGTGTTTGAGGACAGATTTGAACTCAGGTCCTCCTGACTCCAGGGCTGCTGTTCTATTCACTGTGCCACCTAGCTTCTCAGAGATTGCAGAACCTTAGAGGCATTATATTACCTCAGCTTGATCATTTAGCCACATCAGGAAAAATGTCATCTACCTCATCAAAACCCAGTAAAAAAAGAGATTGTCTTTGAGTCTTATAGCAATCTGTCTCCACCTTTAAGTCTTTTCTCTCCACTCTTCCATTTCTTTGGAATTATCTATGCTCTTGCTCCTTTGGAAGATACTTTTTTCTCTTTCTTTTTTCCCATTTTGCCCACTGAAAGTGAATTTTATATTGACTGTCAAGTGGGATTTGTGAGTATTACTGCCAAAAATCAACAGTTGGGTAAGGGGAATTGCTTAATTCTCAATTAAGAGCCAAATATTTTGGATATCACCCTACTCATTAGACAAACACACTGGAGTAATCTAGGTAATGCCTGGAAAATTCCTCTCTCCTCTGCTGTTGTCAAACTATCCATAGCTAATCCTCTTAAAAATGCCTCTTGCATTTATTAAAAATCGAACAACCTAACCGTTTTGGCCAACCAGATTTGGGGCAAAAATTCTAGAAGTAAATTAGTAACAAGCTCATTGGTGATAGGGACAATCTTCAAAAATCTTTGTGATTAGCAAAATTACACTTTTTTCTCTTGTTTCTATGAGCCATCCATCCATGATTCATGATCTCGTATAATACTATTCCACAGATTCCCATGAAATCATCTAAAAGGTTGATGTGCTGCTATTAATAAGTAAGGGAGGGATGACAATCCTATAACCCTTTATGGGAAGAGAGAGAAGTAGTAGCTATAGCAACACATATGCTGATTTTGGTCCAGAATGTTTTAGAAAGGTAGTGTATTGAGTAGCTGGCTATTCAGTTCCCCCTTGATGGTCACCTGCTCCACATTATCTGGTACCGCACAAAGCCAAAGCCTCCTGACAAGAGGAGATGACCAACTTGCTTCTCCCTAATAGCTGACACCTGAGACTGATCTCAAAAATTCTTTCCCTTTATTTTCTACACCTAAAAATTCCAGGAGATGGATGACATGAGCAGCCATTTTCATGTTGGATTCCATTATCTTTCACTTAGAGAGTCCAATCTTAAGCATTGTCTTGCTAAAATGAAAAAAAAAAGTGAGTTAAGATAAGGGTTTCTCTAAAATTAAAGGAGGTAGATATTACTAACTGAAATGATATTAAAAAAATAAATTAGAGGCAGGACATTAATAAACTGAGTACCATAAAGAAACAGTTTATGACCAAACAAGAGATAGAGAGGATCACAAGAAGTAAAATGGATAATTTTGATTATGTAAAATTAAAAAGCTTTTCCACATACAAAACTAATGAAGCCAAAATTAGAAGACAAATACAAAACTGAAAAAAAAATCACAAAGTTCATCTGATGAAAGCCTCATTTTTCAAATATATAGGAAACTGAGTCAAATTTGTGAAAATAAGAGCAATTCTCCTGTTCATAAATGGCCAAAAGTTATGAATGGGCATTTTTCAGAAGAAGAATTCAAAGTGATTAATAGTCAAATAAAATGTTCTTTTTAAAATTTATTTGTTTATTTTTAGTTTTCAACATTCATTTCCAAAAGATTTTGAGTTGCAATTTTTTCTCCCCATCTTTCCCCTACCTCCCATCCCAAAATAGCAAGCCTACTGAATACCCCTTCACCCAATCTGTTCTCTCTAATATCCTTTCCCGTCACCCAGCTAACTTTCTAGTAGGACAAGATGGATTTCTCTACCCCAGTGCCTGTATATTTTATTTCCCAGTTGCATGTGAAAAACAATTTAAAAAAAACCAACACATTTCTTCTTAAAACTTTGAGTTCCAGATTTTTTCCTTCTTCCCTCCTCATCCACCTCCACTGGGAAGATAAGCAATTCAATATAGGTTGTTCATGTGTAGTTAACCAAATCATTTTCATAGTAGTTACATTATGAGACTAACTATATTTCCCTTCATCCTAAACTGTCCCACATTTATTCTATTTTTCCTTTGACCCTTTTCAAAAATGTTTGCTACTAAATACCTTCTCCCCCAATATGCCTTCCATTCTATCATCCCCCCTCTTATCCACTACTCCCTGTTTTCCTGTAGGATAAGATACCCAATTGAGTGTGTATGTTATTCCCTCCTTAAATGAAATTCAATGACAGTAAGGTTGACCCATTCACTTTCACCTTCTTGCTCTTCCCCTCCATTGTAACAGTTTTATCTTCCCTCTTTTATATGAAATAATTAACCCTATTCTATCTCTCCTTTTCTCCTTCTCTCAATGAATTCCTCTCTCACCTCTTAATTTTATTTTTTAGATATCATCCCTTCATATTCGACTCATCCTGTGCCCTCTGTTTATGTATACATGAACATACATATGGACAAACTCACATATATATTTACACACACACACACACACACACACACATTCCCTTCAACTATCCTCATACTGAGAAAAGTCTTATGAGTTACAATGATCATTTTTCTGTGTAGGAATGTAAATAGTTCAACTTTAGTAAGTTCCTTGTGATTTCTTTTCCCTGCTTCTCATGGATTTCCTGCTTCCTGTATTTGAAAGTCAAATTTCTTTTCAGCTCTGCATTTTTCATCAAGAATGCTTGAAAGTCCTTGATTTCATTGAATGGCCATATTTTCCACTGTAGCATTATATTTAGTTTTGCCTGGTAGGTGATTCTTGGTTTTAGTACTAGTCCTTTGACCTCTGAAATATCATATTCCAAGCCCCTTGATCCCTTAATGTAGAAGCTGCTAGATCTTGTGTTATTCTGATTGTGTTTCCACAATACTCAAATTTTTTCTTCCTGACTGCTTATAATATTTTCTCCTTGACCTGGGGTCTTATAATGCCATGCATAAGCGGATTCCCAAAAGAATGCTACTGTGAACAACTTTTAAGGTTCAGATTACAATATAGTGAACACTCAGTTTATTCCATTAAAAATCAAGACAAACATTCACAAAAAAATCACAATATAATATTCACAACATTACATCTTATCACAGAAAATCACAATATAGTGTTCGCAACAGCTTAACATTAGAATGGCTACATAGTTTTCACTACAGTGGCCACTGTATTTAGAACAAGGAACAAATGAATAATCATCTGGTTTCCCTAAGAGGGGGAAAACCCTCCTTACTTAATCATTCAGTCAATTCACAATACCACAATCAATGCTTAATCATTCAATCAGTTCGCAATACAATAATCAATCTTCCACTCATGGGACAATCATAGATTAATTTAATCAGTCACTTATCTGGCAATCAGTCACTAAATACAATCATTAGAAAACCACATAAACCCTCCACCTCTTGTGCCTTCAATTTAATAATGTATCCAAGGGGAGGCCTTTTCTTCATCTTGACTGAAGATGGTCTCTCAGATTCCCTGGATCCCCTTCCATGGTCCTAGCTCCTACCTGAATCCACCAAACAGTCACCTGGATTCAGAGGTCAACAGGTCCCAGATCCTTGTCCAGTCATCTGGGAAGTCCCTGGAACACACCAAAGTTTACAGGGTCCAGCACATCTCAAAATCTTCACCACTTCTGTTGCCTGGAACTCAAGGATCTACGAAGCCACAAGCCAACAAAGGCTTATGCCAGTTATGCTTCTTCAGTCCTCCAGCAGTTCAGCTGGCCCTAGGACCCAGGAGAAATCTCGGCCTTCCAGGTGGCCTTCCAGGCAGCCCTCTCAGCCTTTTAGGAGGTCTTCAGCAGATTCTGGTCTCATAGAAGACTCAAGTCAGTTCTCAGTCCAGCAGGCCCAGCTCCTAGATGCTGGGACAATCCTGCTTCCTCTACCAGGAGGCACCAGGAGGAACATTCCTGATTCTGTTTCTCTGTCTCTGGAATTCTTCTTATATACACACACTGGACTTCTGTCTCAGCCAAACCTCTCCTGCCACATCAGAAACAGGAGATAGAGTTCACCTCCTTTCAACAGGAGACAGAGTTCACATCCTCTGTTCACAAAAGACAGAGCTCAGACCTTTCATTTCCTTCAAGAAGTACTTAGTCCTAAGTTACTAAGGGCTAAGTATCTACTAAACTGATTACTGTTACAGGACTCTGGAGTTTGCATAATATTCCTAGGAGTTTTCCTTTTGGGAACTTTTTCAAGAGGTGATTTGTGAATTCTTTCAATGTCAGGGCAATTTTGCTTGATAATTTCTTAAAAGATGGTGTCTAGGCTCTTTTTTTGATCATGGCTTTCAGGTAGTCCTATCATTTTAAAATTATCTCTCCTGGATCGATTTTCCAGGTCAGTGGTTTTTTCAATGAGATATTTCACATTGCCTTCTATTTTTATATTTGTTTGGATCTATTTTACAGCATCTTGATTTCTCATAAAGTCAATAGCTTCCAATTGCTCCAGTATAATTTTGAAGGAGTTGTTCTCTTCAGTGGGTTTTTAAAATTTCTTTTTCATTTGGAAAATTCAGCTTTTTAAGGCATTCTTCTTTTCACTGACTTTTTGGGCCTCTTTTGCCATTTGAGTTAGTCTATTTTTTAAGGTGTTATTTTCTTCATTGTATTTTTGGTTCTCTTTTAGCAGGCTGTTGACTCACTTTTCATGATTTTCTTGCATCATTCACATTTCTCTTCCCAATTTTTCCTCCACTTCTCTTACTTGATTTTCAAAATCCTTCTTGAGCTCTTGCATGACCTGTAACCAGTTCATATTTTTCTTCAAGGCTTTTGATGAAGGAGTTCTGACTTTGCTATCTTTCTCCCGCTCCATGCCTTGATCCTTTTTGTCCCCCAAAAAAGATTCTATGGACTGTTTGTGCTTCCTTGGCTTCCTTATATTGCCAGTCAATTACTTGACTTTTGAGCTCTTTGCTGTGGTAGAGCTCTGCTTCCAGAATGGAGACAGCTGTGTCCCAAATCATTGGGGTTTTCACAGCTGCTGGAGCTATTAGGAGGGTACCTGCTCTGCAGCCCCCATGAGCTCTGGTACACTGGTCACACACCCTAGGACCACCACCCAAGACCACAATCCAGATCCAAGCAGCTTAAAGCAAAAGTAATTAGCCTCTTAATGGTCACTTGTTCCTCCTATATCTGCAGGCCAGGAACTCCTGAGGCAACATGCCACGGTGGCTGCACATCTGCCACACCTTTCTTGCTTCTTGCAAAGGGGGCAGGGGCCGGACTGCATTCTTCTGTCTACCCCTGTTCCAACAGAGTTGCACACTGACCTTTTACTTTGCCGTTGGCATTTATGGGTTCAGAAGTCTGGAAACTGCCACAGCTGCTGGTGATTCACTCTCCTGAAGTCTGCCCAGACTGCCACTGGTCAGGGCCTCCCTCAGGCCAAAACCATGTGGCTAAGGTGGGACTGTGCTTGGCTCCCACTTCAGAGCAATAGCCCCTTCCTACTGGACTGCTGGACTGCCTTCAGATTTATTTCTCTCTGTCACTTTGTGGCTTCTGTAGTTCTAAAGTTTGTTTAGAGTCAATTTTTACATGTATTGGAAGTGATTGGAGCTGGAGCTGATTCCAAATTTGTGTTTCTACTCTGCCATCTTAAGTCTGCCCCAGAACTCAATTATTTAAAACAGTTGAATGCCAAAATATATGAAATAAGGGAAAAAGAAGGGGAAAAAAAAAAGAAACTGACAATATCCCATAGAGGAAGAGTGTTAAGAAAATGAGTATATTGATATATATTTCAATCAGCTATGTCTTTCTAGATCAAAAGAAAAAAAAAAAGATGGTAAAGGACAAGCACAAAACCAGAAAACTGAAAGACTTGTGTTCTATAAAAAGCTTGATCTTATACAACATGTATTTAGCTCTAATAAGATGAAATTCAATATGGGCAGCTATGTTGTGCTGTGAATAGAGAACTAGCCCCAGAGTCAGGAGGACCTGAAATCAAATCTGACCATTTGTCTCACTTACCACTAACTGTGAGAACTTGGGTAAGTCACTTAATAAGTCACTTAACCCTAATTGCCTTGCTTCCCCCCAAAAAAAATTTTTTATAAAACATGAAATTCACTACACACAAATGGAAAGTCATATACAGTTTCACAAAATCAATGTCAGAAATAACTTTTGGGGGAAATGTTGTCTTTAGCCATTCTTCTGAATAATATTTGAAATTTTATTGTATTGAAACTATTTAAGTTTATGTATGATAATCGTGATAGGATAATCAAAAAACCTAATGAGACTTTCTCCTGCTGGATCATGGTCCTGTTGTTGCAGAGGGGCTTGTGTAGCTCAGTGAAACTATGAGTCATGCTATGCAGGGTTATTCAAAACAGACAGGTCATAGAAGACAGTTAAGACAAAAGATGATCCACTGTAGAGGAAAGTGGCAAACCACTCCAGTGTCTTTGCCAAGAAAAATTCATGGACAGTATTAAAATGATAAAAGAGATGACGTTGGAAGGTGAATCTCTCAGGTTGGAAGTATCCAAAGACAACTACAAGTAGCTCCAGAAAGAATGAAGTGGCTGGGCCAAAGTCACAAAGAAGCTCAGCTGTGGACGTGTCTGGTGACAAAAGGAAAGATCAGTGCTGCAAAGATCCATACTGCATAGGAACGTGTAATGTAAAATCTATGAAGGAAGGCAACCTCGATGTTGTCAAACAGGAGATGGGAAGTTTGAATGCTGGAAACATTGAAAATTCAGGTGATCACTACATATAGCACTGTGGACAAGAATCACTTAGAAGAATGAAGTATTCCTAATGGTCAACAAAAGGTTAAGAAAAGTAGTACTGAGGTAGAATCTCAAAAGTGATCTAATGATATCTGTTTAAATCTGAGATAAACCATTCAGCATCATGGCAATACAAGAATATGCCACAACCACTAATGCCAAAGAAGCCAAAGTTGTTTAATTCTACCTACAACATCTTCTAGAAATAACAGAAAGAAAGAAAAGGAGAAAGAGAGAGAGACAGAGAGACAGAGAGAGACGGAGACAGAGACAGAGAGAGAGACAGAGACAGAGAGATAGAGACAGAGACACAGAGACACAGAGAGAGAGAGAGAGAGAGAGAGAGAGAGAGAGAGAGAGAGAGAAGAGAGAGGAGAGAGAGACAGAGAGTGAGACAGAGAGAGAGAGAGAGAGTGTCACACATCCTAGACAGTGAAGTCAAGTGAGCTTTAGAAAGCATTATTAACAATTAGGCTAGTGGAAATGATGGAATTCTAGCTGAGCTATTTAAAATCCTTAAAGATGATGCTGTTAAAGTGATGCACTCAATATACCAGCGAATTTGGAAAATTCAGTAGCAGTCACCAGAACAGAAAAAAAAAAAATATCAGTTTATGTCCCAATCCTAAAGAAAGGCAATGCCAAAGAATGTTCAAATTACTGAACAATTGGGCTCATTTCACAAACCAGCAAGGATAGGCATAAGATTCTGCGAGTTAGGATTCAGTAATATGTGAACTGAGAATTAACAGAAGAAAAGACTGGTTTTCGAAGAGGCAGGGGATCTAGAGACCAAATTGCCAACATTTGCTAGAATATGAAGAAAGCAAGGGAATTCCAGAGAAACAGGCACTTAAGTGACTACACCAAACCCTTGAGTATGTGGGTCCCAACAAATGGGGCAAAGTTCTTGAAGAGGTGGGAGTACCAGATCATATTATTTGTCTC
Organism: Pseudochirops corinnae; assembly: GCA_028646515.1. Lineage (NCBI taxonomy): Eukaryota > Metazoa > Chordata > Mammalia > Diprotodontia > Pseudocheiridae > Pseudochirops > Pseudochirops corinnae. Next base: position 9,988,318 of record CM053590.1, on the reverse strand, counting down.
CTGAGGTACTTGTATGCGGGTCAAGAAGCAGCATTTAGAACAGAATATGAAACAACTGATTGATTAGATTGGGAATGGAGTACAATAAGGCTCTATATTGTGACCTCATTTACTTAACTTATTGCAGAGTACAACACGTGAAATGCCAGGATAGATGAATCAAAAACTAGAATTAAGATTTCTGAGAGAAATGTCAAGTCTCAGATATACAAACTGTCCTACTCCAATGGCAGGAAATCAAAAATTAAGAAGCATCTGGATGAGAATAAAGAGGATAGCGTAAAACCTAGTTTGAAGCTTAACATTAAAAAAACCCTAAGATCATGGCAACTGGTCCTATCACTTCCTCCTGATAGAAGGAGAAGAAATAGAAGCAATGTCCGATTTTATATTCTTGGACTCAAAGATCACTGCAGACAGAGACTGCAGCCATGGAATTAGAGGACACTTGCTCCTTGGAAGGAATGCTAAGGCAAATCTGGACAGCATACCAGAAGCAGAGATAAGACAACAAAGATCCACATAGTCAAAGATATGTTTTCTTTTTTTTTTCCAGTAGTAATGTATGGCTGAGAGAGGTGGATGATAAGGAAAGCTGAGTGCTGAAAAGCAATACTTTTGAATTGTGGTATTGAATTGAATTGAACTGGAATTTTGAGGGGATCAAATTATTCCATGCCCAAAGAAATTAATTCAGACTACTCATTGGAAGTACAGATGCTGAAGCTGGAATATTTTGGTCACATAATGAGAAGACAGAACTCATTGGAAAGGACCTTATATTGAGAAAGACTGAAGGCAAAAGGAAAAGGGGATGGCAGAGGATGAGATAGATAGATAGTTTCATGGAAGTAATGAATGTAAGCCTGGACAGACTTGGGAGATGGTGGAGGACAGAAAAGCCTGGCATGCTGTGGTCCATATCATTACAAAGAGCTGGACGTGACTGAATGATTGAACAACATTGAAATTTTAGACTGATTTAAGATCAGAGTCCAATATATATTCCTTGAATAATTTTAGAAGTCACAAAGTTTAACCTCATTGTATAACACATGAGGAAAATGAGAAGTGCAGAGCACGAGCGACTTTCCTAAGGTTATTTAGGAAATAAGAATCCAGATTTGAACCCGAGGCCTCTGAATCTGAATATAAGGCTGATTTGCTTGGATCACACTGTCTTCTGGGAATGCACACTGTCTGGAAATAAGAGGATAAAGCCATCTTTCTTGGTTTTGTCATGATCAGAACAAACCTAGAATATTTTTTTTCTAACTTCTGGGTGCCATATTTGAGTAAAGACATTTATGAACTGGAGCATGTCCATAGTAAAGCAGCTAGTATGGAAAAAGGTGTTGAACTTCGATTATATGTTCAGTTGAAGGAGCTAAGGATTTTTACCCAGGAGCAAAGCAGAATTAGGGAGGATATAGTAACTATCAGAGGGATTAGACTTATTGTGCTTTTTGGGACAGGAGAGAAGGAAGACTGTTACTAAAAGGCAACTTTAAGTTTATTGTGGGGGTGGAAAGACCCTTTACCATTAGAGCTTTCCAAAAGGTTTGCCATGGTAGGTAGTAAGTTCTCCCTTATTCAAGTTCTTCAAAGAGAGGCTCACTGGCTCCTTCTGGTAGAGGGGATTCTCAGCCAGGTACTGTTTGGACCAAGATGGCCTCAGCAATCCCTTCCAATCATGGTATTCTGTGATTCTGCGAAGACTCATTTACCCTGAGATAAACTGTGACCGACAACAATTAAACTTTCCAAGCGTTATCCATTGATTGAAAAACTTTAGTCCAGTGTTCTCTCCAGCTGTCCTCAGAGTTGATTGGATAATTTGGGAGCAATATCCCTTTGATATCTGAGTCCATTGTTCATTTTAACTTTAAACAGACATTCTGGGAAGAAGCAGTTAGGCTGGTGATGTGCTAATTCTTGTTTGCAATTTAGCCCGAGGAGCTGCAAGAAACCTGCAACTTATTGTATGTTCGGAACTGAAATAGGAGAAGACAACATCTGGTTATTTGGTGATGTGTGTCTGTTTTGCTCTTTCTTTTTCTCTTTAAAAAAAAAATAAAACTTAACAACAACCAGGGAAACTCAGATGAGATAATTTAACCATAACTTATCAGGAAAAAGAAAGCTTCAGGGCCAAAAGTGTTACAAGAAGAGAACGATTAGATTTTTGAAGAAGAAGAAAAATAACGAAAATTAAAGAGGAATCATCAGTATATGGAATATGGATCAGCACAAATAGGGCATGTGGAGAAATTGTGGAATGGAAGCATACTGGTATGGAGAAACGCAAAGGGCACTGGCCTCAAGTCCAAAACCTACTACCCATTGGGTGTATGATGTAGTCAAGTTATTTGTCCTCTCTGGGCCTCCATTTCCTCATGTACAAGTAGAGAATCTTAATATCAGACTCTCAAGAGCTGGAAAGAAGCTCTGAGAGCCTCTCTAGTCCAGTGGTTCTCAACCTTCCTAGTGCCGTGACCCTTTAATACAGTTCCTGATGTTGTGATGACCCCCAACCATAAAATTATTTTCGTTGCTACTACATCACTGTAATTTTGCTACTGTTATGGATTGTAATGTAAATATTTGATAGGCAGGATGTATTTTCATTGTTACAAATTGAACATAACCCACAGGTTTAGAACCACTGCATCTAGTCCAACCCATACCAGACACACATTCCCTTGTATACAGCACTGAAAATACAAACATCCAGCATCTGCTCAGAGACCTCCAGTGATGGGGCACTCATTGCCTCATGAGATTCTATTTGGTTCAATATTTACTCACTAGCAGGAAAGACAAAGTCATCTGTATATGATTGCTGAATTTCAGGGACTTGCATATTCCTCAGAGTAAAAGAATGGTATTCTGGGCTTCAACTCCTCTAACGAGGGCATGCATTTCAAATGGTGTCTCAGCACTCACGGAATAAGGCGGTTGATTTTTAATCTCCTATTAGGGTATTGTGAGCTATGATTCTAGAATCAATTATGGTTATGGTGTTTTTTGCACCGGTCATCTCTCATGCCCCTAATGCACTCCTTCTACACACACTCCTCAGAGAATCTTTCTCTTTGTTCAAGACACAGCTCATGACTTTCTATGTTGTCTTTCCTGATCCTCCCTCCTTTCTGAGGACTTTTTGCCTAATTTCTATATTAGTCAGTTTAATTCAATTAGTTCATCATACAACATAGCATCACAGGTTTAAGGCAGGAGGTGACTTAAGTGGCCATCCACTCTAGCCCCCTGATTTTACAGAAGAACCCACAGAGAACAGTGACTTTCTAGGGTCATAGAGGGTGTAAGTAGACTGCTTGGGATTTAGCTCCTGGTTCTCTAGAATCTAAATTCAGTCCTCTTTCTACTGTGTCATGGAGACTTTCAATTCAGCAAGCAAGTATTAATCACTTAATGTATGGTGGGCATGGTGGGCATGGAGGTAAGCATGGAGATATAGATAAGAACTAGGAACTTTCATTTTACTGGCAGTGGTAGTGGTTGTGGGCACACAGATAAATCTAGATAAACTATAACTAGTGGTTCCTCTCTCTCTCCTTCCCTTCCTCCTTCCCTGTCTGTCTGTCTGTCCTCTCTCTCTCTCTCTCTCTCTCTCTCTCTCTCTCTCGGTCTCTCTCTCTCTCTCCACATGTGTGTACAACATAGACTACTTAAGCAATCTGGTTAAACCTATATATGGACTCATTCTCAAAGTAATATTTTCAATGCATAAAATTTTTAAAAAATCATACTACAAAGGAAAACAATTGTGAAATAATTCTTTCTGTCTACTATCATCTTTATCATCTATCCATCCATCTATCAATCCATCCATCCACCTATCATCTATATCTATCTATGTATCTATGTATCTATCTATCTATTTAATATCCATAATACATATACCTATACACAAGTTCACAGATACTAGGTTAAGAATGTTTAAATTTCACAGAGAATTTACAAAGTAATCTAGCAATAATTACTAGTACTAGGTCTCAATAAAGATCTTCCATTAGGAGTGGCAGTAGAAATGCAAATTGAAGTCACTTAGGGATTTCTTTAAGGAAGAAATGAGAAGAAAGAACATATAGGTATGGGAGCAGCTTTTGAAAAGTCAGAGGTAAGGGACGGAATGGGGTCTCTGGAGAAGAGCATCTTGGCCGATTTGTCTTCAGCATAGGGTTCCAAGTGGTTCTTTTGTGAAATTAACCTGGAAAATAGAACATATCATTGATAGCATGCTACATTCTACTTAGGTCCACTCTACCGTACTCTAGTCGGTCAGCTATAGACAGAATAAATGATACAATAAATAACAGAGGGAAGGTGCTAGCATCAAAGTGATCAGGAAAGGCTTCCTGCACAGGGTCAAACTTTAGCTGGATTGAAAGAAGCTAAGAAGTACAAGAGGTGGACATAAGGAGTGTCAGCATTCCCAGCATGGGGGACATCAGTAAAATGCCTGGAAATGGAATTTGGAGTTTTGTGTCTGAGGGACAGCTTGAAGGTTACTATTGCAAGATCTCTGAGTACATTGTGTGATGACTGAGAGATTGATAAATAGAGGCAGATAGATGGATTGATAGATAGATACATAGATAGATATGAGGAATAGTATGGTAGGAAAAAGCCAGTTTATAGATAATTCGCATACATATGGAGCTTAATATATCTATGTGCCATCTAGATTGACATGCCCAATAAATAGTTGGAACTGGAGACTGAAAACTGGGAGAGAGATCAGGGTTGGATGGATAAATCTGAGGATCATCTGCACAAAGAATTGATGATCACCATGTGAAACAGTCTAGAGAGAGAAGAAAAGAGGGCTCAGAACAGAGGCTTGAGATAAACCCCCTATGGTTAGTAGGCATGACCTGGATGAAGATCCAACAAAGAAGACTGAGGAGAAGCCAGACAGGAGAGAACAATATCATGAAAGCAGAGAGAAGAGAGTATTAAAGATGAAGGAGGGATTGGCAATGTCAAAGGTTATACTTCACAAGAAATTGAATTCAGTAGTGATGGGTATGTATATCTACTTTCTTTTCTCTGTAAAAGCTTGGCAAGTATGGCTTGTGTAAACACTCAGGGTATCTTTTATATAAAATGGGAAGAGAAAAACATTTCCTGCACCAGAGTTTCCAAGGAGCCACCATTCCATGATCATGACCCTGTTGGAAATGTGAAAAACAGTAAATACATCATTGTGTTGATTCTTTATTAATTATTTTGAGGTCTTTGACTCAGGAAGAATAGAGTTTTAAATGAAATTGAATTGAATTTCAAATTGAATTGAAGTTCAGCCTTGAAAGTTCCCATTTTAGGAGCAGGTAAGAATCACCAATTTCTCTTAGAAGAATTAACCCCAAGGTTCAAGGATGTTACTGCAGGGAAATAAGAGGAGAGGAGAAATTCCTATGAGAATTCAGCACCTGAGCGTAGTAGGAAGGGGCTTCACGTGATTGGGAATGAAGGCCGTGGTTGAGGAGGATTTTTGAAAATGACTTTTAATTTGTGAAGTGTGTTTCAGTTGAATCCTGGCTAGCACTAAAACATGTCAAAAAACCTCCTGAGACTCTTGATAAATTTTGGCTCTGGTCACTATCAAAAGAGTAATTTCTTGATGAGCTTTCCAGCCCATCTCCCCAGGTATAGAGCATCTCAAAGGTTGTGATGAGAGTTTAGAGGAACATTCCATAATTTAGGTGTTTGCCTGGACATGCAGGTTTGAGGCCCCAGGTCACTGATGGCTTCTCATTGCTCTGCTTCACCCTATTGTTGTATAGGTCTTTTCTTCTTTTTCTATTTCCCTGAGCATTTTCTCCACTGAATTCTCCTATGATTCAACAGTTTAGAAAGGTGTTGAAATACGTTTTCTGAGTATAGCTGCTAAGGAGAAATGCATGACTAACCTGGATGGGTCATGGCATGTGGAAAGAGTTGCCGGATGTTGTTTCTGTTGGGAACATCAAAGCCTGGGAAAGAAGCTCATTTTCTATCAAGAAGATGGTACCATGCTAGGCACTGGGGGGAAAGACCTGTTCTTTTGTAAAAAAAAAAAAAAAAAAGAGGGACCTATAAGATTAAAAGTAAAAAAGAAAATGGTAAGGAACATTTCACAAGGCACGGGGATGAATAGAGACATAAACACAGACATTTATTAATAACCTGTGATGTTCCAGGCATTGTCCTAAGCACTGAGGGCAAAAAATCAAAACAAAACAATAGCAACAACAATGAAAAGTGATTCATGTCCTAAAGATTAGAGAGGATGTGTAAAACTGAGAAGTGACACTTTGAGGAATGAAAGAACTTTACCTAAGGAGATATGGAAATAATTTCTGTAGACAATGGCACATGAGTTTAGCATTGAATGAAGCTCTGAGTATTCATAGGAGAACATCTAAACTAAGACATGGGAAAGGGAGATTGAATGATAAGTTGGTGATACAGCAAGTGGATCCATTGGGATGAAAAGTAGAACATGTGAAAGGCAGTAATGTGTAATGAGCCTGGAGAGGCTGACTGCAGTCAGACTGTGAAAAGGTTCTAATGTCATTCTGAAGAGTTTGAGTTTTACCTAGAAGGCAATAGGAAGTAGTGAAGATTCTTCAGGAAGGGTATGATGTTAATAGTCAATCAACATTTATTAAACAAATACCTGGTTTCCACCAGATCTCTTGGTTATTACTCAGATACAAAAACTGGATACTGGCTGTTCATCAATTATTTCTCATTTTTTTGGCTCAGACAAAAGTTTAATGGAAAATATGTAAAGCCTAAAATAATAATAATGTTCCCAAATCTCCAACACTTTAAGATATAGTTGTGGCCAAAACAATGTATTTTCAGAAGGAGCAATAGGCTAGTAAATATACATGTTTTCAGTTTCAGCTAGGAAAGAATAATTTCTTCAACTGTTTTTAGGGATTCAAGAAAAGAACCTTTAGCTTTAGAAAACATATGAGAAATATATGTCTTCCTTCCTTCACTGGACAAGTGGGGGACTATGGGTGTGGAGTGCTGAGTTTTCTGACAAATACAGTCCATGTGTTGGTCAGTTTAGTTGAGCTATCTTTTTGTCTTTGTTTCAAAAGAAAGCGTTCTGGGAATATGAGTAAAAAGGAGCATATTTGGAAATAAATATGCCCTTAAGATACATCAATTAAAAATGAACAGGAACCCTTAAGTTAAGACTCCCTGCAAAGTAAACACTTTATTTTTCAAAAGGGAAGTAGTGACCTTGTCTTGGAGGGTCTGAGATTTCTAGATGATGAGAGAATACATCAGAGATAGGGTGACTGTCATTTCTTGGGAAATGGATCCTGGCGCCAGAAAGCCTGACTTGCATCTGTCCCTGTCTCAGGATTGAAGCCAAAAGCAAAGCCTTTTGTAGCTGGAAGCTGAGAGATCTTGGGACCCAGTGCCAAGGGTCAGCAGACAAGGAGAGGGTAAATCCAAGGGAATGGAGAGACAGTCTGCAGTGAAGCCATGAGGAATGGCATTGACCTTCAATATGTAACTCCTAAAAGGCACATATAAAAGTCATTGGCAACAACATATCAATCAATCCATGGAACATTGATGAATTGTCTAGCACGTGATGGGCACTGAGGTAGCATCTGGGGCTACCAAGACAAAAGTGAAATGATACCTGTTGTCCTTAAGCTTACATTTTAATGACGAAGGTATCATTCAGACACCCATAGGTAGGTATCTATGAAACACGTACAGGGTGTCCCTAAAGTCTGCACACATAGGAAATCTCATTAATTAATTAAATTAATCTCATTAATATGGATTCCAATAGCTAATGAAAGTTTTCCTTCCATATGAAATTGCCATGGCTAAAATTTATGCTAATTAAATAAAATGTTGCTAAAAATTTCATTCATTTCATCTCTTGAAAATATGCATAGTTAATGAGGTTTCCTATGTGTCCAGACTTTAGGGACATCCTGTATATATGTAACGGGAAACCTTAGAGTGAGGGTGATAATAGCTGATGGCAAAAGGAAAGACCTTCTGAATAGGGAGGCACTTGAACTATATGTTGAAGGAAACCAGGACATCCAAGAGATGGTGGTGAAAAGCAGAACATTCCAGGCATAGGGGGCAGTCAATGCAAAGGCACAGAAATGGGACGTGACAAAAAGGGGATTTATTATTTGATCCTAAAGGTAATAGGGAGCCACTGGAGGCAATTGAGCAGGAGAGTAACGGTCAGCCCCAAACTTTAGAAAAACCAAGGGTCAAAGTAGAATCAGATCCAAAAGCTTATATAGGAGTCTGGGAATCCAGTAACCAAGATGGACAAAGGTGGGGCTCCATCCTGGCTTCTTGTGCTCAGTGAGCTCCAAGCTTCTATGGGTTTTGGAACCAAGGTATAAGGTGTTAAACTTGGACCCACACCCACCTAGATCTCATTGGTAAAGTCATACTGTGGGAGGTGATGGAGTATGGGAGATATCTCAGTGTCTGGGCCAGGCATGGGGGGTGAATTTCTGAGCTTTAACCTAGGAGTACCAGGTTTAATTTACTCCTTGAAGCTATTTTTCCCTTTAAAAAGACTTCTTTTATTTATTTATTTTTTTTAGATTCTGAACTTATGCACCCACAAAATAGCATTTCCATATATAGAACAGAGCACAAAAGGAGAATTATATACGAAACCACAAGTCTTCATTTCATAGCTCATTTTCAAAAGTACATGACACAGTGAACAGGCCCCTTTCAGAATTGTCTTCCGTGTCTGTACTTCCTTCTGTTCGCCTTTTGGCATTAAAATATTTCAGGCCCCCATTTTGACATTATTTGTGCTATCCCCCCAACAGAACTTCACTCCTCAATGGAAAACAAACCAATTCCAAAAAATATTTGTGACCACAAAGCATAGTCGAGTGGGACACATTTACCCAGAGATGAACATGAACTTGAAAACTTTTCATTTTTCAATCCCATAGAGATGATAGTAGCATAGAATTGTAAGGCCAGCCTCGGACTCTTACTGGCTATGGAACTCCAGGCAAGTCACTTAACCTTCCTATGCCCCAGGGAGCTCTTGATGATGGGAAGCAGCAGAGCAGGGGTTTATCTCAATCAGCAGGAGTTTCTCATCCCAAATTTTCTATATATCATACATTGAGGAAAAAAAATAGAAAATATTTTTAAAGAACTCTTTGGAATTATTTATTGTTGTTGATGATGTTAGCATTATTTTGACCTGGACCCATCTATGTAGAGTTCTCTTGGTGTGGATGACCTGCACCCCAGTCTTAAAACATTGCTTGGGGGCCCTGAGAGAGGATTGGTTTCCCAGCTAGGAATTCTTGGATTCAGAACTCCCTCTCTGAAAACTTACTAAGTAGGTGACTCTAAACAAGTCACTTCAACTCTCAATGCCCTAGGAAATCCTCTAAAACTATGCATCAGACCTTGGTAGAGCTGTATTGGTCAAGAGAGTCCTCAAATCAAGGGTTCTCTACAATAAGCATGTCAAAAGTCCATGATCCCTCCTTTTATGTTTCTCCATCTCACCCCTATACTCAAATATAGAGGTTGTTATTATGATGCAGCCCAAAAGAGATAACTTGCTATTTAGCAATAGTTTAACTATCCTAATGGAAGCTGGGCCTTCAAGGGCCATGGGCACAAAACAAAGCAGGCAATTGGAAGAAAAAGGACCAAAGTCTTGAAGTTGGTCCAAGTAAAGCCACCTGCCTCCAGGGCACATCACAATAGTTGAGCAATGCATTACTTCAACATGAATTCAGTGTCCCTGCTCTTCTGGAGCCAGGCCAGATCTTGGGGGTGGGGGGCAGAAGGGGGTAGCTTTTTTGTGCTAGCTGCATCTTTCTGTTCATCAGCCTCTCAGGATGGACTGGAGGAACTGCCCTTCCTCTCTTCCTAGACTCTCAGATTAATGCACCTGCAAGAGGCTTTCATCCTGAGCCAGCCTGCAGCTGGCCATAGGAAGGAAATTGTTTAAGAGCAAGGTCATGGTGGGCCTCACTCATTAGCAGGCTGCAAATGAAACTGGAATTGGAAAGTCCTAAGGAAAGTTGTCTGGGACTTCTTCTGTGGCCAATGTGGAGAAGAAAGCTGAGCCTACGAGTATTGCAACTATTGAAACACCAGAATGCTTTTTGACCTCCTTTCTTAAAAAGTAGGAACTAGGGCTGGGACATAAACAAGTTTTGTGTCAGGAGTCAAGGTCATAGGATTCTAGGTTTAGATTTGGAAGTGTGTTTCTGAGGCCGTCTGCTCCAACCACATCATTTCATAGAAGGGGAAATGTAAACCCAAAGAAGTTTTCTAATTAACCCAAAGTCATGCAGGTAGTTAATCAAGGAGGCAGGATTTGAACCCACATCATATGACTCCAAAACTAGCATGCACCATGGTAACATACTGCTCTTTTTCTGTCTTATCTCCTGTTTCAAGACTATTTGCTTTTGAGAGGAAACATGTGACCAGTGGAAGGAGCACTTTATTTGGAATTGGATGCCCTGAGTTTGAATTCTACTTCCATCATTACCTTTCTCTGTGAACTTGTGCACATCAGTAAATATCCTGGGGCATAGTTTCCTGAAGTACAAAATGACATGTTGGATTAGATATCCCGAAAGGTCTGTTCTAATTTTGAGATCTCAGGATGATTTTTTCCAAAGCCTCTTCACTACCAAGTGCTGTGCTCACCTACTGTTCGGTGCCCCTTCTAAGATAAGGTGATGGATTAAGGAGCATCTGGGAAGCCAAATCTGGCTAGTGCATTTGGGACCCTGCTCCTCTCTCCCAGGACAACCCCACAACATTTTAGTAAAAGGCTAGAAGATGGAGGCTAGTCTTTGCACCAAACGGTAGTTGGTTACTTTTAAAAACAACTTTGGCACCTGAAAAGAAGAGGTCTTTTTTGGAAGGATGGGTGGAACATTGTCACTCTCATTATGGAAGACGGCATTCGGTATGCTTCTGGCATGCTGGCCCCATCACTGCCTTTACCCATTGCCCAGTGGCCCTGTTTTAATGACTATGTCCTATCCTACTTTGGTTTTTATTTCCACTCATTTCATTCTTCCTGTCGTTTTTACAACTCATAGTATCTTAAAAATGACCTAGGTAAAACCCTCATTTTGTAGATGAGTAAAATGAGAACCAAAGAGTGGGCAGAGGGTTCAAATTCACAAGGATAAAAGCAAAAGACCAAGAATGCTGCCTCCCAACCTTTCTTCTCCAGGATTCTCTTCCTTGATGTAGCAGGGAGGGGGCCAACTTGCACTGGAGGAGCAAGTTTCTTCATTGAGAGTTCCTTATACCAACAAAATCATGGGTTGTTGGTGGTTTTGGATAGGGAATGTAGAAGAATGCAAGCAGTAGGTTAGTTACAGTCATGGAAGGTGGGCATTCACTCTGCTTGTGGCACGCTTGGCCCATTGTTGCCTTTACCCATGGGACAGTTTGTAAAATCCAGTTCAGTCTATCTTCTTTGTGCACATAACCATTTTCTGACTTAGGCTGAGACTTTCCAAGGCCTTTACTCCTCCATTAGAGTGCCTAGGTTACACTCGGAGTCTTCTTGCTTTCTCCTTGCTCCCTACTTGAAACTAATGGTGATGGGGAATGAGTGCCCGGGTTCATTCTTGACTTTCTGGGGCTTTTTAAAGATTTTTATCGATCTGGGATTTTTCTGAAGAAAAGACAGAAAAATACTGTTCATTCAGACTCAGTTACTTAGGGAGGTGGTGTGGGGTATTGAGCAGGGCCTTGGCTTTGAAGCCAGAACACTTGAGCACAATTGCCCTCATCTGACATTTAATGACTGAGTGACCTTGGATAATTTCAGTCCCTGTTCCAGGTCTCCTGCCTTATCTATGAAAGAAATGCTAAATGATTTCTAGGACCCTCCAAGGCCCAGGGGCTTTGTTATCATTCACACACCATGTTTCATTCCTTACATCACCATCCAATAGTGAGGGCATGGCCCAGAATCAGCATGAATGAGAACAGTTCAGACTGTGCCATGTACCCAGCTCCCCAAAAGCTGCTTGAGTATTGTCTGTGTAAGTCTTATTTATTGGAGAAAGCTATAGCCTGCTAATGTGGGTAGGGTGGCAGTGCCCTACAGTCCTTGGAATGCCCCGAATTCCATTCTGCAAAGCTGTTGAATGTTCTTCTCCAATGGGAGCGTACCAAGACCTTGAAAGCTCTAAGCTTGAATCTATTCCACATTCTGCCACACTGACTTATGGGTTAATTTGACTGTCCCTGAGTGGTGTGTGTGTGTGTGTGTGTGTGTGTGTGTGTGTGTGTGTGTGTGTGAGAGAGAGAGAGAGAGAGAGAGAGAGAGGGAGGGAGGGAGGGAGAGAGAGAGATTGAGATTACTGGGGATTTCTCACTCTTATTATCATACTAAGTTTTTAAGTTCTTTACATACTTCATTTCATTGAAGCCTCCCAATAATCTTGAGGAGTAGACACTACCAACTTCATTTTACAGATAAAGAAACTGAGGCTCTGAGATGTTAAGTGACTTGTCAGTTGATTTAAAAGAGTCTAAAGTCAAATACAGCACTCTGTCCCCTAAGTCTCACTGACTGTCAAGTACAGACCAGCTGAATAAGGAAAAAAATGAGTGCAGATCCAGCCTGGTCCACTGCCTCCTGAAATTGAGTTTGGTCACACCATTTTCAGGTCTGAATCTACCCAGTCCCCATTCATACAGCCAGCTTTTCTGCTGATGGGAACCACCAGGTAAGTGCCCTGAAATGATCCCTACCTACCTTTATTTGATTTTTCTGATTCCTCAGCTTCCATTGCCCCTGAACCACTTGGCTTGTGGGCTGAAGGGGAGATAGGAATCCTTAACACTTGAATCATCTCCCTTCAGGCTTATGAGAAAAAAAAAACCCTCAGTTCAGTCAGTGGGAAAATATGCAGGCAGTTTGGAGGAATGAAGGTAATTAGAGGGAAATATCACATCCCGGAAACTTCATAGTGACAAATTCTGTTTGTTGAAGGATGGCTGGGAAATCTTCACATCAGCTGAAGTGGCAGAGATAAGTTGCCCCAATGCAAACAAAAAGAAAACAAGTTGCACTAAGAGCAGCAGCTGGTTAAGTGCAAGGCATTGCAGGGGAGGTTACCAGCCTTCCTGATTATGTTGGGATAAGCCATGACTGAGATGGCATTTCCTCCTTAAAATGCTCTGTGGTCCCAAAACCCCATATCTTCCTGCACCCAAGACCACCATTTTAGGAAAGCTGGGATCCCCCCTTTAACCCCATTGCCATATCCCCTGTGACACATTCATTTCTGATTCTGTGTAAAGTCTGTTTCTTTTCTGAATTGCTGTTGACATGGAAGGAAGCAGGAGAAGGAAAGAAAAAAGGAAAAAAGGAAGGAAGGAAGAAGGAAGGAAAGAAAGGAGGGAGAAAGGAGAGGAGGGAGGAAAGGAAAGTAAGGTAAAAAGAAAAGGGAGAAAGGAAGGAAAGAAGGGAGAGAGGAAGAAATTAAGGAAAGAAGAGGAGGAAGAAAGAAAAAGAGGAAAAGAAGAAGGAAGGGAAGGATGAAGAAAGGAGGAAGGGAGGGAGGATGGAAGGAAAGAAAGAAATGAGTGAAGGAGGATTGATGAACGGAAGGGAGAATGGATGAAAGGAAGGGAAGGAGAGAGGGAGGAAAGGGGGGAAAGAGGGAGGGAGGAAAAGAAGGGACCTTGCATTCTAATGATGGAGAAAACACATACACATCTAGGTATATATAAGGAATATATAAAGCGGATGCAAGCTAACTGTCTAAGTTTCCCAACTAGATTTTAAGTACCAAGAGGACACAGATCAATGTCTTCTACTTTTCTATTCCCTTCAGTGCCTGGCATGAACCTAGACAAATAAGGGACTATATAATTGTGCCACTTCTTAAGCCTGAGGAACTCCCAATACCTGTTTTCTCTGACTTAGTGGATGTAGCCTGGACAGTTGCTCAAGATCAACAGAAGTCACATGACATTGGATTTGTTTTTGTTTTTTTTTTTATATTTTTTTT
>CM053590.1:9958962-9973752 GCA_028646515.1 Pseudochirops corinnae | reverse complement strand
TCTCTAGCTTTAAGGCATTCTTCATGTTTATTGGAGGCCTCTGGTGAGGGCGCTCTGGCTGTGCTCTCCTCCTCCTTCTCTCTCCCATGATCTTTCTTTTCCCCAAAGAAGGAATCTAGGGTTTGGGGGCTGTTCTTACTTTGCTTCTTATGCTTATTCTTACTCATGTTTGTTCAGACCGTGATTTTATTTTATTTTTTTAATCTCTATGGGGCTCTGCTTCCAGAAGGGAAAGCTCTGTCTCATATCGCTGGGGTCCTCCCAGCTGCCGTAGACTTCCGGCTGACTGGATAATGAAGACTCCAAGACTGAGGCCCAAGACGACAATCCGGATCCAAGCCGCTCAACGCGAGAGCCCTGGCCTGAAAACCATCTCTCAGTCCCCCTGCTGTCTGCAGGCCGCGGGCAGGAAGCTAAAATGCAGAGGCGGGTGCAAAACCTCTGCCTTTCAGTTTTCCGCTCTGGAGACCTTTCGGCCGGACTGCTTATCTCCCCCTTTTGCAATCCCCACTCGTAGCTGGTGCTAATCCGCTCACCTGAAAGGCTCTTCCGCCGCTCCCGGGGTACAGCTGCGGCTTCAGGCCAGGCTGGCTTCGGTTCGCAGTGCTGATATGGTTCCTCGTAGCCGAGCTGACTTTAGTGGGAAGTATCCTTGTGTGCGTTTGGGAGTTCTAGGATTGGTTTAGAGTCCTATTTTATGGGTATTTTGGGGTGGCTATGTGAGAGCTGCTATATGTTGCTTCTGCTACGCCGCCATCTTGGCTCCGCCCCTCATGACTTACTAATTTTTTTAAAAAAAGTTTTACTTATATGACTTGTCTATGACTTTCCACAGTATGGGCAAATCTCCCAAAATTCCCATTTAATTATCAGTGGCCAACCTGCAAATAGCCAAAATGGCAAACACAAAGCCTAGGAGTGTTAAGAGATAACTGTAGTTTGAAATGACCTTTTCTCTTAGTTTTCTTTTCTATGTCCCCAAACTAGCCCTTTAATAAGACATCCTATAATTTTGCCAAGAATACAAGTTAAGCTTAATGGTTTGTAGCCTCTGTCCTCTTCCCTCTACTCTCTCTCTCTCTCTGTCTCTGTCTCTCTCTCTCTCTCTCTCTCTCTCTCTGTGACAGAGAGGCAGAGAGAGACACAGAGAGAGACAGAGAGACAGAGAGAGAGAAAAAGGAGAGAGAGACAGAGAGAAAAGGAGAGACAGAGAGAGACAGAGAGCAAGAGAGAGAGAGGAGTGGGTGTGGGGTGAGGGTAAGGGGTGCAGTATCTGGTTACATGATCTTTATCTCTCATCTTTTGGTGCCACTCCAAGTTTCCCTAATCTTATAAGGATCACTGAGTGGCTCAGCAATAGCCCCTGTCCATTATTTTAATACCTGAGGATGCAGTTCCCTTGGGACTTGTGGCTTGACTTCATGAAGAAGAGATGGCTATCCTCTTACTATCACCCTCCTTCTCCTGGGTATCAATCACTACCAGCTATTTTCCTTTTCTCTTTCTAGTTCAAGGATCACTATCCTTAGCAGAAGAAAGAGAAACAAATGAAAGTTTCATGTTCTCTTTTCTCTCAATTGTCCATTATCATTGCCCCACCCACTTCAAGGAGAGTGACAAAATGGGTTGGTTCTGATTGGAGGCTCTTGGCTCCAGTGCTATTTCAGATGCTCATTACCTGGGTCAAAGCAGGCAAATCACCTTATTTTCCCGAACTGCATTTTTTTAGTTGTAAAAAAGGGATTAGACCTGATGGTTGAAAGGTGTCTTACAATCCTGTCCTTGAAATCCAGGGCCAAAGATCTCTTCCCCACACCTTGGCTGGTCCTGTAACCTCTCTGGGCCTTTTTTTCTTCATCTGTCAAATTCCCTCTAACATTCTTTCTAGCTAGATAATATGAATCTATAGACCTTCCTAATGATTTTTTCTCCCCTCATTTTGTTTTTAAAATTTATTTTATATTTAATTTATAGAATAAAACAAACATTTCTATAACATAGTATAATTTTTACAAAGGTGATTGAACAGGAAACTTCAAATCTATTATGTACAAATTATTAGTCCTTTAAAATATATGACAAAGTTATCACATAAATTTATTTTTTCTTCCCTCCCCTTGCCCTAGAGATGGCTTCCATTGGATCAGGGATGGGATATCTGTGTCCCCGAGGCCATATGTGTTCCTCTAGGTCCTCAAGTGCAGCTCTATGACTGAATCCAAACTTCACATAACAAATTCCATTAATAAATGGATTTGTTCTGTAAAATTTGCCCTCAGTCAAAAGACCGCACCTGGGAACATGGAAAGTCACATATGTCCTTGAGGCTGCAGGTTCTACATCCCTGCATTAGACACAGATCTATGTATATGTGTGTGTATCTATACACACCCACAAACACACATACTCTCTCTAAACACACACATATAAGGAATCTTTCTATACATCTATTTATTAATTCATTCTCTGGATGCCAATAACATCTTCCTTCATATATTCTTTCTACTTAATTTGCTCATTTATAATAGTTAAAATGAATTATTTGCTCAAAGTTGTCCTTAAAACAATATTGCCATTATTGTATACATTTTCTTGTTTCTGCTCATCTCATTCTTCATTATTTCTTGCAAGTCTATATGTGTTTTCCTAAGATCATTGAGTTCATCATTTCTTATAACATGGTAGTATTCCATCACAATCATGTACCACAACTTGTTCAGCCATTCCCTAATTGACAGGCATCCCTGCAATTTCTAATTCTTTGCCACTCTAAGGAAAGCTACTATAACTATTTCAGAATATATAAGTTCTTTTCATTTTTCCCTAATCATCTTTGGAAAGAAGACCTAGTAATGGTATTGCTGGACCACAGGGCATAGTAAGTTTAGTAACTCTTTGGACATAACTCCAGATTGCTCTCCCAAAATGGTCAGATCAGTTTACAATTCCACCAACAATAGTGTCCCAATTTTTCCATATCCCCTTCAACATCTGCTGCTTTTCCCTGCAATCATTTTAGCTAATAAGATACATATAAAATGGTATCTCAAGGTTGTTTTAATTCACATTTCTCTAGTCAATGATGATTTAGAGCATTTTCATATGACTATAAATTGTTTTGATTTCTTTATCTAAAAACTGTTCATATCTTTAAACCATTTATCAATTAGAGAATAATTTGTATTCTTAATAGATTTTACAAAGTTTATATCTATACATATATACATACACACATATATTTCAGCTATGAAACCTTTATCTGAGAAACTGCCTATAATTTTCTACAAATTTCCTGCTTTCCTTATGATCTTGTCTACATTTGTTTTATTTGTACAACCCCTTTTTAATTTAATAGTATCAAAATTATTCCTTATATACCTCATTCTGCTCTCTATCTCTTATTTATTCTTAAATTGTTTACCTACCCATGTCAGATAATGATTTACAAAGCTCTTGAGAGTCCATCCAGTAGTACTTTGAGTCATTCTATTCTAGTTTCTAGTTTTCTTCAAAACTCAGCAAAATACCACCTCCTGCATGAAACCTTTCCTGATTGTCCCAACACTTAGTGTCCATTCTCCAAAATTACCTTATTGTGTAAGTATTCAGAATATGCTTTGATGAATTCATAGTGTCACTCCGTGGAGAATATGAGGTCTTGAGGATGCAGATTGGTTCACTTTTTTTAGTGTCCCAGTGCCTTATCACAATGTTTGATTCATAGTCAACACTTACTAAATGCTTGTTGAAGGATTGATTGATTCAAAGTTGTCATCAGTGACTTAACACAAGCCTCTGAGGGAGGGTTACCTCATCTAAAGCCTCCTTCAAGAAAAACTCTCTCTATTAAATCAATAATGGGTAGTTGCTCATCTCTCCTTTAATTAGAATCCAACACCTCCCCCACCCCCACCCACCACTGATGGGCAATGCATCACATTGTAAGGTATCTCATCATTTGATGCTGAGGCAGTTTTACTGCTTAAGAAGGTTCTGTTCATTCTGTGACATGAAAACTTCCTCACGGTAATTTTCTTCTTCCCTCTTGCTCTTGGTTCTTCTCTCTGAGGTCAAGAAGTCCTAGCTTATTTTCTTTCCCACATGAGGGCTCTTCAAGCATTCCCTCAGGCATATCAAAGTCTTTTCTAAAATCTTATTCTTAGAATTGGTCATGATGCTCCAGATATGCTTGATGAGGCAAAGGACAGTGGGACTGTGAACTTCCCTTCCTGCATTTTGAACATTGACATTCTTTTTAATGTGACCTTGGTCACAACACTATTGTTGGTCACCATATAACACCATTGACTCATTTTGCTTTTGCATCCAGTGCAGCACCTAGACTCATCGTGAACTTTTGTCTAGGTACAGATAGTCTAAACCCTCCCTCTACATATGCAGTTAATTTTTTCAACTTGAGCATGACTTTAATTGCCATCAATTTTCAATTTATTACATGGAGCTTATCATTTGAGGTGGTTGAGATATTTTTGGAACCTGTTTCTTTCTTCTAATGTGTTAACTATCCCCTCCAGTTTTGTGTCATCACGACATTGGCTGAGCACACAATTTCTACCTTCATCCAAGTTACTGATAAAAAAGATAGGTGGCCCAAAGCCATTTAAAGAAGAATGAAGAGTGGAGCAGATGCCTTTGAAAATCATTGCTCTAAACCAGGACTCTTTAATTGTGTGTGTGTGTGTGTGTGTGTGTGTGTGTGCGCACATTTGATGGCCCCACAAGCAGTCTGGGAAAACCAGTAGACCTTTCTCACAATAATGTATTGTCACTTGAATTCATACTTGAAATAAATGCTAAGGGCAAGTAATCGTGAAAACAAAGACTTGCTGCTGTTGTTTTCACAGATCTCCTGAAATCTGTCCATGGAACTTTGAGGGGTCTGGATTCCAAGTTTAAAAACTCTGTCCTGCACAAAAGTTTCACGGTACCAACCTCACTAACTTCCAAAGGTTCGACCCCATCACCTCAACTTTCAAATATGTGCTCAAATTGTCTACATTCCATACCCCAGACTCTGGCAACTTATTGGCAATGGGAGAAATGGCACTTCATGATTGGTGACTCCCAAAAATATTAGGGGATCATGGTCCGGTGAGAAACACCATGGATGTGGGATTGGGGATCTGATGACTTGGATACAAATCCTGGTTCAGCCATTCACTAGCTATGTTACTCTGGCAAGTCTCACCTCTCAGTCTCAGTTTCAGAATCTGTAAAATGGCTATAGCAGCAAGGTTGTTGTAAGATTCAAATTAGTTACATGTAATTAACAAGCATAATTATTATTCTTCTTTTTACTGTTGTTGCCACTGCTCTTATTGTTACTTGTGACCTTAGACAAGTCATGTAAACTTTCTAACCTTCCGTATTCTCATTTATAAAGGGGAAAAATAATTGAACTGAATGACATATATATGCATATATATATGTATATATACATATACATATATATACACATATATCTCTATCTCTACCTATCTACAGATAGACAGACAGACAGACAGACAAACAGATAGATAGATAAGTAGATAGATAGATAGATAGGATAGATGGATAGATGGATGGATGGATGGATGGATGGGTGGGTGGATGGATGGATGGATAGATAGGTAGATAGACAGGTAGATAGATAGATAACTAGATAGATAGATATAGATACATCAAACCAGATTCCCTCAGTAGGTGAAAGAGATTTATGTGCCTCTGCTCCCAAACATAGACATCTGGCACAATTCCAAAGTTATTTGCTGAGAGTTTTTCATGCGGGTTACATTCTACTAAGTACCTTAGAAAGCAGTGGGTCCATGCAAGTCATGTGTGTGCGTGTGTGCATGTGTGTGTGTGTGTGTGTGTGTGTGTGTGTGTGTGTGTGTGTGAGAGAGAGAGAGAGAGAGAGAGAGAGAGAGAGAGAGAGAGAGAGAGTTTTGAGGTAAATGTAAATGCAAGGAATTTTCTTCTATCCAAAGGTCCTATGACTAGCTCCTATCACAGAGCTGGATGCAATGGATGAGAATAAAGCATGTGTACCTGCTGTGGGCAGGGTCATATCAGAGTAATAAATGATTATCTCAGCTAAAGAACAGTTAAGTCCCCTGCAGAGGGGCTTCCTCACCCCCAGAGAGCTGTTCCCCTTTCCTGACTTCTGTGTGATACTAGACTAGGTGATGTCTGACTGACATCAAAGATTGATTTTAAAAGAACATGAGTGTCCAAGTATATCAACATCCAGTGTTGAGAAATGGAAGAAAATTTTGGTCAATTGAATAGGAATTTTTTAGGGGTCCAGTATGTGCCAGGTACCATGTGGGCATTAGGTATACAAAGCTAAAAATGAAACCTTCACTACCTTCAAGGAGCATACTTTTACGCCAAATTTTTATTTCTTTGCTGATAAGGAATAAGGGATAGGAGCCCTCACTGAATGGAAGTGTCCATAAAGTCAAGAAATACAGAATATGTCTTTGATATTTCTAGTGCTGAAGACAAGTGGTGAACCCTTGGCCTGCTGTAGATCTCTGATGGTTTGGTTCCACTGCTAAACTCTGGAAGAAACACCAGTTTTTTTCTCCTAAACTCTGTCCCCCTCCTCTTATCTTTGTTTTCCTGTTATTTTGTATACCCAAATTGCTCTACATAAAAAAGTCATAACTAAGGGATAAGGATTGGAACTTTCCTCCCAGACACTAATATCCAAGGGATATGATTCCCTTTAGTAGTGAAAATACTCCCATCCCCAGCCTTTTACTTCATGACTCTTGGCTGGCCTACTACACAACGCAACCCCTTCTACTTCACTCATTCTTAACCCCTCAAGTGAAGTAATATCAGCCTGCCAGCCCTCTTCAGAAGTTTGCCTTACGTCTCCCTCTCTGTCTTTACCAAGATTGGTGATGGGAAGCCCCCTGTTTCAGTATAGTTATATGCACATTTGGACCATTGAGGGAAACACCACCCATACCATCCTACCAATTTCATGACTATTTTGGCTGCCAGGTGTTGCCCAATCCAGTAACAAATTTATTACAAAATATTCAGCTTTATGTAGAAAAGTGACTCCTATTAGTTGTTAGTATTTTTTTATGCAAACTTGGTTTTGAGAGGGGAAGGGTAGCCTGTCTATGGAATAATATAGGATTTTCACCATGTGGACAATCTATCCAGCAAGGCTACTATGCAGTATATAGAAACCTTGGTTTTAGGGGAGCCACATTATGGAAATTTACCTGTTCCATGTCATGTTTGTCCTGAAATGGTACTGAATCTGGATGATTCTGCTGGAGACCAAATTTTGTGCAACTCTTTCTGTGCCAAGTAAAGCTCTTTCTGTGTCTGTCTCTATCTTTGCCTCTTTCTCCGTCTGTCTCTGTCTCTGTCTTCTATTTTTTGTCTCTGTTTGTCTCCACATATATTACCTTTAGGGGTATTAAAGAATTTCCACTAATTTTTGTCTAGTTCCTCATGTCATGTTATATTCTCTACCCTATAACCATTTAAAAAAAATCAGGTCCTATAAATATTTTGGGACCATTAATGTAATACAAAGTAACTTCACTAAATGGCTTCTTCACCCATTTCACTGTGGGATCAGAATGATTTAAACGATGAAAATTTGGACTCCTGGATTCAGAGTTAGAAAGAGCTTCAGAGGCCATTTAAATTTAATCTCTTCTTTTAGTGGGTGGGGAAATTGAGGCCGTTAGAGGTTAAGTGACTTGTTCAACATCACACAAGTACTATAGCTGGAATTTGAACACCAAGTCCATGATTCCAAAATCACTAGAAATGCCCACATCCCTATCCATGCATCTAGCTATTTCCTTGGGGGCAAGGTTGAGATGAGGAATAAATATCACAACTCTATCCTGTATCATTTTTCATAACTAGTATGATAAGTAAAAGCTCACCTTATCTTGCCTGAAACCAAGCCACTACTTCCTTCTTAGCTATTTCCAAGCCATATGACCATGCCTGTCCCCCTTTCTTCTAATCCTATTTCTTCTTTATCTGCCATTTCCCTCCTTCATTGGAATGCAAGCTCCTTGATGATAGGAATTGTCTTTCATGGTTTTTTTTGTATCTCCAATGAGACTATCTTTCTTACTTCTGCTGAAATCCCCAATACTTAGCAAAATTACTGCCTATTTAAATCACTAATTGATTTTTATCATCCATCTGTCCATCCATCCATCCATCCATCCTTCCATCCATCCATCCATCCATCCATCCTTCCATCTGCTTATTCATATCAAAATCTAAAAGAGGCAACTCAGTACGAAATACATTAATTATTAAGGTAACGTATGTGAAGTGACTTGCAAACCATAGAAGACAATGGAAAATCAGCTGCAGTTATTATTGTTATTACCAAGAATTTTGGGAGTTACCTTATTATTATGTAACTAAATAAATATTATTTCTTATGCTTAATAGCAGAGCCAGTACTCTTAATTTATTCTCTTTGAGACTGCTGGTGGGCAGTTTTGCATTTTGGGTATATTCCACATGACAAAACTGAAAATACTCCCAAAAGTATAATGAGAAAAACATTTTTTTTTTTCTAGATCTGTGGTGTCATCACAATATCAAGAACGTGCTGTGTGGAAACATCATCTGCTGGTGCAGAATGGAAACTCTTTTGTAATGTAGAATCTCAATGAATTGACAGGGAGCACAGATGGCTGAAATGATCAGCCAGCACTGAAACAACTAGTGTGTGTGTGTGTGTGTGTGTGTGTGTGTGTGTGTGTGTGTAAAAGTAAGAGCTGAACCTAGAATTTCCTGGCTCCAATGTAGTCTGTCTATCCATTTTACCATGATATCTCTCATAATTATTTTTTTTTCAAAACAAAAATTAAAAGGCACCCATATGAAAAAGACACCCTTCCTTTAAACCTCCTTCTAAATTCTGGTTTCATGGGGAAAACCATTTCATTGGAAATCATAAGAGATGCACCCTTTGCTCCTGACCTTTTTAGTTCTGAAGATACATGTGGCTAATTTAAATGCAGCTCAGTTATGCATGAAATCTGGGATCTGTCCTGAAGTTAGGTGTAAAACAATCCCTATTTGCAATAAGCTTACATTCTAATGGTGAAAATAAGTACATATAAAATATATATATTAATAAATACAAAGTTAAGACACACATATGCAAAGAGAGTTGGTAAATATAGGTAGTTTAGGAGTGAGACTCCTGGAGGGAATGGGGCAGAAAATGCATCCTTGGAGAGAACACTTTTATTCAGATGTGGAGATCAAAGAACACATTGAAATAGGTTGTGGAGTAAGTAAGAGCCAAAAATGTGGAGTGAAAGCTTTTCTACAGGTTTGCTTATAAGAGGGAGGAAGGATATGGTAGTGTAGTAGGGTTGGAAGGTACAAGGGATAGTAGGGTTAAGGGAAGGTTTTGAAGAATGTAGGAAATATGGGCATGGATTGGAAGGACATTGATAAGAAGACCACCGGCATGGTGAGAGGACTGCTGACCAGGCAATGCAAAGATCAGTTGAAGGAACTAGTGATGTTTTGTCCAGAGAAGAAGAGACTTTGGAGGGGCGGGGGGGATGAGGAGATGATGACTCACAATAAAAGCATCCGTACGCTTGTCATAGGGAAGAGGATTCTTTGTGTTCTGCCTGTGGAAAGGTACAGGAATGGCAGAAAATGAGTGGGAGTTAGAAAGAAGCAGGTAGAGACATGATTATGATGATGAGGATGGTCATTTAGATAGCCCTTTTAATGTCGGCAAAGAACTCTCCCACGTTAACTTGTCTGATCCTCACAATAACCGGAAGGCTGTTGTTTTTCTTGTTGTTGCTATAATGCTATTGTTATCTACATTTTTCAGATAAGAAAACAGATGCAGGGAAGTTATGTGACTTTCCCAAGGACACACACACACACACACACACACACACACACAAAAGGTCTGAGATAGGATTTGAACTCAAGTCTTCCTGACTACACACCCAGAACTCTATCCACGTTGCCACATAGTTTGCCTCCAACCCTTGATGTCAAGAAAAACTTTCTAAAATTTTGATTTGTTCCAAAACAGAATGTGTTGCCTTGAGGGTTGGCTCTCCATCAATGAATATCTTCAAGTAAAGATTTTTGTTTATTGTACTTTAAGGGTGATTCTTATTCAGTTATTGATTGGACTACATGACACATGAAACCTTTTCCAACTCTAAAATTTTGTGATTTTCTCAGAGTGTTTCCATTTGGAGCTTAACTACCATGAATCAAGTTCTATTTCCAACCAAAGAATTCCATTGGGAATTGTTTTTGTAGAATTTAGCTATTTGGAACAATATTTTATTGCTACTTTATTTTTTTTAATCTCTTAATTTGGAATATCCCCTCCCCTCTTCTCCTACATAGGATGTTCCCTTTTAATCAATAAGATAATTAAGCAGGGTGGCTAGGTGGCACAGTGAATAGAGCACTGACCCTGAAGTCAGGAAAACCTAAGTTCAAATTTGACCTCAGACACTTATTAGCTTATTTGACCTTAACACTTATTAGCCATGTGACCTTGGGCAAGTCATTTAACCCCAATTGCCCCTGCCTTCCCCCTCCAAAAAAAAAAAAGAAAAGAAAAGAAAAATAAAAACAAAACTCTAAAAAAAAAAAAAAGAAAATTAAGCAAACTCTACTTACACTTGACCATATTTAACAGTGCTTACTTCATCCTACATTAGTAGTCTACCACCTCATTGCCAAGGGACTATAGGCATGTTTTGCTTTTAATACATTGGCTCGATAACTTCTTTGATCCTAGTTTTCATGAATTTCCTTTAGTGACATTTTTTTCTTTACATAATTCTATCACTTCAGGATCCAAAGTTTGGTTATTCTTTCCTCTTGTCATTGAGTCTTTGTAGAATACTGGGATCTCATGTGGGCTCTCTGGGTTTATTTCTCTCCAGCTTAATTTCAACAACTTGGGTTGACTCTCTTCTCTACTGCCAGAGGTCACATTTAACATGGCTGCTTCCTGTTGTTATTCTGATTGGTTCAACTCTCCATTGAGTGCAGTGAATAATACTAGGAGAGTAGTTCTACTGTAAAACAACATGAATAATAGGGGAACAGAGGATAGGGAAATCTCCTTTCCAACATCCCCTGTAGGAGTCAAGGATCAATTACTTTTCAATGAATGAGTTCTTCCACAACTGAAAATCTCAGTTTCAAAGGATCACATTCAGCCATTTCTTGCCTCAAACTTTATCTTTTCACCCCATAGAGATTGTGTCTCTTTTTAAAGGCTTACCAGGGGCATGATCCTTTGCCAGCGACCAACAGTCTAATTTCATCAAGTTGAATTCACACCTTACAATGGAAACTTGTCTGGGGGAAAGCAGTTAATCACTGGGGTATGCTCTCTCATACTATGGTATCTTTTTGCTGAGTGTGATGTGATTTTATTTCCATTTCTCTTTGTTAGTTGTTTGAATCAGTATTTCATAGGATTGCTTACAGTTTACATTTCTGCTCCTGAATTTTTTTATCATATCACTTGATCATTAATGTCTTGGGAAATTATCTGATATTTAATGCTTTAGCTTTAGATTACAAAAAAGTTCATTATAGTCTTGAATTTAAGTATTTCATTTTCAAATACATCAGCAACAAGAGAAAATAAAGTTGGGTCACTATCTGAGAATTTCATTTGTGTAGGTTACCTGTATTTTTGATTCTGGATAAAAGGAAATCTCTACATGAAGCCTTCCCAGGTTTCCCAAACTCTGGTGAATCTAGCAGCCTTTTGTTTATATGGCCTTTTTGTACTTCTCAGCACTTTTCACACTCTATTTTGTACTACATTTATTTTTTATAAATCCAATAGAATATAAGCACCTTGAGGACAGGGCCTTTTTTTCATCTTTTCTTTGGAAGCCTTCACCCTAAGCACAGCTCCTGGAATGGGGAAGGCTCTTCATGGAGCCTTGTTAAGTTGAATTGACTGTCTTAATCAAGAGAAGGTAATATGGTATGATGGAGATGATGAAGCTGAATTCAAATCCTGACTCTATTTGTTCCTGACTTCATGACTTTGGGTAAATAATTTGACTTCTCTGCATCTCAATTATTTTCCTCTTTAAAGTGAGATAGAATTTAATGATACCTGAGGCCCTTTATAGCTCTAAGTCTAGGATATTATGATTTACTAATCTTAGAGCCCAGCTGTGGCACCAAGGAGTGTTAT
Source organism: Pseudochirops corinnae (assembly GCA_028646515.1). Classification (NCBI taxonomy): domain Eukaryota; kingdom Metazoa; phylum Chordata; class Mammalia; order Diprotodontia; family Pseudocheiridae; genus Pseudochirops; species Pseudochirops corinnae. The sequence continues at coordinate 9,961,520 of CM053590.1, read as the reverse complement.
CATGAACAGCAGCCACCCCCTGGTAAGTCATCTTGGTAGATGGGCTAAACCAAGTTGAGGGTAACTGACAGGCCTCTTGGTGAGTTTGTATGTGAAGACTTCCCCAGGTGGAATGGGAGGATGAGAACACTTTCTTCCAATGGCCATGAAGGTGGCTGGAATAGGTGCTTAGAGCTTGCTCAGGTATTGAAGATGCCAACGTCATTCGCTGCATCCTAGGCCATTGCTAATAATCTTGACTTTTGTCGTGCCAGTAGACTTCAGTGAGTCATGAAAAGAGAGTCAGACTGGTGGCTTTGCACAACTTTGCTTCACTCAAATCCAATTCAGGATCATGTCAAGACATCAACAGTGATGTTCTTCTTTGAATATGAAAGATGAACAACAATGAACTAGTGCTGCACAGTTGTGTGCTAGTCTTTTGATATATACTTCTGCACATAACAGAAGGCCTGGTACAAGTTGGCCCTTGATTAAGATTTGTAGAACGAATAAATGACCAGCAAACAACATCTTTTACAAAGGAATGCCTAGACTACCAACATATTTATGGAATGTCATACATCAAAGAAGAGACCAGTAAGTTCTAAGTCAGATCTTGGACCAATGTAGACATGCTGAAATCTTTGAAAACCTTCCTGTTGGAATCACAAATAGTTATTGCAGCACTGATGAGTCTACAATGATAAGGATCAAAAGCCAAACAACTGAATCCAGAGTGCTAATAGTAATCAGCAGAAATTAGAGGAACTTTAGCATTCCTGCAATTTATCATTTATTTGTACAACCTTGTTCATTTCAGGAGAAGTCCCAGCAGACTTTAAAAAGGCAACATAACACTACTATTTAAAATTAAATCATCGATTAATACCAGAAAAATAAAGAACATTCCATTTAATTTCACGTGGGGAAGTCTTTGAAATGAAGTTAAGTGAGCCCAGGTTTTTGTTTTTTTTTTTTAGTTTAGAGGAATGACTTGGATGTTGGTCTAAGGAGTGAGATATCTAGTTTTTCAAATAAACAGCATCACAAAGAATTGTAAATAATGAAAAACAAAACAATGTGACTGGCTTTAAAAATGAAAAAAAAAGGTCTCTGATTTGTTAAATACCCTATCTAATTGATGGAAAGCATCTCATATTAGATAAAAGCCAATAAAAGAAAGAGTGCTTGAAATCAGAACAGGCAAACCCCATTAACAGCAACAGAGGAATTCATGAGACTTCCAGCTTAGTCTACATCTGCAGAGAAATAGGGAAATGCCATAGCATGCTGTATTCTTCACAGAAAATAGTATAAGACTGGGATCAAGGGACACAAAGGTTTTGAAAAGGAGGGAACCAGATGACATAACTCAATTCAATTCAGGAATTTGTTAAGTACCTACTGTGTGCCAGCATTCTGTAAGTTATCAAGGACCCAAAGGCAAAAATGAAAATAGTCTGTTTCCTCAATGAGTTTAAGAACATGTACTCAGATGAGTAGATATGGAATATATACCAAAGTAAATGCAAAATATTGGAGGATAGAGGAGAAAACACTGATCAGGAGAGGGAATCAATCTCTGCTTTCTATTTGCCAGGTACAATTCTGGGTATTTGAGATTAAAAAGATAAAAATCAAATAGTTCATACCCTCAAAGAGCCTATATGGTATAATATATGTCTTTAATAAGATGACAGAATTCTGTTTCAATTCATGCAAGAAAATGTTCAGGATTAAGAGTAAGGAAATTCAAGCTTTAGTCCCAGAATTCTTTTCAGCTAGGATGCAACTTTGCTAAACTCTACAGTTTTCTACCTCAGTTTCTCTAGTTGTAAAATCAGGATTGCCCCATAATATAACACAATTTGAAAATTGATGATGACTCTATTTAATTACATTTAATTGTGGTCAATTTAAAATCACAATTTAGCTGCCACTGTACCAAATGAGATAATTGTAAGGCATTTAGACCCGTGCCTCACACCTAATAGATCTTTAATAAACACTTGTTTTCTTCCTTCCTCCCCCTTTTCTTTCCTCCCTCCTCCATTTACTCTTCCCTTCATCCATTATTTCTTTCCTACTTCCCTTCCTCTCTCCCTCCTTCCCTCCTACTTTCTTTCCTTCCTTTCTCTGCTTACCTTCAAAGTCCTCTATTTCCTTCAGGGCTATATGATCTCTATTTTTTTGGCGAGCCCATTTTTACTTCAATCCATATGATGTTAGAAGGTCCTAGAACTACCAGTCCATTGATCTAGGGAATTCATATCTTATAGTCTCAGAGAGAAATCTTGAGTTATCAATAACTTGATAGCATTTATTAATTTCTTATGTATCAGACACTATGCTAAGCATTGATGATGAAAAGAAAAGCAAAAACCTCCCTACTCTCAAGTAGTTCACATTTAAACTGGAGAAACAATGTGAAAACCTTATGTAAAAACAAGATATAGGTATCTAAATATTCATATATCGAGAGATAGATATAGATATGTCTAAATATATATACATACATATATGATATGAATATTTATATATATCTTTACTTAGATATATATGAATACATCTATGAT
>CM053590.1:9918739-9952141 GCA_028646515.1 Pseudochirops corinnae | reverse complement strand
CAACATCAAAACAGACAGACAAAATGCCAGCATCACAGCCATGCCTCCTCAGTCCTTGGCAGTTCTGGGTGGCAGTTCCAGGTGGCAGTTCCAACAGGCTTTTAGCAGTCTTTTTCTCAGCAACTCAGCCTCCATGATACTGGATACTGCTCTCCCAAAGTCCTTCTGGCCTTCTCTAGGCTTGGGCCTCTCTCCCAATTCACGGCTCCTCCCAGTTCAGCCCTCTCTCTTCCTGTCAACAAGTCCATCCCACAAGTGGGATTCACAAACTCTGGGTTTTAACACTCAACCCAAAAACCAAGCCAATTCGGAGGCATCTCCAAATTCCACTACCAAAACAGTGAGAACTCATTTAAACCCAGGCCTCCTAAATCTGCCATGGTCTGGGAATTATACCTGGTCTTCTCTCACCTTTGAATCCAGAGTACCGGTTACCGTGATGTTTAATATAAAAATTGAGCACATAACAACCAGTTCTGAAAGTTGGAAGGGACTTAGTGGCCTTGCAGACCAAACCACACACCAAAGGAATCCCTGGTGTATCAGACCCGTCAAGTGGCCATCCTGCCCATTTGAAGACTCCTAAGGAAGGTGACCCAGTGCCTCTTGGGCAATTCAGTTCGCTATGAAAACCACATAACAATTTGGCTTAACAGCTTTTCTTCTTCATTTTGATGACACAGCAATGGTTCATTCCTGGAAAACTGGCCATGGATAAATGGCTCTTGTTTGTTTATTTTTAATTCCCTTCATCTCAAGAATGTGATGGAGATGTGACAGAGCATCCGTGTTGAAGACAGCACAAGTGAATATTCTAGATCGGTTTCTGCCTATCTCTTCTATTAAATAATAATCCATCTGAGCTGTATATTTCTCATCAGTTAGATGAGAGATGGTGCATTGTGTTGAGTTTCAGATGCCACATTTTATGAAGGACATTAAAATGTTTCAGAATAACAATAGGTGGGTAACTAGGACAGTGGAGTCTTGCTCCAATATATACTGACTAGGTGACCAAAGGAAAGTTACTTAGTTCTAAGTCTAGACATCTTTCTATGTCTAAAGTGTAGAGAAGGTGCTGATTTGCACTGGCAGAAGGCATTTCTTCACCAAAGAGTCTCCTACACCTATGAAATACAAGACCCAGTCCCTATTGCCATCATGCTCCCTGGAAAGATAAGTTAAGAATTTACTCCCAGTTCATTTCCCCAATTGGACCCTGTATTGTGCCTGCAATCATTAGAATTTCATATGCCACAAATTATCAGGGGATGATTCCTAGAGCATATTAAAGAGTTAAAAGAATGAGGAGCTAAGGATCACAGAATTTCCAGGTTGAAAGGAATGTCAGTGCTTCATAAACCTTCATCTCTTCCTCTATAAGTGGGGGTTTTAATATGTAAACTACTTACCCTGCAATGTGGCCATGAGATTGACTCATCCTTGATGTTTGATCTTCTGGCCTTTCCTTGAAGATGTCCAATGAGGACAAACTCACTATGTTTTGAGACAGCCCATTCATTTTTGGTAAACCTCTTATTGTTAGGAAGGTTTTTCCAGGATCAAACAAAAATCTTCCCCCTCCACACTGTCCCCCCAGTACCCCTGGTTCAGCCCTCTGGGACCAAACAGAATTAGCCTTATCTCTTTGCTGTATAATAATTTGATTCCTTGAAGACAATCATCAGGGCTCTCCAAGTTTTTTTTTAAATGAAACATTTCCATTCCAGTCAACTAGTCTCCGCATCCTAAGATCTCAGATTCCTTCACCATTATAGTGATGCCCGTTAGAAGTTGATGTGAGCCTCATGTCTTCTGAATATAGTTCTAGAGTTTAGGTATACTCAATAACCTGAAAAATTTAGAATTGATTTGGTATGTTCTATGTTCATTTTTTTTTTTTTTTTTTTACAAATGAGGGTCTGCTGGAAAAATAGAGTTTGGGGTCACTTGTTCCCCCAGGTGTGGTTCTACCTCAACCAGACATACACATACATGTATGTTTTCTGCCTCACTTTTTAGCTTTCAGTTCTTTTTTACTTCTAAGGGCCTAATAGTGGTAAGGAAGAGAGGGACTCATCTCCTAATGGAGAATATCCTATTCAGTGTGTGATCATAGGTCTAATTTGGTTGACCTCATAATCCCACCATGCTCTGCACTCCTCCTCATTGAGGTCCTCCATGGATTCCTCAGATGCCTCCAGGCATATTGTCCTTCATTTCATGCACATGTGGCTCGGCATCCACATAAGTCGATAGATATATACATGTCTCAGTTTTGTATAAACATACTCCCAACACTGGGTTGCTTGCATCCAGACCTCTGCCATAAATCCAGACCTCCAGAGATACCTCCTAATGACTTAACCATTAGACACAGTAAGAGATTCCAAGGGGACTCGATGAGGATATAATAATGGGCCAGTGTCAGGCAGGATTTATGATTATTATTCATATGACTCAACCATATGCTCTGGCTACTGCAATCAACTCGCTGGCTGTGCTCTGACATCTGTGGTGATAATGAGAAAAGTTGCATTATACCACAGGAGGAAAAAAAAACCATCAAAACTCCCACCCAATAACCAGTGGGCTGCCAGGAGAAACACTGACCTTCCTGGTGAAGTCAAGAGATCGTTTGAAAAAATACTTGATGCGTCTCAGAAAACAAGTCTTCCCGACCTGTAGATCTGGCTGCCAGCTGTTCTAACAGTCCTAGAGAAGACGGCACATAGAGCTGCATCCCTGAAACATCTGTATTTATCACCACAGGCAAATACCAAGGAAGATGGCATCCCCAGACTGCAACCTGGAGGCCAACCTGGGTCTCTTAAATTATTTCAGCAAAATGTACAGGTTTGGAGCCCACAGAATTGTTTCCTGACCTTCAATGACCTTTTTCTGAGTGTGACTGGTGTGGGGTAGAGGTGGCTTTGGATGTCTTGGTTGGTGACCCATGAGCACAGCCCCAGAGGGTCCACTCAACAACTCTTTCATCAGCTCCAAGGATCAGAGCTCTCAGGTTTTGGGAAACCAGTGAGGAAATGAAAGATTAATACCACCTCTCCTCTCTTGGAGAGGTGGCAGGTGAAGGGTCAAGAGTCAATATGGACAGTGTCAGTGCTGGTTAAGTATGAACACATGAGTTATTGGCATGTGCTTGTAAAGGGAGCTACCAAGGCTGAGCTGAAGTCGGGCTAGGAGGCGTCACAGTGGCACCTGTGGGGCCACAGGGGAGCCTGGTATCTCACAGAAGAATGAGGTGAGCCCTGACCACACACATCACAATATCCGACGTAACAATATTTGGGCTAGGTAAGTAGGTGGGGATGTAAGGAAGCTCAAGGAATTAGTCTTTCTCTCAATCCTAGAAGCATTCACAAACGGTTCAGGGTGTGGTTATCAGGAGCAAGGAGAAGAAGGTTCCAGCAGGGACTGGGAGGCATTATGAGGCAGTGAAAAAAAGAACCAACAAGAGAGTAAAGGACCCAAGTTCAAATCCAATCTTTAAGTACTGTGAGACCTTGAAAAGGTCACTTCTCTGGGCCTCAGTGTAATCATTTCTAGAATGAATAGATTAGACTACATGGTCTCTGGGGCCCCTCCGGGCTCTCAAATTATGATATATATTAAGAAACATGTAATGTTGTTAGCATGGGGGAATTCCCAGCATGGGAAGTCACTCCAACAATTCAGATTATCACCCATCCTTGACTTAATAAACATGTCATAGTGAGTAACTTGAGGGAAAAAAATGACTTGTCCATGGGCACCCAACAATGACAGTTGTGAAATCAGGCCTTCCTGACTCGAACCCCTGCAGTCTCTCAATGACAGCATTGGCCCATTATACTCAAGGCAAATCTCCACTTGTGGACTTCACTGGCGTGACTTCTTTGTGTGGCACCATGAACAAGAGAAGAGAAGGAGCAGCCCACAGAAGGGCTCTTCGCTGCCAGAACATTCTCTGCAGAGTAGTTAGAATTTGGTCTGAGAAGAACCGCTCTAAACATTTAAATGGCAGGGTAAGTGTTGCAAAACAGCTTCCATATTGTCTCATTTGATTCCACCAGCAAACTTGTAAGGTTGAAGCTATTATTATTCCCACATTATGGATGCAGAAACTGAGGCTGGGAGCAGTTAAGTGACTTTCCCAGGGGCTGTGGTGAGGGTCATACAGTTACTAAGTGTCTGAAGCAGTATGTGATCCCAGGTCTTACCAGCCAATTTCGAGTTTAAGCCACCACATCACCTACATGTACCCTTTCGTCAGTGTATGCTTGGGTACCTCAACTTCCCCTCCTCTCTTGTGTAGTTAAGAATTCTGCAGTCATCATGCATGGTTACTTTCTCACTGAGGATGGTATAAGTACCACCTGGCCTGGAACTGGACTCACTCCTATGCCCATTAAACAAACCTGATATGTTCTTACTCTAACTAAAGTCTCCCCCGCAACCTTCATGTAATTAGAAAATTTGCTTCATCTAGGAAGAAGGCCTCCACATCTGCAAGAGGCTGTGCTTGGGACTTGCCTAAATGTGGCTCACAGGGTCTGCATGAGGGCGTCTACAGCCCTTGACATTTTTCATCTATCTTCCTTGTCTTTAATTACTTGTTGCCTACAGGGTGACCTAATCTAGAAAACTCCTGTCTGATGTCCAGCTCTGTTCTCTGCTTTGGTCTTTTGTAGCTCTCATCTCATCCTCTTATTTTGGCCTAGTCTCTCCACTCCCCCCACATTTCAAAGTACTCCCTTTAATGAGTCCATCAATTCAAAGCCTGAAAATTCCAAGTCACACATCAACTTTTAAATGATGTTTGCTCAGTGCTGATAGATGTGCTCGTTCATTGGAATGGACCTTCTTCATGTGGGATATTTTAGAGCTTTGTGGTAGCATCATACGATCATAAGTTTAGAGCTAGAAGGGCTCTCAGAGGCCAACAAGTCCAATTCTCTCATAAATGAATGAGGAAACTGAGGGAGACAAAGAGCCTTGCCCAAGGTGGCAATGGCAGAGGGTGGCTTCAAAACGGGGTCCCCTGCCTCCCAAGCCTGTCCAAAGAATGAGATCATTTGTTAGTACTTGAAATCCCATAGGGTTGGATGGGATGTTGATTTAGAGGAAGTCCTTCTCCATAGTTATAACCATAGTAGGATAATGTGGAATTTGTCCCAGGGCCTTGGTAGATAGGACAGCTAGGTGAGACAGGATAGAGCACCTGACCTGGAGCCAGGAAGACCTGAGTTCAAATCTTTCCTCAGATATTTATTAGCTGTGTGACCCTGGACAAATCATTTAATCCTTTTTGACTCAGTTTCTTCATCTGTAAACATGAACTGGAGAAGGAAATGGCAAACCACTACAGGATCTTTGCCAAGAAAACCCCAAGGGGATCATGAAGAGTCGGACATGACTGAGCAAAATCAAGTTGGCAGAAATTTTGTCTTTTAGTGGGTAACAAATAACTTTCTCAACTTAAGTGCTAAAGTTTGGTTACAAAGTGTTAATGGTGCTTAGAGGAAATGGCTTTGGATAGGATGACCTCAGGTAGGGAACGGCTTTATTAGCATCTTTCTGCAGAAAAGGAAACTGCAGCCTAATGGGAAGAGTTATCCTACCTGTGTGGCCTGGGTGTGACTTAACTTCCCTAGACCTCCTTTGACCTACTTATAAAATGAAGGGTTTTATTAAATGGTTTCTAAGGTCTTCTTAACCTCTAAAACGATGATACCATAAGTCTCTGACCTTGAGGAGCTGACTGAACCTCCCTGGGCCTCAGTTTCCTCACCTATAAAATGAGAACATTGCATTGAGTGGGGGCAGGAAGGAGGCAGGAGCTCTGTGGTCTGTTTTTACTCTAGATTCTCGGCCCTTGGGTGCTCACATTATCCCTGAGGTCACAAGGTTAAGCAGTAGCAAATTTGGTACTCTAAACAAGGCCTTCTGCTAAAAAAAAAAAAAAAAATCTTCCTCCGCTCCCTTTCCATTCTGGTGCTGCTCAGAGACTCCTGGGAGTCAGAGAGAATAAGTAACATATGTCGCCGTGCTAATATAAATACCGGGGGAAAGGCCTGAGGCCCTGATCTCATTGATGCTGGGAAGTGAAGAATGGGAAATCTCCCTCTACCCAGAGAGGTCCACACTTCTTCTAGCCTTTTGGCTTTGGACAGCTGCCTCGGACCTGGAAATGTTAAACAACTTATCCAGGGTCACACAACCCATATTGCTGGAGGCAGCATCTTGTTTTGAGGGCAGATCTCTATCTATGACGCCAGGCTTCCTCTGAGCATCCAACAAAAAAGAAGCGGGGCCTCCCAAATGCGTGTTTCTGCCCAGATGTTGAGCCTGCCCGTATGATGTTGCTTTTCTTGTTACAACGCAACTTTCAGAAAGGTGATGTGGGTAGAGACTTACACCCACCAGACGACTGAGCCAGAATTGCTTCTCAAACACTCACTAGCTGGGTGTCCACAGGCAAGTTGGACAAGGTCTCTGAGTCTCATTTTCTTCACCTGTAAAGTAGGGTTAGTCATTCCCATAGTGTCTATGCAGAAGGCCACCATGATGATTCAGTGACAAACAACGGTGAAAAGCGCTTTGGCATCCTTAATTCATGAGGGAAATGTCACTTTACATTCTAACTTGAGTTTCCCATTCCAACCCACTTGTACGTTAGCCAACTGACCCCACCTGCAAAATGGTGTCCCAGCTCTATCCCTTTGTAAATGTCCTTTTTACCCCTTGGACTCTGCTTCTTGGGATCTGTAGGACCAGACAGGTAGACCAGTGAATAGAACATAAGAATTCAGGTCAGGAAGACCTGAGTCCGAGTCTGCTCTCAGATACTTACTAGTTCTGTGACCTGGGCAAATCAGTGAATCTCTCTCAGAATCAGTTCCAAGTGAAATGAGTGGCTTGGAGCTTATGGCTTCTAAGGTCCTTTCTTGGAGCCTTCCTCATCTGACTAGTTGTTTGGACACCCTCACACCCCAAGAAATTACTCTAGAGTTTTTTTATGTGTCTGTGCACCTGTCATTGTTCTCAAGAGAACAGGAGTTACCTGAGGTCAAGACTGTTGATTCTGTCCTTACAAGGGACTTACTTGGTACTTGATGAGTTACATTGAACTGTCTTTCACCTATAGGGTTTGTCCATAGATTTTTTTTTTTCCTCCCACAGCATCCAGCTATGTGTATGCCTGAGCAGACATCAGCACCATCACCCAGGATGGAATTCATAATAAAAAGAATGTCTTATAATTAATGAAAGCTGGAATCCCCCTTAGTGGTTCAGTGCCCAAGGGCTGGGAGGATGGATGATCATTGCTTCTCAAGCCATCAGGGTCTGATAATTAACCCTCTCCAAGACAGTCTCCTTGTGGGTCCGTGTTCTCTTTATTCTGGGGTTGTTTCCTGAGGAGAGCCAGGAAACAAAGCCTGAGAAGAAGAGATTCCCGTTTTTCTCTAGTTCATAACAAATTTTATTCTCCTTTTACTAGAAACAGAAAATTGTTGTTTTACTGCCTCATAGTATCTTCCTCTACCCTGCATTCACCATCAGCCCCCCTCTGTCCTGAGTTACCAAAGCTTGTTGTTTCTGCCTCCACTTCTATTGCATCTGACCCCTTCTCTCCATCCCTCAGAGATCCCTCTTTTTCAGGCCCTCATCCTCCCTTGCTGCTATGACTTTGACAGCCTTTCGCTTGTGCCTTCCCCTGTGCTAATCCATCCTCCAAGCAGCTCCCAGTAATTTTCCTTAAGCACAGAGCTTAGCATGTCACTTCTCTCAATAGACTCTAGTGCAGGAGGGGAACCTGTGGCCTTGAGGCTGCAGGTTCTCGACTCCTGTTCTAGTGGATCCGATTCTTAGAAGAGCAAATACAAACTCCTCTGATTAGCTTTTAAAAGACCTTCCCAACCCGGCCCACAACCCTGTTTCTAGGTCATTACACCCTCCTGCACTTTCACGATTCCTCAAACTGACTTACTGTGTGGCCCGGGGGAGCCACTTAACCTCTACTGGCCTTAATCCACTGGGAAAAGAAATGACAAACCACACCAGTATAATCCAAGAAAACCCCAAGGACAGTGTTAGTGTGCTATGGTCCAGCTGGATACAGCTGAAAGCAACCAAAACATTTATTCATATTTATAACCTTCCCATCAATTCTATATGTGCTTCAAACAAGTGTTCTAGCTTCTGTCCCATTAAAATGCAATCTCCTTCCAAGTAGGAACTGTGTTATGTTTGCCTTGAATCCCCACTGCCTGGTGATGGGAGCAAAAAAAGGCCTTCTAGATGGGCTTAAATTTTGAAAATCTACCCAATGAGATTCATCCGGTAGCCCCTGAAGTGGTCCCAAATTTCAGTCCTCCCAAAGTATACTGGAGCTGGAGTGTATCAGCCATCTCAAAGAAGCACTTCCAGGGCTTGCCTCATAGAATGAAGGCTTGGCTACGAAGAAGCTGAGAGATGATCACAAGAGCCATTATGCTAATAGTAACAGTCACGACTTAGCGTCTATGCGGCTTTCGGAGATGCAGAGTATTTCTTACACAGTGTCTCAGGTGTCACCCCCACGACTTGGGGGTGCTCCTTCCGGGGAGGCAGGGGGCCTTCACAGTGCCTGGTGGATAGTGAGGCTATTGAATTATTATTGTGATTATCATTTGAGGAGCACATTCCTCCTGATTCTACACAGACATTTCATGTACTTTGGTGGGTTCATTGCCAAGTGCTTTAGGCAGTTTATAGCTATTTGACTGTGCTAAAGGCCTTACAATTATTATCTCATCTAATCCTTACAACAGCCTTGAGAGATAAGTGATATGATTCTCTTCTTTGTACAGATGAGGAAACTGAGACCCACAAAGAGTAAGTGACTTGCCCAGGGTCGCACAGTTTGGAAGTTTCTGAGGTTACATTTGAACTCATGAAGATGAGTCTGCCTGATTCCAAGCCCAGTGCTGCAGCCATTGTGCCACCTACCTACTACTTTGTGTGTGTGTCTGTGTGTGTGTGTGTGTGTGTATACAAAAGCCTCTCCCCCCAAAACATGGTCAAAGAATGTGGATGAAGATTTCTTAAAAGAAGAATTACATTCTATTAACAACCAGGTAGAAAAATAACCCAATTCCCAAATAGTAAGAGAAATTAAAATGAAAACAACTCTGAGATTCTACCTCAAATGCAAAAAATAGGCAAAGAAAAAAAATAAGAAGATAACTTGTTGGAAGGGGTTGTAAGAAGGTAGGCATGCTACCTTGTCTTTTTGGTGGATTTGCAAATTAGCAAAAACCATTTTGGAAAGCAATCTGGAATTCTGCAAATAAAGTAACTAAAATGTCCATACCTAGAACTCAGAAATTCTACTGTTAGGCATATGCAGCAAAGAAGTCATCGAAAAAACAAGAGGCTTCACATACCCCCAACATCTTTAGAATTTTTTTTTTTTTATGGGAGAAAAGAATTGAAAATGAAGTTATTGCCCATCAATTGGGGAATGCACAAATGCATTCTGGGAGATGGATATAATGACATATTATGTTGTAGGAAATTGGCTTGGTGACCAGAGGAAAGCATGAAGCATTTTACATGAACTGATGAAGGGAAAATAGAGCCAGGAAAACAATATACTCCATTATTACTACAAATGGAAATAGGAAGAACAAAAAGAAAGGAAACAATTAAAAATAATTCTACAAAAAAAAATACAATGAATATCATAAGCTCCAACGAAGAGAGAAGATGCCGTCTCCCATTTTGACTGGAACCCAATAATGTGGAACTTTGCAGATATTATCATGTCTGTTTTCAGGGCATGGATCAATTTTGTTGCTTTTTTCTCTTCATTCAGGATGACTCGCTGGGAAAGAAGGTAGGAAAGGACAACTGAGAAAATTTAGCAACGGACAACAAGAGTTGTCTGTAAAATTATATTTAAGAAGAAAAATGTTATAATGGGGATGTTAAACATCTATAGGCTCAAAAATAGAGTCACGGATAAATGTAGTTATTTGTCAAGAATCTGCAAGCTAACGGGTATCAGGGGCAGGATGGAACCTGCCTCCATGACTCAGTTTAAAGTTCACTCAGCCTTCTAATAGTAATGCCGAGCATCCATTTAGCTGTTCGAAAGTAGAATGACTTTCAAGTTGCAGACAAAGTTGAAAAAGACAAAGAACAGATAAATGAGGAAGGAATGTAATGTTCTAAAAGTCTAAAAAAATAACAAATTCTTCTTAAAATAGAAAGTCTGAAAATCAAGCAAAAGATTACGAACTTTGAAAACAAGCAAAACTGGGAGCTTAAAGAAAAACACAACTTTACCCTATTTTGTTTGAAAAGCAAATGAAAAACTAAATGACCACTATTGAAAACACAAAAGGAGAATTTGTGATGAATGTAGAAGAAATGAGGAACTGCTAGAAAATATTCCGATCAACTATTTGTAAAAAAAGAAAAAAATTGAAAACAATATCAAATGTTTTAATATTTATAAAATTAAAACATTCCCATGTTAACAGAAGAAATAGACATTTCAAATAACAGAATCTTAGAAAATAATAAAAACTTCCACAAATAAGCTATAAAGAATGAAACCTCAGGACTAGATGGATAAGAAGAGAATTCTACCAAACAGTCAAAGAACAAGGATTTTTAGTATTGCATAAGCCATCGGAAAATTAGAACAAGAAGACATCATATAAATTCTTTCTACGAAGAAATTATTGTCTTAGTACCTAAGTCGGAGAAAGTTGAAACAGAGAATGAAAGCTTTAGACTAATACCTCCAATATACATTGACAGAGAAAAATAACACCACTAAAATGAAATATCAGCAAGGAGGCTAGAGGAATTTATTTTTTAAAAAAATTATACTTTGGCAAGTTTGGATATATACTAAGTTTACATTGTTGGTTCAACATTATGACTAATATAATCATAACCAACCTTATTAATAACAAGAACAACAAAATAATATGATTATATTAACAGTCAGAAAAAATTGTACCTATTTCTATTTTTTTTAAAGGACAACAAAACAAATAAATGACTTAACTATTCCTTAATATCTAATTTATATGTTTGCAAAACCAAGGGCCAACATTGTAATGGGGACAGATTGGAAGTATTTTGAGTGAAATCACAAGTAAAGAAATATCTATTGTCATCCCTATTAGAAGTGATGCCTTATTTAGAGAAATTTAGTCAACTAAAAATTAATTAGTAACTTCAGCAAAGTTATGGATTACAAATCATATCCATATACATCATCATCCCTTCTATAAATCATCAGCTAAATCTGGTGAGAAGACAAGAAAGAGAATAGTCATTTTTTTAAAAAAGGAATTTAATTTTAAATAAGTACCTAATATATAAAACTCTAGGCAGGAACACAAGGAACTATATGACTATAATTTTTTTAAAAAAAGCTTACTTTATAGAAATAAAGATAGGCTTAAACAATTAGAGGAATACTAATTGTGGAGGGGCAAATCAAATCAATATAATGATAAAATAGAACAAAAATTAATTTACTTACCCAGTGACCCACAGCTCAGTCTGTGAAGGCTTAAGTTATTAAGTGGATAAAAATAGCATTCAGGGGGCAGAGTCAAGACACCAGCATAGAAACACCAGAACTCCACGAGCTCCCCCCAATACCATTTCAAATACCTATACAATATGACTCTAAACAAATTTTAGAGCTCCAGACTCCACAAAAACGATGGAGCAACAAAGCTCCCACTGAAGGCAGCTGGGCAGGCAATCATCACCATGCCTTGGGAGCAAAGCCTAGCCCCATGCGTTTTCAACCCCAGGGCATCCAGGAGAAGCCAAGGCTGTAGCACTGAAGCGAGTGGATCATGAGCATCTGTGGCAATTTCCAGAATCACCAACCCACAAGAGCCAAGGACAAAGGGAAAAGGTCAGTGAAACTTGGCTAAATTTGGGGAATAGGGTCTGGCTGAACTGCCTCCAGAGCTAAAAGTAGTCTAGAGCAACGGCCCTGCAGCCGCCTCCACATGGCTGCTTCAGAAGCTCCCAGCCTGCAGAATGCAGGGGGGCCAAGCGAACATTCAGAGGGTAAGGGTTCTTGCCTTTAGCTGCCTGGATCAAGATCATGGTCTTGGGTGGTGGTCCTGAGGTGCGTGACCAGTGAGCCAAAGTTGGTGGGGGCTGCAAAAAACAGCGGCCTCCTACTAGCTCCTGCTGCTGCAAAAACCCCAGTGATTTGGGACAAAGCTCTCCCCTCCAAAAGCAGAGTTTTACTATTGAGCCCAAAAGCCACATAATTGACTGGCAACATAAGCAGGCCAAGGAAGCAAAGCAAGCCCAACAATCCAACTTTAGGTTCCTTTTTGAGGGACAAAAAGGACCAACGCATGGAACAGGAGGAAAACAACACAGTCAGAGCTCTCATACCAAAAGCTGCCAAGAAAAATATGAACTGGATAGAAGCCATAGAGGAGCTTAAAAAGGAATTTGAAAATCAAATAAGAGAAGTGGAGGAAAAATTGGAGAACGAAATGAGAATGATGCAAGACAATCATGATAAGAGAGTCAACAACCTGACTGAAGAAAATAACACTTTAAAAAATAGACTAACTCCTGGTCTTCCTTTTTTTTTTTCTTTTCCCAGTAATCACTCATTGGTTACAACCCTTCTATATAACCAAACTATTGTACAATGTGAAGGTATTTGCAGATCCTATACATGATTGCACGCCACCATGGGGGGAGGGGGGAAAGAAGGGGAGAAAATCTGAAACTCAAGTGAATGTGGAACTGAATCTTGTAAATTAAAAGTAAATAAACAAGTCATTTAAAAGAAAAAGAATAAAGTGCTTCATAACAAATCTAAAAAAAAATAAAAAAATAAAAATTTCAAAAAAAAAAGCCTAACTCAAATGGTAAAGGAGGCCCAAAAAGCCAATGAGGAGAAGGATGCCTTAAAAAGTCGAATTTGAGGATAGGTGAAGGGAATATAAATGTATATATGTATACATACACATATGTCTGTATAGGAAGGTATATATGCATCTTGCCCCACAGGAGAGTAGGGGGGCAGGGGATGAAAGTGGGGATGATGGTGGGGAGGGCAGGTTGGGGGAGAGGGTTGTTAGAAGCACACACTTCTGTAAAGGGACAGGGACAAAGTAGAGAACAGAACAAGTGGAGGGTGGGATAGAAAGGAAGGAAATATAGTCAGCGTTATACAATATGTTCATTGTGGAAGTGTTCTGTGTAACTACACATGTATGGCCTGTATTGAATTGTTTGTCTTTTCAGTGGGGGTGGGTGACAAAGGAGCAATCTAGAATTTAAAGTTCTAAAACCAAATGATAAATATATATATATATAATTATTAGTAGTAGTATTATTATTATTTACATGCAACTGGGAAATAAGATATAAAGGCACTGGGGTAGGGAGATCCATCTTGCTCTACCAGAAAGTCAGAGGGGTGAAGGAGTATGACATAGGAGAGAGCAGATTGGGGTAAAGGATCGCTGTTTTGGGGGAGTGGGTAGGGGAAAGACAGGGCAAAAATTTGTAACACAAAATCTTGTGGAAATCAATGATGTAAACCAAAAAATAAACAAAAGTTAAAGAAAAAAAAGAAAAAAGAAAATGCATCTGAAAAAAACTCAAGGTCAGTTATTCTGCTTGAATTAATGTCAAAAAGAGGGAGGAGGAATGGAGACTAACAGGACCACACATTGAACTACACTATGAAGCAGAAATCATCAAAATGATGGGTTCTTGTTCAGATTTCAAGAGGTTCATGGGTGGAACAGGTTAAGTACATCACATAGTACTCTAGTGTCCTAGAGCTCAAAACATCCAAAGTCACTGACCAACAGGTTAACCACTCACAATCTGACAAAAGCTGTTAAGAAAACTGGAAAGCAGTCTGGCAGACATTAAGTTTAGATGAATACCTTACAAGATATAGCAAGGTTAGCCCCAAATGGAAACACAACAAATAAAAAGTTACAACATAAATAAGAGGGGAAATAATGTAATTTCCATTCAGATGTATGGATTAGAGAGGATTTTTGACCAACAGTGAATTGGAGAGGATTACAGAAGATGAAATAGACAATTTTGATTTCATAATTGAAATTTTTGAACAAGCAAAATCAAGGAAATTAAAGTTCCAAGGGAAACAGACAACTGGGAAAGCAATCTTTGCACCCAGTTTGGTTGAAAAGTTTTCATTTCTACAATATAAGGAACTAATTAAGATTTATAAGAATATAGATACCAGCAAAAGGATGATGAAGAGGAGGTTTTAAAAAGAAGGAACCAAATCTATCAACAACCATCTAAAGTGGTTTACATCATTAATAATTAGAAATTATGGAAATCTGAAATTTTGCTATAGAGTTGACAAATTCAACAACAAAAGCAAAAAAGGAAAGTTACAAACTCTGGTAAAATAGGCATGTTAATCCCCTTTTGGTGAAATTATTAATTGGTAAATTATTCTGGAAAGCAATTGTAAACTTAGTCCAAAATGTTACTAAAATGTGTAGAAGCTTTACCCATCAAAAACCTTCTACTAAGCCTACACTCCCAAAGAGATCAAAGAAAGAGGAAAGAGAACTCATCTATCGTTCGTCTATCTATCTATCTATCTATCTATCTATCTATCTATCTATCTATCTATGTGTCTGTCTGTCTATCTGTCTGTCTGTCTATCTATTTATCTATCATCTATCTATCTGTCTGTCTGTCTATCTATCCATCCATCCATCCATCCATCCATCCATCTATCCATCTATGTCATTCTTGTGCTAGCAAAGAACTGGAAATTTGTGAAATTTTATTCAGGTAGGAAATGGTTAATCCAATTAAAGTATGTGAATTTGCTACATACAGGGAAGCTAGGTGGTGAATCAATAGAGTGCTAAGCCTGGAGTCAGGAAGACTCATCTTCATGAGTTAAAATTTGGCTTCAGACACCTGTGACCCTGGGCAAGTCACATAACCATGCTTGTCTCACTTTCCTTATTTATAAAGTGAGCTGGAGAAGGAAATGGCAAACCACTCCAGTGTCTTTGCCAAGAAAATGCCAAATGGGGTCATGGAGAGTCAGACATGACTGAATACAACTGAACAACAAAAAATAGGATATAACATTATTGTGCCATGAGGGAGGATGAAAAGGATATCTTAAGAGAAACTTGGAAATACTAATCAGAACAGAAAATAAAGTGAACAGAAGCAGATCCGTCCATAGCATAATAACATTTATTCTAAAGGCATCTTTGTCTTCTCGCGGTCCCTTCCAATGATCTGATTTCCATCCTTACAAACACCACATTGTTCCTCCTGTCTCCTCCTCAGTTTCTGATGCCTCTGAAGGGAGTCAGTTCGGGGCTTTCCTCCTGTAGCTTTCTTCTTGTCTCCTTTTATTTAATCTTCATTGAATCCGGTGTCTTTTAGGGTTCTTTCCTTGGTCTTTCTGTTTATTTGACTAGGAGTTTCTCCATGTCAAGGCTTCCTTGACTTTCTCTTCTTATTTTAGTTTCCTGACTTTACTAGGACTTGTTGCTATCTTGAAGTGATGAGACAGTGCTGAGCTTAGTCACAAGCACTGACTGAAATGGTCTGTGCAAACCACCTGCTGCTGGGCCTTCTCCCACACAAATCATTATATGTCTATCAATGAGTGAACAAGCCTTCCTTAAGGTCATGCTGCACTGTGAGTCAGGGACCATAGGAGGCACTGTAGAACTGGGAGGAGAGACAAACAGGAGCTTGCATTCTTCTTGGGGTAGATGACATGCTCACAAATAAATACACAATACAAACACATATGCATATAAACAGGCATACAAAACACATGCACATTTGCCAATAGGGAATTAAAGCAGCATTCATGTATATACAGACATTGCATATGTGTATTTGGGTATGTTTGTATATGTGTATACAGTATGCACATATACATGTATGCATACATATAGATGCTTACTATGTGTATGTGCCTATATTCCTACATCCTTGCATTATATCCATTTATATTTCATGCACACATATAGATAAACGTATGCATGTCTGTGCATATATGGTATATACACGGGGCGTATACACACATACACAATTGAAGGAGGGGAGCCTTACATCCATTCCCTCTCTCATCTTCCACTCCTTCTTAAGCAGCTGACACTTTGAATCCAAGTGCCACCTTTCTAGATTGTGCTTCTTTTAGACCAACTCCCTTTCCCTCCCAGGTTGGGACAACAGTGACTGCCATCTCTGCCTTCCTTAAAGTAATTAATAGAAAGGTTGAGCAGACAGGGGCTAGTAGACAGATTCTGCTCAATCAACGACCTCGCTGGGAGCTGACATGAAGCCATTAATAACATCTTTGGGCTAATGCCTTCATCTAGTCCCCAGTTCAACTGAGTACACTGCCAGAGGCAGCTGGGGATCACAGAAGATAGAGCTTTTGGCCTCTAGTCTGGAAGACCCCAGTTCATAATCCAGTCTCAGATGCTAGTTGTGTGGCCTTGGGCAAGTCACTTAACCTCTGTTTGCCCCAGTTTCTTTGATTGTTAAGTGGAAATGATAATAGTACCTGCCTCCCAGGGCTATTTTGAAGATCAAAGGAAATAATTATTGTAAAAGGGCTTAGCCCTGTTGCCTGGCATGGACTAGACAATATAGAAATGTTTATTCCCTTGCCCGCCCTCCCCTTGAGGCCAGGGCCTATTTCATTTTTGTTTTTCTCTCTCTGGTGCCTGGGTCTAGCACATGCAGGAGTTTTATTAAGACTTGCTGATGGATGGATGGATTGTCTGATGGAGGGAAGTGGGAAGAACATGTTCTGAAGTCGCAATACTTGGACTTAAATCCAGCTCTGAAAGATGGCATCTACGGATGACCACGGGACAGTTACTGAACCACTTGGAGCTTCAATATGCTCCCTTTCTCTGGCAATAAAGAGTCTTAGAATAGAATTCTTTCCTGTTTGCTACTTTTTTTTTTTTTCCGTGAGTTTCTAATTTAGCCATCAGTTCCACAAAGTTTACGGTCACGTGCCCTCAGTACCTGAGGAACTCAAAAAAGGTTTCAGGATCAAGTCTTGGAGAATTCAGACTGATGCAGGGCTACGAATACAATTTTGAGCATACAGGAGAATAAATGAAAAGTGGAACAGGTTTAATAAATCATCAATTTGATTGCTTCATCACATTCTCTATAGGGATTAGATTGTGATGGGAAAATTCTGGGAAGACATGTCCCCAGGATGGTGAGGGACTGTAGAAAGTAAACATGTAAAAATGTGATTTACACCCAAACATTCCTAACTTCCACGTGCAAATTATTTGAAGATATTACTTGAAGCTTCTGATGTGAACCAGATATTGATAATTAAACTGTGGAACAAGTCTGACAAGTAATTGCAAAATGAAAATAAAAACATAGAGAAGGTTTCTGTTTCCCAGGGGGCAATGTATCATTGTCAGAAATGGGATAGCTGCGGACTCAGATGCAGGTGCAGATCCTGCCTGCGGAAACTGACTTAAGTCACTTGCCCTGTCTGTTCCCCGTCTTCTTCCTATGTAGAATGAGAGGTGGTCTAAACCTTACCCTTGAAGCCCATGGACCCAGAGGTTTCATGAAGAGATTGGGTGTGAAGTGATGTGATATGATGTGATGTGTGTGTGTATGTAACCTTGCGTTGACAAATAAGATCAAAAGATAAATGGTTTCATTTGTAGCCATATCTTTGTGAGACTTACTAAGCATGTGTCTTTATGATCTCTCCCTGGAACGTTTTTTGGCTTTACTTTATTACTAGTTAGTGTTTCTTTTTATTTGTCTTCCAATTGTGAGTCAAAATAAATGCCACCTAGTGGACAGTGTACTAGTGAGTCCTATGGACTTGTTAACTGGAAGGAAGCAGGATCAGGGCTGCCTTTCTGTCTCCAGGTGATCAAGCCAAAACTTCGTTTTACTTTGCATTCAATGTCCAGTCATTTCTTATGCCAAAAGACCTCTTACAAACTGTGAATGCTCTTAAATGTTAAATATTTGTCATTTGGGAAATCCTTATTTTTTTCTCTTTTCTTAAAAAAACAAAACATGATTCCTAAATGAGAATTCAATGATACATTTACAAATTTTAATTTTAAGAAGAGAATCATAGTTTCCATTCCTTCTAATTATTTGTTCTTCCCCCAGCAGCTATTTTATAACTTCATATCTCTCCACCCCCACTGCACCCCCAGTGGACACAGCTCTATATATGCATGCTTATGGGGGGGAGGGCGGTATATACATATATGCAGACACACATGCATATGTGCAACATGTAATAGGCTAATTTAAACATAATACTGTATCCTTAAGCTGATATTTTAAAATTATACATTTTCAAGTTTAAATTTATTTAAATGAATATTAGCTATATTATACAAAAATATTAAAGCAATATTCCAAGGTTCATAGAATGAATATGAGGCCACTTAGAATTTTATGGTAAAAATGAATTAGAATAAATGTTTGTTGATTAATTAATTGATGGCCAGGACAGTTAAAATGAAAGTTTAATTCTTTAAAAAAAAACTATAAAAATTAACTACAAAGGACATATGAAGAAATATGCTATCAGCATCCAAAAAACAGAACTGATAAACAGAAGTTATAAATAATTTTACATATCTAGATATATGTGTATATCCATATTTGTGTGTTTATACATATATTTGTATATATGCATTTGTAGGTATGAACACATACACACATTTGTGTCTAATGGTAGCCATCTTTTGGGTGGGGGGAAGGAAGAATAAATGAAAAAATATATAATTTTGTTGTAATTTTGAAAGGAATGGCAAGTTGTACAGTGTAGATTTGCAGTTTAATGCACAATCGTCTTTTTTATATTGTACTATGTTATGGAAATGCTTGTTTTATTCCATGAATTAAAATAAATAAAAAATACACAAATTATATTATTTGTGATATCTAGGCTGTTTAACCATTCCAGGAGCATTTTTATTGTTTCTGTAGATCTTAAATATCTCTTACTAATTCCAAATTTCCAAATGATCCCATCTCCTGAAAATAAGACATAACATGAAAAACCATTCCTATGCTGAGGCACCGTGGAATTTTCTGCATGAAAGGAGCATATCAAAGCAAAATATGTTTTGATATTTCTTCCAGAGGAAGGTGTGAACATCAGATGCCCAATTCAAGATCTGTTATCCCTTAGGAGAAAGTTGTAGTTCCCTAGACATCTTCTTCCGAATGTCCATATTCTCCCCACCCATTCCTGGAACTCTCTGGCATTTGGAGTAAATGTATCTTTAAATCAGTGGTAATATCTGGAAATAAGTGAGCTGTGAAGGATATTCTGTGATTCGAACACTCTAACTTTCCATCAGTCGAGCTGTTTGCTTTTCATTAAACTTTTCCCTACCAATATGATTCTTTCAATGAACGAATAGCTTTTGTCACTTTTCAAAATAAGAGCATACCGACAGATCCTCCATATTTTTTTTCCCTGAGCTATTTCATGAACAGCTCTACCAAATAAAAGTATGCCTGTCTCTTAAGCTTTCCAAAACACAGCTTGTCGTTAATTGCTGAATTCATGTGCAATAGAGTGCCCAGGAATTTCCTTCACACACAGAAGTTTACCCTAGAAGCTGGAAAGGCTAGATGGTGGATTTCAAGTGTGGAGGGAGAGAGAGGCGGGGAGAGTGGGAGCAGAGACAGGGAAAGGGGGGAGGGAAAAAGCAGCAGAGACAAAAAGATGGAGTGACAGAAATGCAGAGAAAGAATGGAAGAACCAGGTACAGAAAGAGAAATGCAGAAACAGTGAAATAGACCCAAAGACAGTGGGAGACAAGAAGGCGGCACAAGCAGTAAAACCAGATAAACAGATCCTGTGACAAAGACAGGCTAAGAAACAGAGATAGAGCGACAGACAGAAGAATGAAGATCTGCAAGACTTTCTACCGGCATTTAACAATTAGAGTCACCATGAAGACATAATTGTAGATTCTATTTTTCAGACTAGGCCTGGAACTAATGGGATTGTTGATCTTCAGGTGGGACAATCCATGTGTCCCGAAACCTGCTTGATGGGTTTGTTTATTTAATGCAATGTGATGGGGGGGGGGGGAAGGTTGGGAGGGAGAGCTGGGGGCTTGGAGGTGAGTTGGGGGGTGCTGGGAGGGAGAGTTGAGGGGCTTTGGGGGTGAGTTGGAGGGTTTGGGGAGAAAATTGGGGGGTGAACTACATTTTTTTAGTTATGTAAAAAAATGACTCATCATCCCAGAGACATACGTTGACTACTAGTGATGGTTCTTTGTCTGGACAGGCAGGTCTCGGGCCTTGATAGCAGAGGAAGCTGTGCATTTTATCCAGAAAAAAAGCAACTTGCTTGCCTTCTCTCTCCTTTTGTATAGATTAAGCCTCTGCTTTTATGCCTTTAGTACCCCCTGTTCTTCCCAAACAAACCAGAAGCCAAAACGTCCTAGAGAAACTTACATGTGTGTTCTCCTACATTTTTTTTATCTTTTAGAATAACAGGATTGAGTTAGAAATGGAAAATGAAAGCCTTCTATCATAAAAGTCTGCCTCAGTGACAGAGGACTGGCTTGGAAATGCAGAGAAAGGATTCTGGAAAAATGTTCTCCAGTGATGTAGCACTGGCGGGTATCATTGGCAAAATTCAGGAAATCACACACACGTCAGGTAGTTCCATTTTCAGTGACAGGCCTGAGAGACACGCCTTGGCATTGGCTGGCATGGCCACCAAAGGCCCGCACTGGCATTTTATGGGATGTAAATGATAGCTCTGCTGCTGGGAGTTTGTAATTATTTAATCAAACACAGATGGTGGAACCTAGAGGGACATCATGTATCCTTCTAAAAGAGGAAAAAAGACAAACTATCCATGGCTTACCAAGAATGGAGGAGGGCACCCCCTTAGGCCAACCTGAGCCTTTTACAGGGGATGGCCAAAGGTTTCAGCAAGGCTGCTTCCTGCCCACAGCCTGCCTTATCCTGAAGGAGGCATGTAGTTAGGCCATAACTGGGCAACCTATTCCCTCCCACCAGCTTTGATGTGCTGGTGCCGGTGGAAGGGAAATCAATTATTTCTGTTTCCTTTCAGGGCCTGAAATCAATGCCCAGCTCTACCCAGGAAGTCGCTCTTTTGACAGACTATTTCTCCATGACACACATTTAGAAATGACGCATGCCTCTCACTTTGTATCTATATTTCCAATCTGGAAGATTACAGACCTGTTGGGTTGGCTTCCCCAGCTAAAATGTTGACAATGAACAGGAGTGGGTTCAGAAATAGATCCCATAGCATGGTCTGGTTGGTGCCAGGTTGCGGCATACAGGCCCAGTAATGTTCCCTGGACTCTGCTCTCTAAATCAGCTTTCAATTCTGTCCAAGCCTGATGGAAAAAGAAGGGGGGAAGGAGGGAGGGAAACTTAAAAAAAAAAGTTTTCAAAAGCAGGGATTGTGTGTTGCTGTTAGAACAAATTGTTAAATTAAATTAGCGTTACATTTCATTCCGAGCCCCTAGGAGATTCAGTGACTTAGAGAAGGTGCGCTCTTGAGTTTGGTCGTTTAGTGTAAACTTAAGCTTTCTGTTTTCCAGTCCAAAGAAAGACTGCCTGGACTGCTGATGTCATAATGGCGTCCTTTTCAAAGAGTATTAAATTAAAGGAAAACACCATTGGATAAATTGACTTCAAAACAATTTTGAGATAGAGAAATAAAAAAGTAACTCCCCAAAGTGTCTGTACTATTGCCAAGGAGAAATTATTTCGGACTCGATGTGGAGATCTTCCCTTGACCGGGCCCAATAGAGGAGGCCCTGTCCCATGTGTCAATCCACTCTAAAGAGATTCTTAATCAGTTTTTCCTTGGAAATGGAACCACATTCCTATTGTTCAGCAGATGGAAGGTGGAGACCAGATCAGCTGCTGGATTTATTTATTAAATTTCATAGATTCATGTTAAGAGAATCCTTGCGCCGCCCCCCCCATATAAACTATAAGAGGCTAATTTCAGAAAAGAAGTAGGACAGATATTTAGCCTTATGCTGCAATTATTAGCTCAGTATTCGTTTGTTTGTTTCATTTTTTTAGAACCCAAGGTTGTGAAGTGAAAAATACCCCAACCCCATCATAAGAGAGTCACATAATGATTCCTCCCTCCTGGAAAAAAAAAAAAAAAAGAAAAAACCACAGGCTGTACAGATATACCTTCAACTAGGCTTTCTTTTCATACAGAAAGAAAACTGGGTCTTAAGAAAATGAACCAAGATGAAGTTCATTTTCCTAAATATTTATGAAAACAATGTGATTTCCCAAGGAAATAAAAGTCCAATTTAAAAAAGGGAGGGGACATAGCATTGCTTGTCTTTTCTTCTTCTTTTTTTCTTTTTAAAACCTCTTCACCAGGGTCTGTGTCTTTTCCTCCAGACTGGGCTGACAGTGGGCATGTGAAGTTTCGTGACTGTGAACAGTTTGGACCCAGCCTCCTTCCCATGATGTGGAAATGCATTTTTTTTTGTTTCTTCTTTAATGGGCTTTTTAACAGGATAATAATCTTCTTTTTGCTCTTATTTTATATACCTCCAGTAATGCTAAAATCGTGTATATAGAATCCATAATTAAAGAAAGATGTGGACTCATTTTACAGGTTGCAGTCAACACTCCAATTTTGTTTTATAAATGAATTAAAAGGAATTCCGGTGAGTGGGAGGGGAGGGTGGAGGAGAGTTCTGTTTATGGACAAATGGTCAAACAAAGAGGGCCAAAAGATGCTCCTGAGGTTCTCCAATCATCTGAAGATCCCTAGACGGTTCAATTGAGAAGAGCTTTGATTTTACCTTGGGCAAGCTCTGCTATCTGTCTTAGAGGATGTGCCCCAGTTTTTCAAAGAGTTCATTTCCTGACATCCTAAGTAGGCTGAGGAAGGCTCCATCTGTATATTTATTACTTTTCAACCACTCTTGTTCCAGCAAAACTGGTCTCTCTTTCTTCTAATAGTTCATTTTGGTGCTTTTTCCCTGGCTCTTCCCAAATGCCTGGTAGAGACTCTCTTCTTGAACCCATTTTTTAAATCTCCATCTCCTGGCTTTACTTGTTTCGACCAAGTCTACATTTAAGTCTTTTATAAACCTTCTTCAAGAAGGCTTTCCTGCTCCCCCTTGATGCTACTGCCTTCCGCCCACTGATTATTTCCAATGAATCCTGTCTCCATTTTGTTTGTACATAGTTCTTTTATGCTGTTTGCTCCTCTCAACTATGAACTAACTACTTGAGAATAGGGATGGTATTTTGCCCTTCTTTGTATCTGCAGTGTTTAGCACAATGGCTAGTAAATAGTAGGTATCTAATTATTGCTTACTAACTAATTGATTAAATACTGAAATTCCTTAAAACTTAAATGTTACCTCCTATAGGAGTGCTAAGCTTCCTGTTTGCCAACGTAATTTGTCCCTCCCCAACAAATTAGCGAAAAGGTTTGGGATTTACTTTGTACATACCATGTATTTAACTATAAGGAGTGACATGGTGTAGTAGAAAATGTGCTTGATTTAACATCAGAGAATTTGGGTTTCCATCTAGCCACATTAAGTGGTGACCTTGGCTAAGTACCTTCAACTCTATGGGTCATAGCTTCTACATATATAAAATGAGGAAATGGAAAAAAAAATAGTCTCAGAGGTCCTTTCTAGATCTAAATTTGTTATTCTCTCAATGCACTTTCCAGGCCCACTGGAGAAAGCATTTTCATCTCAGACTTAAACTGTCAAATGAAGGGAGGGGAGAAGAAACAGATTATACCTGAAGGTCACTGTAATCCAGCAGTTCCCAATCTGTGGTTTGTGTTCAATTTGTAACAATGAAAATACATCCTGCATGTCAGATATTTACATTACGATTCATAACAGTAGCAAAATTGCAGTTAGGAAGTAGCAACGGAAATAATTTTATAGTTGGGGGTCACCATAACATGAGAAACTGTATTAAAGGGTCGCGGCGTTAGGAAGGTTGAGAACCATGATTAGAGTGTAATTGAACCGGTCAAAGGAGAGAAGAATATGCACAGAGACACACACAGCTGGGTACTGAAATATATCTTAATAGGAGGGATAGAAAGAGAGAGAGAGAGAGAGAGATTTGATTAAGGGAGAAATTGATCTTAAGCCAAACAAATTATTAAAGAGGAAATAGGAAAGAAAGTGTAGGCAAAGTATAAGAGAGTAAGATGGAGGAAACATATAATTAATAATCATAACTATGAAGTGAAAAGTTGAACTTATCCACGAAATAGAAGAGGACAGCAGAATGGATTAGAAAATAAAAATAAACAATGTGCTTTTTATAAGAAATATACTTGAAACAGAAAGTTGCACAGAGTGAAAACAAAGAACTGCACTAAAATCTATTATTTCAGCTAAAATTTAAAAAGGCAGAAGTGTCAAGTACAATCTAACACAAAAGAACAGAAAAAAAACAGGTTTAAGTAAAAGAGATAAATGGAGAAATTATATTTTGTTGAAAGGTACATTGAAAATGAATTTTTATCCTTAGCAAGCACATATTTAAATGAAATAAAAGGAGAAATAAACAAGAAAACTATAATAGTGGAGGGTCTTAATTCACTCCTTTTCAGATACAGATAAATCAAACAAACAAATAAAAATAAATAAGGGATTTTAGTAGATTTTTTAAAAATTAGATATGATAATCTCTAGAGACTGTTGCATTGAAACTGAAAGGACCATACATCTTTCTTAGTAATACAAAGCACTGTCACAAAACCTGACCCAGTGTTAGAGCTTAAAACCCTCACAAACAATTACAGAAAAGTAAAATTATTAAATGCATCTTTTATGGAACACAATACAATTAACATTGCATTTGATAAAGGGTTTCTGGTGAGACAATTTTAATGGAATACTAAGCAACAATCCAAAAGAATACGTCAAAGAAAAATCATAATCATTTATTTCATTAAAGATAATGACAACAAAGTCACAGTAATACCAAAAACTTTGGGAAAGAGCTAAAGTTGCTTTTAGGGAATATGTATATGCATGTGCGTATGTGTATGTGTATGTATATGTATATATATATATATATGTATATGTGCATGTGCATGTGTATGTATATGTATATGTGTATGTGTATTGCATGTGTATGTATATGCACATGTATATGTATATGTGTATATATGTATGTGTATATATGTGTATGTATATGTGTATATGTGCATGTGCATGTGTATGTATATGTATATGTATATGTATATGTGTATGTATATATGTATGTGCATGTGTATGTATATGCACATGTATATGTATATGTGTATATGCATGTGTATATATATGTATGTGTATGTATATGTGTATGTGTGTTTATGTGTATGTGTGTGCATATGTATATGTATTTATAATTGATTTCATCAACAAATGGAAGAAAATAGGTCAAAAATTGATCGTGGAACTAAAAATAACTAGAAAACTACCAAGCCTCCAATAAAATGTAAGTCCTGAAAACCAGAGATGAGATTCCTAAACTTGGAAGAAAAGAGAAAAAAAAATCTTTGCTTTTATAAATGAGATGAAGCTGTAATTTTAAATACAATAAAACAAATAATCATTAGATAATTTTATTTTTAAAATATAGAAGAAAACCAAATTAATTACATTAAAACATTCAAATCATGACTTCATTACCAAAAAAAAAAAATGAATACAGGAATTATTAGGGACTCTTCCATCCAGTTATAAGATGACAAAAAGGATGCTCTGAAGAAAATGGATGAATATATAGAAAAAAAGATAAAATACTCAGTTTAACAGAATAAGAAATAAAGGATGAAAATGATCCAAGTGTAGAAAATAATGAAATAAGTCATATAAAGATTTCCAAGGTAGAAACAGGGTGAAGTATATTTATAAGCAAGTTCTATCAAATATTTAAAGAGTAACTCCAATAAAGTGAATAAGTAAGAAAGAAAAGGTTCTGTTTGGTTATTTCTGTGATATAAATAGGGTCTTGATACCTAAACGAGGGAAAGTAAAAACAGAAAGAGAACTATATACAACTATTCCTACTGAATACTGATGCCAAAAAAAAAAAAAATAGAAACAAAGAACAAATAGCAGTGCATCTCAAAGAATTTGTGCTAAAAATGCAATTAGGATTAGAATAATCCTACAGCATGGAAGATAGAGCGTTTGTCCTAGATGTAGAAAGATCTGAGTTCAAATCCTGTCTGAGACACTTACTAGCCATGAGACCCTTGAGAAATCCCTAAACTGCTCTCTCCCTCAGTTTCCTCAATGGTAAAATCAGGATAATTATAGCTCCTGCCTCAGAGTTGTTGTGAGGATAAAATGAGGTATTTGAAAAATATTACTGCATTGCCTGCCACATGCTGAATAAATACATCTCTTTTTTTCCCTTCTTGTAACTACGCTTGATTTATGCTAAAATTGAAGGACTAGTTCAATATTAGAAAAAAAAAGGATAAACTTAATAGACCACTTTAAGTGAGAACTACAATAATTATGGTCTTTTCAATAGATGCAGGCAAAGCTTTTAATAAGATTTAATACCTTTTTTTTTTAAAGAGCTAGAGAACAAAAAAAATAAATTTAACTCCATAGACTATAGCCTTCCAGGTCCTTCTATCCTCCACTATCTCTATAACTCTGTCAGGGTTCACGTTTGATATTTCCATGATGCTATCTATCCATCTCGCCCTCTGCCTCCCATTTTCCTTTTGCCTTCAATCTTTCCCAACATCAGGATCTTTTCCAAAATGTCCCATCTTCTCATTCTATGACCAAAGGATTTAAGTTTCAGCTTTGGTACTTGACCTTCCAGTGAGTAGCCCAAATCAGTTTCTTTAAATTACTATAGACAGCATAAAATGCCAGGGAGAATTCTTGTCAGGACATAGGCAGGAACTATATGAACAAAATTACAAAACACTCTTTACACAAATAGAAATCTAAATAATTTGAGAAATACTAATTGTATGTGGGGCAATCCAATGTCACAAAAATGACAATACTACCTAAGTTATTTTGCTTATTCAGTATCATGCTAATCAGACTACCAAAGGATGAGGAGTCTTCCTGACTCTAGATCTGGTATTCTATCCATATTGCTACCTAGCTTATAATGTGTAAGAAACAGGGATACTTGCTCAGTGGAACCCATTAAATATGGTATATAAACATGGAAATGAGCACAGTAGGTTAGCATTTATTAATGCCAAAGATCTCAGTTTGGGGGCAAGAACTCACTTTGTGACAAAAAAAAATTGGAAAAACTGGGAATTTGTCTGACCAAAACTGGGTATAGATATCTCAAACTAAATACCAAGAAAAGCATCATATGAGTACACAACAAACATAAACACTGATATAAAAAAGATCAAGAAGAAATTACCTTTAAGATGTATGAATAGGAACCCAGGACCTATATGACTACAACTACAGAACACTTTTTATACAAATAAAGTCAGATCTAACTAATTGGAAAAACATCAATTGCTCATGGCTGGGTTGAGCTAATATAATAAAAATGACAATTCTACCTAAATCAAATTACATATTTAGTGGCATACCAATCAATATACCCAAAAATTACTTTATAGAGCTAGAAAAAATAGTGACAAAATTCATTTGGAAGAACAAGAGGTCCAGAATATCAAGGCAATTAATGAAAAGAAAAGCTAGGGAAGGTGGCCTAGCCATAGCAGATTTCAATCTCTATAATAAAGCAGCAGTCATCAAAACTATTTGGTACTGGCTGAGAAATAGAGTAGTGGATCAATGGAATAGATTGGGTACACAAGACTCAGTAGTCAATGACTACAGTAATCTACTGTTTGATAAACCCAAAGACCCCAGTTTTGGAGATAAGAACGCACTATTTGACAAAAACTGCTAGGAAAACTGGAATATAGTATGGCAGAAACTGGGCATAGACATCTAACGCCATATACCCAAATCAAGAATAAATGGATGCACAATCTAGGTATAAAGCCCTGATACTGTAAGCAATCTGAGGAAGAAAGGAATAGTTTACCTTTCAGACTTATGGAGAAGGGAAGACTTTATGACCAAACAAGAATTAGAGAGCATTATAAAATGCAAAATGGATTACCTTGATCATTAAATTGAAAAGTTTCTGTACAAACAAAGCCAATATAACCAAGATTAAGAGGGAAGTGAGAAATTGGGAAAGAATTTTCACAACCAGTGTCTCTGATAAAGGCCTAATTTCTAAAACATACAGAGAATTGAGTCAAATCTATAAGAATACAAGTCATTCTCCAATTGATAAATGGTCAAAGGATATAAACAGGCAATTTTCAGAGGCAGAAATTAAAGATATCTATAAGCATATGAAAAAATGCTCTAAATCACTATTGACTTGAGAAATGCAAATCAAAACAACTCTGAGGTACCACATCTCACCAGTCAGATTGGCTAAGAGAACAAAAGAGGAAAACGACAAATGCTGGAGAGCATGTTGAAAAATTGGAACACTAATGCATTGTTGGTGGTGTTGTGAACTGATTCAACCATTCTGGAGAGCAATCTGGAACTTTGCCCAAAGGGCTATAAATAATTACATACCCTTTGACACATTAATACTGCTTCTAGGATTGTATGCAAAAGAGATCATAGAAGTGGGAGGAAGACATATATGTACAAAAATATTTATTGCAGCTCGCTTTGTGGTGGCAAAAAACTGGAAATCTGGGGGATGCCCATCAATTGGCAAATGGCTAAATAAGTTGTGGTATATGAATGTAATGCAATACTATCATGCTATAAGAAATGAGGAGCAGATGGTCTTCATATTCTCCTGGAGAGGCTTATACAAACTGATGCTAAGTGAGAAGAGCAGAACCAGGAAAAATTTGTACACAATGACAGACAGTATGCGTGACAACCAATTTTGATAAACTGAACTCTTCTCAGCAACACAAGTTTATAAGACAACTCTAAAAGACTCAGGATGGAAGGAGATGTCTACATTCAGAGAAAGATCTAGAAAGAACAGAGTTTAAATGCAGACTGAAACAAACTACCTGCTCTCTTTCTTTTCCATGTTTGGTTTTGTTTCCTCTTTCTCATTATTCATTCCATTGGTTACAACCCTTCTTTACAACCAGACTAATGTTTAATGTGAAAGGATTTGCAGATCCTATACTTGACTGCATGCCGCCATGGGGAGAGAGAGGGGAGAAAATTTGAAACTCAAGGTATTGTGGAACTGAATCTTATAAACTAAAAGTAAACAAACAAATCAATAAAAAACATTTAAAAAAAAGATGTATGAATAGGAAAAGAATCATGATGAAATAAGAGACAAAAGATCACACAGATTAGAAATGGACACTTTTGTCTGCATGAAATTAAAAGATGTCCAAAAAATCAGTGAAACTAAAAT
Organism: Pseudochirops corinnae; assembly: GCA_028646515.1. Classification (NCBI taxonomy): domain Eukaryota; kingdom Metazoa; phylum Chordata; class Mammalia; order Diprotodontia; family Pseudocheiridae; genus Pseudochirops; species Pseudochirops corinnae. Next base: position 9,922,645 of record CM053590.1, on the reverse strand, counting down.
CACATTAAAACAGCAAACTGGGAGAAGGGAGTCTTTTCAGTAAGTTTCTCTGAAAAAAAATCTGGTTTCTTTGATAGAGAATGGATTCAAATTTATTGATTTTTTTTTAAAGAAAGTATTCTCCAAAAGATCAATGGCCAACAGATATGAATAGGCAGTTTTCAGAGGAAGAAACACAGATTAACAACAGTCATACACAAAATACTGTAATGTAAGACTATCAAACAGTAAATAAACATTTATTAAATACTTAGTATATTCTTGACAATGTGCCAAGTTCTACAGATGTAAAGAAAGGCAAAATCACAGCACCTACATTCTGATAGGGAGATAACACGTCAACAATTATGTCCATGCATGATATAGAGTAGATGGAAGGTAATCCTGTAGAGAAGGCACTAGATTTCTACTGTCTATAATGAAAAGAATGAAATTGGACTATGTGAACTCTGTGATCCCTTCTTGAGCTAAAAGAATAATCATATATATGTACATGTTGCCCACACCTCCAACATAAGTTCCTTGAGGACAGGAACTGCTTTGTTTTTGTCTCTGTCTCCAGTGCCTGGAGTAGTACCTGACACAATGGATGCACTTACAAAGCCATTGTTGAATATATGAATGTCGAAGGGTATTTTAGGGAACCTTTAGTATATTGTTAGATCATGTGGGGCCAGTCTGAGATGCTAATCCTCAGACTTTTCAAACTTCTGAGTTAAAAATCTCCATCATGCTGATTCTGTCATGGCACAACGTAGCCTAAATGTCTGGTCAGATGTCTCTGTTTTCCCTACCGTGTAGGAGGCTATTTTATTGTCTCCACTGAGCACAGGATAATGGAATTTAAAAAATGGGCTCAGAATCAAAAGTTTGTCTTTACCACCTAGTAGGAACAATTACTTATTTTCATTCTCATCCTCTGAAATGGGAATGATATTCTCTGCCCTTCCTTTCCTCCAGAGTTAGATTGAAAGTCACATGATGTTATTCATTCATTAATTTATTCATTCATTCAACAAACACTTACTAAGGACTTATTCTGTGAAAGGCACAGAGCCAAGTTGTCAGCATGCAAAAACAAAACTAGACCTGCTCTAAGAAGTCTAAATGTTACTGAATTTGCATAAAAGTGGGAGAGCAGAATTAATTTGGCAGCTAAATGATCTAACCAATGGAGCTTGAGTCCTGGAGACAAGAAGACTTGAGTTCAAATGCCACCTCAGACACTACCTGCATGATCCTGGTCAAGTCACTTAACTTTTCTCTGCCTCAGTTTCCCTCCTTGTAAAATAGGGATAACAATATTACCTACCTCCCAGAGTTGCTGTGAGTTAATGTGTGTAATGCACTTTGCAATACTTAAAGTGTTATAACAATATTAGCTATTATTATTTGTGATGCATTCATAATATGCTGGATATGATGAGGTAGCAACATATTAACAGTAAAAGCCAGTGGAAACATGTGACCAATAAAGTAATATGCTTGGTAGAAGTGGTACAAAGAATACCATTGGAAAGATGTATGCCCAGAGCCAGGTAACACTGCCTGTGCCAGAGACTGAGAATGCCAGGTGAGTGGCCAGAATGACCATTCATGGCTATTTGTCCAGCACTTTAGATTTGAAGCAAAGACTGTATTTCTTCACATGCTACCTAAGGGTTTTTTTCTTCCAGCAGTATTTCCACACCCCTACACCTGTAATGCTGCCTTCTCTCTTCTCCATTGATTAAAATTCCTTCCATCTGCATTTGGTCAGACATGGAACTTCCAAAAAGCTTTGAGCTCTCTAGACTTTAATGTCCTTATCTATAAAATAAAAAATGTGGATGAGAGGAGTCTTAGTTTCATTCCTCAAATGATAGAACCTCCAGGTTGGAAAGGACATCAGAACTCATCAAGGATGAATCATATAAAAAGCATCCTGGTCAACACCCCCGATGAGATACTCACTGACTCGCTTTGCTCCAAGTCTTCCAAGACAAAGAGGCAGTGGGAGGGGAACATGTCCTCTATGGAGGCAATTTTTAAAAATTAATCAACTGGAAAAAATATTGTTGGATTCTGAAAGTTGAATCTAAATCTGTCTCTTGACACCTTTTACCCATCACCCCTAGTTCTTCTCTCTGAAGTCAAATGGAACAACTCTACCCTCTCCTCCATCTAAGGTCTCTACAGATACTTGAATACAGTCATTGGGCCCAACATTCTCTTCTCCAGGCTAAACACTCCTTAGTTGACTCAAATGTGCCTCTTCTGCACAGAATCTAAGATTCTAGTTAATCTTCTCTGAATATTCCCCATCTTGTCAATAAGTAGAGCAGTCCAAATATAATTTGTTCAGTCATTTAGTCATATCCGACTCTTTGTGACGCTGTAGACACAAATACTGTCATGGGGTTTTCTTAGTAAAGATACTGGAGTGGTTTTGGGTTTCCTTTTCCAGTGGACAGAGCTTTTTATTTTTATTTTTTTTCCAGTTTTCCAGCAAACAGAGCTTAAATGACTTGGCCAGGATCAATATGGCTAGTGAAAATCTGAGGTCAGATCTGAATTCAGGTTTTCCTGACTCCAGACCCATTGCTCTATCCTCTGGATCACCTGCCTTCCTCCTTAAAGTGTAATGCAAAATTCCAAGTATAATCAGGATGGAGGATGACAGGATTCTCATTCCTTAGTTTTGGAAGTTACTGCCCTAAGGGGCAATATGCTATATTGAAGATAGCACTGGTCATGGAGGCAGGGATGACAGAAGTTTGAATTGTGCCTCCTAGACCCATTGACTAGGTGATCATGGACAAGTCATGGGATTTCCATGAGCCTCATTTTCTTGCTCTATGAAGTACTAGTAACAATGCTCATGCCTCTCTAGGTTGTCATAAAGATGAAAGAAACCAATGGGAGTAAAGTATCTAAGCTCCAGAAATGTAGAAATTGCTTTTGTTTATCTTCATATCCCCAGGGCTAAGTACAGGGCCTCCTACAGAGCAAAGCATCAAGTTTTGCTGATTCATTCAGCTGATATTTCTGATTTTCCCCAAACACATAGGTAAAAAAATAAGCTAAGCTGTCCAACCTAAATCAGAGGTTTAGTCTGCTGAGGTCTAGTCCATTTATCAGGTGGCTTGGGATGCTGGCACAGCCTCCATTGATTTTCCATGCTTAATAGAGCATCTGAAAAGGGGTTGTTAGTCAACTGGTATCAAGTTCACTTCCCAAAGAGTCCCTAAAATTCTATTTTACATGCTAACTACTTATGTGGATGGAAAATAAGCTTGGAGTCTTGGGCATTTGCCAATTAAAGAATAATGATGGACTTTTAACATAAATATTTAAAAATTTTATCGATGAAAACTCTCCATTGCAGTTAAAGTGGATGAGTCATTAGCTTTCTATTGTCCTTTATTATTTTCACCTCCCACCCCAAAATGCCTTTCTTTCTCCCATTGTCACATGTTAAAATTATTATCCCCCCTTAAGTTTTAATACTCTCACTCTATGTTACTTTGGATTTATTTTGTGGTTATTTTTCAATGTTTTTAAGTTCATAGGATCAAAGATCAAGGGTCAGTTGCCTACATCCCAAGCACCAAACCTGGCCCCCATTTTTGTATAGCACAAGAGCTAAAAATGCTTCTCATATATTTAAACACAATAAAACTGCAGAAAAATGTAAAAAAAAAAATCATTCTCAATGCAGAAGCCATCAAAATTCAGTCAGTGGTCAGGATTTAGCCTGTGTGTTCTGAATCTAGATGTTAAGAGTAGAAGGATGGTGTTTGCTTAATTCAATTATTTTAAATCATCCTACTTCATTTAAAGTAAGTAACAAAATGCTACATCTTGGTAGATTAACCAGGTGAGTCAGTCAATCATAGGTTTTATTTTTTTTTAAATTTTATTATA
>CM053590.1:9868713-9900114 GCA_028646515.1 Pseudochirops corinnae | reverse complement strand
CTAAATTCACTTGAGGTCACTTGACTTTTCTCTACCTGTTCTCCAATTCTAAAATGGAGTTAGCAATCTCTTCTTTAAGTTTCTCCTGGTTGTGTGGGTGTAATGCCTCTGAATATCAATTAGAAGAGTTAATAAATATCAACATTCTTGGAAAAATATGGCAGGCTCTCTATGATATAACATGGGTGCTTTGGGAAAATCACTTCATAAATGTTATAAAAACAGAAGACTCTTAGCCTACCTCAGACACTTAGTAGGTATTGATTTATGGCATGGCAGTCTTAGTTTCCTCATCTGTAAAATCTGTAACAAAAGTTTCTTCCTCACAGGATTGTTTCGAGAATCAAACGAAATAATATATGGAAAGGCTGCAAATCACTACACACACACACACACACACACACACACACACACACATATATGTATATATATATACATATATGTATCACTACATAAATGCAAGATATTATTACTATGGTTGCTGCAGTAGAGACATTTTTTAAAAAGTTTCTCTACTCCCACTCTGCACATTCATAGAATCCTCTCCTCCTGGAGATCCCTGCCCACCCCACCCCCCCACATATCCATATTCTACTCTCCTGCCAAACCTACCTGCTTACTATTTCTCGTCTGAGACATTGCACACTTTTGCATGGCTATTCCCAATACCTGGAATCCTCTCTTGCCTGCCTGCCACCTCTTAGGATGCTTAAGTCTCTTCAAGGTCAAGTTCAGTAGTTGCTTCTACAAGTGCCTTTTTTTTCTATTTCTCTAAGTACAGCTCTTCCCCCACTGCACCACCTCATTATTTTGTTTAAAATACTTTTTTCAAAATAAAATGGCCTTGCAGTAATTCTGTATGTTTTGTATGGAGTAATATATGAATGAGGTATTTCCCCGGCAGAATAGGAGATCCCTGAGGCCAGGAGTTGTTTTTTTTTTTTTTTTTTATCTTTGTCTTTCTAGTCACTGGAATAGAGTTGGTGCCCAATAAATGCTTATTCTATTGAGCTAGAGTAAATTCATTATGAAGGGAGGGGAAATTCTTCTTATTATATTTGGAGGGAGAAAAGCAGGCTGGGTAATACAAAGGTATTGCCAACAGAAAGGTGAAATATTTTTCCATATTTTAAAAACTTACTGTCTGTACATTAAAATGATGCGTTGGAGGGATCTGGGCAATGTTAGCTGGAAGTTTCTGTGCACGCTCTATCTTTATGGTCCAGTGTGCAGAGTTGAACTCCATAAAGCACACCTCCAGCCAGCTGGGCCAAGGAGCAGGGCTGACGTCAGCGTCATGGAGCATCTGGGGCTTGGCGGCCTTGCGTGTGGGAGAATAGGGGCCCATAAAAAGGCCAGGAAGCACATTCCTGACCAGAGAATGACAACAGCATTTTATGGGCAGGAACAGCTCAAAATAAATGAGGTCCCAAAGTGGGTGCATATCAGGGGGTGGGAAGAGGGGGAGACACTTCTGATGTGTCCACTACCAGAACTGAAACAAGCCAGTTCTGCCTTTTCCCAGCATTATAGAAAAGGAACCAGGAGAGCTTGTGAGGCTAAAGATGCCCAAGGCTCAGTGACACATTCCATGGGTATATATTTCATTTGTGCCAAAGTCTTCCTAAAGTGGATTTTTTTCTAGGCACGGTGGATCTGTGAACAAGTGGTAGAGATGCAGCTGGGGCACCATGTTCAAGAAATTCCCCTCATTTCCCTTTTGTCCTTTCCTATCCTTCCTTGAGGTGGGTGCACTCTAAACAGAATCCTCAACTGTATCACCTAACCATTTGTTCTCAGAGACTGCGTTTGCAAGGCACTTACCTGACAGCAAGCTAACCAAGAGTGTTCATTCACACCATTTGTCCTTTTCATCAGATGAGAAGACTGAGACCCAGAAAGACACTTTACATACCCAAGGTCACAGCTTTCTTCTTCCTTCAATTGCCTTGGACTTACTTTTCTATGTTAATTGCCTATCCTAACCCAACATCGTATAAACTCCTTTGTGGCAGATACAGTGGTTTTATTTTTGTCACCCCATGTCCTGCCAGCCCTTAGCCACAGTGCTTGCCACTTAGGTGGAATGAATTCTGATTCATTCTTATTTTGAGTGTGTCTCATGGCCTCTCTGGAAAATCAAAGATGATAGCATAGCCAATGGCTGTTGAATGACTAAAGGATCACTGAAGGTGTTGAGGGCAGGATTTGAAGGACCCAGAAGAACCCAGGACTTAGGGTCATACAATTCAAGTTGGAAGGTGCCTGGGAGGTCATGTAGTCCAACAAATTAATAAACCAAAGAGTACGTGCCTCACACCCTTAAATTTAGCACCTAGCCAATAGGTAGAACATCCAAACTATCAACTGGAGAGACAAATACCTCAGGCAGGATCCTTGGGGACTTAAGGAAATATCAAAAAATTTTGGAAACCCCAAGTGTCTCCTTCATGATGCTGAATTCCTACCACTTTATGGGGGTCCTTGTAGTGCCTACATTATCATAGTTCTGCATTGTTTCCTTCATTGTTTTCCTGGTGGCAGCTAGATGGCACAATGGCTAGATGGAGAGCTGGATCTGGAGTCAAGGAGACCTGAGTTCAAATCCAGCTCCACATACTTACTAGCTATGCAACCCTGGCCAAGTCACTTAACCTCTATCTACCTCAGTTTCTTCATCTGTAAAAGGTGTATAATAAGAGGACCAGGAATGTGAGGATTATCTGAGATAATGTTTATAAAATGCACAGCAAAGTATCCAGTGCATTTTTATTGCTGTTCAGTCATTTCAGTCATATCTGACTTTTTGTGATCCCATTTGGGATTTTCTTAGCAAACATACTGAAGTGGTTTGCCGTTTCCTTCTCCAGCTCCTTTTATAGATGAGAAACTTGGGCAAACAGGAGTAAAGTGACTTGTCCAGTGTCACACAGTTGATAAGAGTCTGAGGCATTATTTGAACTCAGGTCCTCTTGACTCCAGGCCCTGTACTCTATCCACTGTGCCATTAGCTGCCCCTTCCAACATATAACAGATGCCATATAAATATTTATTTCCTTTCCCTTTCCCCTTCTCTAGGTTTTTCTTGTCCCTACTTGAATTATTCTCTTCTTGGTACAGCAATCATGTCTTTTCCTTCCCTCAAATCTTTCACTGGACCAAACATATACCCAGTTAGCCATGAAACATATTTTGAGTCAGGGTGATTGAAATCAAGGCTATTCATGTTTGAGTCATTGAAGGGTTGGTTCAGAAAGTGTCTTAAAAATGAAATATCCTAGAAAAAGGAAGAGGGGATTAGTTGTTTTAAAAAGCTGCTTGTCCAAGCAGAGTCTGGATTAAAATTGTGATAAAATAAAGAAGAGTAGTGTGGTATCTCATGAAAAGATGACACCCACAGACACAGACCCTCCCTCCTTACCAAGGACATCCTAAAAGGGGCATGTGCTTCTTCTCTCACACCAAGGCAACCCAGAATATTGCCTGCTTATGGAACATAACTCAATTGCTCTTCTCATCTCATTTTAGTTAAACACTAGACCTCAGCCCCCCCATGAGGAGGTGACAACTAGCTGCTCAAAGAATCAGAGTCCCGAAGTTCCAAGGGACATTGGTGGCCATGAAAGCTAATATGGTCAAGAATCTCCTCTGCCACAAAGTCAGCTGGTGGGCATCTCCAGCTTTTGTTTGAAGAATTACAATGGGGGGGACTTTCTCCTGAGGCCATTAGACTTCAGGAGAGCTCACAGGGATAGAATGCTTTTCCTGACGTAAAGTCCCAATCAGCCAGCAAATATGAGTCGATGACTATGGAGTGCTGGACTCTGGGATAGAGACAAAGAAGCATTAAGGCAGAGATCCCCCAGTGCTGTGCAGGCAATGATGACACAGATAATATGAAGAGCCCTCTGACCAGATTGCTTAGGATTAAAATACAACATCTGTGCAGAAAGCATTCCCAAATGGAAGAATGTGGAAAGAGCATAGTTAGGAGATCTGAGTTTGAATTCTGCTTCTGTGCTTCACATTGACAAAGTTTATAGCATGCTGGACGTGGCAAAAGGAATTCCAAGGCTCAAATCCTCCCTCTGACATTGACTAGCTGTGTGACCTTAGGCAAGTCACTAGATCTCTTGGAACTTTCATTTCCTCATTTGAAAACTGCAGAGATTGGATTCAATGGCTTCTGAGGTGTAATCTGGCTCTAAAACAATGATGCTATTAATAATCAGTCTGGGAGTCAGGATGACCTGGATTCAATTCCTGTCTCTAAATATTAACTATCTCTATGAGCCTGGGCAAGTCACTTAACTTTTGTCAGTCTCAGATTCCTTCTCTGTAAAATGGAGAAAATGGAGGGACTTGCACCATTCCCTTCCAGGGATTTTTGTGAGGACAATATTTTGTAAATCCTAATTGTGAAGGTAAGAAATTAGCCTTATCAGGTTCTTGGACATGGAGGTGGAAGGATACCTAAGGATCTTAATCCCAACCTTTTCATTTTACAGAAGTATAAACTGAGTCCCAGTGAGATTCAAAGACTTGTTTGTAGTCACAAAGGTAATTAGCAACAGAGCTAGGGTTTGAACAGATTCTCCTACTCCAGATTGGGTTACTATTTGTATCACCATTACCATTGTCCTCAAAAGGTCCCGTCAGAAGCCTGAGGAAATTCAAGCTCTCTAGAGTCCACAACTACTGGAAAAGAGACCATAGACAGCCAGACAGGATTCTACAGTTCAATCCAATTTGATGCCATTCTATGAACATTCATTAAGGCCTTGAATGTAGTAAGGCACTATGCCAAGTTCTTGGGATACAAAAAAAGACAAAAACAAATTAACAACAAAAACCAAAACCATCCTGGGGGCAGAGATTATCGTAAGGAAAGACTAAAGGTTTTTTGTGCCACCCACAAAGCTCTCTGTTCTTAAGAATTTCGTTTCTGCTAAGTTTCTTTCTCATGGAATCACCACTTTCCTCCCTGTCCTATCACATCAGACACACTTCAACCACACTGATGCTGTGTGGTTCCTTTTCTCCATCCCTGAAGCCCCAGTGTCTGTCTGTCTGTCTGTCTGTCTGTCTCTCACTTTTATTAGCATGGGAAAAGCTCTATGTCCTCCAAGTTAAGTATGGAGATTAAATGATGCCAGTCTATTGTCTACATCTTTTGTTATATTCAATTATTTTTTTTAGATGTCCACAATAGAAGAATTATGGTATTCCCTTTGTGGTGGCTCCCCACTGATGTAGGCTGTGATATAAAGACCTGCAGATGAAGCTTTGTCTCAAAAGCACAATGTCCTGCTGGCATGCTGATTATCTTGGAGACAGAGTGAGTCAATAGCAGCTATGACTCATGCCTGGACCCACAGAAGCTCAGGTCCCATTTGTGGTACAGACGCACACCTTGAAAACAGCCTGGACAGGGAGTCCTGTCCAAGGTACTGTCATCAGAAGCCAGGTGCCTTTGAGGCTTTTGAAAGGGAAAAAAAAAGCCAGTAAGAGAAAAAAGAGAGGGGCCATCTCAAGAGGAAGGGAGGTTCAAAACTATTGTTAATAAAAGATAAAAGCATAAGAAGATGTATTACCTTATTGTGGGCGTGTTTCTTTTTTAATTTCTTATTTTTTTTGTTTTTTTTTGTTTTTTGCTGCTGAGGTCCCCAGATAATCCTCAGGAACTAGAACATACCCAAATTCCCTTGAATCTTGGAGGGAGTATATAACACCAGGTACCAGCATTGCCAGGATTATTGGCATTTTCTCCAGCCTATTTCTTCCTATGCAGAAAACTTTACTACTGAAAACAAGGTGAAGGTGACCTGAAAATTCATGGGTTACTGTGCTTAGAATTTGAGTCTGGTTTTCTGCAACTACATGGACCACACAGGCCCTGTCTTAGTGCTCCAGACCCTCTTTGTAAGATCATAGGTGACCTACTTTTACACAGTATTGTAGGAAAACATTGTTTTTTTACTCAGTACTCTGTTACAATAATATGTGAACTACTTGAGGGCATTTTTTTTTTGCCTTGGGCGAGAGTTTAATAAATGCTTGTTGGTAAATTGATTGATTGAACAATATGATGAAGAGCATTCTACCAACTTCTGACTGAAAATATGAAGGTTTCACTGACGAAGTGAATGGGGAGAATTTTATTGACAACTTTTTTGGAAAATACAGTTCAGTAGAGCACTATTAGGGGCACATTCTGAGCCAGACTCTGAACTAGAAGCTGCTGATTCAGAGTCAACAATTACAAATCCTTCTAGTCTGGAAGGATATTTTATGAACTGGATTTGGGAAGCAAATCTGGCAGTCTTCCCATAGAAGACATCAACAGCCATGTCCATTATCTGCCATGTTTTCTTTGCTCATGAAATAACTAAAGGGAGAATATAATGGAAACTCTTTGAGGACAGTGGCTGTCTCATCTTTGTCCTTGTTGCATAGTGTTTGCCCTGTAGTAGATTCTTTATAAATGCTTGTTGAGTGAATGAATCAATGAATGAGTGAATGAAGATAATTCTGTAGGTTAGCTTTCAAGTTAAAAGGAGAAGGAAAAACAAAAGAAGGAAGGTGGGAGGAAGGAAGGGAAAATAGAAGAAAGGGAACAATGGCGGAAGGAAGGGGAAGCGGGGAAGGGTGAACTAGCAAAAGAGTTGTAAAAGGCAAGATTAGAGAGGTCATAGAAGATTCAGAGAACGTGAATCTCTAAATCTGAGGGATGAAAGATTATTTGGAAGGAAATAGTGGACAATAGACAAAAGCTTCCAAGGAACAAAGAGCCTGAAGACCACCAAACAGCAATGGCTCTTCTGTCCATTTGGGGCCAGGGTGTGAGTTGTGCATACAGGACAGAGAGTTCAGAGGAGGGAATGGGGTGGCCTTTTCTGAGTGTTTTCCTCCTGTAGGGCCTCAGTGACCTTTACGAGGGCACATTCAGAGGTATCTGAGCCTCTCCATGCACATCCCTCATGGTAAGCTCTTTTTGAATGTTGACAAAGGACTGAACTCATATTCCTTTTACATGAACTGAGCTCCATTCTTAGGTGTCGGGGTTGTTCTTGTGTATGACTTGGGTACTCATTAATTCATCACAACAGATCAATGCAAAGTGGGGCATCTAAGCCTGTTGACATGTTTAGACATTCAAAAAGCAGGTTCTCATGACCATGCCCTGTGCTCAGGGGGACATCTTTTTCTCCACATTGTACATACAGTAGGCAGTAACATTGAACACATGGCCCATATACTCTTAATTCCTAGACGTGTTTAAAACAGTTCAACAGAATTAATTTAATATGTCCATAGACATTTACAGTTTGCTTTTTTTCTTGAAAGAAAGAACTAAAACCCAGGGTAATTCATTCCCAGATGTCTCAGGCTCATTCATGTGGTTTGATAAAAGACCAAGGAGCATAAACGGTATAGGATGCATGAATCATGCATACCTGACAGTCCCTGAAAGGAGGTTAAGATTGTTGGTGGGGAGGAGAGGATCTATTTCTTGTCCAGTCAAATATTAAAATATAAACATGGTCAAGAAATGAAGCAGAGAGAAAATGGCCCTCCCCCACCCAAGATCAACTTTGAGAGCAGCTCTGGGGTTGAGCCTCCTTGGGAAGGAAGTGCTAATGGGGCCCAGCAAAGGGAGCCAGCCATCTGTCAACTTCCTTGTGGCCTTTGGCCTTATACACCTTCATGTCCTCCTGGTCAATTTCAGATTTGCCTGCTCGGGAGGAAAGACCATTCCGGGAGAGCCCAGGATACTTCCTGAAGATAAATTATGGGGCCGAGGCTAGTGACAGGGCTCAGCTGGTGTTTTACTCCCAAGGAAAAGACGAATGTTGAGGTCATTTTGACAGTTTCTGGGAAAATCATAGAGGTGGGCTTGTTCCAGAGTCCTAAAAAAAATATTCAGAACACTTAAATGCGCAGCATTTTAGTGAAGAACCTCTAAGTGGCTGCCTTTGTCTGCGACATGTGGATGCTTGGGCAATAGACTAAATGAATGTAGTTTACACAGGCACCGCTGATAGATGATGAACTTGCTTAGAAATGAGCCTGATGAAGAGAGGGCTGGACATCATTTTGAATATTAGGCAATATCTCCAGCGCTTCCAAACTGCAATTTGCTAAGAAAATGATTATTCTTTACTACCAAAATTCCTTTAGGAGTTGTGTGGGGCTACAGACCATGGAAGAGCATAACCTCAGGAGAATGAGGATGGTCAGTGACTCTGAGTGTAACTGCAGGGCCAAAGGTGGCCATCTGCTGGCGATCGAATCATATCAATAAGGACTTGGGGATTAGAAGCCAAGAGGGCTGGATTCAAAAATCAAACTCTGCACTTGTTATCTATGGGACCTTTGAAATATCATTTTCTTGATCTTTGAAGTGAGGGGGTTGAGCTAGCTCATCTCAGGTCCTTTTTATAGCCTTAAATCTGCAATCCTATGATCCATGGACAAGGGATTTAATCTCTGAGTATCAGGTGCTGTATTAGGTGACTTGAGGCAATGGGTAACCTCTCTGGACTTCAGTATCCTCATCTAGAAAATGAGGAGGTGGCATCTCTAAAGCCCCTCCCAACTCTGATATGGGGTGCCTATGACCTCAGGTTGCAGGTCAACAGAAGAGGTGGGATCTGTAATTGTAGAGATAAGAGATACATTTTTGAAAAGCCACACTCTTTCAGTGTTAGTCTGCATGATATAAGAAGTTTTCCTTTTGAACTTTTGCAGTGGCTAGATTGTTTTGTTTTGTTTTGTTTTTTATAAACTTTAGCTATAGTAGGAGCTTAGCATCACAGGCCCAGAGCTGAACACAACAAAAATCTCATTGGGTTTGGCAATCTGATCTGGGACAGAATCACACACCTCCATAAACATTCTGAGGTTTGTTTTATGGTTTGGAAAATACAGTGTTAGCTTCAGAAAAGGGAATGGGAATCAGTGACATCATACTGGCCATTATCACAGAGAGAAAATAAAATCCAAATCCAAAACTACAAGTTGTATTATATAGACTTATTAAACAGATACCTAGCTAGCTAGCTAGAGAGACAGAGACAGGCAGAGACAGAGGTAGAGACAGAGACAGAGAAAGACAGCGACACATAGAGAGAGGCAGAGAGAGACAGAGACAGAGAAAAGGATCAATGAGGAGAGGGATAGAAGGATTAATGCATAGATTCTCCCCTCTAAGGAAGCTAAGCTGAGATCGGAATGGGCTGTTGTGTTTGTTTGTCTTTCCCTAGCAAACATTCAGCTTGACAGAAATCAGGATGTGGAAAAACAAAGTATCTTTGTGTCTTTTAACCTTCTTGGGAGACACCTTAATGAAGTGCAAAGGACTTGGGCTCAAATCCCACCTCTCCCACTCAAGTGACTTGGGATAAATCACTTCCCCTCTCTAGCCCTCCACTTCCTGCCCCATCCATTGAGGAGGTGGCACTAAATGTCTCTAAGTCAATGATGCCAGCATCCTTCCCTAGGGACTAGGTGGCATGGTTAATAGCCTGCTGGAACAGGAGTCAGGTGGACCTCAATTCAAAATCAGTCTTGGGCATTTACTATTCGTATGACACCAGATAAATCATTTAACTTCCCTCTGTCTCAGTTTCCCCAACTATAAAATGGGAATGGTAATAATAGTACTTTGCCCATAAGGTTGTTGTGAGGATTAAATGAGATAATGTATGTATAGTGTTTCACAAACTTTAAAGTACTACAGAAAGTTAGGCTGCTGTTTAGAGCCCTGGCTGGAGAGCTGAGCCTGGAATCAAAACCATCTGAGTTCAATGCCATCTATGTAGCCTATTATGTTTGCTTCTTCTCAGAAGGCTCTTTCTGCCACTCCCCTGACAGTTCTTGAGGATCCCAGGATCTTGATAGGCTGTAGCCTAGGCCAGCCCAAACAGATGGGATTCATGAGAGATACATAACATCGGAACATTTGGGTTCAAAAGCATAACTTCCCATACCTTTGGTTTGGTTTCCTTCATGTTATTTCAGACCGATTGAAGCCCACCCACACCTGGAGCAAGAAGGCCTATGGCTGGACAGACCTTCATTTGAAAAGAAACCGGGGAGGGAGGAGTTACACCTTCTTACAAATCAGCAAGGTGACTTGTGCCTCCCCCTACCCAAAACACCACCTCCACCAAACAAGCACAAAGGTGATGAGATCATTAAAACAAGCATAAGGAGGAGGCAGAACCTCACTACTCAACCTTGGTCAAATCACAATGGGAGTATTTTGTTCAGTTCTGCCAGACACATAAAAGAGAGAGCATCCACAGGAAGAGAACCAGGATGTCGAAGGTCCTTCAGTTCATGTCCTATCAGAAATAGTGGAAGGAACTAGGGTTAGTCTTAGAGGGAAGACAAGAAAATTTGCGAGTCAGGGATGGTACTGTTTTCACTTATTTTTTAGTCACGTCTGACTCTGTGGCCCTATTTGGTGTTTTCTTGGCAAAGATACTGGAGTGTTTTGCTATTCCCTTCTCCAGTTCATTTTGCTGATGAGGAAACTGAGGCAAACAGGGTTAAGTGACTTGCCCACGGTCCCACAGTTAGAAGTGTCAGAGGCAGGATTTGAACTCGGGAATTCCTGACTCCTGGTTGATATCTACCTGTCCTGCATAGAATGAGAGGACTGAAAGTATTTGAAGCTATGCTCTACCAAGGAGGGATTTAACTTGCTCTGCTTGGCCCCAGAGATAAGAACTAGGAGTAATGGTGGGGGTGGTGGGGATGGGGGTGGTAGGCATGACATTAACACAAATTTCCTAATGATTAGAGCTGTCCAAAAATAGTAGGGGCTGTCTTTGAAGGCGGTGATCAGTTGGGAGGAAGTGCCTTCTCATTCAAAGCTTAATTCAGGGCTTCTTTTAAAAAAAACAAACAAACAAAAAACTCCTGTTGCTTTATTTATTCTGCCTTGCCACCCCTTCCTTCTGGTTTCAGCACCAGATGAACCTGCTTGCTCAGTATGCACCGGACTTTCAATCTGTAAGTTCTGGGTTCAAATCTTTATTCATATGCTTAAAAGCTGTGTGGTCATTGTAAAGCATCTACAACTCTTTCAGCTTTGGTTTTCTCATCTTTCAAATGAGCATAATAATGGCCCCTTCCACATACACAGTTCACAGTTGTTGTGAGGATTAAAAGAGATCATATATGGAAAATGTTTTCCGAGCCTTAAATCCCCATATAAATGCTCGCTCTCAACTTTGGCCAATTTTGATGGCTTCTGCTGGGGAGTCGAGAAAGCTGCCACCTAGGCAGAGCTAAGCTTTGGAACAAACCCCACAATATGCTCTCCTTGCCAATTGCACTGGGCTGCAAGGACAATAGTTTGGGAGGCTAATTCCAACATATCCTAAGGAAACTCTGTGGAAACATGACTGATGTTTTTCTGGAGTTGAATGGAGGGAAAACTCACATGGAAAGAAGTCAGACTGAAATGTCAGGTAAATGAGTTCTTTAAAATGTTTGTTGTTGTTTTTTCCTCTTCTTCTAGGAATTACTAAGGTAATTATCTTAATTCTCCACTTCATATTGCATGTAGAGACACAACATACAAACATCTTAAGTCATATCCTACAGACTCGTAAAATGGGGTGACTCTACAGTGTTGCTTCTCCAGCCAGTCCAATAATGTTCTAGTTAGTACATCCAACACGGTGAGGGATTTTTTTTTGACTCTTTTAAAACCTCCCTTCAATCCTTCTCTGTCCTATTTGTTTAATTCTCATGCCCTTTATAATGGAGACCGGATGGGAAGGGGGATGAAGAGACCAGCCTGGCAGGCCCTTTAATCAATAGCATTAGCAAAATCCATTTGTAAGCCTTCTCTTAACCAAAATCAGGGCCTCTGGAATCATCAGACTTGTTCCTAACGCTGTTTGACTTTAATAGACCCTGGGCATTTGATCCAGTTTTAATCAGGGTTCATTAATCTAAACAATTGTTCACAGTTGCTTTAATTTTACTGATTAGTAATGATTGTAGCCAAGTTCACACATCCAAAAGTCTTTTTGAAGACTTTATGAGCCTGGGTAATGCCATTTTAATACGGCTTCCTTGGAAAATGAAAGAATTAATTTGGCTCCTGAGAAGAGACCTGGTCTAGAATGTATTTCTAGGTTCAACACAGAAGGGTAATAGACTTAAGATGGAATGGAAAGCACAAAATCCCAGACTCCCAGAATGGGAGCATTGGGAAGGAATTCAGTGGATGCCTCTCAGTAGTTTATTAACTGAATCAGTCACTTCACCTATCTCAAGGTCAGTTTTCTCATCTATGAAACGGTCATAAGTAATGGCACTTACCTTATACAACTGGTGCGATAATTAAATGTGATATGACAGAAAACACATTCTGTAAACCTTTAATGTATACATCACAGCTGTTATTATATCTTTACTAGTCCAGGCTACAGCTGAAAGGAATGTCCACTCTGCCTGCCAGATAAGTGGTCAGCAGAAAAGTTTTCAAGTAGGGCTTCCCAAAATGGACCCGGAGAGGCCCTGAGAGGAGCTATGGGAGGAGTAGAAGTGATCTGAAAATACACATGTTAGTCAAACTTTATGCCAGGCAGTGAGGCAAAGTGCTCTCGACTTGAGACCACAAAGGCCTGAGTTCAAATCCTAGTTAAGACACAGTGTGATATTTATGTTTAAAGTGAAGTGGCACATGCTACTATTGAGATGAATGAAATCTGAATAGAATTTAAGCCCTCTGAGCTTCAGTTTTCTCCTCCACAAGATGGAGATAATAATATCAACCACTTTGGAGGATTATTCTAAGGATCACCTAGGGCATCTTCAAATTCTTTGAAAAACTTCAATTGCTGTATATGGGGACCAAACTGGGAACTGGTCTGGCAATTTCAAATTTGTAGCACAAATTTAGCATCATGCCTGACACATATAAATGTTACTATTATGATTCTTATTTTAATGGTCCAACACTATTCCCTCTACCAATGCAGAAAGATGTTGCTTTGCTTTAATGGTCTTACAGAGTTGCCCAAGGCCCCGAAAGATGAAAGAACCCCCACATAGCCAGGATGTGCCCAATGCAGGACTTGAAACCAGTTCTTGCTGGCTACAGGCTCTGTGCTTTGGGTTTGGTGTGCACATAAATTTATAGAGACAGACATTCCTCTCCAAACAATATATGATTGTCCTCTGGTGTCTAAGCCTTTAACTGGAGCAATTTTACAAAATAGATTAGCCTTTGCCACATGATGTTTTTGAAGATTAAATATTTTGCTATACAGTAACTCAGATGTCTTTTAATCTTACTGCCTTCCCCTACCACCGCCACCACAAGGGATGGGGTAGTGTGTAGTTTTGCGTAGTTAGCTTTGCTTGAAATAAATTTGAAGGCTTATTTCTGAGGGAGGGAGCAACTTACCCCAGCTGGCAGGGTACTGGACTTTGAGTCAGGAAGGCCTGGGTTCAGATACTGTCTTTGACGTTTACTAACAGCTGGAAGACCCCATGTTATCTAACCTCTCTGAGCCTGAGTAAGCTCCTTAGGAAAAGGCAGAAACAAGATTTCTAATACTTACCTCATACAGTAGTTGTGAGACTCCAATAAGCACATCTAGAAAGGGCTTGGCAAGCCTGAATGGACTCTATAAATGCTAAGAATTATTATTGCCATTTTGATCTCTTTTTTTTGAGCCAACCATTTACAATATGGCTTGAGGGGATATCTTCTTCAGTTTGAATAAACCACGCATCTCAGACATGCCCCTTGGGTTATTTTTCAAGCATAGTTAAATGCTGGTGTGCTTAATAGGACACAAATTCATTTAAATCATTCCTGAATTTCTTGTAGTTTTGGGCCATCGCACATCTTCTCAATCAATGGCTACTCGATTAATGGCCCGACCACAATCAAACGGAGTCCATGAATTTCTTTGACTTTCTGACACTCCCAAAAAGGCTGGAGTAAAGAAACTTGCCTACCATCACTATATCCAGATGCTACCTTTCAGGTTTCCTGCTAAATTACCAACAGATTTATCTTATTAAGCAAATAAAGGATCAGTAGAACTGAGGGTTCCATCAATGGTTGCACAGTACATTCCTGCAGAAATGGGCTTCTTAAGCTATTATATGTCATGGATCCCTCTGGAAGTCTGGGGAAGCCTATAGTTGTTTTCTCCAAAGAATGTATTTAAATATATAAAATAAAATATATAGCATTACAACCTCCATTTTTGTCCCGAGAGCAGAATGAAGAAGGAATTGGAGGGCAGAGGGGACAAAGAGAAGCCTATTTAGGTTTAATGTCAAGAAAAAGAAAAAAAGAATCTCCCTACTCAATAGGGCTACCTAAACATCTGGAGTGGTCTGCTGGAGAGATGGTTGCTGCCCCTTCTTGGGACATCCTCAAGCAGACTTGACATGCATTCATCAGATATGTTCTAGGGAGGATTGCTCTGCTACCCAGATTAAACTCAGTGACTGCTAAAGTTCCTCCAGTTTTGCCATTCTATAGTTCTCTCTCCTTTGGACAAACTCCATACCTCTTCAGTCTTTAGTCAGAAGCATGCACACACTCATGTGTATAGAGAAAAATGGCTTTCATTTGTCGAAATCAAGTCAGTTCACATCCTACTTAAAACAAGAATGTTGCCAAATTCCAGCTCTTCCACCTCCTGCTATATGGTCTTCTAAGACCTATCCAAGTCCTATCTCTTCCCTAAGCTTCAATTTCACTATCTACAAAACGAAAGACTGGGGCCAGGTCCTTTGCAACAATAGATATACTATCTTATGATTTGTACATCGGGAAAACTCTTATGACTTATGGGCGTGTCACAAGGAAAGCATTTTGCATACCATTAGGTAGTAGTGCAGGGGCTCCTAACCTTTTTCATGCCATGGACCCCCTTGGAAATCTGGTTGAGCCTACAGACTCCTTCTCTGAATAACAGTAAGAAAACAAAACAAAAGATTACAAAGGATGCCAGTTATATTGAAATACAGTGATCAAAATATATATTTTGAAAAGTTCCTGAAAACCAGGTTAAGAACTCCAGGATTAAATGGAGTATGGTCAGAGTAAAAGGAATAAAAAATAAAAGTATTCTGCTCCCTAAGTTAGGCCTTCCAGAAAAAAAAATACAACCAGCATATGGTCACCGATTATTTAGGCTAACTTCAGATAGTGAATTGTCACTGCTAAAAATGCAGGACTGGTATGACCAGGAGTTAAAGAAATCTCGAGATTTGGGAGTGGGTAATTTTCATTTAGGTTAGGGGAAGGGACAGGGGTAAATTGCCATTGTGAATAGAAACCTCTACCATAGTCCTGCAATTTATTTGTATATCTGGATTCAGGGTCTCTTAATGGTGTTGTGATCTCACAGTATTGTATCTGTCCTTTGGCATGGAGAATGCCCACTTAGAGCTAGAGTAATTCACTTGAATGGTATCTGCTTATATCTTATACCCTGACCAGTTTCCATTCCTCCTCCTGGGAGGAAAAAAACACAACCCACCCAAGGAGCCATGCTCTTCTACTGATTAATGCTCTTTGTTGAGTTCCCTTCAAGCAAATGGCTCTAGGGGTGTGGCACAGGAATGCTAAACCAGACTCAGGCTTGGTGGTCAGTCTTGGATAACTCATAAGAAGCCCTCAATGGAGAGATGAATGTGGGAGAGAAGACAAATTCCAAGTCACAAAGAGAAATTGAGCACTAAGAAAGGAATTTCCTTCTCAAACATACAAAATGTCCTTTGAAAAGTGGGCTGTGTCCAGAATTTTTATGTATATATTAAATGTACTATATTTCATGAAGCATTTCTCCTTTGATCCTTGGAGTTTCTTTAATACATCAGATGAATTTTAGAAAATAGCCATACATATATGTAAATGCTTCCCAGCCTCAATAAATGGAGGGCAAGTCAGAGAGTTCATAAACACAGATCTATGGGACTTTGGCAACAGCCTAAGCCAGCTCAGGTGCAGGACTAAGCAAGACAAGTGAAAAATGGAGGCCGCTCTATGTGGGTGGAGAGGTTGTAGACATGGCCCCTACAGTCAACAGGATGGGGGAAAAATAAAAATGAGCCACAGAAATCTGCTTCTTTCTGGTTCACAGTGTGGATATCTTTCTGCACTCCTCCATTCAACACAAAAATAAGCATTTTCTTAAAAATACTCTCAGGGCCTGATGCCCTCTTCCCTAGAGCACGGACGAGGAGAGAGCCACTATTTGGACCTCTTAGCCCAATGTAAATTCATTCTAACTCTCATCTCTTACACAATAAAAAAGAAAAAAAAAGGAAGAAAACAACAACATATAAATGGGAAACTGTTTGTGAGACTAATTCCTGTCAGGTAGAGACCTGTCTAATGAGGCTGCCTGGGTTACCTCACCCTCTCATTTTGTATCATGGGGCCAGTAGGGAAAACAATCATTTGCAACATTTCCTGCACAGAACCTTTCCAACTACGGCTTATCAAAGGGGAGAGACACCATCACTTCCCTGGCTTCCCATTTTGGCTGGATCATCAAGGCTGTAATCATCATTGCTTAGGGAAACAGGAAAAAAAAAAATCTTTTCCTTGGAGTGTCAGGAAGAGAATTAAGTTGATGGTAAAGTACAGGTTCTTCTTGATGTGCATCAGAAAACTCAGATCTATGAGGCAGTCATGGGATAGCATGGCATGGTGTGGTGTGGTGTGGTGTGGCATGGGATGGGATGGCATGGCATGGGGTGGCATGGTGTGGCCTGCCATGTCTTAGGAAGGATGGGCTTCCTTGGTGAGACCTACCAAGGGGTTTGTTCCTAGTAATCCTAAGGTCTTTGCACTCCATTTCTCCTCTTATGGCTTTATGCCAAAAGTTTAGAACAAAATATCATACAGTTAGAAGAATGTGCCCCCTTTTGCTATGGCTATTCCCTTCTAAGCACCCACCCCCACCCATACACACACATGCACATGCGCACACACACAAGCACACACATGTGTGTGCATTTCTTCATATTTTTTGGCATTGATTCATCTGGCAATTTGATATAGTCTATGAATACCTTCTAAGATTCCTGTTTTTCAATACATAAAATAAAATATGGAGGAATCCAAAGGAAATCAACTATACTGAAATATTGTAGCTCTACCTCTATCTAGCTGTACTATCTGTGTCTATATCTTTATCTCTCCCTGTCTCTATCTTTATCCATATCCACATCTCTATCTATCTATAAAGTTCATAGATCCTAGTTAATAATTCTTGTTGTAGAGTTAAGGGAAAGGCACACCCATGATAATAACATGAAATCACATGAATACTTCATCATTAAAATCTCTTGATACATTATCATGAAGAAACATTTTATCTCTAAGAAGTCTTATGATTCTCAATTTTGAGCAGGAAGGGGCTCAGTGTACAGCTGAGGCTACTGACTGATCACAAGTCACTTGCCCAGGGTCAAACAGCTGTTATGTGTCTGAGGTAGATCGTCTTGACTTCCAAGGCTGGGATTCTACTCATTACAGTCCACTGCCTCTAGTTCTTACCTGTGAATGTCAGAGAAGTTTTCTTCAAGATTTAGGATGGCATGGCACAGATAGAGTTCATGCCAAAGACAGCAGAAGACCTGAAACATGATCAGGGACCAGATCTAGATTGCCCCTGATGTCTACCCAAGGTTCTACATCATAGAATACACTGACAGAAACCACTTAGCTCTGGGTGATCCACAGTTATGCATTTTACCACCCAATATGGCAAAATCATGGGATTAATATGTGCCAAGGAAAATCCATGGGAAAAACCAAGAAGCTTAGGCATCATCTAACCAAGCAAGTATTTTGTCTGCCTTTCATGTGGAAAGTTGATTTGTTCACAAGTAAATTTGCAATACATAAAATGAGCAAATGATTATTTCATAGGAAGCTGAACAGGGTATTGACTTCCCCAGCCTAAGTGAGATCAGCATAGTGTTTTGGCAACACTTTCTAGAACAGACAACACAAAATAATTTCAGCAAATATTTATATGTTTCCAAATTAAGTGATCTAAAATTTGTCATATTTTGCTACCTGGAAATTAAATTATGCCCAATGTTAATATAGTCCTGCTTGCAAAACTTGGATGTGCTAAGCCAAGACTGTAGAGATTCATAGATGTATGACTTTTGTTAGAGCTTGGTTTCATGAGGCTAAGATTCATAGAATCACATTATTCCTGACTTAAAAGGATCCTCAGTGGTCCACATCTGAAAGAGAGTCTCATGTGTGGCTTGACTTCAAGACCTCCAAAGAAGAGAAACTCCCTGCCTCTTAAATCAGTTCTTTCTACTTTGGGATAACTGTATTAGGAATGCTTTCCCAACACCAAGCCTAATTTTGCCTTTTTGCAACTTCCTACCTTTTGCTCCAAGTTCTGTCCTCTAGAGGCAAGCAAAAGTTTAATTACTCTTCCATGTGGCAGCCCTTCCAATATCTGAATATATATATCAAACCTGCTCTGTCTACAACCACCTATGTCTTTTTTCTCAAGGCTACACATCTACCCAAATGCCATTCCTATGCAAATGAATGAACAGTTTCAATTCTTGGCTCGGATCTATTGAAGAAAAAGCATATACAGGGTAGTTGGTCAACACACTCTTTTGGGGCCCATCACTCATCAAGTCATAGATAGGCATATGCTAAGGGCTGGTCATTTAAAAACAAATTTCCCTAAACCATATTTAGACTTGTAATCTTTGGATCATGTCATATGAAGCACAACTCCAGAAGACTCTTGAAATGCAATTGATCTGATGGGATCTCTAAGAAGGGAATTGCAATATTCCCTAGAAACACTGAATCCCTAGATGTACTGATTTGTAGGTCAGTTATACTAAGTTATTCTTTTATTTAATCAACAAATATTTACTAAGTCCCTACTGTGACTAAGTACTATGAAAATTATTGAGTGCACACACACACACACACATACACACACAGACACATACACACATTAACACAAAGCTTCTATTCCCAAGGAACTTACAATACATGGAGAAGAACAGAATGTACATTCTGTCCTATAAGTGTGGTAATTCCCCTTAGAGATGAAATTCATAACAATGAGAGTCTCATGTAGCCTCAGGGTTTGAGAATCTGGGTTTTGCTTTTCTATTTCCAGCACCTAGAACAGTGCTTCGTAAAAGAAGAGAGTCAATACATGCTTGATGGACTGCGCTATTGAAAGAAGAGCAAAGGGTTCTTCAAAGGGAACTGACACAACCATATTTTTGGAAGAGTATCAGAATTATCACCTTAAGGAAAATCTAGGCATGTGGTATTGATAGGGATAACCTTTAAAGGGTTTGCATGTTTTGTTGATACCCAAACAACGGAAAGAGAATGTGAACAAAACATGTTGGATGAAAGTGCTGAGGAAGATTTATGGGAAGTCATGGAATGAGCCACATGGTACGCAAGGGCAGAGATGCTCTGTGACCTTCTTTGTTGGAGGGAGCTCCCATATTGATGAGATCACATATCCGTTCCAGCATCCAAGTATAATGAGAAGTTATGGCTACGACTACAACCCCAACATGCATCTGCCATCTGAGTGATGTCCTTGCTGGTTTGTGGCATTTGACAGGAACTGGAAAAGCTAATCCAGCATTGCCAGTGAAAAGTGTTCATCTATTCAAGTTTGATTAATCATGTTGGGAATGGCTCTCTCTAGGACTGTGATAGTTTCAGCTTCCCAAGGAACCTCTATGGCCTCCTCTTAAAGCAAGGCAGGGAAATGGAGACGGGAATAAACTTACTGGAAAATATGAAAACATTTCATTTTTGTAGATATCCAATTTTGTTAACTTGTTGACAGTCACAAATGCCCAGAAAATATGGGTTGAGTTGTTTTTGATTGCTGTTTGAATAACAGATTAATTTAATAATCATTGGGATATTGAATGACAAAAATTATTGGTTGGTCTAGCCAAACCGCCAACCCTAATGACATTCTTATGTTAATTCTTATTTTCTCTTAGGCTCCCGCATTCTTAATAAACCCTATATTTTTAAAAATCATTTTTTAAACATTGCAAATTATCCCTATACAGTATAGCATATGTGTCTACGCTGCAGACAGAAAGCTATATATTCCTTAAGCAGAGGGATTTGCAAGTTTCCGCTGAGGGCCATTGAGTCACCCATGCAATAGAGTTTCCATCTCCAAGGAGCCAAAGATAATGAAAGGAAGACTTTGAAGGGAGAGACAGAAGCAGTGAAACTTCAAAGGACTTTGGCAACCAAAGAGGTATTTGCTGTCCATTATAAGACTACCTTCAATGGTTTCCTGGACTGGAACAAAATATTTAGACATTAGAGCAGTTTGAAATCTTATAAGTGATGGACATATTGCTAATGACAGTCCAAGAGTAAATTGTAGCATGAAGCATGTTCCCATGGGAATCCTTCAACAGTTCTTGGAGCTTTTTGAATCTCGGTTTTGCCATTGCTTGTGGAGAAAAAATAATGGGTGCCTTGAGACCAGTTTGTAATGTACAGAGAACTTTTTTTTGTTCCATTGTGGGACTCTGGATGTTTTTTCTATGAAAAAGATCTTAGTGCATAATTTCTGAAATACTATAATTTTCACCAAACTCAGTTTCCAAGTCACTGCAGGCTTATGTTATTTTTGAATGCTATTGCCTCTGACCTGAAGTTACCTAAGAAAGCTGGTGGAAATCTGCAATTGTCTCTGAGATAATGTCCCATTAGATCTCATTATTTCCAGAGAAAGGGGGAAATCTTTGTGGACCAATGAGATGTCAACAACATGCCTAGGTTTGGCTTTCTGGTCTCCATCAGACCTTTCAGTCATAGTGGTGAAACAATATTGGTTCTGATTTGGGGTAATTGAAAAGGAAAGAAGGCCATAATAAAATAATATTATTTTTATACTTACATAGTATATTTATTCTAACATAGAAAAGATCTTAAATTATGTAAAACTATATGGTTGTAACTTGCCTTGGAAACAGTTAGATGTTATTATTTCTGTTTTATAAGCTGAAAATGCTAAGTCATTTACCAGAAGGCAGGGTGAGGGTCCCAGAATCTCAGAATTTCAGAGATGGAAGGAGCCTCTGAAGTCATCTGGTCCAGGCTATATCTGAACAAGAAATCTACACAATATTCCTGCCAAGTGGTCATCCACTCGTTGCTTGGAAACCTGTAGTGATTTGAAGAGACTTGCTCCCTCCCAAATCAGTCTGTTACACATTGGGTTAGCTCTAATTCTTAATTGGTTTGCCTTGTGTTGAACTGGTCTGCTTCCCTGCAAGACTCTACCCAGTGCTCAAAATTCTGCCCTCAGGGATTAGACAACAAATCTGATTCTTCTTCTATCACGCTTCCTCCCACAGCTTTCCAGGCTAAACATTCCCATTTCCTTCAATTCATCTTTGTATGACATGAGTGCCCTCAATACCCAAATGCTAAATACTAGTTATTAGCCTGATTTTCTCCCTTCAAATGAACTCTAGCTTATCCATGTCTTTCCTAAAATGTGGTTCCCAGACTGAAACACAATATTTCAGAGGAGATCTGATCAGATCAGAGTCCTATTACTACTTAGTTCTGGAAGCTACCTATAAATCAATGACAAAGTAGACTTATTGGGCCAAGATAGTATTGGGTTTGTTTTCCCCCCTTTTATAGAAAGTACTTAAATGTTTATTGTATTGACTTGAATCCAATATTGCAATGTCACACAGTTCACTCATTTGGAGTCCATACTCCACTAACTCCTTCAGATCTTTTTCACATGAATTATGACTGTCTAATCAGCCATTGCCCAGGGACCTAAAATGAATGTGTGCCTAAGACACAGCATAGACCTGCTCTCCTGGCCTCTAACTTTGCCTCGTGGGTTACTTTATTGAACCAAATGTATTTCTAGAAACTATAGTTAAAATGCTCACTTTTAATATAATTTATATTTTTTCACTTGATACAGAGTGATTCAATGAAATAACTGACGTCACACAGCTAGTAAGTGGTAGGTACAGGATCTGAACCCAGGACCCCTGCCTCCAAATTCAGCATCCTTTCCACTGCACTTGTAACTAAATTGGACAAGCTTTCCTCAAGGACCTAGTCTATGAGAGGTGAAAGGCAGGGCACAACAAGCCAAGTTGGAGCTAGGAAGAATGCAGATCAGACTCTAATTCTTACTAGCTGTGTGAACATGGACAAATCAGGTCTCCTTTCTGTGCTCTGGCTGCCTTTGAAGATGATCAGTTACAGACAAGGTGAGGGTCTGCATCAGCGAGAGGTTTGCCAGACTGGTAGTCTCCTACAGCAAGGAAATCACAGGTTTGGCCCACTGCCCCCACATCCCACCCCTCTCCCTTGGTCCCAAGGCAACAGTTGCTCTGCTGGGCCCTGGGAATAAAACCACAAAAAGCAAAGCCAGTCCTGATCCTCCACCACTGTATGGCTGACTCACGTTTTGCTTTTGGTTAATGGCTGCAGCTATCCCTCACCATCAATTACTCTCTTCTAAATCAGGATTTCTTGCCCTTCTCTCATTATGCACCTTTTGGGCAGTAATTTGGCAATGCCTATGGACCCCTTCTCACAACATTGTTTTTAAATCCATAAAATAAAATATAGAGCATTACAAAGGAACTCTTTTTTTTTAAAGAAAATTCATGGACTTCAGGATAGGAATCTCTCTCCAAATCCTGACTCTGACTGACAGCTGAAAAAGTTGCAAATACCCATGTTATTGGAAAATTCTTCACTCATTCAATCAATTCCCTTTCCCTTCCCCCCCCAAAAAACCCCTCAAGCTGTTTGAATAATGTCTTCATACATCCCAGCATAAAAGTTTTGTTTTTAATGTCATCAACATTTTAAGTGATGACTACAACAAAAGGCCTCCCCCTGGGTCTAGTTCATATAACTCCACACATCAGATAGTAGACAGAGTGGCCAACCCCATCTAGCATCTGGTGTGAGTGTGTAATGCACACCAATAATGCCCTCAAATGTTGAAAGGAGGGCTTACTTGGAGCAGTCTTCACACACGATGTTGCCTATAGTCTCCTTGATGGTACGCTCTGAGACGAAGGCTGGATATTCTGTATCACAGGGTTCTAGGGTTTGCTTCAATCTTTGGGCTATGGATATAAGAAAAAATAATATAATAATCCAAAAGAGATGATATTGCCAACGTTGGCACCAAAGGGATGTCAGGGCCATCCAATATTTACCACCCCGTGAGTCTCCCCTGAGAGCACATGGATCTTTGTTTTCATATAAGTCAAGGACTTTGTAAAGCAACTCTCTAAACTGTTATTTCATTGAGCATTATATGGGCATTATCATGTACTAAACATAAGAGTTTCACTCCCTTGTCTAAATGAGTCTATACGGTTATAACTAGCTTTGTTCTTCTACAACATGTGCACACATACATGATCATGTATAGATTATAGATAATATATTTAGAGTGTGAGGGAGAGGTCACTCTAAAGCTTCATGACTATTGTGTCAGGAAAATGACAATGTCAAGCCTTGAATAAGCAATCTATTTTTTCATGATGGACACAAACCAGTCCCATGGTATGCATTGTCCTGAACTATATGCTGCTCTTTGGGTGGGATTGGCTAGCTCTCCATGCTCATGCAATCCATGTTTATGAACACCTACTGTGTGTAAAGCACTTATAACTATGAATTTATGCATGTATTTACACATTAATTAATTTACACATTAATTCATTGAATATTATGCCCTATCATAGTTTCAAATGAAATGCTACATTGTTAAGGTCAGAAACACCAGAAGGCAGGAAAGACAACTTGACCTTCGGTTTTAACTGAGTTGGGAACCTGGTTCTGACCATCACTACCTGAGTGGTCAGAGACTGTCTGAAACTCCGGTAATCATCAGGTGGCACAGTTTATGGAGTGCCAACCTTGAAGTCCAGAAGAGTTAGTTCAAACCATGCCTCTGATACATAATTGGTTTTAAGAGCCTGAACAATTGATTCCAAGGGTCAGTTGCCAAGGCAATTTTCATGGACTCTAAGCTTCAGAGAAGTCATCTATCTTCATTGGTCCAGGGAAATTCTTTATTAGGGTTCCCCTTACAAATGTAACCATAGATCTAGGGTGAACCGAACAAATCTCTTTGTGATACCTACTTCCATAGGGCAGTTTAGAGGAAAGCTTTGCAAATAGCTAGCATGATGGATATGTGAATGACTCTCATCTTTCTTATTACCACCATCTTCATTGTCATGACTGATGCAGACTTTGGATTTCAGGGGTATTGGGACCTTCTGTCATAGAAAATCTTTTGTCTTTTTTTTTTAAGTTGAATCAACATTATTAATATTTTCTTCATCATTTTCTTTTTAAAAAAATATTTTTCTCCAGTTACACATAACAAAATTAACATTCATTTTTAAAATTTTGAGCTCCAAATTATCTCATTTCCTCCCTCTCCACCCTACCCCTCATTGAGAAGGCAAGCAGTTTGACATGGGTTATACATATGTAGTAATGCAGAACATATCTACAATAGTCATGTTGTAAAAGGAAACATAGCCAAAGAAATTCAAGAAAAATAAAGTTTTGAAAAAAAGTATGTTTCAATCTATACAATCTGTATTCAGACACCATAGGTTCTTTCTCTGGGGATTGATAGCATTTTTCATCATAAGTCCTTCAGAGTTCTCTGGGCTCATTTTATTGCTAATAGCTAAGTCATTCACAGCTGGTCATATTATAATAATGTTGTTACTTTGTAAATATTACATTTCACTTTGCATCAATTCATACAAGTTTTTATAGGTGTTTCTGAGTGCATCCTGCTTATCATGTCTTATAGTACAGTAGTAGTCCATCCTAATCACATACCATAACTTGTTTAGCCATTGCCCGATTGTTGGGCATCCCCTGGATTTCTAATTCTTTACCCCCAGAAATGAGTTACTATAAATATTTTTGTACCTATAGATCTTTCTCTCTTTTTAAAATCTCTTTTGGTATAGAGATTTTGTAATGATATTGCTAAATTAAAGGGTATATATGGTTTAAAAACACTTTAAATATAGTTCCAAATTGTTTTATAGAATGATTGAATCAATTCACAACTCCACCAACAATGCATTCATGTCTCACTTTTTTCCCCACATCCCTTCCAACATTCGTCATTTAACTTTTCTGTCCTATTATTCAATCTAATAGGTATGAGGATGGGCTTCAGAATGGTTTTAAATTTCATTTGTCCGATCAATAGTGAGTTAGAGTATTTTTTTTTATATGGCTATAGAAAACTTCGATTACTTCACCTGAAAACTGGTCATATTTTTGATTCAATTGGAGAATGGCTCTTCTTTTTATAAATTTGACTCACTTCTCTATATGTTTGAGAAATGAGACCTCTATCAGAGAAATTTACTTTCTTTTTTTTTAACGGTTACTACTGTTATATGTATTTTTCTTCATCTTATCCCCCATTTATTCTATTCTCTCTCTCCTTTCACCCTGTCCCTCTTCAAAAGTGTTTGCTTCTATATACCCCCTCCTCCAATCTGCCCTCCCTTCTATCACCCTCTTCCTTCTCTTATCCCTTTCCCTTCCTACTTTCCTGTAGGGAAAGATAGATTTCTATATCGAACTGAGTGCGTATGTCATTCCCTTTTTGAGCCAATTTTGATGAGAGTAAGGTTTGCTTAATCCTCCCCACTTCCCTCCTCTTTCTTTCCACTGTAAAAGTTTTTTTTTTCTTTTATGGGAGATACTTTACCCCATTCTACCTCTCCCTTTCTCTTTCTCCCAATACATTCCTCTCTTACCTCTTAATTTTATTTTCTACATATCATCCCTTCATATTCAACTCACACATGTACCCTCTATCTATATATACTCTTTCTAACTACCCTAAAAATGAGAAAGCGCCGAGTTACAAAAATCATCTTCCCATGTAGGAAGGTAAACAGTTGAACCTTATTAAGTTCCTTATGACTTCCCTTTCCTGTTTACTATTTTATGCTTCTCTCTAGTCTTGGATTTGAAAGTCAAAATTTCTATTCAGCTCTGGTCTTCTCATCAAAGATGCTTGAAAGTCCTCTATCTCATTGAACAATCATTTTCTCCTGAAGTATTATATTCAGTTTTTCTGCATAGATTATTCTTGGTTGTAATCCTATCTCTTTTCCCCTCCATATTATCATATTCCAAGCCCTCTGATTCTTTAAATGAAGAAGCTGCTATCTTGTGTTAGCCTCACTGTGGCTCCACCATACTTGAACTATTTCTTTCTGCTTCCAATATTTTCTTCTTGACCTGGGAACTCTGGAATTTTGCTAAAATATTCCTGGGAGTTTTTGTTTTGGGATCTCTTTCAGGAGGTGATAGGTGAATTCTTTTGATTTCTATTTTATCCTCTAGTTCTAGAATATTGGGGCAGTTTTCTTTGATAATATCTGGAAAAATGATGTCTAGGATCTTTTTTTGATCATGGCTTTTAGGCAGTGCAATAATTTTTAAATTATCCCTCCTAGATCTATTTTCCAGGTGACTTGTTATTTGTTTTTTTCCTCCAATGAGCTATTTCATATTGTCTTCCATTTTTTTTTTCATTCTTTTGGTTTTGTTTTATTTCTTCATTTCTCATAAAGTCATTAGTTTCCAATTGCTCCATTCTAATTTTTAATCATTTTTTTTTTCAGTGAGCTTTTGGATCTGCTTTTCCATTTATGTAATTCTGCTTTTTAAGGCATTTTTTTCCTCAATGGTTTTTTGGGCCTCTTTTACTATTTGGTCTAGTCTGTTTTTTTAAGGTGTTATTTTCTTCAGCATTTTTTTGTGTCTCCTTCAGCAAGCTGTTGACTAGTTTTTCATGATTTTCTTACATCATTTTCATTTCTCTTCCCAATTTTTCCTCTAAATTTATTACTTTATTTTCAAAATCCATTTTGAGCTCTTCCATGACCTGAGATCAATTTATATTTTTCTTGGAGGCTTTGGATGTAGGAGCTTTGACTTTGTTGTCTTCTTCTGGGCATGTGTTTTGATCTTCCTTGTTACCATAGTAACTTTCTATAGTCAAGAGTTTTTTCTTTCCTTTGCTCATTTTCCCAGCCTATTACTTGGCTTATAAGTTTTTGTTAAAGGAGGGCTTTATTCCAATGTGGAAAGCACACTATCCCAAGCTTCAGGGGTTTTATACAGTTGTTTTCAGGGATGCTTCTAGGGACCTGTAAGTTTTCAGTTCTTTGAAGGTGGTATGGTCTGAGAGGTGTTTACTACTCTCCTGGCCTGTGTTCTGGTCTGTGAGCTACCACAAGCACTGTTTCCTGTTTTGGAACTGTGATGAGGGTCACCCCTCCACTGTGGTTGGAAGCTGTGCTATGCTAGTGCTTCTTCTCACCAGGGATTGTCAACCATGACTGTGACCTGGATCTGAATTTAGGCAGAGCAAGATAATTCTGCCTCAGTGCTAGTGAGAACACCCCTGTAACATCCTTCTGACCAGTTGTTCAACCCCTAACCATCTATGGACTGAGAACTCCAGAAGCAGCTGCTGCTGCTGATTCTATCACTCCCAAAGCCTACTTCCTTTTTCCTGGAGCTGTGGCTGTGTGGCCTGTGCTGGACTGTGTTCTACACTCACCCAGGTGTGACAGCCCCTTTCTGCTGATATTCTAAGTCGTCCATGGACTGAGAGGTCTGGAAACTGCCACTGCTGTCAGTAATTCAATTCACCTAGGTGCCTGCTGCAGGTTTGTTGGCACCCGGTGTGCTGCTGCTGACAAGGCCTGCACTAGACTGCACTCCTCTCTCACCCTGGTGCAACAGACTTCCCTGATGATCTTCCAAGTAGTCTCAGGCTGGGAATTTGTTTCACTCTATCTTTTTGTATGGTCTGCTACTTTAGAAATTGTTTAGAGTCATTTTTACAGGTTTTGGGAGGATTTGGGGGGAGAGCTCAGGTGAGTCTCTGCCTTTACTCTGCCATCTAGGAAAGTCCTTTTTTTTTGTCATTTGTTTGGGTTTTTTGGGGGGGGAGGGTGAGGGCAGGGCAATTAGGGTTAAGTGACTTGCCCAAGGTCACACAGCTAGTAAGTGTTAAGTGTCTGAGGCTGGCTTTGAACTAAGGTCCTCCTGATTCCAGGGCCAGTGCTCTATTCACTGTGCCACCTATCTGCCCCTGAAAATCCTTTTTCTAAGACAGACAGATATCTCCTTTTAACATAGAGTCTTAAACTAACAAATGGCAAAGAGGAGTTAAGAGCCTTGCCCAGGATCACATTCCTAAACTCCTAAATTCCCAACTACATGGACTCTGACATATTTCGTTTTCTTTTAAATTGAACTTTACTAATGCAAAGTGAGGTGAGTAAAGTCAAGAGAATAATATATGAAATAACAAGAACATTGTAAAGAGGAACAAAGATGAAAAGCATAGGAATGTTGATCAGTATAATGACTGACCATGATTCCAGAGGACCGATGATGGAAAATCCTGATCAACTCCTGATAGAGAAGAGATGGACTCAGCGTGAAGAATGAGACATCCAATTTATAAAATGCCATTTTAAAATATTAAATCATTACCTTATGTTTTATTCCTAAACCTGAAAAATCTGGTATCCGTATTCAATAAGAAAAAGCAATTTGAAAGTGTAAAGTATAAATGGTGACCCAATTTCAAGTTTTCTGCTCAACACTTGGGATCTTCTCCCACCTCCCAAAGCAGTAGCTAAATCAAACATCCATATTTTAAAAAGGACAAAGACAATCTTAGAACAGTTAAACAAAGACAGTTTGCTAATGCTTTAAGCATCCAATGTGATTTTGCTGGCATAGTTTGCTAAAAAAAAACTCTTAGAGAACATTATTTGAAAGGCAAGTGGAGAAAGTATTTGGAAAGTGAGATGGTGGCACGAATTATGAAGAGGAATAAGAAGATGTCTCCATTACTTTGGCCCAGGGTTTTCCTGCCTTGTCATTATGATGGATAAAGCATTTCAAATAAAGCCAACCAAAGCAGAATTTATTGCATGGAATTTAAATATACATGTGTATGTCATTTTTATACACACACACACGTGTGCATCACCAAATGAGAGAAGAATTGCTATTGAGTAAAGCCTAAAATGGGGAGATATGTACTTTACCAGAGGCGTTACTAGATATATAGCACAGAGTTTAAATGGAAGGATTCTCTGTAGGTGGTTGCAGTTCCTGTTTACAGCTGCCACTTTGCTGAATGGGTTTGATTTTACATGACAAGGCTTTGGTGAATTTCATAGTTTACTAACTATCTGTATAGGAAAAACTTAGGGGATGAAGAATGCACATTATTACAAGCCATTGGATGCTTGTCACACTGAGTTAGTCCATCAGTACATATACATACATATATACATATATATATATATATATAATTATATATACATGCATGCATATATGCATATATGGAGGCATATGTGTGTAAATACACCATAATACATGATATAAACTGATTATCATATGAGAAATGGAATGAATATATCATCAAATTCACACAATATTGGAAAAAGAGATGGGCTGGTCATGGAAAGAAAAAAGACAAAAAGATAATATTTTTTGCATTGTAATCTTTGAAATATTCAAAGGAAAATGTTCCTTTAGTGTCTCTTCTTTGAGGCCACATGTGGTTATTACCATTTCACAGCAATAATTTTAAATTATTTTGTTGTTGTATATCTTCCTCTCCTAGTGGGAAGACTCCTGATAATTCCAAACAGCATTGAGTAGTTTTGCTCAACTTATTTCCTAATATTTTTATCCTTTATTTAAAAAAAAAATAGCTCTTCCAAAAGTTTAGGAGAAGGGATCCATTTGGAAATCTAAGTGTGAAGATAGAAGATATTAATCAA
Organism: Pseudochirops corinnae; assembly: GCA_028646515.1. Classification (NCBI taxonomy): domain Eukaryota; kingdom Metazoa; phylum Chordata; class Mammalia; order Diprotodontia; family Pseudocheiridae; genus Pseudochirops; species Pseudochirops corinnae. The sequence continues at coordinate 9,870,174 of CM053590.1, read as the reverse complement.
TATTTTTAAATTAAAAAAGTGAAAACTATTGAAATGAATAGTCAATCTTCTAACTCTTTAGGGACCTTCTGCTGAGAATGCATGGACAAGAATTCTGCTCAGTGAGATCAGGAGATTGGGTGGGAGCATATCCATGTTGGAAATGTTCAAGTTGCAGAAATCAAGAGAGAAAGATAGAGTACTGAAAAAAAATATTTGAGGTAACTAATCGAGATCCTTTAATGGGAATCATTTGAAATAGAACAAAGGCTGTATGGTGAAGCAGATATGGAGCTTCCCTCAGAATCTGAAAGAAATATATTCCATTCTTGACTCATAAATACTAGAGTGATCCTGGGCAAGTCACTTAAACTCTGAGTGCTGTGAACAGCACTTCATGACAATATGCAGCAGGGCAGGTCCAACTTTTACTGATACAGGGGAGTTTCCCCACTAGGAGGCTTCATACAATGAAGCGACCACTAAGTTTGGCCCCCCAAAATGAGCAAATAAAATTAGAAAGGCTCTACTTTCAATTGCTTTTCTGCTAATTGGACCCAGTGTATAAAGTTCAACCAGTTGACCACACTGTGATTATGCAACAAAATCATGATGAGATTCCTTGTCTTCACTCATCATTTCTACAAATCAGGGAAATGGAAAAAGAAAAGCAAATTCTTAAATAACAGATTTCATTCTAAACAAAAATAAGATCATGTCCTTTGATTCTACTGGTGTTAATGATGTATTTCCTACTTAATTAAGAAAAAATTGTGAATCCCTAGCCCTGTTAAACATAGGATTCAAACACAGAAGTAAATTTAGATGGACGATATCAAGTGCAAACCCCTCATTTTCACATGTGGCTACTAAGGACCAGAGAAGGGAAGAGACATGCCTAAGGTAACACAAGTAACAGGTAGCAGCAACACAATGTGAAACTACATATTTAGTGTCCAGAGCCAGGGTCTTTCTTGCCATATGCCTATTTAAGAAGCCTGGGACTCTTAGGCTGGGTGAGTGGTATTCTTTCCGTACCTATCCTCTGGACCAGTGAAGATGATTGGGGATACTAGTATTTTCATGAATTTTTAACAATCTAGAATAATGGAAATAGCATTTAAAAATCATCTTTTAAACATTATAAATCATCTTATTTTGTTGGGCCATAGAACAATTCAAAAGATTGTATAGTATTTAAGGAATTATGTGATATGATTATGCATTTCCTTTGTACATTTTAAATAATTATCCTGCAAAGAGAGTGCCATGAATAAGAAAAAAGCAGTCTGCAGCATGTTAAGTGTGTCAGACATTTTAGCTTTCAATGTCTTTAAAAAAGACTTCCTGTATGATGACCAACCTTGATAAACTGGACTATCCTCAACAATGCGCAGCTAAAGACAACTCTACAAGCCTCAAGAAGGAAGGAGATACCTAAACTCAGAGAAAGATATAGAAAGACTATAGTTTAAATGGAGA
>CM053590.1:9851474-9868213 GCA_028646515.1 Pseudochirops corinnae | reverse complement strand
CTATTGTACAATGTGAAAGTATTTACAGATCCTATACATGACTGCACGCCACCATGGGGAGGGGGGGAAAGGGAGGGGAGAAAATCTGAAACTCAAGTGATTGTGGAACTGAATCTTGTAAATTAAAAGTAAATGAGTAAATTAAAAAAATAAATAAATAAAAATAAATACCTGCTAAAAAAAAATAAAAAAAAAATAAAAAAGACTTCCTGGAATGAGGAGGATGAAAACTAGAGGCATCAGAGATCCTTATTTCTTCCCATTTAACCTTTGCCTTCTGCCAAAGGATCCAGGAGGAGTCAGTCTGGACTAGTGCCACAATGAATAGGAAAAAGAACAAAGAAGAAGAAATGTAAAGTCTTACTTAGATTAAAAAAGATCAATGCAATCAGCTCAAGGGGAAGGTGGCTTGATAACATCATTTCATTTCAACGTAGTCAGATTACTGGGAAGTTTAGTGAACTCTATGCTCAAAAGGAGTTAAGGCAAAAATAAATAAATGAAAGACTAATATGGCCATTGACTTCATTATATTGGAGATGAGAATCACCTCATATAACTCTATAACAGGGTCCTTAAAAAAATTTTTTTCTCTCACTCCTTAATTTTTCAGAAGAGAACCTGAGGTTAAGAAAGTTTAAATGACTTGTCCAAGGTCACAGAGGTATTTTGTAAAGAATTTAAGTGCCTACTATGTGCTAGGCACTATACTAAGAGCTTTTAAATACTCTTTCGTTTATTTCTCACAACTTTATAAAGTAAATATTATTATGATTTCCATTTAACAGATAAGAAAGGTAAGGCAAAGAGGTTAAATTCTGTCAATAGGAAAATAGTTAAGAAGAGTTAGAAGTGAGTTTTTAAGCCAAGTCTAGGTCCAGAACTTTATCTACTCTGACACCTAGCTTCCTCTATTCAACACAGCTAGAATTCAGAGCCAGGATCTTCCACTCCAAGCCCAATATTCCCTCTCCTGTACTACATTATAAGTTCTTCTATACTCATTTCCCTGGTTCAAATCACATCTCAAGAATTTACTGGTCTGAGTATCATCTCCTCCTGGATCACCGCTTTGTCATGGCAGGGGAGCTTCTGTAGCTCAGGGTTACACAGGATGGCCAGGTCACAATGGAAAATTCTGAGAAAAGGTGATTGAAGGAACTGGCAAACCATGCCACTATCTTTGCCAAGAAAACTACATGGATAGTACTAATGCCCGACACTTTACTGAGGAAGAGAAGAAGAATGAATGAAGTGGGTAGGCCAAAGCTGAATGGAAGCGCAGTTGTGGATATGTAACAAAAAGAAAGTCCAATGATGCAAAGATCAATATTGCATGGAATCTAGCATGTAAGATCTATGAGACAAAGTAAGCTGCATGTGGTTAAACAGTTGATAGAAAGATTCAACATTGATAATCTTGGGTGTCAATGAACTTAAATGGACAGGAAAGGGTGAATTGAATTCAGGTGCTCACTATATGTGCTACTGTAGGCAAGAAACTCCTAGAAGAAATGGGGTAGCCTGCATACTCAATAAATTGGTAAGAAAAGCAGCACTGGGGCACAATCTCATCATAGGTGATTGAATGCTAAAGTAGGGAAACCCAAGAGAAACAGAATAACAGGAAAGTTTGGCCTTGGAGTACAAAATGATACAGGGTTTTGTCAAGATAGCTCCCTAGCCATAGTAAACATTCTTTTTCAACCACCCATGGAGTTCACTTAACTTCCCAGTAATTTGGCTATGTTTAAATGACAGGATGCATGGACATCACCAGATATTCTATATCAAAATCAGATCGATTATATAATCTGAAGGTGAAGGTGGAGAAGCTCCATACAGTCAGCTGAAACAAGACCTGGAGTTGACTGTGACTCAGATCATGAGCTTCTTATTGCAAAATTCAGACAAAGTGGAAACCATCAGACCATATAGGTATGACCTAAATAACATCCCTTATGATATGAAAGGGAGGTGACGAATAGATTTAAGAGATTCAATCTGGTAGATAGAGAAGTTCATAATATTGTCCAGAAGGTAACAACAACAATTACAAAAAAATCTCAAAGAAAAAGAAGAGCAAGAAAGTTAAATGGCTTTCTGATGAGGCTTTGCAAATATCTGAGGCAAAAAAGAAAGGGAAAGGGAAAGGAAAATAGGGGGGAAAAAAACTATCCTCAATCGAATAAAGAATTTCAGAGACTAGGAAAGAGAGATAAAGTTTTCTTAAACAGTGCAAAGAAATAGAAATCTCATGAAGAAAATGAGAGATATCAAGGGAGTGTTTCATGCAAAAATGGGCATGATAAAAGACAAAATTGTTATGGACTTAACAGAAGAAGAGATTAAGAAGAGGTGGCAAAAAAAATACAGAAGAACTACATAAGAAGGATCTTAATGTCACCAATAATCACAATGGTGTGATTACTACTCAAGAGCCATACATTCTGGAGGATGGAGTAAAGTGGAAGTATTGCTAACAAGGTTAGATGATGTTGTTAAAGTGCTCCACTCAATATACCAGCAAATTTAGAAAACTCAATGGTGGCCACTAGATTGGAAAAGATCAGTTTATGTCTCAATCCTAACGAAGGGCAATTTGAAAGAATATTCAAATTATATAACAACTGCACTCATCTCACATGACAGCAAGGTAATGCTTAAGATTCTACAAGCTAAGCTTGCAGAATATGTAAACTGAGTGACCAGAAGTACAGCCTGGTTTTTGAAGAGGCAGAGGAAGTAGAGACAAAATTGCCAATATTTTCTTATTGGCGAGGAAGTTCCAGAAAAAAACAAAAAAACAAGAAATCTAATTCTGCTTTTTTCACTACATTTGAACTTTTTGATTCTGTAGATCACAGTGAACTGTGGCAAGTCCTCAAAAAGATGGGAGTAGCAGATCATCTTACTTGTCTCCTGAGGAAGCTATATGCAGGTCAAGAAGCAACAGCTAGAACCAAAGATGGTAAAATTGATTGGTTTAAGATTGGGAAAGAAGTACAAGTCTGTATATTGTCACTTTATTTATTTAACTTATGGACAGAGTACATCATAGGAAATATCAGACTGGATAAAGCAAAAGTTGGTATTAATGTTTTTGAGAGAAATAGCAACAATCTTAGATATGCAGAAAATACCACTCTGATGGCAGAAAGTGAAGATGAATCTAGAAGCTTCTTCATAAAGGTGAAAAAGGAGAATGTAAATGTTGACTTGAAGCTTAATATTTAAAAAAAAAAGAAAAACATCTTGACAACTTGTCCCATCACTTCCTGGCAAAAAAGGGAAGAAGAAATGGAAGCAGTGTCTGATTTTGTGTTCTTGGGCTTAAAGATCACTGCAGACAGTGACTGCAGTCACAAAATTAAAAGATGCTTTCTCCTTGGAAGGAAAGTTCTGGCAAATATGGACAGCAGACTAAAGAGTAGAGATATTACCTTGCTGACAAAGGTCCATATAATCCAAGCTATGGTTTTTCCAGTAGCAATTTGTGTTTATGACAGTTGGACTATAAGAAAAACTGAATGTGGCAGAATTGATGCTTTGGAATTGTGATGCTGTACAAAACTTTTGAGAGTCCCTTGGACAGCAAGAAAATCAAATCAGTCAATTCTTAAAGAAATTAATTCAGACTATTCACTGGAAGGTCAAATACTCATACTTTGGCCATAAATGAGAAGACAAGAGACATTGGGCAAGACCCTGACATTGGGAAAGATTGAAAGCAAAAGGAAAAGGGTATGGCAGGGGATGAGATGGATAGTGTCATGGATATAATAAACATTAACTTGACCAGATTTCGAAAGACAATGGAGGCTAGAAGAATCTGGTCTGCCATAATGGGTCATGACTGAAAAACTGAACAACAACAACAAAGCAGGTCCCACATTTTAGGAAGGACATCAGAATGTTAGAGGATGTCATAAAGAGGGCCATTGGAATAGTGAAAGGTTATCTCATCTGGGGCTTAACTGAAACACCGAGGGGGGTTAACCTAGAGAAGAAAAGAGACAGGCATTGAAGACTGTCACTCTCTTTAAGTATCTGAAGGACAGTTTTGCAGAAGGATTGACATAATTTTTCTTGGTGTTATGAGGCATTAATGGACAGAAGTTCCAAACAGGCAAATGTGGGCTTGATATAATAGGAAAAGGAAAAAAAAAATAACCTCTTCCAGTTGGAAATATTAAAATCAAACAGTGCCATAGGCTGCCTTTCATGCAGATATGTATCCTGATGGCAAGAGGGAAAACAGGAAAAAAACCCTTAGAATGGGAAGGTGTTTTTATACCAGCCTATAACGTTTAGTTGCCCATAGTTTTTACCATGGAAAGAGCCAAGACAAGATCTCTATTGTTAACCATTGCCGGAGCCAGCGTTCACACCCGCCATTTTTCTGAGCTCAGGTCTACTACTTTCTTCCTTTCCATGTTTCTCATATTGAAAGTGGTGTCTCAATTGAAATTCTGATAGGCAACGTGGTTAATAAATAACAAATTGATCTCCTCGTAGTATTTACGCCCTTGTTTCCTACCTGCTTACTGTACAAGGGACTTCCGGTTGCCTTGATTAACATACTTATCTCATGCTCTCCTGAAATAAGATTATTACACCTAAACACAACTGATAAAAAGAGAAAGAACTGACTTTTTAAACAATTAAAATAATGAAAATATCACTAATTTGAGGGATGACAGTATACACAAAAATATGCATTTCTTTGAGATGGTAAGTTGGTCTAAACACTTCTTGGATAACTAGTTGGGTTTTCTCTATTGGCTCCTAAAGATCAAACCCTGATTGTCTGCAAAGGTTCAGCACGACTTGGCGTCAGGATCACAGAGCAACTTCCCAAGGCATGAATCCCAGATTGTTTTGACAAACTCTGTGCAATGGGGTAGTTCTCATGCACATGACTGTGGTGTGTGCTGAGGCATATTCCGAATGACATTTTCCACATGGGAATCCTCACCTGTGTGAGCCAACAAAGAGCTCAAACTCTGGGTCACTGCCTGTGAGATTTTAAGAGGCCATGAGAGAGAGCATGGGTTAGGGGAGTCAAGATGATCTAGGTTCATATCTTACCCTCAAGGGTTTACTAGTGTGATTGAGGCCAAATTATTTAACCTTTCAAGTGTTGTAGGCAACTGTGTAACATTCTAAGTATCAGATGAGGTGTCAATCTGTATATAAGTAGGAAATTTTCATTCCAGAATTCCCTACATCAGTGTGATTGTGGGGCTTAGATTTGAATAATAGAAATGAAACAAACAAACAAATTTTAAAAAAAACACAACAGTTGCTAAATAGAAGAGAACATATCATCTACTTACCTTTGGCTGTGGTTTCTGAGTGCCACCAGCCGCACAAGTTAAATTCCACTAGAAACCTAAGAAAACCAAGAGAAATCTGAGCATTACTGGGACATCCACCCTCTGCTGGAGTGCAGTAGTGATATACTCCCTGATTGATTCACCCCATTGAAAATAAAAACAAATTCCCAATTGGAGTTATTGACATAGTTGCTCGGTTATTTGGGTTAGCTATTGGTGTATTTTCACTGGGCTTTATCTTCTGAGTGAAAGGTTGTTTCTGTCATTAACACTAGAGCAAGCTATCCCTGTGTCATAGCTCCCTAATCAAGTGCCAGCCCTTGGCAGGGAGATCTCCTGCTAGGAGCCTTCAGCCCTTTGACAGGCAGATAGGATTTAGTGGAATTCTTCAGTATCCTGCCTACTCTGAACCCCCAGCAGAGGGCTATGTGCTTAAGGATTCCCATAGCCTTAGTACAGGAGTTTAAAAAAAAATGCTTTATATGCTTTTTCTCAGTCTACAATCTAGAATAATAAAACCTGTTTTAATAACGCTTCTAGAAGGCCTGGCTTACGAATGTGAAAGTCTGTGGACATGTAACATATGAACTTCTCCCCATGAAAACATGCCTTGGGACAGCTTTAAAACAACTAAGATTTCTCAATTATACAAAGAAAAACAGCATTTCAAGGTAATGTGAAACCATCACCCCCCAAGTAATAGTCATAGCAAATGGCTTTTCAAATGAATAGGGACAGCAAAAGGTTCAGTTGATTTCTTTTTCATACTTGTCCCTGCTGCTCGCCAACAAGTCACTTTCATTCCAAGTTCTGGTATCATTTGTCATTTCCCCCACCCACCCTCAGCTCAGTCTTCTGCTTACAACATGATTTCCCACTCCATTTCACAAACAGTATCAAAATTTTTGTGAACGTTGGAAATGGAAGACAAATCTCATTAAGTTCATAGCATGGTAATCCTCCTTAAATCTCTAGGGTTGAAGGTTGTGGGTTGTGGGGGAGGAGACCCACCACACATGGAATGAAACCTAGTTTGTTCCTATTGAAGTGCCTTGCTTCCATGTCAATCTATGGAATCCTTCCTTTTTGTGTGATACATTGCCTGGGGAGTATTCCAATGTCTTTTTTTTAATAGCTTAGGCTTTCATCTTTGTGCCACTCTATGTTTGACTCAAGCCACAGATGAATAATTGACATTGAAAACATGACTAGTATTTGACAGGGTAAACAATTAAATCACACCTGAGACCCTCCCCTTGGTTCTGGCAGATGATTTCAAAGGCCCCGTGACTGTACATGCTAAGCAATCCAAAGTGGTGTAATGAATCACCATGACAGTTGGTCCTATGGCCCAGAGCCCACCCATGCAGCATTCAAAACAGCCAGACGTTCATGGGGAATGTAACTGTAACCACAATAAATAAATTGGGTTGGCGGATGGCAAGCTGTTAGACGGCTCAACAAAGCCAGGGGAGGGCATGAGCAGTGACCAGGAGGCACTTCATACAAGTTACAATCATTCATTCAGATGGGTGAGATTGTCCAAGGCATCCAATGGGGTGGTTTAGAAGCACAGACCATGCCCTGGAAACCCAACAAGAGGATGCCTTTTATATCCTCCGGGTCAATTTATAACAGAACAAAGGCAAAGATCACATTAAAAGCAAAACAAAATCTTAGCAAAGGTTTACTTACAAGATCAGTTCTGTCATTATCCATTTAACTGCTGCAAAGAAGGCATTATAAGGCTGGAGAGAAACAACCAATACGGTAAGGGGGAGAAAAAGAAAGTTTCACAAAGACAATGATGGCTATCATATGAAAACAGCAGCTTTACCTAAATGATGAGAAAAGGAAGATACCCTGTCCCCAAGCTGGCATTGGAAGTCTTTGAATGGCCCCTTGGGAAATGTGATTTACAAGGAAAATAAACAGGATTCAGTGCCAGGGTTATCCCGGGTGGGGAAAGAAGGGGAAGGAAGTCCAGCCAATGATTCTAAAGGTTTTAACCTCTAGGGGCTACTATTTCCCAGCCTAATATGGAAGGATTTGTAATTCTTATGACTGGTTACAAAGTAGGACTCACAGAATACACTATTAAGCGTGGAATTCTCATTCGAAGCTATCTTTTCACTGAAATGTCGGAAGGATATACCCATTTCTTTTTGTCAGCAGCTAACAAGGTATATTGGAGCGGGTGGGTGCACAGGGGTAGAGCCTTTTCCTCACATTTGTTAAGGGTTTTTTGGATTTTTTTTTTGCTTTTAAGTGGTCAACATGCAAACCAGAGATTTTATCATTGAAAATCTCTTCATTTCATAAAGGAAGGGGGAGGGGGAGAAGAAGGAAGAGACATTCTGGTCCTTATTTCCAACTGTTTTAATTAAAAGAAAAAAGAAGTTGACTGTTTATTTTGTGATATTTCCTATGTGGATAATTAAATTTCCTGATTTCTGGAAAATATGGACTCCCTCTTTCACTCAGGCATTTGTGCCTAGGCATGACAGATATGTGAGCTGCATGGAGGCCTCCGGAAAAATGAAGGGACAGCATCTGCCAGGGTCAGGTTTAAAAGGCTGCAATCTTAAACACTACCAACAAAAGAAGTCTGAATCTTCTGGGGTTACATTTGGGTACTGTTGAAACTGAAATATTGTTTTGGATTTAACCACTGGGTAGTCCATGGGGTTCAGGAAATTTGTAGCCTCTTATTTATGCAGATCAACCCCAGAAACTGGAGGTCTGTCTAATACTTAACAAAGTAGAAATCAGTTCCAGACTTTGTCTATTCTTGAAACTTAGCATTTTATACTTTCTCCATCTTTCTATTGTGGGCTAGAAGGGGAAAGCTGAGAATAAACAAGGCGATTGGAAATCTTGTTAGCTCAACTACCAAAAAAACAAACCAGACCTGACCAAAACAAAAACAGAGAACAAGTGGATATCTCTCTTGATCCTCAAAGAGACTTTTAACGAAATTCATAGAGGCAAAAGTGCCTGGGCCTAAGGAATTAGGTTCAGATCAGGATTTGAACTTTTGGTGACTGGCTATTTGAAACCAAATGTACCCTTCCAACCCTGTGGTTTAGCCATTCTATTTTATGACTTGAAAAATAATCAAATCTTTCAGTAAGTTCTCAGTGGTCAGACCATTGAGAAATGCACTATCTTTGACCAGTCAGGCTGTGCAAGACCATTTTTTGTAGGTCTCAGGAGCCTGGGATGAACAGTGAATAAATCACAAGGTCAGTGTGACAGGGCAAGCTCTCCTGCAGCTCACGTTCAAACCAATGGGAAACTGAACTCCCCAAAATCCCTAAGAGGTTGTGGTTCAATCCATGGGCAGGGGATGGCATTATATAAATACAGGATTAAACAATTAAAATGCATATTACTATTTAAAAGCCCTTGAGCTTTTAAACCTGATGATGAAAGAGCATCTTGGGAACTTTTTTTTTTGAAATTCAGCAAATAGTCCCACTGTTGAGAGAAGCTGGATTCAGAAGGACAAGAGAGAAGGAATTTTCTGTTTTTCTAAGTATCAGATGTTACTTAGAAATATTCCAATTAATAAAAATTATTTTTGTTTTCTACTGTTTTTGTTTGTTTTTTTCACCCTCTCCATATGACATCTTTTGTTTAAAAACAAGACAGTCTTTACTCTTGAAGTCTGTTATATACAGTCTATGGCTCTAACGAAAAAAGGAAACATGTTTGTTGGGTTTTTAATTGCTCTATATGTATTTTAATGTCTCTACTGAGCTATTTTAGGCAGACTCCTTTGCTGACTTGTTTCAATCTGGAGGAATTAATGCCTACCTATTTCTGTATGTATATACATACACAGATGGCATGTTTGTGTGGTCCAAATGGTACTATTTGCACATTTCACATTCTGTATTTTACTCCAAGGGAGAGGGACAGGAGTTAATTGCTGGGTGTCTCTTTGTACCTTAACAGGGGCATTAATTACCCCTAGGAATGGCCAAAGGGTAGTTACTGAGCTTCTGGGCAATAGGAAAGGGTTCTTTGATACAAATGTTAATTAAATTAGAGACCAGAAGCTAGATTGCAGCCTAATTTCTGTGAAAGGAAATGAAACTTCCTTTTATATGCCTCCAAATGACAGAACCCCCAAACCTTGGGATTTTTTTTCTTCAGAAAGATGTTATTAGTCCCTTGAAATCTTCCTTCCTTATGTCTAGTTACTTTGTTTCAGGATCAGTTCAAAACAAAACAAAACAAAACAGCCCAACATTTTCATGGGGAAATGGCTCTTCTTATCGTGCAAAAATAACAGATCTACACAATATCCATAATGTGCTTCTAATGATGATAATGGAGGCAGAGAAACCCAGAAAGGTAGACAGACACAAGACAAAGGCAGGTGACAAAGAATTTCTGGGCAACTTCCTGGAAGGGAGCTCAACTATGAGGCTACTTACATCTAATAAAGTGGGGGCCCGGTCACTACTCTCTTTGTTGGTTCTGCACATAGCCTGGTAGTCATAAAGTGTAATCCTGGACCAGGAAAAGAAAAGACACACCAATCAAACCCCAGAATAGAAATAGGAACCCTCCTCTGCATGGAAAAAAACGAGGGATCCCAGAAGAGGGGAATGGTCAATTCAAATCCTTTTTTCACACAGAAGCATATTGGCATCTATACACACATTTTCCTGTAGCAGTAACTGATCAAACATCCCCCCCATCTTGGGGAAGAAAAAAAAAAACAAAAACAAAGAAACAAAAACCCAGCAAAAATAAAGAAAAAAAGTCGCAATCTGTAACACTGGAATTTTGCCTGATTCCTAAACCTCAAAAAACAATTATGGAAAACATGAGAAATGGATGCTCTCTCACACCCACTGGATTCTCTGTCGCTGAATTTGGGACTGCACTTTGAAATCAATTCAGTTCAGTTTAATTTAAGTCAATTCATTTTAGCAAGAATTTGTCAAGTGTCTCCTGTGAGTCAGGTACTCTCTATATACTGGGGTTATAATCATGGGCGAATGGTGGCTAGGTGGCGCAGTGAATAGAGCACTGACCCCAGAGTCAGGAGTACATGAGTTCAAACCTGGCCTCAGACACTTAACACAAAAACTTAGCTGTGTGACCTTGGGCAAGTCACTTAACCCCAACTGCCCTCCAAAAAGAAAAAAAAAGCAAAAAAAAAAATCATGGGCGAAAAGTAATCTCTCAGCTAGACTGCACTCCATTGGAAAGAAGCAACATATATACCTATAATGGAATAGAAATTAGATACACATACAATCAATGCAAAATGATGTAAAGGCCCTAAAATAGGGGGAGGGGTAGATCAGCAATGAATTTTTTTGTAGAAGAGTGAGCCCAAAAGGATGCAAGGAGAAGCTTATGCATTAGGACTCTCATCTCCAGGGAATACGGAAAGTAGGGAACGATTCATGGTCTTTGATTGTAAATTACCAAGTGCCAGTCTGATCATGACCCAAAAGGTGGTGGGGTCCCCACAATTTGTGTCTTCACAATTCTTCAATACAAAGTGGCTACATTTTTTTGAGGTCACAGCACTTTATTTGGAGCACGTATTGCAGTGGGCACAGTGCCTTGACTATGCGCATCCACAGAACACCCACTTGTTTTCAGGGTTTGTGTATCACTCCATGGGATTGCTGTTCTATATAGAAGGTTACGTTGTCATGTCCAGAATGGTTTGACTTTTGACTGCACATAATGGAGTCAAATGTGTGTGTAGGTTCATGTCCAAATCTATTGAATAACCATACACTAATAAATTAATTAGCAACTTTTACTGGTTAATCCTATGAAAACAACCAGTTTGCATGTTTGTGTGTGTGCATGTGTTTCTACATACACGTAGGCCAAGCTGCTTGTGTGCTCAAGCAACAAAGATAAGTCACATTTCCCATCACATCGGTGCCAAGATGCAAGAGCCAGCACTAATCTTGGACTTCAGTCTATCTGGAATGCTTTTCACCCACAGCTTGTTGAGTAGGCTGCGTAACATTCTTATGCCTGTTTGTTTGCCCAGGGAGGAAACTGAGACTCAGTTGGTTTGCTGGCATCTGGACAAAAGTGCCAGACATGACTCAAACCTATTTCCAAATTCAGTTATCTTTCCACTCTTCCTCAGCTTTCTCGATTTCATAGAAATTTCAGTTCAGTGTGTGTGTGTGTGTGTGTGTGTGTGTGTGTGTGTGTGTGTGTGTGTGTTACCCAAGCATTTAATTTATTTATTTGGTTGGTTAGTTGATTAGTTTGTTAGTAATTAGGTAAGTATCCTGTGTCTTCACTTTCATGTGGTTAAAAGGAAAGGTGGTTTCATAGATCACAGACTGGCAAGATTCCAGAGTTGGAAGGGAACTAACGACATTTGGTCTCTTGCTTGGTAAATGATCTTATCTCCAATATATGTAAAGAGTGGTCATCCAGCTTCTTAGAGAAGGGAATTGTTTGGAGATGACCCACTTGTTTTGGTTCATTGAATTACAAAATCATTCATATCTGTTGAGATCATGAGTAAAGCAAGCCTCCTGTATGCCATGTTGGCAAAAGTAGAGTGATATTCTCTGGCCGTTTTCCTGGCATAAAAATATTTCTCCTACTTATTCCTTCTTCTTCCAAAACCCCCCACCTTGTACTCAAATATCAGAAGTTCCATCTTTCACAAGCTAATAACTTTGCTAACTATGTTAATGCCCTTGTTGCTTTTTGGTTATAGCAGTTCTTGGAGAAAGCTCTCCAGTTCTTTGGTCATCCTGGAGTTAGGGCTTAAAGGGACCTCAGAAGCCATGTAGGCTGATCCTTATATGTTAGAGATGGGGAAGGTTCAGTCCAGATAAGTGCTGGAAATCACTCCAGTCACATACCTGGTGAGCAGAGGAGCAAAGATTCAAACACAGGTCCTCTGGCCCAAGTCCAGATTGAAATGACTCAATGACCAGTCACTACTATGTTACTAAGACTTTTATATTAAATGCGTTCTAGACTATTTCAAATGGAGATAAAATGACTGACTGGTTTTGTAATGGATTTAGTGTGCTGAGGTTAGGGCAAAAGCAGTAGAAGTGAGACTAGGAGGATCAAACACCCTTTTCTTTTGCCATAGAGTCTGGACTCTCTTCTGCTCTGGAGTCGATATTTTTCAAGCTTTTGATTCCATAGAGTTTGGAGATTACATTCAGCATGACTATATCTAATACAAAACATAGTTTCTGATTTTGTATGGATTGATGTTATGTGTGGGCAGTTGTTGGCAACATTTTGGTCTCTGTTATTTGTGGAATTCTCAAGGATATTTGGGGATTTGTATTTGTAGCATCTGGTAACTTCTGATGTCTAAGTCTTGCTGTCCAATTGAATGTTTCTAGGTATAGAGATACGAAATTTGGCAAATCACAGTGATGAGTTGCCTCCTTTCCATCATTTCATTGCATAGCCTATATTGATATAATAATTGTAGGCTCCTTAAGGATAACCATTCTCTAATTTCCAGCAGTAATGACCTGATCCTAAACCACTATCATATCATTCTATTTCTCCAAAGCAATTGCCATCTTATTCATGAGACACTTCTGGGTGTATTGCTGGTAGAGAATGCTGGTTTGTCAAAAAGACCACTCAAATGCAAGAAGGCCTCAATGCTTCCTTCATCCCCTTTTGCAAACCCTTGCCTACACGTTTGAGCCAAACTCCAGGGCTCTGGGGAAGCTCCTTTTGCACAGAACTTCTGTCTTTCCCATTGATAGCGTACTTGTCTAATATCAGAGCCATTTTAGGGGGTTATAAAGTAAGGTGCCCTCTCCTTTCCTCCTCTACACTTAAACAGATTTAACTACATGTTGCAAAAAAAAAAGCAAGACTGACCAATTATTACCTTTTTTGAAGTGATTCTGTTACTCTGCAATGACTACATTTTGTGGCTACCTGTATCCTGTTTGACTGATTCTAGTTAAAGCATATGATGATTGCTGCTTTTCTTCTGATCTAAATTTAAGCCCTCAAAATGGAGCCCAGCCCAGAGCTGCTGGTGCATTGGTCACTTTTTGCCTGCATGTAGGACCAGTCATTTATTCTCATCGCAGATAACATACCCAGAGCCCTGTGACATCACCACCCAGCTCCCTCAGCCCCTGTCCACAGTCCTACACCTTATCATTAGCATCATTGTTCTAAGCGAGCCAGTGACTTTGAAACCTGGATGGAAGACAGATGGAGCTCTGCAGAAGAAGCAAGAACTCACGCAGAAAAAAATATGAGACAGATCAAAGAACTCTTGTGCCACTGAGAGCCTTAGTTGGAAAATCACTGGATGACCAATTTTCTGATAAGTGAAAATTTTCCTTTTACCCTTTTTTTTCCACTGCAATAAATATAATAATTGGGAAAATTCCAGAATGACATAATTTTAGAGCTAGAAAGGAGCTATGAGATCATCTACTCCAATGACTTCATTTCACAGAAAAGGAAGAAACAGATCTGCTGATTTAGCCCTGACCTTACAGTTTTTTAAAAGAACCTAATAACAGCTTACAATTATTACTTCACAAAAACCTCACATAATCCTAGGAAGCAGATGCCATTATGTTCATTTTACAGATGAGGAAACAGAATCAGAGAGATTAAGTGAGTTGCTCAGGAACACAGTTAATAATTGTCTGAGGTAGGATTCAAACTCATGTCTTTGAGACTCCCACCCTCACACTCAATCCTTTCTGCCACATGCCTGCTTAGTTAACAAAAGGCTTCTACACACATTCCTTTCATCCTCAAGATGTCTTCATGAAATAGGAAGGTCACCTATTGTTATTATTCCAATTTGAAGAGTGGCAATCTTCTGTAGAGCTCTTTCTATCCATCTTCTAATGGAAACCTTAACAGATGAAGACCATCAGACAGATGGAGTGGCATTCCTTAGGTCTTAGAGATGAAAAGGATCAGAGGGGAATTCAAACCCAGTTGCTTCCAGGCTGAAGCCTAGAGCTTCCTTACTGTGCAGTGATTACCCTCCCTCCCCCAGGAAGCCAAGAGGATGATAAATATTTGTAAATCCACTTTATAGAAGCATTCACTGAGGTTTTTAGAGGTTAGGTCTAGCCACTGAGTTAGAAAGTGGTGAAGCATAGCAGCTTTTCCATTATACTAGGTATCTTCTCTAGCAAATAATATGACCAAGATTATTAACTTTTAAACATACACAAACACACACATATATCGATATAGACGTATGAAAATCATTTCTAAGCTAAGCATCCACTAAAATAAATCTCAAAAATCTTAGTATTTAAAAACATATAAGTAGGGGGTGGAACCAAGATGGCAAAGTAGAAGCAGGAAATTCCATGACCTCCCCCCCCACAACCACCTCCAATACCTGGAAAATATGACTTTGAACAAATTTTAGAACTATGGAACTGACAAAGTGACAGAGAGGAACAAATCTCCTGCTGACAGCAGTTGACAGGAAGGGTCTATCACAGGGAGCTGGGAGCCAAGCAAAGTCCCATGTGAGCCACATGGTTTTGGCACCAGGGTGACCCCAACCAGTGGTGGCCAAAGCAGACTTCAGGAGAGTGAATCACCAGTAGCCGTGGCCGTTTCCAGATTTCTTAACCCATAAGTGCCTAAGAGAAAGTAAAAGGTCAGTGGAGAACTCAGTTGGAACCAGGTGACCTAAGAGTGGGGTCTGGCCCCTGCTCCTGGAGTGAGAGGTGGTGGAGGTGTAGCAGCTGTAGCTGCTGCCACATGGCTACCTCTGGAAATCCTGGCCTGCAGATAGTAGGCAGACCAAATGACCATTCAGAGGGTAATCACTCTTGCTTTATCCTGCTTGGATCTGGGTTGCTGTCTTGGGCAGTGGTCCTGGGGTAAGAAACACCAGTAATCCAGTGTGGTGTCTGTAGAGAGGATGCCCTCCTCAGACCTCTGACAACATTTGCAAAAACCCCAGAAATTTGGGACCAAGCTCCCTCCATTCTAGAAGCAGAGTTCTACTGTGGCAAAGAGCTCAAAAGTCAAGTAATTGGCTGCCAATATGAGCAAGCAGAGGAAGCACTATCAGCCCTTAGAATCCTTTTCTGGGGGACAAAAAGATTCAAAGCATAGAACAGGAGGAAGACAACAAAGTCAGAACACCTCCATCAAAAGCTTCCAAGAAAAATATGAGCTGATTACAGGCCAAGGAGTTGCTCAAGAAGGATTTGAAAATCAAGTAAAAGAAGTGGAAGAAAAGTAGGGAAGAGAAATGAGAATGATGCAAGGAAATCATGAGAAGCATGTCAACAGCCTGCTAAAGGAGACTCTCCCAAAAATACTGAAGAAAATAACACCTTAAAAAATAGACTAACTCAAATGGCAATAGAGGCACAAAAAGCCAATGAGGAGAAGAATGCCTTAAAAAGCTGAATTTGCCAGATGGAAAAGGAATTTCAAAAACTCACTGAGGAGAATAACTCCTTCAAAATTAGATTGAAGCAAATGGAAGCTAATGACTTTATGAGAAATCAAGTTACTCTAAAACAGATCTAAAAAATGAAAAAATAGAAGGCAATGTGAAATATATCATTGGAAAAGCCACTGACCTGGAAAATAGACTGAGGAGACATAATTTTAAAATTATTAGACTACCTGAAAGACATGATCAAAAAAAGAGCCTAGAAATCATCCTTCAAGAAATTCTCAAGGAAAATTGCCCTGATATTCTAGAACCAGAGGGTAAAATAGAAATTGAAACAATTCACTGATCGCCTCTTGAAAACGATCCCAAAAAGAAAATTCCTAGGAATATTATAGCCAAATTTCAGATTTCTCTGGTCAAGGTGAAAATATTACAAGCAGCTAGAAAGAAACAATTTGAGTATTGTGGAAACACAATCAGGATAACACAAGATCTAGCAGCTTTTATGTTATGGGATCAAAGGGCTTGGAATGTGATATTCTGGAGATCAAAGGAGCTAGGATTAAAACCAAGAATCACCTACCCAGTAAAACTGAATATAATCTTTCAGGGAAAAATATGGTCATTCCATGAAATCGAGGGCTTTCAAGCATTCTTGATGGAAAAACTAGAGCTGAACAGAAAATTTGAGTTTCAGATACAAGAAGCAAGAGAAGCATGAGAAGGTAAACAGGGAAAGGAAATCATAAGGAACTTATTAAAGTTGAACTATTTACATTCCTCTATGGAAAAACCATAATTGTAACTCATAAGACTTTTCTCAATATGAGGATAGTATATATATATATATATGTATACATTTATATGTTTATATAGGAGGGTGTACGAGTATATAAATACAAATGTGAGTGTGTGTATATATATGTACATGTATACATAGACAGAGGGCACAGGATTAGATGAATAAGAAGG
Organism: Pseudochirops corinnae; assembly: GCA_028646515.1. Classification (NCBI taxonomy): domain Eukaryota; kingdom Metazoa; phylum Chordata; class Mammalia; order Diprotodontia; family Pseudocheiridae; genus Pseudochirops; species Pseudochirops corinnae. The sequence goes on along the minus strand of CM053590.1, from coordinate 9,851,500 downwards.
GATGATACCTAAAACATAAAATTGAG
>CM053590.1:9825870-9850974 GCA_028646515.1 Pseudochirops corinnae | reverse complement strand
ATACCTAAAAAATAAAATTGAGAGGCAAGAGGAATATAATGAGAGAAGAAGATAGGGAAAGATGGAATATAGTAAATTATCTCATATAAAAGAGGCAAGAGAAAATTGTTAAAATGGAAGGGAAGATCAGGAAAGGGTCAACCTTACTTTAATTGAATTTGGCTTAAGGAGGGAATAACGTACACACTCATTTAGGTATCTTACCCTACAGGAAAGTAGGGGGGAAGGGGATAAGAGTGGGGATGATAAAAGGGAGGGCAGAATGGGGGGTGGTAATTAGAAGCACATACTTTTGAAAAGGGAAAGGGTCAAAGTAGAAAATAGTATGTGGGGGGTGGGATAGGATGGAGGGAAATATAATTAGTCTTTCACAGTATATCTACTATGGAAATGTTTTGCATAACTACACATGTACAACCTATACTGAACCACTCATCTTCTGAATAGGGGCAGGTGATGAAGGAAGAAGGAAAAGAATCTGGAAATCAAAGTTTTAAAAACAAATATTTTTAAAAAGTTTTTGTTTTTTTGGTTTTTTTTTACATGCAACTGGGAAATAAGATATACAGGCACTGGGTATAGAAATCTATCTTGCTGTACTAGAAAGTCAGTGGGAGAATGAGGGAGGATGTAAGAGAGAGCATATTGGGGGAAGGGGTATTCAGTAGGATCACTATTTTGTGTTGGGGGATAGGGGAAAGACCTCCAGAATATCACATACATATTAGTAATAGGATAAGTAAATAAGATAAGTAAATAATATTCTCAGGTACATATATGGAGGTTATATCATGCAAATCTGTCCATTGGGATGATGGTCATCTCAGGTAATATATATGAACCAATGATGAATTCCTGATGTTTAATAAGACAAGTTTCAAGTTAAGAAGAAGAAGAAAAGAAGAGGGAGAGGGGAGGAAGAAAGGAAGGAAGGGAAGAAGGAAGGGAAAGGAAGGGAAGGGCAGAGGAAGGGAGGAAGAGATGGAGGGGAAGAAAGGAATGAAAAAATGAAGAAAGGGGATGGGAGAAAGGGAGAAAAAGAAGGAGGAAAGGAAATAAGTAAATTAAGTATTTACTATGTTCCAGGCACATATTAAATGATAACATGGTAAGATAGGAAATTCTGCCAAAAAGATTTGTTGTATCCCATAAAGTAATTCAATACAATTTAACCAGCATTTATTATGTCCACATTATGTGACAGGCACTGAGCTAGGCAATGGAGATGGGGGACAAAAAAAAAAAAAAGAAAGAAATGTCCCTTATTGTCAGGGAACTCACCTTCTACACTGTACACAAGTAACTGATCAAGTTTGTCACAATGGTTTTGGGACATAGCGAGAGGCACCATAACTTAGGGAATTTTAAGTTTTCCTATGGGAGGTAGCCCTGAAACTGGTTTGTAAAGGAAGCTCAGGATTATAGGAAGTGGAGCTCTTGAAGAGCATGCCCATTCTGGACATGACACATGAACTTTCTCTGTCAGCAGTCATTGAACCAACACTGCCATTACTTTGGAATTCCACTTGCCATCTTGTGAATTCCCAGAGGAAATCCTGCATTCCAGTCATTCATCTTCAGCCATATTTCCTTCCCCTCTTCTATATTGCTGGAGCGCACTGCCACCTTGCTATTTGATTTGCATCCTTAGTACTTCCCATAATGGCCAGCCCACAGTAAGTATTTATTTGATATTTTCATTCCAATGAATGTTTTTTATTTGTATTCATTGCTGCTTGTGAAAGAGCATGGGTGCAAGATTTAGCATGTCGTATACAGGCAACATCTATCAGGCTTATTTTACTGGAATGCAGAATGGATGGAGAAGAGTAAAATGAAATTATTGAAAAGGTAAAATGGAGAAAGTTGTAGAGCATTGAACACTGTGTGGAAAGCTTTCCATTTAAGATATTTGAGGAGGGGATGGCATGGTTCAGTTATGTGATTTGGGAATATCTGTTTGGCTACTGTGTGGAGGATAGATTTGTAGAAATGAGAGACAAAAGACAGGGAGGGCCGGTGAGGATGTACTAATATAATTTTTCCCTCTCAGAAAGCAATTACCTCGAATTCTCAGGCTTTTGGTGATCTAAACCCGAAATAATGATTCATAATGTAATCTTTTCTCTCTCTATCCTTACTCTAGTAGACCCTACCCTTTTGATGTTGCAACCCAAGCCAAGTTGGAAATACAGTCACATCATTGCCATATTGTTTTTAGACAATAAATCAGATGATGGAAGTGAAGGTCTGAAATAATGAAGCCTAAAATATCATCGCTGGAGTATCTGACTGCTGATTAGAAATCTCTGAAACAAGGCCCAGTACTGAGTTGCCACTAATATGGCAGAAGCCTCCATGGACCTGAGGGTCTAATCTGAAAACATTAGGAACATTGTATTCAATTTTAGTGGGTGTTTCAAGAGTAACCTTGACAAGTTGGACAGCATCCTAAAACAACCAAACCAGATGGAGAGGGGACTAGGATCTTCTCATGGATTGACTAAAGGAACTGAGGATATTTTTTCCTGGAAAATGACAAAATTTATGTGACAATCTGATAGCTTCCTTCAAGTATCTAAAGGCTGATCACAGGGAAGAGTAATAACACTTATTCTACTTACTAACAGAAAGAAGACCAAATGATATGGATTCAAAATTGTGGAGAGGCAGACCAAGGTTTAATAACAAGGGAAACTTCCTCACAATTAGAGCTATGGGGCAGGGGAATTGGCTATCTCAGGGAACCACAAGTCTTCAAGTAATATTTGGATGATGATATTTGGAGAGTCAATGAAAAGTATTTTTTTCAGATACAGGTTAGATAGACTAAGTGATTCCTGAGTTTCCTTCGAACTCTTAGATTTTAGAATTATCTAACACATTGGTGATCTCTTGGGACCACAGCAAGTAACAAGGCTAGACTTCACTCATTCTTCCAGAAACAAATAGGGTTCACTAAGGGAATGACACTCTAAGAGGAGAAACTGTCATAGACAGCCTCTAAGATCCTAAGGGATCTCGGCTTTCTCTATCAGAAGTGACTGGGTGACACAATGAATAGGGCACTGGACATGGAGTTGGGAAAGACCCAAATTCAAATCTAGCCTCAGATATGTACTAGCTATGTGACTCTAAGTCACTTGACCTATCTCTATCTCAATTACTTCACTTATAAAATAGGCATAATAATAACACCTATTTCCCAAGGTGGTTGTGAGGATCATTTGAGATCAATCTGTAAAATGCTTAGCATGGTACCTGGCACATAGTAGGTGCTTCAGAAATTCTTGTTGCCTGTCTAACTGTTGCTGGACAAGTTGCTTAGTCTCTTAGTTCTAGGCTTTTCTCTAAAACTATAATTTGCAGAGGTCGCCATCCTACATTGGTGACTGTTCTGTCCTTGACAGTGTTCTTTAAACCAATGAAATCACAAGTCCAATTCTTATCCATCTTACTTAGCTACCTACCCACACATATGAGAATCTATTTCTATATATGGATGTGAGTATACACACACACACACACACACACACGATAAAAGATTTTTTTCAGTTTTTATAAAGAGGGGTGTTGTCATTCTTGAAATCAGAAAACTCAATGTGTATGTGTGTGTGTGTGTGTGTGTGTGTGTGTGTGTGTTCAGAGTAAGTATTTGTTTGTAAACTAATAATTTCTCTTACAAGGGACCAACCTTGTCCAGTTCTTTGCTAGGAAGAACCAGGGGATATGAATCATACATTGGAAAGTGGTTCCCTCATCTCCCTGCCTTCATTTATCAGATTCCTTGGACTTATTTTAGTCTTTCCTCCTCCCCCTGGATAACCAACAGAGGACCAACAGAGCAGAGATGCTCCCTGACAACTAACTATGCCTAAGCACTCTAGCTTCCTCCTTTCTCCCAGTCCCACCTGCCTCTTTCAAGACACCCCAAAGTCATCTTCTTTCTCTGATGCATCTTTAATATCTTCCTCTCCACTGGCATCTCCCCATATGCCTACAATGTGCTTCAAACACTCTACTCTATCCCCACTCCACCAAAATACAAGTTTTCCTTTGATCTCCTACTCTATCTAGTCTTTATCCCAATTCTCTCTTAATCTTTACTATCAACTAAACTCAAAAAACATTTTTTAAGTACTTAGCACGGGAAAGGCACTGTACTCAGCACAGGGAATGATATGCAGCCAAAAATGAAACAGCCCCTGCACTCAAAGATATTACGTTCTATAAGGAAGAACAAATAAATGAATAAATATTTGAACAATTTAATTTACTATAATTCCAGAAGTTTTATACCATGCTTTTAAAAGAAGGCAGTTGGAAGTGACCATGTAACCCAATATGTGCCTGAACTGGAATTTTTCTCAAGCCAGGCCTCTATTTGCCCAGTCCATCCTAAGGCAGCTCCTTGTTGGCCTTTGGACAATATAAATTATTAGGAAATTCTTGCTTGAGCTAAAAATGTTGGCTCCTTGTAAATTTCCCCCATTGATGCCTATTCTACCCTCTGGGGCCAAGCAGAAGTCTGATCCATTCTGCACATGAACTAGTCATTCCATTTGTAGTTAGTCATTGAGGTTAACCCTCAATTATATACTTAATCTATTATCTTGCATTGTTTTTTAATTGTTTCACATGCCTCTCCAACTCAAATGTGCATTTCTGGAGGGCAGACACCATGTCTTATCCTGTATCCCCCATGAAGCTTAAGCCCAGTAGCCTTGCAATGAATTCCTGCCTACTGATAGATTTGATGTCTGGGATCTGCCCATCCCAAGGAAGAGCAGTATGCTCTGGGCACCCACCCAAAGCATCTAGTGACTCTTTGTGAATCATTCCTGAGTACTTCCAAAACCCATCAGAGGCCCTCTTTTGGGGAACAGGAGGGTGTGTCTTAAAAAAAAAAACGAACAAACCAAGGCTTATGGGAAATAGAGAAAGTCACCATTCAGAGATTGTTCATCTTTTGGAAGCCCATACTGCACCAAGCCCTTGTTGCAATGGTTATTATGTCTTTGAATACACAAAGGCACTTGATTTTTTAACCCATTTTAAGAAAAAAAAAACAGAAAGAAACAGTGGTATTGTGGTTTGAGGAACTGCTTAATGGCAACACATTCTTTTGAAGAACTGAATGTTGGGGAAGCCACAAGAAGGTTTGATGTTTCCAGTTGCACTCATCCTTACCTACAATGGACAACTGGAGTACTTGGCTTCATTTTAAAGCAGAATAAAGACTATTTGAGCCCCCACCCCCACCCCGACCCAGTCAGTACTGCTGAATACTCAAACCTCTGTAGCAGACAGAAAACAATGTAGGACCTGGGAAGGGATTTGGGAGTGCAAGACAAGAAGAAAGAAGTGTTTGGAATAGAAGATAAAGGATACAGGAAGAAAGAGGATGGAGGAGGAAGGAAGTAGAGGGGAAAGTGGAAAATGACAGAGAAAGTGAACTAGAGGGTTGGGATATAGAAGGGAGTTAGGGAGACTAGGGAAAGGGCTATGAAATACTGGGGAAAGTAGAATGGTGAAACCGGAGTTGGGGATTTGGAAGTAGGTTATCATATATTTTGGGGGTGGGGCACAAACAAAGCCTGATTCTGGAATCAAAGGATCTGAGTTTTAGTTCTGGGTTTGTTACTTTCTAGTTGTGTAATATTGGGTCAATCCCATTCCTTCTTTTGGTCTAAGTTTCTTAATCTTAAAACTGCGGTGATCAAATAAAATGCTGTATTGATCTTTTCTTGCTCAATATTCAACGTATGAAGCATTACCTTGAGTACTTATGCGGCTGTAGAAAACTCTTTTATTTACATCTCTCTAGATCTAAAATAGGAGATTTTGAACATTCTTCTAGAGTCAACTATTGGTATAGAGATATTAAACCAAAGACTTTTCACATTTGGGGGGATTCATCCTTGATTAAACCAATGCCACATAGCCAGAGTTGGGACATTGGGCATTGGTTCCAGGGGTGGAAAATCTGTGCCCTCAAGGCCACATGTGGTCCTCTAAGTCCTCAAGTATGGCCCCTTTGGATTCAGTCAAAGGACTGCATTTAATGACCTAGAGGTCTACATGTGGCCTCAATGTCACAGGTGCCCCACCCTTTGACTATACATGTGAATAAAATACATTACTGTATGCTACCTATAAGAGAAATAACTAGCTATTTACAAAAATCTTCAGTAAATTTGGATTTGGGGCTGTCTGTTTTACCTGAGGAGAGGTTCACCTGCAACTTATATACCCCTCCATTGCAAGTACCTGGTGCAGAGAAAACACTTTTCCAAAATAATCTGCCTTCTTGTTCTCCTCAGCATCACTCTTCGACAATGAATATTTCTAGGAAATTGGCAGGCCAAAAGGAAGTCAAGAAGGCTATTACAATCAGTAAATGAATGGCTAAGTATTAAAAATTGGTGGCAAGTGGAGCATTAAAAGAAAGACGCTGCCCAAACAAAACAGACTTTTCTGTTAACACCCTCTTGACGCTGCTTCCAGAGCATTTCTCTAAAATATAATGTAACTGATAGAGACTCGAAATGCAAGTCTCCTGACATAAAAGCAGGCGTGCTTGTTTCCTCTGGAGGGAGCCCAGGGAAGATAATAAGGGGAGGGAGGCCCTGATCCTTAATTGCATGGAGAATTTGTGTTTTCAAAAACATTCTGTCTGAAAGTGACAAATTTTAGAAATCTGACAAGATTCAGATGGAAAAGGTAGGGGGAGAAGGGAGAGAAGGGGAATTCTATCAAGAGAAACCAAAGGAATCTGTGAATGCCAAAGCAGATTACTCAGGTCTATGGGCACCTGGAGAAGAAGGATGGGCTTGGCTAGGTGCAAGCCCCAAGTGGTTGCTCCTCTGATGTTTAGAAACTGTGATCTTTGGTCAATCACTTGGAATTATCATTGGCAGACCGAGTTAAAGACTCAATGATTTTTTTTTTTTGGTGGGGGTAGGTTGTCTCCTGATTGGACCAATTCTCCATAGGCAACCAGCTCTTGTCCCTCTGCCCAGCCCCAGATCCTAGTCATTTGTAATGGGACTGGCTTGACTAGATAACCTCTGATGTTCCTTTCAGTTCTAGGTCTTTGATCCCACAATGAGAAACAGAAAGGCAGACAAACCAAGGGAGGGAAGGTGGTACAGAACCCATTCAAATTGGGGCTGAGACAGTCAGGTTCTCAGTAAGCTGGAGTCTAGGTGTCCATATCATGGGACAGAAGATCCTAAAGTATAATTAGGTATAGAAATGAATGAGGGAATGAATAAATGAGAAATGAGTGAAAAAAGTAAGTGCTTTCTATGCGACAATTTCAAAGACAATAACGACAACGAAAGCCCCACCCCCACCAGGGGCCAGTCATATTCAGAGAATGATGGAGCTTTCAAAGCTCTTTCCTCTCCAGACTGTGGGGAGGCCACGTGGTTGGCTGTCAGTATCCTGGTTTTACAAATGAGGAAGCCAAGGCTCCAGGAGGAAACTTACTGAAGACACATTCTAAGGAGATGGCCATGGTTCTGCCTCCTCTTTACAAGCGATCCATGAACTGAATCCCCCATGAATGGGGATTCTCTCCATTGGACAGGTCACAACCCATCCATGTCCTGGTCATTCGGCACACCTGTTTTCAGTGTCCTGCCAAGAATCCACTATTAAGGAACTGACCAAACACAAATGCAGTTGTCTTCCTTTAAGTCAAAGCTTCTTCAATGTGTGTGTGTGTGTGTGTGTGTGTGTGTATGTGTGTGTGTGTGTACCCCCTGGGCAGTCAGCAGTCAATGTGCTGAAATTTGTCAACCCCTAGAATGATAGAGAAAATGGGCCCCTATCTCTCTCTCTCTCCCTTTCTCTCTCCATACACACACATACACACACACACACACACACAATGTATGCATGTATGTATGTATATATGTATGTATGTATGTGTATATGCCAGTTCTTAAATCCCGGGTTAAAAAATACTGCTCACAATTATTTAGCTTTTCTTGTGACTCATGGGCTGTCCCTCTATTTCCCCTTGCATCCTTCCCCACACACACTCACTCTTGCTGTCTAACTGGCTCCCTATTCTGATCACACATTTCCCAACATAATAAGATGAAAGGTACACATTCCTGGGGGCAGAGACTATTCTGATTTTCTCTTGGTAGCCTCATTGTCCAGTGCAAAGCCTGACACATAACATATAATTAATTAATATTTTAAATTAGATTAGGTAGTTTTGGTTTCTGTTACAATGTGCAAAATATGAGGCTTTGGAGAATGCTACAGCTGCTTCTTCCTACAACACATTGCATCCTCCCCAAATGGGCTATCTGGAATTTGGATGCTTTGGAGATTATGATATTCCAAGATGTCCCATTGTAGATTATCTGAGGAAGAATCCTAGTTCCTTGTACAATGTGCTCTCTCTCTCTCTCTCTCTCTCTCTCTCTCTCTCTCTCTCTCTCTCTCTCCCCCTCTCTCTCTTTCTCTCTCTGTCTCTCCCTCTTTTCTCTCTGAATCTTTTTCTCTCTCCCTCTCTTCCCTTCCCTCTCTCCTCTCTCTTCTCTCTGTGTGTCTCTGTCTTTCACTCCCCTGTCTCTCAGTGTCTCTTTCTTTCTCCGTGTGTCTCTGTCTCTGTCTCTGTGTCTCTCTGTTTCTCTCTATCTCCCATAGTGAGAGGTAGTGGGCAGTGGATGTAGCAGACAGAGAATTGGCCCTGGAGTCAGGATCACCTGGACTCCTTGCCTGCTTCAGTGACCTGGAGAACTATATCTAAGATCATTAGTTTTAGAAGTGTTATAGATCTCTATTGGCAGATGAGTTTTTTTTTTTTTTCCACAAGGAGTTCCATACACTGATGGACATGTATGAACCGAAACATATTCCCAGACAATGTCAAAGAAGCTTTTGGGATCACTGAAATCCCTGGGCAGTTTTCCATATGAAATTCATACTATTCTATATTTTTCAGAGCCCAGTTCATTCCCCATCTGTGGTAGTTGGTTCTACATAGTCATACTGAGGGAATAATTCTATCAGATGTGCATCCACCAATATGTTAGCCTAATTGGTATCCATTTTCCCATTTTTGTAAACTTTGTGATCCATCAGGGCTATACCTTTGGAGTGGTCAAGGATGTCATTAAGGAACTTTTCAAGTTGTAGAGTTTGATGCCTTAAGCACAACCTTATCCATAATCAAGAGCTTTTAAAGGATCTGATAATCATTAGGGAATCTCACTGTAATTCTGTATTTTCCTGGGATCTCATTAGGTCAAACTCCACAGCAGTGAATAACATCTTTCATGATTCTCAGTCTCTTAAGATCTATAATCAGAAGATTGTGGGTCAATATCACAGCTATCAGGGATTCTTATAAGACCTTAATCTGTTTGTGTTAGAGGAGAGTCGACAAACCTTTGTTTCCTACCACTGAGTCAGATGCTTGTTTGTAAACAATAATAAATAAAGCAAGATCTTGTAATCTCAACACATCTCAGCTAGCTGTGTGACTGTTGTTAAAATTTCTTTGTTAGAAGCCTGTCTGCTCCATGCAGAAAGCTTTTCATTAGGAATTTGCTTTTGATATCTACTCAAGTTTTGGTCCTGTGTTCTTTTAGAGATTCATTTTTTACTTTCTTATATCAAAAAATAAAATTCCAAGGTGCATTCGCTCTTTTTTTGAAGTGTGTTGCCTTCTCCTCTTCCTCCTCCTCCTTCTTTCTTTTTCTTCCTCCTCCTCCTCCTCTTCTTCTTCCCCTCCTCCTCTTCCTCCTCCTCCTTTTCTTTTTTCCATTAAACTTTTTCATCTATCCTGGCTCACACTGTGAAACTCAGTCTCTCAGGAAAATTAACAAAAGCTAACCAAATCATCATGGACATAGAGTAATCAAGTGTATTTGGGGTGAACTACATGTGAATTTGGTGGCAATTTTGGACAAATTTACTTTACATCGAGACCTCAAGAGAACATCAGGAAGCTGAGAAATGTAGCCATTGTTGATATTCACAGGAGACCCAAAGCAGCCTTGGGAACACAAAGTGACTCTCTTTCCTCCAGGATCAAAAAGAGTATTCTCTATTTGACTTGCAAACCCATTGCTAACCTAGTCTCTTCCTCCATTTCCAGACTTCTTAGACCTTCGTCCCCACCATTTTCTCTTTGCTGCAATGTCCTCCATCTCTCAACTCAAGACTTTGCTTTCTGACTCTTCTCTATGCCTGGCATAATTTCCCAGCTCATCTCTGCCTCCTGAATTTCCTGGCCTTCTTTAAACACCCAGTTAAATTACTACTTTATTTTCTGAGCCCGCTTAATGGTCATGCTTTCCCTTTGAGGCTATCTCCCCCTTATCCAGTATATAATGTATTTGTACATAGTTGCTTGTATGTTGGCACCCAATAGCTAATGAGCATGGACTCCTTGAGGTCTAGGGCTATTTTTGCCTTTCTTTTAATTTTCAGTGCTTGATAGCAGTAAGCCCTTAAGAGATGTTTCTTGACTTGACTAAACCTGAATGTGAAAACCTGGGTTCAGATCTATGGAGATTTGGAAAACTGACTCTTGGTCTAGACCTCTCTGGACCTCAGTTTCCATATTTGTAAAATGGATATCATTACAACCAAGGTACCTCCCACACAGTTTTATATGATAATCTAGGAAAAGTGCTTTAATATTTTTAAAGTGCTATAGAAACATCAGTTTTTATATTGCTTATTATTATTATTATTGCTGTGGTGCAATGGAGAAGCAATCTGACCTGGGAGCCTGAAAGACATGAGGTGAAGACACACCTTGGGCAATTTATTGAACCTCTCCATGCTCTGGACAACTTCTATACCATGGGTTGTAACGAAGCTGTTGACCTCCATTGAGAGAAAAATATTGCTCACTCGAGAGTTCACCTCACCAATAAAATCATCAATCCCAACCATATCCTATCCTAGCCTTGCAGCACTTCAAAAACATAGGAGTGGTCTGAATAAAATGTCTATCTCTCTCAATCTCTGAGAGTGGGATCCTTGAAAATCAAATGGATGATGTAGTCTAATGTAAAAGATACCTATGGGATCTTTCATGTCCTCAGCTTGAGGATGTTGTCCTAAATCATGAGTCTAAAACTTAGGAATGAACTTGTACAGAGTTGCTCGAGACTCACAAATATTAAAATAGCTTTCCTACGGATACACAGCTAGAACATCTCAGAGGCAGAATCTGAACCTAAATCTCCCTAACTCCAAAGTCCACACTCTATCCCACTCTGCAATGGTACCTCTGAATTTCAAGGTACACTAAAATTGCCCATGTCCTATGAAGTAATTGCAGAAATCCCTTCAGGTATCTGGACTCCCTTCCAATGTGGAGAAAGCAAAGAAGAAACAGACACCTGGGGCCTGAAAGAAAAGGATCACCTACTTTGAAAGTTGGAAGGGGCCTCAGAAGTCATTATCTATTACAATGTGTACCTCAAAGGAATCCTCACTCTAATATACGTGACCAGAACTCTTCCAACCTCTGTTTGAAGACCACCAAAGGAGGTGGGAACCAATACCTCTTGACACATCTCATTCCAGCTAGGTGGCCTGATAGAGGAGGTCTGGGCTTAGGTCAGGAAGACCTGCATTCATGATTACTAACTGTGTGACCCTGGGTTACTCACTCAATCTGCTTGCTTTAGTTTTCTTATCTGTAAGACAGGGATAATAATAGTGCCCATCTCCCAGAATTGTTGTGACCCTCAAATGAAATTATTTTTTAAGCACTTAACACAGTACCTGGCACATGGTAAGCACTATAGAAACCTTAGTTATCATCATCATCATCATCATCATCATCATCATCATCATCATCATCATTGTCATCCTCCCCCTCTTCCTCCTCCTCCTCCTCATCATTATCATTCCACTTTGGGACACCTCTAAATGTTATGAAGTTTTACCAGTTGTCTATCCTAAGTTGGCCTTTTTGCAACTTTCACCCATCCCTCCTTACTCTTGCCCTTTGGTACCAAGGAGAACAAATCTAATCTGAATGGGCTAAGCCAGTTTTGCCCTTGGATTCTGTGACTTAAGCCTGACAAAGAAATCATGACTTTCTTATCTAAGGTAGGCTTCAATCTTTTCTGTTATTTTTTTTTTTCATTTTAAATATTGATCTACTTTGGCTAAAATTCTTTAGGAAATGTTCATAGAATCTGTGGATATCTGTTCTTTTATCAACTTTGATTGTTAATAGAATTATAGAATTTCATTTAGAAGAGCTTTGGGGACCATGTAGACCAATCCATACCAAAGAAGAATCCCTACAGTGTGAAATAGTGGTAAGTAGTTTAGTCAGAATTTAAAATCAACAAACAAAAAACAGTGACAGTTATCCTAATCCATTTTTAATATAACCACCTTCTTTCATTTAACATGTAATCATAGGATCAGAGAAATAGAACCAGAAGGGACTTAGAAGACCATTTCCCAAAATGTTGAGGGATTTGGAAACCTCAGTTGCTTACTATCATAAAGTCATAGATTTAGAGCCAAAAAAGACCTTAGAGACCATCCCCTGCATTTTATACATGAGGAAACTGAGACCAAGAGATGGGAAGTGACTTTTTCAAAGTCTCAGATAGGTAGTAGGTGACATATCAATTCTGCAACCAGATTCCAAACCAAAATCCTTGACCTGAAAATTGAGTCCTCTTTCCATGTCACTCTAATTATCTTTAGAAAAAAACCACAACTGGATCATCATATTTCCATTTTGACTCTTTAGGCATGGCTCAGCTGATCTTGATGATTGGCTTTCCAGGTTCTGTGGCATTAGGAAGAATTAATTGCACTATCTGTCTTTAATGATGCTGCCTGACTCAAGGGAAGTAATAAGATGGAGAACCACCACTTGTTGGCAATCAGCAGGCTGGAGCTCTCCCATTTGAGCTTGAGGTCTATCATTATATTTCATCCTATTATGTATTTAACTACATCAGTTATTTCTATTAAAACACCATTTCAAAGGTGGCCATTCTTCCTGGGAGGTAGAATGAAAGAGGTAGAGGAGATGGAAGTGAGATCTTACAAAGCAATGGCCTATTTGAGTGTTCAGTTTTCCCATGACCTTCGGAGTGCATGAGAGCTTGGCCTGGCTGCTTATGGGACAGAGAAGTGCCATATTGGGGAGGAGGGAGGCCAGTATGTAATTAACCAGCTGCCAATGCCGGTACCCATTGCCTTTGTGGGTATCTGTCATAGCTGAAATTAGACATAAATCGATATGATTTTGCCTACAGTTCTCACTTCGTCAGCATCACCTAAGTTTGTGGAGATGATTTGCTGAGTTACAGAAGAAGGTCAATTGATTTGGGAAAAAAAATATTCAGCATGTCCCCTGTTTTTTCCCTTTGAGTTCGGTCATTTGGATTCTTACCTTTTTTTTTTCCCCTTAATGTCATCTTGGGGGGAAAGATCTCTTCCTTTCTCCCAATGAAAATGTTTCCGGGTTCTCTCCAGTAACTTACTTCAAATTGATGTAATGGGCATCACCTTGCAGACCCCGACTTCAATATCAGCCTCCAATAAACTGCTCAGCTGACAGGAAGCTCATTGTGGGCTGAGGTTCCAAGACTCCCCGCACTCAGGCAAGAGGCATCGAATTACATGAAGGCTCTCTGCTTGGAATATGCACACCAGGCGAGCCAGCCAAAGGGGTCAGGCCTGGCCTTGTTTTATGTGACCTCAGTTGGTTTTATTTTATTTAGGCAAACTTTTTTTCCAGGGGGCACAGGGCCCGTAAAAGCCTTACCTCTTAAAGGAGCCCATTGTTAACAATTTGTTCATCACAGCTCCCTCGACCTCACCAAAAAAGTTTCCAGTCTGTAAGAAAGAAGACATGAGGAAAAAAAAGCACAGATAACTGCTGGACCAGCAGGCACTGGAAAGGAGACACGGCTTCTATCATGGTATGAGGAACTAATAATTGTGGCTCTAGCAAAAAATGAAAAATAAAATAAAATAAAAAAGATTGTTCAGGGCTACTGTGATGTTACAAAAATGTAACAACATCTTACCAGCCATAAGTTCTGAGAGTGCATAAGCCAGTGTGAAGCTTACACAATACATGGGCAGGACTGAGGATGGAATTGTAACCTGGCTGCCTCTACCTTGCAGAGGAGACCCATGTGAAGGAAGGTATTCTCCCGTGTGAGGAACATAGCACTCCATAAAGGTAAAAATACATTATGGAAAGGGTTTCCTCTACATAATAAAGTGAATTGTTTATAATTCCTGGATGATCTGTAACCATCATCAGCTCTATGAATTTCTTCACTTTAGAATGAGCTCTTTCTCAGAGTCACTTTCTAGTGAATGCCCAGCTCTGGATTTCCAAAGTTAAGATGTAGACAAAGAAGGCTAGGCCTTTCAAGAAGACAGTACAGCCTTGAAGAGGACAAACATCCAATCTGGCCCAATATGGGTGAAGGGGCCTTAACATGCCTGAGAACACAAGGCTTTGTATTTACTGCCCACCATGGAGACAATATATCTGTAGGTCTGCCTGACAGCCCAGGTGGATACTTGGCAAACTCAGAAACATGTGCAGATTTCTTTTCTAACTCAGTTTTCCAATAAAAATTTTAAAACTGGAATTCAGAATTCTTTTCAATGGGGGGGCTAACAAATGTGAATGTCCAGGTCTAAGGCAGGCAGGAAGCTTCTTGCCTTCCCCAAGTGTTGTCATTTCTGCCACCTTATGAGCACTAATGGAGATAGGGTCTGTGAAGGACACAAGGAGATGAAGAAGAAGAAAAAGAAAAATTCAGAGGATTTATGGGGGCAAAATGCATTATATTCCTAAATTACGTAAATTCCAGGGATTTTGTATTAACTAAACCCCAATTCCATTACAAGTAACTGAGTTGACCTCAACTATGCACCTGGGAGTTTTCAGGCAGAAATGCTTACAGATCTCGCCAGAAAACTAAAAAAAACCAAAAAACAAAAAACAAAAAAAAAACCCTTTTAAAAAAAGCATTCCACTGTCTGAATAGTGAGTATTGCCTTTTTCACTTGAGGGAAACTTGGGAGCTTTTCCAAAATATGTGGGTGTGTGTAGCCTGCGAGAAGCCAGGAGCACATTCGTATTTCATGTGCATAAGTACACCAATTTCAATGGAACTGGTTGTTAAATGAAGAAGAATTATCCTAATTGGGCACAGGAAGTCAGACAGCCTTAAACAAGTCTGGGCTCAGAAGACAAGCTGAGCTCTTCTGTCCTGTTTCAGTCTTACTTCAGGAGCAGATCAAGCCAGTGAAGCCTGGGGTGAATGCATGGTGTGTGTGCCTTGGGGCAGGGAGGACTTGGGGGTAGGGGCTTAGACACAGCTTCCACAATTTGGTCACTTTGATATTAGCATCAACCACTTGGTCATGTCCTTGGTGTACTTTCATATTTTCCATGTAAGAAAAATTGAGTCTTGCCTGTTCTATATTTTTTTACAGATATTTCAAGGCCAATTCCCCTCTCAGTTGGTTAATTGATATGGACTGAGATGCAAAAACATCTTCTAGGTAAATTCCGGATCTTTTGAATGTCTTAAGATGTCATTATTTTTTTTTTTCCATTGTGACCAGAGAGATTCAACTGGATCACCTCACTTCCTAAGAAATCCTGAAAAAGGGATGGAGACATAAGTCACCTTTGGAGTACCCTGTCTTCTGGAGAAGACAGCTTGCAGCATGCATTGAAGGCTGGAGACAAGGTCATCGCCCATTGAAAAGGAGCAAATCTTTAGATTGTGTTTGTGGTGACATTTCATTACCCCCAAGTTATTTATTTAATTGGTTTCTTTGGGCTTTTTTTTATTAAGAGAACACTAAAAAGGAATATGAAGATTTGAAGGGATAAAAATAAAATAAACAGTATCCCAGTCCAGCAGGTTGCTTGGCTTGGCAGAAATGATTCTGCTAAGAGAACAAGCCCCAATGAAGGCAGCTGCGAGCAGGACAACGAAACCATCAGGCAAACAAAGGCAGGAAGGAAAAGCATTAAGACACTTCCAGACTCTAAACTGTTCAGAGACATTGCTGGCAGAACAGGGATAAATAGGAAAGGAGAAGCGAGAACAAAGAGGATCCATTTCTCTTCCTTCCGATGTCTTGTGCTCTAAGTTGTCGCTTGTTTCCAGATAACAAAACTCAATAATTACAGAACAGTAGAACTTACTAGAGCTGGGTTCGAATCTTACTTAATGATACTTTCTCTCATAACACTCTGGACAACTTATTTTATTTCTTCAAGCCCCACTTTCCTCATTTGTAAAGTGATGATCATATACTCTAGCAGGCCTGCTACCGGTCTCAAGGCCACGTGTGGTTGGTCCTCTAGGTCCTCAAGGGTGGCCCTCCGATTGAATGCAAACTGTGGCTCTCTAGGTCCCCTGGAGGACCTGGAGGACCAACCACACGTGGCCTCGAGGCCCCACGTTCCCCACCCCTGTCCCCCACCATATGGTTTTCAGACTCAACTGACATAACAAATATAAATCACTTTAGTAGCTTCAAAGCACAATTAAAAAAACCCATTTCTTGAAAGTGCAATAGCAACATGTGTTTTGACTGTTATTATTCTGATTTTCAGTATCATTGACATCGTCATCACAGCTGATATCTGAACAGAGTTTTATTACTGCCGTTTGATCCTCACAGTAACCTTGTGAGGTGAATGCTGTTAGGATCCCCATTCTACTGATGGAAACTGTCACACCACGTAAGGGTAATGACTTCACCAAAGTCATGCAGCCAGTTAGTGGTCAGGCTCAGATTAGAACACTTCTTCTATCTCTCAGAATGGTTCTGTCCATCACATCAAGAGTGCTTCACCCTTCTCATCTCTTATCACTTTGGACACACTGATTTAACCTTTTGTCCAAATGCAAGAAGACTCTGACATTCCAGAATGTCCACTTGGGCTTCTGTCTCTTTATCGCTGACAAGTCTTCTGATAACAACTGTCATTTTAAGTAAAAAAAAAAAAATGCACCCAAGATATTGGTGCTCATCTCCTTCCGTTCACCGCTGTCATGGCCCCTTACTGCTCTTTCCCCTACTTGGCACCAGTAGCCCAGTCAGTCCTAAAGCATTTCTTATCTCTCAGTCCAGTGTCCTGAATGCTGAGTGCTGGAGTTAATCCTGGGACTCCGTTATCAGGTTAAAAAAGCAGCAAAAGCAGAGTCAAGTATTCTGGAGAGCTTTGTATCATTCCCACCCCCCTCTTCCCTAGGGAGATAACATGTCACAGGGACATCTTCCTTCAAAGTGGCCCAAACATTCTAAGGAACATCCACCCTGAGTTAAACAGTCCTTTCTGTGGCAGAGACAACCCCGTGACAAAGAGTTCTTTCTATAAATTGAACTTTTAATGGGATTAAGAGCAGACCCTCCTTACTCTAAGGTAAAAAAAAATCCTTTGAGGGACAGTGCAAATCAAGTCAGCCCCATTCTTGGGGGGATGGAAACAGGCTTTATAATCTGTCATTTACCTCTTAAACACAGATGATTGTCTGGGAGAGTTAATATTGCCATTAGCTTTCCTCAGTCCAGACGCTTTCTGAATTTGTAGGTTGGTGCTAGTAGAGTTTCCCACTTACCTGTGTGTAGTCTTCAGACACCAGGATGAAGCCATTATTGTCTATGAGGTAACAATTAATTGTCTAGAAAAGAAAGGGCAATTCATGTGTTTTTAGATGGGCTGGATATGAAGTGATGTCTTTCCATCAAGGAGGACTTTGGGGTTTTGTTTGGGTCAGTGGAAAGGTGGGCTGCCTTGAAGAGCTAGTGGGACGCCAGCTTATTGTCTAAAAGGGAGAATCAAACGACCAACCCAAAGCGACAGGCTCCTGAACGCCCCACTTACAGACAGGAAAGATGTACGATTCAGAGCATCTTCAGAAACGTCTGTTTTCCCGAAAACAATGGGAATGTCGAGGCTTGGGGACCTCGTGGTTCGGTCCCAGCCTGGTGTTTTTTGACTCCAGCCCCAGCACAATGTCATTACTCTGATGATGTATTAATGAAAACACAGTGTCAGCTTGGAGGAGCAACAGGGGACCAGGTAATATTTTTTAATTTGTTCATAGATTGAGGCAGGGGGGAAGGGGGGAGCCTTCTGTAAAAGGGGCCCCTCAGGTCTCCTAAAGCTTTTTCAAACTGTGTTTTTAATTGGGAGCTGGATTCAGGGGCAGGACTGTTAGCTTTGGGTAACTCAGACGTATAAATTGGAGCAAGAAAGGTGAGCCCCATTCCGGGCTTCCCCCACACTACTTTAATCTCCAGTGAATGATTTGCTACGGGCTAAGTTTTAATTACAGCTGCCGAGTTGAAACTGAAGGTTTAATTCAATCCTTGATGTAACTCCGTTTCTATTTATTGCAGCTTTACATACCGCCTGCAACATTTAATTTGTAACATATCTGAATTCCACCCAGCACTGGGCCACCGCAGGGCTGGTGTGTGCTGGGACACTTCCTGACCCACAGGGCTGGCTTTAAACAGGCCGAGAGGGCCAGAGATCTGGCTGCCTCTGACACACACACACACACACATGTACACACGGTCAGACACACACGTACACACACCCAGACACACACCCACACAAGCACACACAAACACACTCAAACACACACCTACACCTTACAGAAGAAGCAGGGATTTGTCCATTCTCAACATTCTTCAGGATGAAAAGCAAAAGACCCAGCCTCGCTCTATATGGGAGATATTCCAGAGGCAAAAGAAGAGAAAGGGCATTTTGCATTTTTCCAAGTAATTAGGTCAGAGCAAAGGGGGTTTTATCCCAGAACACTGAAGTTTAGAGGACAAGAACATTTATCACAATTGTTCTTTGAATTGTGTGATTTTAATGCAGCTATATTTGTATTCCGATAGTGAATTTACCCCTTCAGCAGCAGAAAAAGTAGCTGGCAAAACCAATTCATCAGACGAGGAAGGAGACAGCTAGTGGGTTTTCTCCACTGCAGTGGCCCCATGACAGATGGTTTCCTCCCTGACTTACCCCACTCTGATATTCCCTGGCTGGTGGCCTTCCTCCTAGTAGCTTTGTGGCATCCCCAGGCTCCCTGTGCAGGGCCAACGTTGGGGCCTTGCTTCCAAGGATGATTTGGAGGCAGCTTAGGTGTTTGCTTGTCAATCGTGCAGAACTTACTAGCCCTAACTTTGACAAGGAGACATTCCAAGTCCCAAAATCACAGACAGTTGTGCCGTATAGAACAATGCTTCCACCAACATGGCCTTGCATCATTGACAGAGGTGACATCCACAAGCATTCGGGTCCACTCTATTTAGCCTCAGTCTTGTGTATAGGACTCAGTGCCCAGTAAAACACTGGTTCCTGATATCAAACTTTGGTGGGACCCCAAATGATGCTAGTTGGCAAAGTAATTATTACTGTGAAAATGTTCAATAAAATAGAAACACTTATTCTGATAGTCCTGAATGCTTTGCACTATGCTAGGTTTAGGATTAGAGACAAGGCTCAGCTGCCAGGGAGATCCATCCCACAGTTCTCCTTTCTCTACCCAGTAAAACTCTGTTGGCCATCTTATTTGCTCTTAGAGGTTAAGAAACAATGCCTTTTCAGGATGGCTCATCCTATCTGGGAGTGAAAGGGCCAGCGACTGGAATAAGAAATTCTGAGCCCCAAACCTCAGGGTGGAAACTAGAGGGACAGAGATCTGTGAAAGCACATCTTCATAGCACTGTGTTATTAGTGCAGGGGAAATATTGGAAACTGGACTGTTTCCAAAGATCAAGGGGGAATGATGGGGACAACAACAAGGAGATCTCTTGCCTTCAGCTAGGACTTGTTCTATACTGATCTGGAGGTAAAGGTTTTAAAAATATTATTATTAAAGAACTTATTAATTATAGCTTTCATTATTATTTCTGTAATAATAATGCTAGTAAAAGTAATCATAACAGAAACGGGCATTTATAAGTCCTTTATAGGTTTACAAAAAACTTTATATGCATTCTCTCATTGGAGCATCATTATTAGTCTGTGAGATGAATATTTCAGGAAGCATTAGACCCATTATACAGATGAGGAAAGTGAGTCTTACTACCTGTGTGACCCTGGGCAAATTATTTAACTTCTTGAATTCTCAATCTCCTTACTACAAGATGAGAGAGTTGGGCAAATTGACTTGGAAGGTTCCTTCCTGCTCTCAATATAATCTTATGATCTGCTGAGGGTCACAGTATCAGATGTCTGAGACAACACAGTGACCTGCAAAATCCTCTTGTGAGGCACATGTGATACATTTCTGTCCTTTTTGCTGTACTGTCGGCACAAGTATTCAAGAATAATAGGCAATTTATGGAATAATTGCTTCCTTTCACCAATGAAGTGCTGGTCTGATCAGTCCCTTTTGGAACAGGATATAGGGCAAGCTACATGGATTTAATCTGAGACATATTTCAGACATTCCTTTACAGGAGGGTTCATAGAAGCATCGCTTGGAACAAATGCCTTAGTCTCATCTAGGTATCATGTCTTAATTGCATATTCTTGTACCCTTATGTGGAAGAAAAAGTATATGGGCCCCTAAATCCTAGAACAGGCCTCTTTGGCTCATTCATCTTGGTCAGATTAATGTTTCTACATCCTCAAAGACAGCCCATTGGCATAATAACCCCAGGGAGAATAAACAGTGGTGTCTGCAGGAATGGGAGCCCCTTCTTTACTCGATATAAATGTGCTTCCCAATGCCAAAACAAAGGGATTGATCTTGCTTCCAGAATCTGTCTTCTATTTGCTGAAATGTTCAGTAAAGATTAGTTTATTCTCTAGTGATAATGGCTTGGAATTAATTTCCTTGTTGTAATCTATTTTTTTCATTAAAAATGAATTTCATTACAGTTTTGTATGAGTGGAGATTCATGGCCACATATGTTTATTGGGTATATGTGTAACCCATACTTTTGAGGTTGTACCATAATATCCTTCTGTTACTGTGGTGGATGGAGAACTTCATTTAGAATTTAGAAGATCTGGGTTAAAATCCTACTTCTGATATTTATCATTTGGTCACCATGGCTGAGGTATTTCATGTCTCAGAAACTCAGTTTCCTCATCTGGAAACTAGCTGTAATAACATTTGTGCTGCCTACCTGACACAGAGGATTTTTTCCAGGCTCAAATGAGATAAAATGTGTAAATCTCTACTAATTTTAAAAACTTATGAAAATATGTATTGTCACTGTCAGACTAAATCTAAAGTCCTAAGGGCACTGCCACTTAAGAAAGTCATTGATAATCCAGAGAGTGTACGGAAGAGAACCAGGATTAGAAATGCCCTGCGTGCTATACTTTATGAAAGTCAGTTGGAGGAACAGAGGATTTTAGATTGAAGGAGAGAAGACTTAAGGAAGACAGAATAACTAGGCTCAATTATTTGCAGGATTTTCATGAGGCAGATGGGTTAGACTTTTTCTTTTTGCAGTCAGGGAACAAAACCAAGAAGAGTAAGGTGGAGGTAACAAAGCAGCAAATTTAAAAATGTCCAGCACAAAAAAGCGAAAGAAAAACATCAGAAAAGCAAACAAGAATCCAGATCCTCCCAAACAAGAAAAGTTCTCCAGTATGAAATGAGTGGCCTCTTTCTGATTAGAGCTCTGGTAGACCAGCCAGAGTGAAGACCTGTCAGGGATGTTACAGTGAGGATTTCTGCTCTGGTACAGGTTAGAGAAGATGGTTTCTAAAGTTCCTTCCAATTCTTAAAATCTCTGATGCTCTGGTAACAGACACACTGCCCATTCTTTTATTAATTTAATTGATTCAGTGATCAAGTTTTGATAGTTGTTGAATGGGTGAGTCAACTTAGAGCCAGAACAGATCCTTTAGCTGGCTTCTGGACCCCTATTGGGCAGCAAGGTGGTACAGTGGTTAGAATGCCATGTCTAGAGTCAGGAAGACCTGAATTCAAATCTGGCCTCAGACAATCATTAGCTGTGTGACCCTGAGCAAGTCACTTAAACCTATTTGCCTCACCTTCCTCATCTGTAAAATAAGCTGGAGAAGGAAATAGCAAACACGTCCATTATTTTTTCACCAAGAAAACCCCAAATGGGGTCATAAAATGTCAGACATAACTGAAACAAATGAGTGACAATAATGATGCTCCCTTACTAGGGAGGGCTCATTTGGATTTGGGTTTAGGGCAATGAGGGCTTCCTCTACACCCCCCCCCCCCCAAACAACAACAACAAGAACAATAAATGACAAGCTGCTGGTCACAGAAAGGCATTAAAACTATGCTCTGTCTAGTCTTAGGGTTTCCTCATTCAAAAGAATCTCTCAGATGACTGGCTCCAGAGAAGAGTTATGTCACAGAGTAAACGTCAGCATGAGGCACCTTTACCTGGAAGAATCAAGTATACAATGCTGGAAGCCAGCTTTCCCCAGTGAAGTTGGCTGGCCCCAGAAAGTGGGAGCACACCATTTTGCGGGGGGAGATGGCATCCCAAATAAAGCTTGTCTGTGAAGTCTGTGGGAGGTGGCCATGCCAGCTACTGCCCTGGACCATGGCTGGGAAACAGGCAAAGTTAATGGGCCTACAGAGCTCTTCTTAATGGGGGCCTGATCACTTGATGGCAGTGAAGGTTGGGAGGTCCCACAGCCCTAATTAAAATAGGTGAAATGGGAATGACAGCATTGAAGCAGAGCCAGACTGGAGGGGAGGCAGGGAGCAGGCGGGCGAGAACCAGACTGCCTTGACTTTGTACTCACTTTAATGGGTTGTTGAAAGTGAAGACAAAACCAGAAGGAAACATGTTTCAAAGGAAAAGTGAATCATGAGCTCTCTCTCTCTCTCTCTCTCTCTCTCTCTCTCTCTCTCTCTCTCTCTTTTTCTCTCTCTTACTTCTCTCCTCTCCTCTCCTCTCTCTCTCTCTTCCCATCCCTCCCCCCCCAACCAAGTATAATATCACTGATTCAGAGCTGGAAGGGAGCCAGGAGGCCATTCAACCTCTTCATTTCCCAGAAGACGAAATTGAGGGCCAGAGAGGTTCTGGACTTGCCCAAGGTCACGTGGCCATTCTATTACTGATTCAGAAATTATATCTGTGGATAGACAGTTGAGCTACTTATCAGCTTTATAAATCTGGGCAAAAATCAAGGTTTGTTGTCAAGGTGTAGAAATTTTGATTTTCCTGGTGAATGATGGATCCGATTGGGAAAGCTGCTGGGTGGGAGTGAGCATGGGCCACTCTGAGGTGCTGTGACACTCATGCTATCGTTCACAGAGCATCCTAGGATCTCACAGTGCTGGAAAGGGACTTTAGACTCCATCTATTCCAATCCCTTCATTTTTAAATTAATGACAATTCCAAAAACAAGGAGAGATGGAAGAATGATTCAGTGTCACCTGAGAAGAAAATTGCAGAGTAAAGATTTGAATCCAGACCCACTTAGTGCAAATTCATCACATGTTTTACTGCACCATGCTTCAGTGGAACTAACTACCTTCCATGATGGCTGTACAGAAGCATTAGCTAAAGAAATAAAGGCCTAGAATGGACTTCCTCCTTTCCTCTGCCTCAGAGAATCCCATTTGCTAAGATGCAGTTGAAATACTATCTTCTGCATGCAGCCTTTCCTGATGCCCCAGTGCTGCTGGTCTCCTTCCCAAATTATGTTGTATGTTTATACATGTGTGTATTAATTCACTTTAAAATTATGTTGTTTCTATTTGTGTATATATATGCATATAATATATACATATATGTGTGTATGTGTATATATATATATATATATATATATATATATATATACATATATTTATTACTTCCTCTCCCATTAGATTATAAACTTACTGCAAGAAGAAATTGTTGTTTTTTAAAATTTTCTATTTCTCGTGTTTATCACAGCTCTTGTTAGTAGGATGATAATTAATAATTATTATTAATTATTGGACTTAATAATTATTGGACTGATTGAGATGACTTTGGTCTAGAGAAGGGTGGGTGGTGACCTAGGATTGGGAAGACAAATTGAAAAATTAATCTCCATACCACTAAGCATGTCTTTGTGAAGGGAGCATCCATATTCTACTTCAATATAGGTCTGAGTGTTTGGTTGAAGGAAAATTCCTTATCCATGTTGGCCTAGCTGTCATTACTGAGTAACCCTCCAGGACAGAGAGTCCAAATTTGACACTTGCCACTCCCCTCTTTTGATTTTCATTCTGCCCTCTTGCGTCAAAGAGACAGGAAGTTTAATGATTCTGTCACATGATAGTCATTCCAATAAATGAACATAACTAATGTATTTCCCTGAACTTGCTCTTCTACTGACGAAATATCCACAGTTCCTTCCAAAGGTTTTCTCACAGCCTGACTAAAAGCTTCTTCCTCACCTGGTTGTCCTCCTCTGGTCACTCTTCACTTCATCAGTGACTTCCTTAAAATACAGTATCACCATAGAACTGAATATACTCTTTCAGTCATGGTTTTAGCAGGGAAGAAGATGGAAGGGAGTAATCACAGAGCTGAAAGCTCTGCTACTCTCAATGCAATCAAAATGACACCCAGAGGCTTCGAGACCAAGCACTGTCCAATGATGACCCTTTCATCACATCCTTACAAAATCATTTTAGAATCCTAAAGACCTTTCTTTTTTTTTCCCTGTTGAACTTCAAGGAGACATAGTATAGGGCTAGCTTTGGGATGAGGAAGAGCTGAGTTCATGTGGAATTAGAGATTTAGAGGAAGAAGCCACCTCAGAAACCATGGAATCGTACTCCCTGGTTTTATAGATGAAGGGACTGAAATTGAAGATGATTGAGTGATTCACCCAAGGTCATACAGGCTGTGAATTTCAGAGGCTCATATTGGAATTGATACTTGTGGAATGACCTATTTTAAGTGTGCTTAATGAGGTATAAATATATTGCATAGATAGGCATGTAGATAGATAAGTGTATGTGTGTGCAGATGTCTATAAGTGTGTGCATTGTCTCTCCTATAAGAATATCTGTGCCTACAGGGAACTTTCTAGCTTTATTTTCTCTCCCCAGGTGCAGCTTAGTGCTATGGACACATTAA
>CM053590.1:9791818-9825370 GCA_028646515.1 Pseudochirops corinnae | reverse complement strand
CTACTACTACTACTATTATTACTACCACTACCACTACCACTGCCACTACATGCTACTACTACTACTACTACCACTACCACTACTACTACTACTTCTACTACTGCTACCACTACAACCACTACTACTACCACTGCTACTACTACTACTACTACTACTACTATTATTACTACCACTACCAATACCACTGCCACTACTACTGCTACTATACTACTACTACTACTACTACTACTACTACTACTACCCCAAGCCCATCCATGGTTTGCCCCAAGTGATATCACCTTCTGTATATCTGTGCCAACCCTATCCTTTTCACTTTTTAGTTTGGAAACTATTTTTAAAGTTTGTTGTGTTACCTAACTCACATATGACCTCACTCACTATCCCTTTGATTTCTTAGACACAAACTCTTCCAGAACTTGACTCTCCCCACAAGGTAATTTCCCCCATTAGAATATAAGATTTGAGAGGGGTTTTTTGTATTTGTATTTCCAGAGTTCAGCACAGCTCCTGCTTGGTATAAAGCTCTTTGTGGCAAGTGCATTTTTCATTTATTTATTAAATCAATGAATATATCTTATCAATTTTATTAAGGCACTCTCACATATTTATCCTGCTTTCTTTCTTCCTCTTGCCATCCCTTCATTACTAACACCTACTAGGGTCGCTCTAATGACTTCCTGCTGGGTGTTCTAGTCTCACATCCCTCTTTTCATTCATCCCTCATACTGCTGCCTCCATTCTTCATTTTACTTTGCATTCATACACAGTATGAATACAAGTGGTTAATTAATATTTCCTTTGTTCAAGAAAGTATGCGTGTGCTTCTGTGTGTGTGTGTGTGTGTGTGTATGTGTGTGTGTGTGTGTGTGTGTGTGTGTGTGTGTATTAGATGACTGTGATTATTCTGGTCACTGAATTCTCCAATGCCATCTATCCAGCTGCCTAACTTTGGGGGCCACTGACATGGTGGCAGTAGTGGCTTGGCCAGCTATGTATGTCAAATTCAGACAGTATATTGCTGGCCCACCACCAGGCATGGCTGCCCCCTGGCCATTCTGAAACTTAATTCTGAAGCAAACACCTGGGTGGCAGATGTGTGCAGCTGCAATGGCCATGGGCCATATAGTCCTGCTGAGACACCAAACACATGGCTGTTCTGAATGTGTAGGGGAAGAAGGAGGGGGAAGGAGAGAAACCTCAGTTTAAGAGGTAGAGAAATGTCTCCAGTGTAATTAAGTCTCTTCCACTTTTTTAAGAGTATAAATGCAAAAGCCCTGGAGCCTCTGTGGGATCCCATGGCAAGAGGTGGCTGCAGAAACAATCCAACAACCTACTCCATCATTTGGGTTCTCTCAGGTAATTTCATTAGGCAGATTTTGGAGAAGGAAAAGCCATCTTCCACCATCAATTGCTGTTTACCTCAAAGCACTCTAGGACAGCTGATTTTCTGATTGGGAGCTCTGGAGCTGGCTGTAGAATACAGATCCTCAGGATAGGCACTTTCATTTCTCTACCTTGCTCACACAGTAGCAGAGTAATTGCCTTGCAGACCTCTGTAGAATGGATGCTAGCTGATGTGAGTGCTACTGCACTGTACCCATGTAGTGGTACTCCTAGACTCCAGAGCAGGATCTGGTGTGTTACCCCAAAAGCAGAGGGGCACAAGAGGAAATAAGACCTGGCCAAAGGCCAAGAGAGTTGATCAGAAAGGCTTAGGAGGTTTGAGCTTTACAGAATCCTAATGGAAAGGCTCCAATGAGATCATGTTTGTAAAGCACTTTGCCCACTTTAAACCACCACATGCATGTCCATCATGATCATCTTTTTTTTTTTTTTTTTGAGAAGAGTCATACAGAAATAGTCCTGGGATAAGTCACTCTCCGGCTCTTATTCTCTTAAATGTTCTATGGACAATTGCCAGTATGGATAAAAGAACTGCTTTTCCTAATTGAATAAAAGTATTGGGATGTGAGCTCTTCCTCCTGGGGCTCCCTGAAAGCTTTTCTGAGGCAACTCTGGGAGGAGACAAGACAACAGGGATGATGTACACCTTATCCTTTCCCCACAGAATCTTGTTTTATTCTTTTTGAATGTTTTCCATTCCATGTAGCTTGGAGATTATGAGTATTTGGGGGATGGTGACATCTATTAAAAACATGTTTCTATATCAATGTTACTTTCTGACAAAGGCAGCCAACAATTAGGCAAATGAGAGTGGTTGGGTTGGAGTATACTTTTATATTTTCAAAGTATTTTGAGGTTTGCATTTGAAGCATAGGGATTTGTTACCTGTTAATTTTTGAAAAATAATGATGTTCTTTTGTGTAATTCTAACCATCAGGTTGCATGTTCCTTAGTATTCCATCAGTGCTAAAATTTTGACAACTGCTGTTGTGTGTTTGATTTTCTACAGATTTCCTGCATGATTTGCATTGCTCATTAACTCTCAGGCCCTCAAAGATGACCTTTCTATAATTTCTTCTGATGGTGACCTGATCTTGAATTGCCCCTGATAAACTTTCCATTCCTATAAGCAGATTTATTTGACTCAGTCATTTGTTCAAAAAGTATTTATCAACATGGTCAACTTATTATAGATAGTACCCATGGAAGACTTTTTGAGTCCTTCTACCTCTTCCTCTCCAATTTCTATTTTTCTCCTCTTTTTTATATTCTCCAGGTTGATGAGCAGGGATTGGATCTTACACAGGCAATATTTTGAAATAGGCAATCTGTCTCCTGTTTCCTTTTCATAAGTCAGAGGTGCCCCCTCACTGTAAAGGTTCTTAGCATTCCCATATTTTCTCCTTTCACTTAACTTTCTTCATTCCCTATCAACATCTTCTCTTAGATCCTTGGAATCTTAGGCTATATGACCACAAAATGACCTTGGGTATCATCTAGTAAACCTGTTCATTTTTATCACTAATGAAACTGAGGGTCAGAAAAGGTAATTGCTTTACTCAAGGTCACACAACTATTTAGTAGGATAATTTGGATCTCAGAGGAATCATAAATGTAGTCAAGTCCTACTTCTTCATTTTATAGATGAGGAAATTGAGAAGGAAATTGAGTTGTTTTTTAAAGGAGGAGGTGGTGGAATAAGGATTTGTTAAGCACCTATTATATGCCAGACACTGTGCCAAGAACTTACAGGTATTATCTCATTTGATCCTCACAACAACCCTCATAAGTAGGTTCTATCATTATCCCCATAATATCTGAGAAAGTATCTGAGGCTAGATTTGACGACAAGTTACCTTGACTCCTTAATGACACACAGGTAGCAAGAGCAGAGTTGGGACTAGACTCTACTTCTTAAGGTGATGTAGATAAGAGATGTTTCTCTACAGCCATCGGAAGGAAGACAGACAAGATACATGATTGGAAAGGGGTCTGGATCAGAATGTCTATAGCATGATTTGGGTACCCTTGTGGGACCCTTTGGCTCTGAAACACAGCAGGGAAACAAAGCAAGGGCCTGACTGATGGCATCCAGACTCTCACCTCTATCTGATGCTATTAAACCATCAGGCAGAAGGAACATAGGTGGTTCATCATTGGTATACCTAGAGATGAGTGTAAAGCCCAGGTGAGACCAAGGGAACAGGGCAGAATGCTCAGTATTATATATATGGAAACGGGGTCATGGTCTGTGCTGGCTCAAATGATTAAAGAACAAACATTAAAATGATAATGCTGGTTAGCTTTAGTGGCATTAATGTTATTGGAGGTTTAACCAACAGTTGCCTGTCTAATTGAGTCAGTTGAAATCACTGGTTCAAGGAAACAGAGTGGGATTGTGGAAAGAAAAGTGGATTTGGATTCAGAAGTGCTGATTTCAAATCCTAGCTCTCTCACTTATTACCATGTGATGTTGGCCAAACTGCTTTGCCTCTCTGAGCCTCAATTTCCTCCTCTGTAAAATGAAAGGCCTTGACTCAATGAGCTTTCATATCCTTTGCATCCCTACATCTATGATTCTGTCTCTGAAGTGAAATCTGTTGTTAGGCATCAGGATTTGGCAATAACATCTCTAGGGCATTGGCAAAGGCCTGTTGGGACTCCCTGGAATTAGTGAAGTCTTTATTCACCCTTTAATCCTTCTAGGATCTATGATTTCACTGGTATTTTCTCCCTCTCTCTTGATACACTTTGTAATCCCTCTACAATTAGAAGATGGTCTTCAGGACTTGTTATAGCAAAAAAAAAAAAAAATCATCTTTCTGTAGCCAAACTAATGCTTATCTTTGAATGACAATTACTAAAACTCAAAGCTTTTTCTGCATTTAATTACATTAAAAAATCCATAGCTGTCCCCTCCTCCCCTAGAACTTCATGCAGATTTGAATGTTAGCAAGAATCAAAGACATGATATTAAGACCTGAGAATAAAATTATAGATTGAGAATTGGAAAGGAATTTAGTAGTCATCTTGGCCTGCCTCTTATGTTTGCATATGAGGAATCTTTGGTGCATAGAATAGGGAAGTAATTAACCCACGTCCAGACAATTGATGATTCCAGGACAAGTGCTCTTTCCACTGCATCACACTGACTGTAGAGAAGGGCCACTGGTGAAATTTCAGGCAACACATGGAGTGAATTACCATTTGTTGCACTGAGGTCTTTCTTCTGACTATGAAATCACATAATGTAGATACTTGCCTATTTGTCCTATACATAAGCAAGTCTCCAAAGCATCACTACTGAGCAGCATCCAATCCTGGAGCAGTCTTTCATGACATTTCAGATGCCCTCAAAGAGAAGACTAAACATGTGCCCCTGGGAAAATGCCAACAATGTCTAGACTTCTAAACAAAAATCAGTACTTACCCGAGACTTTGCCATGGTGATTTCTACCAATTCAAGAGATGTGGAGTCTTAGATCTGTCACTGATTTATCTGAAAGACTTTGGGATAGTCATCAACATGTTCTGCTGTTCCTTCTTCTCAAGCATAAACTGACTGGGCTGCATGAGGGGTCCACTTAGAGCCTTCTCTCTCTAAACTTCTTTCATTCCCCATCAGTCTTTTCCAAACAGACTTTGAAATTAAGCAGAAACCATGTGGCCTTATCAACCAGACATCTTTCGATGGTCACGGAATTTTAAGAAGCAGGGAGCAGAGACCACAAAGCCCAACTCTGGATTTAAATAGCCCCAGCTGTTCCTGACTGATCACATCAGTATTCTCGAAAAAAGGACCATTTCCTTTTTTTCTTTGTAGTCACAATATCTGTTCAATAGTGCCTGGCTCCTAAAGGCTAGGTAAAAAAGGACTAGACCACCTGATGTTTGAAACCTCTAGGTGAGGAAATGATCTCTAACAATTCAGGCCAGCATATTCTCTATAGTTTATAGTCAGAGAGTATCACAGAGCAGAGAGGTTAAATGGTTTGCCCAGGGTCAGGTAGCACATGGTAATTACTGATTTCTTTAATGGATGGATGAATAGGTGAAGGGACAAATAAACATGACTATATGGATATTTTAAAAGGGAACAAATGCGGTCACATCCTTGGAAGAACTTCCTGAATGGGGCAATGGAAGGTAAAAAAAAAAAAAAAAAAGACTGATTGAAGAGATTGCCCCACCATATGGATCCTAAGGAAGTCAACAAATCAACATTAACTCTCCTTATCTAACTGAACTTCAGGCTTCAAGAAGTTCCAGACTCAACTGAATTTGGAGTCCTAGCTATTTGATCTGGAAGCTACTACTTTAACTTCTGCATACTTTACTTTCTTCACATGAAAATGGAAATAATAAGACTTGTCTTCTCTCCCCAACTCAAAAGAGACTTGTCCATAAAGCACTTTATAACTGGAAAGCTCAATATAATCAATGCATAATTGATATAGTCAACATACAAAATAATTGTGATTCCTCCCATGTTCACACCTCTCACCAAACACATTGCACATTTTTTGTACTGTAATGAATATTTTAAAGAATTATGTGGTCCCAATATTCCTCTCTCAATGACCAATTGACTGGACCTTGGATAAAAGACTTCCATTTTCTAGTCTGATCCTTCAAAGTTTTCCAGTTCCTTAGCAGCATTTGTCATGGCTTATACATTGCAGATATAATCTTCTAAAACCTAGGGTCACTACTGTGCCACAATGAGGCATCACAGTTGGACTTTTTTGGAGGAATCTATCATTGTAATTTTAAATTTCAAAGCTATAGTCAAAGATGAGTGAGAACAGTAGCCTAGCACCCACTATATCTATTTCTATTTCTGAAGGGATACTACTAAAAATCAGATGTCTATACTTAACTATATGTGACCTTGTTCTCTAGGGATAGTAAGCATCGGGTATGACATACTTTCCATTAGTTTCCAGGAATGAGTCTTCTCTGAACATGCCTGAATCTGGTGTGCTCCTGGGAGGAATCCTTTTATAAGGCATTATTAATGTCTAGTCTATCCAGGAGCCATCTTAAATAAGGCTTTTCAAGCTATTAAAGGCTTTAGAACACCGTCAGAGTTTATTTCCTTTGGGAAAGCAGAGGATGGCATTTTCTAAGCACATAGACATACAACCAACCACAAGAGATTGGTGGATTTCCCTGAGATCGGTCATATTCAAAGGTGATTCTGACCCCTATTACTCTGCCTATAACTTTGGCTTCAAACTGTTAGCACCCAAAAAGAGGTTGTATTTCTCTCTCTCTCTCTCTCTCTTTCTCTCTCTCTTCTCTCTCTCTCTCTCATTTAACTCTATGAGAACAAATGGAAAGAATCCAGGGCAAGTTGAGATCAAGAAAATTAAGAAGTGTCCACATGACCATGCTAGCTTCTTTGGTTTTGTTATGAGCTGGAAAACTCCAACATGCTCCAGCAATGTTTTTCTATGATGTCTTGAATGGTGAAGGTGGTAGCAGCCCAAATGAGTGGGAATGTGATTGCAGCATGAGGAGAGGTAGGATTTTTTGTCCAGATGTTAACCACTACAAAGGCTTTCCTTAAAAATGGAGATCTCTGGCCTTTTCTTCCATATTTTCCCTCCCTCCTGCTACTACCCATTACCCCTGTTTTGTTTGGTTCGGTTTCATTTTTTTTGTGGCATGGAAGGGAAGCTACTAGTATCATCCTTGGTGATGATGGAACTGCCCTTCCTGTTCTCTCCCCTCCCACAGAGACAAATGTTGCCCATGCTTTGGGGCACAGCACAGAGAAAAAGAAAGGGCATACCAGTCATTCCCAACCTTAGAATGTTGGGGTTGGAAGGCGTTGGGAAAATATTCAGGGGTTATGCTAGCATGATCTAAGTTCCTTGAGAGTCAAAGAGGTTCCTTTTTATCTTTTTAGGCCCCTCTCTTAGCAGAGTGTCTAATATAATAGGGTATCCCCTTGAAAAGTGGGATTATTTCATTCTGTCCTTCTATCCCCAGGGCCTATTATAGTGTCTGCCTCATGTCTCACTCCTCATAAATGATTATTGATTAATTTATACAGGTTTCTTGAGTTCCTGAGACTACAAAGAAAAAAAAAGGAAGCCATTCTTGTCCTCAAGGCACGTCCGTTATTTTAAGAAAAGACTCTTGATACTCCTGACTTCTCATGGATATTGTAGAAGTCTCTGGAAGGCTACTCCTGACTGAGGCATTCAGATAGTCATCTGAAGGGCACTGCTTACGATCAAGATTTTTAGGGCCAAGATCTGTAGAGGTGGGCCAGGAGCCGGTGATACTTAATATGAGGTCACACAGAATGGTTCTTCTGCTCTGAAGGGAAAGGATAACATGGGGAGTGGGCCTGTGGGAAGGCACAGG
Organism: Pseudochirops corinnae; assembly: GCA_028646515.1. Classification (NCBI taxonomy): domain Eukaryota; kingdom Metazoa; phylum Chordata; class Mammalia; order Diprotodontia; family Pseudocheiridae; genus Pseudochirops; species Pseudochirops corinnae. The sequence continues at coordinate 9,817,588 of CM053590.1, read as the reverse complement.
AAGCAAAATCTCTATTCCAGGGAACATGACTTAAATAAGTTCTGCTATTCCCGAAAAGGAAATGTGGATCTATGGTCCTAGGGTGCCATCCACCAGTCAGTTAGTCAGTCAAAAAGTAGTTTCCTGTGTGTTATAGGGAGGATATAAGAAGGAAGGCCAGTGCATGATCCTTGTCCTCTGAGAGCTCACATTGTATTAGGAGAGTCAATACAAAGTCAAGGAAAGACTTGTTTGGTGTAGAAAAAAAGCAAGGACCCAAAAAACTGTATCCAGAATGACCATAATTTTGTAGGGGGAGGACAGGGGCAGGGAAGAATACACTTAATGGAATAAGAATTAATGAAACATCCAATCTTGATTCAAAAGGATGAATGATGACAAAAGTCCATTTTCCAGATCAAAAGGTAATTAACTTCAGGGGCAAAATGTACGACATATCGCCAAACACATCAAGTCTCATTTAGTCTTGCTTAGCCGCCTGTATTTGTTACAAGGTAAATGTTCTATGGGGAATAGGAGCCAGGTATTAGGAAACAAAAGTAAATTTTTAAGATATCAATAAAACTATTTTTACAAAAGAGAAAAGCACGCTTTTGTTGTCAGTCAGTCATTTTAAGTCGCATGAGATTCTTCATGACCCCATTTGGGGTTTTCTTGGCAAAGATACTAGAGTGCTTGGCCATTTCCTTCTCCAGCTCATTTTACAGATGAGGAAACTGAGGCCAACAGGGTCAGGTGACTTGTGCAGGGTTAGTAAGCATCTGAGGCCAGATTTGAACTTAGGAAGAGGAGCCTTCCTGACTCCAGGCCTGGCGATCTATCCACTGTGCCACGTGGCTGCCCCCAAAAAGCATGCCAGTGAACACCAATAGTTAGCTTGAGGAAAAAATGTCCACTGAGGTGGTGAAAATAGAGAGACCTTGGCCTGATACATAGAATTTGCAACAAGTTGAACTGATAATATTCTGATTGGAGGTTCTATCCCATCTGATTTCAAAGCCTTATACTGATCTCCCCCCATTATAACACCCCATGCTGGAGGCAAGGCAGGTTTTCAGTAGCAACATGAAGCTCTGTTGGCAACATCAGGCAGGTCACAGTAACTGAGCAGGGGAAGATAGCCAGGATCATGTCTTGATCAGCCCTTTGACCCCTTCCCTAATATTTACTTTTCCCCTAGTTTATCCAAGGATCTCTAAGTTGCTATAGCCATTCATCTGTTATGTACCCTCCATAAATTTTGAGTAGCATAACTACCCTCATTCACGCCCCTGCTGCTTCCAAATATCTAATGGAAGAAAGGCCGTTGTGGTCTTGCTTCCTTCCTTCTTCCCAGGGAAATGCAGCCACAATCAATAGCTCCCTTTTGCTTCTGTACTAGCAACAGCATGGGAAGGAATCATGGGAAAAAAAGAAAGGCAGAACTTTCATTTCCTGTGACATCCCCGCTCAAATGTCCCAACCGCACTGACTGCTGATCACAAAGGAATGGAAACGACATAGGGCAGAGTAGTTATCTATGGGCCCCATTCCTGTAGCAATGTATGTGACCCTGAGTTCAAGCCTGGGCATTTCCATATGACTTCCTCAATGGTGGAAAGAATATTCACTTGCCATTCTGGGCCTGAACGAGGGGTGGAATTAGTGAGTAAGTGTGCTCTCCTCTAGAGGGTCTTATGCAAATGCTCAGTCTTGGACCCCAGGTAATATGCAGAAACAAGGACAAGTCACAATGCATGCCATTCTGCCATGGATGAGGGGCTAGGAATGTCATATTCCCAGGCAGGTTTCTGAATATACATCTTGTCTTCTCCCTCACTGGTGGTAACCTGGCCCTTAGCACAGTGCTTGGCACATGGTAGGTGTTTAATAAATGTGGACTGATTACTGATTGATTGATTCTCTTGGTATGCAGAATCACAGTCACCTCTCATTATTCCTCACTCTGGATGGGGTGACCGTCACATGGCCAGATGGTCAATCGATACTAAGAATTCCATTCCCTTTGGATCTTTCTGAAGGCTCTGGCATCTGTACGCACCCCTGCACCATTTTCAAAATCAAACAACAGCACTCTTCACCCCATGATCCTCTGGGAAGCCCCCTCTCATCTGTTTCCAGACCTGTTTTCTGCCTGTGTTCAGTTCAGTGGTTTGGTGGTATCTTCCCTTAATGCCCTGTCTTCCTTTCTGACACCCCGACGTGCATCTGCTGATGCTGTGCCCTGTTCTGTGTTTAGCAATGCCCAGAGATAAAATGGTCCAGAACTGCCTGCTTCCCAGCCCCCAACAGGGGCCTTTTTTCTTTGCAAGAACTTGTAGGGATGGCGGAAGGCCCAGAAGATCACACTCTTTCCCCATGTTTCTTTCTGCCAAGCAACATCTAAATCCTGCTTCGAATCCCTGTAGATTTCATTAGTCATCAGGCCAGAGGTGTTCAGTTGATCGCTGTTATCATCAGGTAACTGTAACCAGGCTAAGCACACTGTGGTCATGGGCAGATTAATTTTTCATGTTGCTTCACTATTTTTATCAACAGGGCATCACAGCTACAGATAAAGATCATTTAAAGCTGGGGTTAGAAGCCTTAACTCTAATCCAGCAGGGAATGCCAATGGGCCTGGGGATTTTCCGTAAACTGCATCTGCTCCAAAGGCGCTTGACTTGCCTTTCATCTCCTTCTTTATTTCCAGTTGGGGGGTGGGGTGGGGATTTGAGGTCTTTTAAACAGTACGGAAAAGACAGCAGAGGCAGGCACGCGGTTTTCCAATGTAAGTACAAGGCGATTGATTACTGCTTCTGGATTGATGCCAATTCCCATGGAAAATTAGGCCCCACTGGGCTTGGCCATTCCACACTAAGGCTTCATTGTGGAGGGAGCTGGGGTCTGGAATACCAAAACTCCTGAAAAAATCTTTGGAGGAGTGAAGCAGTGTGGCACAATGTCAGACAGAAAGACGTGGGTTCAAGTCCCATCTCCTGGCTTGTGACTCTGGACAAGGAATTTAACCTCTCAGAAGCCCCAGGAAACTCCCTAAGATTATTTCCTCCTTTGAGAACTTATTGTTATTATTTAGTCATTTCTCAATTACCTCCTACTTTTTATGGTGCCATTTGGGGTTTTCTTGGCAAAGATGCTGAAGTGGTTTGCCATGCCCTCCAGCTCATTTTACACATGAGGAAACTGAGGCAAACAGGGTGAAGTGACTTACCCAGGGTCAGACAGCTAGTAAGTTTCTGAGGCTAGATTTGAACACAGGTCTGCCTGACTTCAGGTGTGGCGCTCTTTCCACTGGCCCATCTAGCTAGGTGCCCTTTGAGACCTTAGACCAGGATGATCCTTATCCCTCTGTCTTCTCTTGATTTCTCTCCATTTTAGCCAACGGTACTTCCATATTTTTGCTTCTGATTCTCCCTAGCTTTCCCTCCATCTCCCTTGTAATGTCCTTCTGTCACAAATAAAACTCTCACAGTAATTTCAATGCACCAAGTTGGGGTTACTGAAATGTACTCTTTGATTGTGTGAGGCATCCCTTTATGGCAAAAATTCTTAATCTTCTTTTTTGTTTCTTAGACCATTTTTTAATCTGGTGGGGTCTAAAGATATGCATGAAATAAAGTGAGTAAGATTACAAAGGAAAACAAATGTGTAGAAATAAAGATGTATTGGTTTTCTCCCATCCAGCTTCCCAGACCTGCTGAAATCTATTCATGGACTGGGTGTCTGAGGCTTCCAGGTTAAAAATCCTCCTTTATTGGGTGAATGATTATCTCATTTATCAGCTTGACTCAGAAGCAGGAACACATGGGTTCAAATCCTGCTTCCCAACCATCTGGGCTATGTGACTGTTGACAAGTTTCTTATTCTCTCATTTTCTGGACAGCTCTCTAAGCTTCTTAAATTACAGAGAAAGTAGTGAACTCGGCAGACAGACTTTCCCCCTTTAGGAATTCCCAACATTGATGAAAACACAGGCATATTCCCCATCCCTATCATAGTAAATGCTCTCTCTCTCTCTCTCTCTCTCTCTCTCTCTCTCTCTCTCTCTCTCTCTATATATATATATATATATATATATATATATATATATATATATATATATATATATAATTAACTTGGGATTCAGTCAAGCTTTTCAAAATGCTTCTTATAGTGGAAAAGTGGAGAGTGAGGGACCAAAAGATAGGACTGGTGTATTTAGAAGTGATTTGCTGATCAAATTCAAACATGAGTCATTCAAGCCATGATGTGACCTTGAAGTAAGGACTCTATTAACATGCCTGAGGGATGTGATCTTGCCTTAATCTATTTAATATTTTAATCAGTGACTTGGATAAAGGCATGGATGGTGCGGTTTTTCAAATTTTCAAGTGACACAAAGCTTAGAGCAGTAACTAACTTGGTAAAGGACAGACACAAAATGACAAAGGTCTCTACAGGCTAGAATATTGGGCTGTAGCCAATAAAATGGAAAAGTGCAGGTTCACATTACAGCTGAAATATATGTGTGTATCATTTCTCTCAGAAGTCTATCAAATAAAGGTCACATGTGCTCTGACCAGCTCTTTATGACCCTGTGACGTCTTTTTGTGATCACTGTAATGCAAGGGTAATCTCAAGGTCTCTCTGAAGAAGTATTAATTGTAAGACAGGGGAGAAACTGGCACAGGACTGCCCAGCAATGTGTGCCTGCATCAAAGATGGTGGCCATGCTCTCTGAGCAAAGTAAAATTGCTGGAGCTTAAGAGAAAGATGAGACGACCAAATTTAGAAATGTCTCCGATCATGTTTGTGTGGACTTTTTGTTCCCAACCTGTGGTAGAACATCTTGAGCTTGTATTAATCCGATCAGCCATAGTTGGACACACCATATCTTGACCCTGACATAACGATGTCATTTGGGGCCTCTTCAAGTTGGAAGGACAACAATAACTTTCTTTTCTGCATAATCCAGGATTTTGTTAAGAATCACAGTCAAACTCATTGGCCTCTGCCTTGCAGACTCAACATCTTCCCTTTTTTGGAATTTCGTACAGCCTTGGCTGCTCTCACATTTACAGTGTGTCTCCCATTTTCTGTGATTGTTCAGAGAACACATCTATTAGCCTCACAATGTCATGAAGAAGTCCTTGGAGCACTCCAGAACAGAGCCCATCCAAGACTAGGGTCGTGATATCCTCAAGGATAATTAAAATTTCTCTTCTAGCTCCTTATTTGCTTGGAATTTCTTTGTTTGGCTCCATTCTTCATCTTCCAAAGCTCATTCTCCTTGTCAGGGACATCGAAAGCAAAGTGGCAATTAAGATGACCTACCTGTTTACTTCAGGAATCATCCTTGTCCCAACCATCCCAAGCAGTGATGTTCTGCTTTAATCTTTATCCTCTTTTGCCTAATATATTTCCACGATGCCAGAGAAGACCAAGGTAGGAATAACAGTTAGAGAAAGCCAAGCCCATCCAGAAGAAATCATGTAAGAGATGACACCATTTTGAAAGCATTGGCTGGGGAAAGAAAAAACTAATCCCATCCTCTCTGAAGCTGCTTAGAAAATCACTCTTGCTCTCCACGCTTGATGGAAGTGGGAAATTTGGTTCTCAGTGCTCTCATTGATAGCTCTTGTGTCAAATTCTTTGGGGCAATGGCTGGGCTGAATTGCTTATTAGGCACCCCCCTGTTGTCTTTGCTGGGGGTGGGGAAGCATGAGAAAGGTTGTCTTTATCTAGAGGAAATCTTCTGTCTTTTTTCACGTTATGATTAATTTGTTCACCATCCTGTGACTGACAACACGGAGCTCTCCACCAAAACCCCAAGGCCCCACAGCTGTAAAAGTTGGCCGACAGGAAAGTGTTTTGTGTTGTTTTGTTGTGTTTTTTCTTGGCTCAGAAGGTGAATTACACTGACCACTGCAGAATTTCAGGTATTCCAGAAGAAGTGCTAACGATGGGATGCAGATTGATATTAATGGGCATTCCTGCTCTTATGTCCTGCTCTACAGTAGGTAAATCAGTGGCTGGAGGTCAGCTAATTATTGGACTTGTCTTTGAAGCCCAGTCCTAGCTCTGACACTCAAAGGAGGGTGTCCGGAGTCCTGGCAAATTCCTTTCATAGTTGGACTGGCCCACTTTCCTATTGGTGGCAGCTCAGTTAAAGGGTTCCCAGCAAGGAGGGTAGGTCTGAGATCAATAGGCCCCTTGTATGTTATTGTAGGTTACTCTTTTCCCACCAAAATATCTGCTCCCAGGGAGCTGGTGCTCCAGCAACACTGAAAAGTCGCACTCTTCCTGAGATGAGCGTGGGCCTTTCTCTTCCACTTCAGTTCAACAAGCATCATTTCCGAAGCCATAATGTAGGTCAGAGCGATGTGAAAACAAAGATGGGGAGGAACAAGTCCCTGTCCTTGAGATACTTTCATGACACTGAGGGAATAAAACATGGACACTGACATGTAAAAATAAAATATATATAGAGAGAATGGATGTGTGCATGGGGGTGGGAGGAGGGGAGTGTACACTACCAAGTGAGGACATCAGGAAGCTGACCTTTGAGCTGAGACCTGAGGGGAGCCAGTCACTGCCAGGGACAACAATGAAGAAGGAAGACATGACAGGTATTAGAGGCAGAGTGGGCCGAGGCAGAGAGTGAGGAGATGGCATAATACAGATGGGAAATCAGAAGTACTTCAGCTTATCTGGAATGGAGAGTGTGTGAATGTGTGAATGTGTATGTGCGTATGTGAGTGTGAATGTGTATGTGTACATTGTGTGCACAAGTGTGCACATGCAGGTGTGTAGTATGGGCATTGTGTGTGCATGTGTATATGTGAGTGTGTATATGAGTGTGTGTATATATATATATATATATATATATATATATATATATATATATATATATCCACACACATATATGTATGTGTGTATGTGTACATATATGTATATATACCTATATGTGTGTATATACTCACACATGTGTGTATGTATTGTTAAATATTTTGTCTGTGTATATGTGAGCATGTGTGTATAAATGTGTGTCTGTGTATATGTATGTATGCAAGTGCGGATTTTGTGTTTGAGAGCATGTGTGCATGTCAGTATATGCAAATGTGCACCTGTGGGGGAGCATTGTGAGCCTATATGTACACATGTGTATGTACATGTGTGAGCAAGTGCATTGCATGAGTGTGTATGTGAGTGTGTCTTGTGTGTTTGCATGTGTGTAAAAGTACATGCAATTGAGTAAATATATATTATAAATGTGTTATCTGTGTTTGACTGTGTGAACGTGGATGTGAGCGTGACATAGTGTACATGTGTGAATATGTACTATGCATGTGTATATGTGTGTGTGCATGTGTGTGAGTGTGAATGTGCATCAGGGTGTAAATGTGGGTGTGTATGTGAGAGTGTCTGTGTATATGCCCGAATGTTTGAATGTGTGTGTGCAAGTGTAGATTTATGTGTGTGAGAATGTGTGTAAATGCATGTATATTGGGGATGTAGGCATTACAGAATCAGTATGGCTAGATTGGTTGGAGTCAGACTGTTAAAGGCTTGAAATGCCAAAAAGAGAGCCAAGAGGCCTGAGGGAGCCTGCCAATCTTCTTCAGCAGGAGAGGGAGACTCTCAGAATTCTTTGTACCTTTGAAATATTATAATATTTCTAATATTATAATATGGTGGCTGAGTGGAGGATGGATCCACCAAGGGAGATGCTGGATCCCCGAAGCCCAACTGGGGGGGTCATTCCAGCAATCCAGGTTAGAGATGCAGTGGACCTGGGAATCTGATTTGCTGATTCCCTTTTACAAGAGAAATATATCACCTGGTTGAGACCCAAGAACCCCATGAACTGTCTCCCAACCAAGTGTGTTGAGCTCTCTATGAATGGGGACATGGTTCTAGAGAAGTATCTGTTTTCAAGCCCTCCTCCTTGAACACCCTCCCTTGCCTCAGGGTTGAGTTCTTCCTCAATGTCCTTCCTTAATCCCTGGTGCAGCCCTACAGGTCTCATTTCCTTGTTGTCCACTTAGTGTCCTACCTGCCAGCTCTCTCTCATTTTGAGCTCACTTATTAGATGAAAAATCATTATTTCTTTCTATCACCAGCATCTTCTCTTATTTCTTGCCCACATTGGCTGGGCTCAGGTGAATCATGAGGTTATAGAATTGGATGAACCACACTGGGCACATGCTAAGAATATAAGCAAGGCTATGCATCCATGAAACACATGCAAATACACTCCAAATTCTATAGGTAACTAAATCAGATCATATTAATGTAGTAACTGTGGTCTCTAAACTTAGTCAAAATTAGTTTTAAACACAGCAGTTCCGTTTGTAGTTAATACGCAACATGTTGATTAGAATGCTGATCTTGGAATCGGGAAACTTGAATTCAAATCATGAATTAGCCAATTATTCCCTACTAGCACATCATTAAACCACTTTCAGCCTTACCTTCCTTACCTGGAAAATGGGATAGTAATAGTACCTGCTTCCTAGAGTTGCTGTGAAATATGGAAGGCTCTTTGAAAACCTTAGTATGCTATATGATCCATCAAGAAGCATTTATTAAGTGCCTACTATGGGCAGAGCACAGAATTTCAGAATTGGAACTTTCCTTGGGTGTCATTTTATTCAACTCATAATTGAGCCCGAATTTCCTCTAAACATTACATCAATAGTTATCCAGGATGTGTTTGAAGTCCCTCAGTGAGAGGGAACTGAACTCCCTTCTGTAGCAGCCCTTTCCACTTTTGGACAGCTCTGTTAGGGAAAAAAAATCCTGACAGCAAGCTGAGATTTGATTCTTATATTTATATACTTTACAGAATGGAAGACGCCAGCAGCATCTGTTTCATCTATCTTCTATAAACATGACATCTAATGAGTTATGAACAGCAAGGACTCACAAGAGGGCAGGCAGTTTAGGGCTGGTATCTCCTTGCAGGGGGTCAGGTTATTATTAACAGAGGTTGTCATGGAGTATGTGTCGGTCTTGCAGAAATGGAAGATGAACTATAATTAGCATCCATAAAGTTCTTGAATGAGTGTGAAGCATGTTCTGAAGGCTACATGACAATCTTATGAGGTGAGAGCTGTATGTAAGGTTATCTTTATTTTTACAGATGAAGAAACTGAGTCTCAATGGAAGGACTTTGTCCAGGGCACCACAGTTGGCAACTGTCAAGGCAGGATTTAGATTTAGACTCAGATCTCCCTGAATCCCAGTCCACCATTCTGTGTGCCACACACACCACACTGCATCTCTAAGACAGAAACACGTCTCACCCAACTGCCAGTCTACCCACCTAGTTGGGAGTTAACGTGAGCAAGAAGTATTTGAGAATCAATTTGACAAAGGAGAGTGACCAATTTCTTGGTAGCTATCACTAGGACAATGTTCTCCCTTGGGCAAAGTATTCCTAGGAATGGAAGGCAGGTAAGCAAATCTTAGAATGGCACTCAGTCTTGTGGGCCCTCAGGATAACTTTTGTGATGGGTCAGCCAAGAAAATTTAATGAGATCTTAGGTTTCATTAACAGAAGTCCAGTGCCCAGAGCAAGAGAGGGACTCATAGTCTATATGAGTCTATATTCTACTGTATTCTATCCCACTATATTCTACCCCAGTCAGACTATGTTTAGAGTATTCCATCCAATTCCAAGAGCTATGTTTTAGAACTGCTATTGTAAGTCCAGAGAAGACCAACCAGGATAGTGAAAGACTTCCAAACCAAGCCCTGGGAGGATCAGGTTAAGGATGAAGAAGTTTAAGGGTTAAAAAGAAAGGTCTTTAAACGTCTGCAGGGATGATGTGTGGAGGAAGGATTAGCTTTGTTTGCTAAACCCCAAGGGACAGAATTAGGAGCAAAGACTGAAAGTTAAAAGGAGGCACTTTGATAGGAAAAAAAAAGGAACCTTCTAAATATTTAGTTTCTGAAGAAGAATGATATGTTTTAGGAGATGGGACAAGGTCACCCCATTACTAGAAATATTCCATTAGAAGTGCTTTGACCACTTGTTGGGGTTACAGTAGAGAGGTCTCATTCTTTAGCCAGTCATTCTCAGTGTATGCTGAATTCTCTCAAATCTGTGGATTCGCTGATACCTCTTGCAAAGTTGACAGATTGAGAAGTCATTCTTTAAAATTTCTTGGGCACTGGTTCACTTATATTTGTCTCTACTGGTAACACAGGGAATCACAGGTGTGATGCTTGAAGGGATGGCAGAAAACATCTAATCCCACTGCCTCTCCTTACAAAGAAGGAACCCAAGGCAATGAGAAAATATTAATAGCTCATGGTAGGTCTCACAGGCTATTCATTAAGTAATGGAATTGGAATTTGGGGCAGTGTTTATCAGGCTCCAGACAAAGCATTGTCTACCCCACTGCCCTTGCCCTTTGGAACATGCCTCACCTCATGTCAAGCGGTTTTTAGGCACACAGAGTTTTTCAAACACCTCCTGCCAATTCTGTGTCTGTGTGTCTTATTTGTAACGTTGCTTGAATTTGCATATCTGTGAGGATTCATCTGTGTACATGTTTCTTTCCTTGAACAGAATATAAGTTCCTTAAATACAAGGATTATTTTTTTCAGGGCTTTGTATCCCTAGGGCCTAGCACAGAGTAGAACACAATCAATATCTGTTGGATCGAATTGAAATATATCAGTCACAGATCTTTGGTGGGCACATGCTATGTCCCAGGGCTGACAAGTCCAAGAACATGGAAGCTCATCCCAGTTTCTGTTCTGAATTTGTTGTCCCCTCCCCTTCAATGAGCTCAACCCCTTAGTTCAGGCCCTCATAAATTCTCTACTAAATTAATTATTCTCTTCCCTCAAGTCTCTTCTCCCTCAAGTCCATAATACACTTTTTTACCAAAGCGCCTTTCCTTACACTCAAATCTGATCACAGAATCCCTCTACTCACCAAATCAGCTTAGCTTCTGAAGCCCTTCATAATCTGCCCCAGCCTATACTTCCAGATTCACTGGACATTACTACCTCTCCCACTCACTGGGATTCAGTCTTCTCTTGGTTCCTTACAAACAACACTGCCTCCAGGCCCCATACCTTCATACTGGCTGTCCCCCAAACAATCCCTCCCAATCTCTGCTTCACAGAGTACTTTCCTTTTAATATACAGCTAACTCATTGTGTCCTCCATGCAGCATTTCCTGATTCACCTCTCCTCTACTCCCCCAAGTACCCTCCCTCACAAATGACCTTTTCTTTAATTAATCACTTTATAGAGAATCTGTATATATCCATGTGTCTTTGTTGCCTTATGAAAAAAGTGGGCTCCTCATGAGTAGGACATTATTTATTCGTGTATTACCAGACTGTAACTCAGTGCTTGATAGAGTAAGTGTTTAAAGAATATTTATCAATCGATCAATTGGTTCTAGGTGAGGAAGCATCACAGAGAAAATAGACACATACATAAAAACACACAAAGTATTTTTCATGAGGAACAGATTTAATGACCGGAAGGATCAGAAAAGGCCTCTTGTAGACTCTGACCCATGAGCTTAGCTTTGAGAGAAGCCATAACGTATAATGCCTAGGGGAGGAGACAGAGCAAACCAGGCCTGCAGATCAGCTCATATCAAGGCACAGAGATGGGAAAGAGAGTGCCATGTGTGTGGACCTGAAGTATGCAAGTCTGACTGGAACATAGCGTATACGAAAGAGAGAATTTCCAGTGTGAAGAATTGTAAGAAAGCCCTGTTAGCTCAACAAGCATGTATGAGGGGAGGTAGTGTGCAATGATTTCAGAAAGGTAGACTGAAGATGATAATGAAGCTTCTGGGGTTGCAGGCTCAGAGTTTGTATTTAAACCCAGAGGGAAGAGGTAACTCCTAGAATTTCCTGTGCTTGAGAGTCACATGATCAGATCTGACTTTTATGCATTTCAGTACAGAAGGTATGTGGAGAATGGGTTGGAGTGAAAGGAGATTAGAGTCAGGGAGACCTAACAGGAAGGTAATATAACAGTTTGAAAGAGTTAGGCAATGAAGGCCTCAACTAGAGTGGTGTCTGTGCAAGTGAAGAGAAAGGGGTGGATGAAAGCCCAGCTGACCAGAGTTGACAACTTATTGGATACGGCAGTGGGAGGGAGAGGGAGAAATGGAGGATGGCTGAGGTGAGGAGCCTGGGGGACTGCAAGGTTGACAATACCCTCAACAGAATAGGGCAATTCACGAAGAGGGGATGGTTTGGAGGAAAAGGTTCTTGGTATAAGCATTGAGTCTCAAATAACCATCCAGTGTGAAATGCCCAATAGGCTGTTGACAATGAGGGACTTGAGCTCGGGAGAGAGGTGAGAGCTAGATCTATACATCCAAGAGTTATCTGTATGGAGATGCTCATGGAATCCTGCTCTGTTTCAGGTGTGGTAGGCATGATAAACACAAGAACAAACAACGTGCTACTCATACTTTCTCATGTGAAGGCAATAAGTACACACATACGTCTAAGCCACACACACACACACACACACACACACACACACACACACACAAACTTAGTAAGTACACATGCAGCCACAGTAGCTACCTAAGCGTTCATTTGTGAGGGAGAACTCACACCTGGAGGATCAGGAAGGGCTTATGGAGAAGACAGCGGTGAGCTTTATCTTAAAGGAAAAGAAGGATTCTGTGAGGTAGCAGTTTGGAGGATGCTTGTGGGAAAGACAGTGCAAAAGTATGGTGGTTGGAGGTACGGAGGAACAGAGAACTGAGGGTTTAGACTAGAGAGATATTAGTCTAAGCCTCTTGTTTTATGGATGGGAAAACTGAGACCAGAGAGGTTAAGCTGCTTGTCCCTCTCACACAGGAATTAAGTGGTAAAGCATGGATTTAGAACCAAGTCTTCTTACTTCAAACCTAGCACACCTTCCCTTTTACCAGGAAGCCTCCTATTGGAGATGATATCATGGATTTAAAGGTGGAAAGAAAGCTATTGGTATATAGAAATATCAGCAAGAATTTAAAAAAAATGGAGGGAGGAACTTTATAGGTCACCTAATTCAATCTTTTATTTTTAATGGAGAAAGTAAAAGCCCAAATTGGGGAAATAATCTGTCTGAGATCATCCAGTAGTAAGTATCACAGACAGGATCTGAACCCAGTCCCCTCTGCCTCCAAATCCAGCGCCCAAAATCTCCACTTCTCTGCACATATGAAAATCCCAAACAATGAATAGAGAAGGTAAAAATAAGAGTCCGCAAGCCCTGCCCCCTAGCCAACAAGCAGTATGGAAACAGTGTCTGTCAGCATCCATATGGTTTCGGCATGTGTAAGAATACACACACAGGGGGCTGACTTCATAACTAAGATTCCTTTTCCTTTAATTCAGTCATATTAGATTATGGGGCTGATTATGATCACATCCACAAATCGGCACTTGAGCCCAGTTTCCATGGGAACCCTACACGCCCCCGTTCTTTAACGTCTTGGACAAGGCTTTGCCTGTTGGACAGCTTGACCAGGTTTGACGAGGACAACGTGTTTCGTTTAAGTTACATTCACTGGGGCCAAGATTTCCTAATTGCATTACCAGGAGAAACATTTGCTTCGTTCCCCAGACCATGGAAAACTTTTCCCAGTCCAGGGTTCCATTGCCTTTAATCACTGCAGGACAGGAAACATAGCAAGACTGCCTTGTCTTATCGGGCTTCAGATGTGTTAACTGGCTTTCAATCTGGGAAATAATCTCCCTTCACAAATGACCAAGCAAGTCTGGTGAATGGATGCTGCCTTAATGGATGTGGCCAGCTACTCCTCCAGACCCCAACAGTCCATGTTTTTCACGATATGCCATAGTCATTCACTTAGACAACATTGAAATTGACTTGCCTTGAGCATCTGGCTTTCTGAGGAATCTTACCAGGAAACAGGGACCATGGGGGGAAAAAGAAACTTAATAATATAAAGCGTGAAGCAAACAGGATAATTCTGCCATACAGCTTGAGGTTCATGGGATGACAGGACTCTTTTCCCCCCAGAAAAGCCAAGATTCAAAGAAAAAAAGGGGGTAACGTGAACTATCGAAACCATGGGCTCTAACATACAAGCAGTGAGGTTAAAGGCAAACAGTCCACAATTGGTAAGTCCCCTGGAGCAAGATTTTGGTTTAAAGTACTGTACTATATAAAGAGGAGGGGGAAGGGGACTAGGGGGGAGAAATGAGGGGGATTGATGGAGTCAATTTGGAGTTCACCCTGTCAGCATAGAAAACATATGGCCCAGAGCACTAAGAGATATCTGTGTGTCTGAAAAACTGGTGGGGCTAAAAAAAAAAAGCCAGCAAGGAATAGTTGAATTTTCCAGCATTAAACACGGGGGCAGAGACTGAAGTGGGCTGAGTTGTATTTCAATACCTTCAAGTGTATAGTACCATGAGGAAGGACACAATTTCTTAGAGACACAACGGCTCCAATTCAGCATGACTTTCCTCTGAAATACTCTTTCCTGAATAATGAGAAGTAGTGTGTATATACTTTATTCCAAAGCTGCCTCTCTCATACTTTTAAGGAATATTTAGAATCTCCATCTTCTTCTCTGTATCCAGTTCCCATTTTGAAGTATTACTAAAGGTGTATTTTTCTGACAATGCTGTAAGTTTAGATCCATAAGAGGGAGAAAATATTTCTTTAGGCAAATTCAAAGGTGGCTTCCATCTTCTCTAATTTTTGCTTCTCTGTCTCTAAAACACTTTCCCTGTGAGAAGCTAGGTTATCTTTTCTCCTCTTGCATGACCAAACTTTCCACAGTGAGGCTCCGGGGCACCCTGGGGGTGTAGTGTCAGCACTCCTTCCCCTTTCCTCCAGTGGGAGGAAACCGATGGATTTCTTGTTCTTCGAGGGGACACTGAGTCATGTGTCTATGGGAAGGAGTAGATATTTCTTTCCCATCATTGTCTATACTAGGCTGAGGAAAGCATTGAATGTCTGTACCTTCCTTGTCATCAGAAGAGTGGGAGGAGTCTGGGGCCAAGTTACTCTTCTCAGACCAGATCCATAACAAATGCAGCCTTGAAAGGACTTAAGAGCCAAGAAAGGGATAAAAATAATGACTATGACTAGCCAAGGATGGGAAGAATCAGCTCCTGATGGCGGAGCTCCATACACCAGTGTTCATGGATGCCCAGGGCCACCATCTAGACTTAGCAGTAATTCCTAGGTGATCACCTCCAGGCCAGGAAAGAGCTCAATGAATTGTCTAAAGTTACAGATCTAATTAATGTCAGAGATGACATCTGAAGTCAAGTCTTCCTTATTCTGAGCCCAGCACTACCCACTAAACTGCACTGTCTCCCCTTTTATGACATACGCATAAATCCCTACCTAACCGTTCTGGGAGAAGCTTTTCTTGCCCTCAACCCTTTCAATGAGAAACAGTGTTTCAATGCCCTGTTTCTTTTCACACATGCCTCTGAAGATATGCCTCCCTTCTAGGAGCTCCCATTCCGTTCATGGAAAATAAAACCCTACCTGACTTTCAACAACATATTATCTAAAGGGGTTCTTAACTTTCTTTACATTTTGGACTCTCTTCCTTTGAGTCAGGAAAAACTGACTTTTGATGCTTTTAATGTATAAATTTAAAACACAAAGGAAGATATGTGGACACCATATTAAAAGTCCCAACACTATGGGGTTCAGAATGTGAGCAGGCAAGGAAACAGAAGATAACTTGAAGAGATGGGTCCTTCCTGGAGGATGTGACTCCTGCTCCACATCTTAAAGGAAGCTGGAGGTTCTAGGAAGTGGAAGGCGCAGCCTGGCCAGTCCTATCACCTCTTCAGCTTCCATTTCCCCCTCTGTAGAAATGAGTAGGCTGGACGAAGCCATCACTGGGGCCCCTTCCATTTCCCAGTCTATGAGTCTATTGGTGGCAGTGGGCACATCAGAGCGCCCTGTAGTGCTTCCATTTCTAAAGGAAATCAGATTCAACAGTATTTCTGCAATGCCTTTAAATAATCCCTGTCCTGGTGTGAATGAGTGTGTGTGTGTGTGTGTGTGTGTGTGTGTGTAGTGAGTCCCTTGTTTGAGAAAGTCTCCCACTGCTAAGATGGATATGACATCTTCAGTCAAGTCCCAGACATGAATTATTCCTGACAGGTAGCAAAGGTATATGTTAGCCTGAGTGCCAAGAGAGGGGACCCCTGACACCTTGGCTTACACCTTTAGGCTGTTCCAAGGGAAAAGGAGAATTTGAAAAACATGGATATCAGAAGAACGAATGTGCTCAAAGTTCATATACCCCCGTTATCTCACAGACAGCAAAAACAATGAACTTGGAACTTGATCACATAAATGCTCACAACTCATAGAGATTGACTGGCCTGAACCCTCTTTGTGGTGATGTTTTAGAATGCACCTTTCATTGTGCTTATCAAGTCAAAGCAATATCTGTCCTTTCCCATAAGCCTAGGCTAAGCGATTTGCCCAGGCTCTCACAGCCAGGCTGTATCCTAGGAGCAGAGCGTCCTAGACCTAGACCTGGCAAAGACCTTTGAGAAGGGACAACCAGCCCAATTGCCTTATTTTACAAATGAGGTCCCAGGGGTCAGAGAGGCTGAAAAACTTGCTAGATCCCAAAGGTGAAAGTGTCTGAGTTTGGTCTCAAACCCAGGGATCCCGACTCCAGGGCCCTCCTCCATGTGGTTGGGAAGGGGGAGTAGGGGCAGCACTTGAAGAAGGTTTTGGGCTTCCGGAGCAGGTTTTCCAGCCCTTTCCCTAAGCTGCTTCCTCTTACACTGTCCCTGCCACTGCTGCCATTGTTGTTAGTACTCCTGGCACAAACACTGAGAAATCCAGCTCTGAGAGCTTGTCATTTTACTCACAAATCACAGGACCAGAACTCTGGAGAGAAAGAGACCTTTGGGAACATTTAATCCAATCCCTTTAGTTTACAGATGAGGAAACAGGCCCCCTAGCTCATGGGAAGGAGTCACAAAAGGTCACATGGAAATCGAGTGAAGAGGGATTTGAAGCGAGATTTCCTCATGCCCAATCCAGTGGTCTCTCCAGTGCACCCTGGTGGTCAAATGACTAGTCAGGGCCAGAGAAACAATGTGGGCTTTAGTTTGTATCTGCATTAATATCTAACACAGTAGGTTGCTAATGTGGGATCACCCTAGGGATGACTGGATTGCCAGCCCTTCCCCTGTTTCTGGAGGTCTGCATTCAAATCTGGACACCACAGTGGAAGAACAATGAGAAGATGGAGAGTGTGCTGAGGGAGGGGCACTGAAATGGTGAATGACCATGAGAACACATCAGGAATCACTCAAAGGGGCTGTCATGTGTAGACTGAAGATGAAAATGCATAGGGAAATCCATTAGCTGGCTTGAATTCTGCAAGGGGCTGACATTGAGAAGAAGGATGAGTCTTGTTCTCTTTGGTCCCAGAGAGCAGGCAGGTTAAGATCCAGACTCCTAACCATGAGAACTATCCCCAAGTATAAGAGGAAGATTCAGGAGAGGGGAGGCTGGCTCCCCTTTAATGAAGGTCTCCAAGCCAAAGCTGGAGGACCACTTGTTAGGAGCATTACTATAAGACTCTACTGGGGTCTTCTGAGGGCCCCACTCATTCTGCAGTTTCAGAACTGTGTGAGTGAATAAATTAAGAAGCCTCATAGTACAATGGTTGCCATGTTGCAATGCACCCAAGATTTTCTGAAAGACCCAGATTCAGCGTTTTAACTTGGTGGAACATTTCTAAGTATAATAAGATCATGAAGGAACAGATTGGGAACTTAGCATATGAAATAACTAGAAAGCTGCTGTTGTCAGCCTGGCTCAGGCCCCATAAAATGGAATGCAGCCTTCACTCTGCAGTTCAGTCCTTATGTCAATATGCCTGCTCCAGAGAGAAAGATAAAAGATCAGTCCTCGTTAAGGACCAGTAATATGTTAGAGAGGAAAGAACTTTGTCTTAGATTCAAAGGTTCTAGTATTGACTCCCAAATGCCAATTTACTTTGTGGTCATGAATGAATTATCTCCCTTCTTGGAATTCCAATTTTCTCATCTGTAAGTGGGGACTGGCACCTAGGTGGTGCAGTGCAGAGAGTGCTCAGACTGGGGATGGAAAGATTCATCTTCCTGAGTTCAAATTTGGCTTTAGACATTTACTAGCTCTGTGATCCCAGGCAGCTAGGCGACTCAATGGATAAAGCACTGGTCCTGGAGTCAGGAAGACCTGATTTCAAATCTGATCTTAGACATTCACTAGCTGTGTGACCCTGTGTGACCATGTGTGACTAGCAAGTCATAATTTTGTTTGCCTCAGTTTCCTCACCTGTCAAATGAACTGGAGAAGGAAACAGCAAACCCCTTCAGTATCTTCGCCAAGAAAACCTTAAATGGGGTCACAGAATCAGCCATAATTGAAACAAGTAAACAACAAAAATCCACACAAAATGGGAACAATCATATCTGACATATCTACCTCATAATGCAGCTGAATGACTTAGCAGATAGAGCCCTGGGCCTGAAGTCAGCAAGACCTGAGTTCAAATCCAGTGTCACTCTCCAGCTATGGGACCTTGGGCAAGTCACTTAACCTCCATTTGCCTTAATTCACTGGAGAAGGAAATGGCCAACCACTTTAGTATCTTTGCCAAGAAAACCCCATATGGGGTCACAAAGAATCAGACATGACTGAAATGACTGAGCAACAAAATCATAATAGAATAAATAAGGCAATATGCGAGGGGGACTTTTGGGTCTAAAGACTCCAGCCACCATTTCCTGAGGCTTTGTCTCCCTCCTGCCTCCCTCTCTTCTCCCCCTCCTCTGTCTCTGACTCTTTCTTATTACATCACTCGCTCACTCTCTCAATGTTGGGGGCGTCAGGTTCCTAGCACGAAGCGCTCATTCACGGATACCACAGCAAACACCAAACTCAGAAGCTTATTTGTAGAAACAGATCTCCAAGGTTTGAAATCAGTAAAGCGATAGGTCACAAGAAAGCAGAAGCCTCGCCTCTGCTGTCTACACACAGGCTGCTGGTCGTGTGGCAAAGCAGGCCAACCTTTAGGAGAGAGTAGTCTGCAGACCCATGATGAGAGCCATCAACCTGGCCATAACAGCTGATACGATAATGCCACTCTGGGAAAGAGGCCTCAGGGAAGCATTTAAAAAGGCAGAAGGACCATCTGTGCAGAGATGTTTATAGCTGTGTTGTTCGTAAAACTAAAGAACTGGAGGCAACCTCAATGTCTAACGAGTGGTAGGGTCACGGCTAAAGAAATGCTCATGTCCACATGAAGGAGCACGCGGCCAAGAAAATGAGATTCCTGCCCCTTGACCTGGAAGAACCTTGGAGCCTGGCTAGCTCTCATTAGATGAGGAGAAAACAGAGGAAAAGATCCCCGGATCACATGGAAAGCTGGGAAGAGTCAGAGTGGTCATTGAGTCCCAAGCCTTCATTCCACACAAGAGGAAATTGAGTCTTGAAGTGACAGGTGGATGGTCACACAGCCTGCAGATGTCAAGGGTGGCACCTGAACCTAGCTCTGCCAGAATTTCTCTGATTCTGTGCCCTGCGCTCCCGGTCCCTTCTCTAATGCTGACTCTAAACGTGAGGATTATTTTTAAATAGGAAAAATTCTATTAACGATAATAAATAATGATAATGATAATTCAGCATTTCAGAAACTCTCTAAGCCCTTGGGTTACAAGTTGGATCCTTACCATAAGGAGCTTTCAGACCAACAAAGACCAAACCCTCCCTGTTCAGGCACAGAGGAAGATTCATGTGCAAGTATATAAAACCCTCCTAAAATGGTGGCATAAATGCAGTGGCTATGCATTTTTTTAAAGTTCAACACTTCTAAATCTCCCAATTTATAATCTTAGGCATTACAAGACTATCTAATTAGAAGGAGTCACCTATCAATTGACAATTCTGCCTCATCTCCCCCACTCCCGCTGCACTTTCCATGCATATGCTGATGTGATCTTGATAAAATCTGAGTGTGACCATGTTGCTCCCCCAACTCAAACATCAGTGGCTCCCTATTGCCTCTACGAAAAAAAAAAAAAAAAAACACAAATACCTCCATCTGGCATTTAAAGCCTTTCACATCCTGGTCTCAACCTACCTTTCTAGGTATACTCTAGATTAATCTTGTTCACATAGTCTTCATTTCATCCAGATGAGTGTCCTTACTTTTTTTTTTTCTCACTGACCTTGCTATCTCCCATCTCCAAGCCTGTGTACAGGCTCTCTGTCATGCCGTCTTATCTAAGCTTCTTAGAATTCTTTTTTTTCCCCTACAAAGCTTTTCTTGATCCTCCCCACATACACCCCACCAGAAATTACCCTATTTTTATTTTGCATACTTTTCTGTATAGACACAATTGTCCTTGCCTACAGAATATAAACTCCTTGAGAGAAAGAGCTTTTTCATTTTTGTCACTTTCAAGCACCACACAAGCACACAGTAGGTGGTTCATAGATTCATGTTGATTGATATCGACATTGTCACTTCATGGAATCATAAAATCATAGATTGAGAGCTGGAAAGGGACCTCAGAGATCATCTAGACCAACATTCTCATATTTATTTATTTACAAATGAGGGAACTGGGTTTAAAGAAATTCTCTGATTTGCCCAATGTCACACAGTTAGTGGATGGTATACGTAAGCATATATTCTTTTTAAAATATTTAAGTTTGTAGTTAAAAAGAAATCCCTCCCTACGTCAACTTAATTCAGCTCAAACTTAAATGATTTTTAAAACTAAAAGAAAACTAGCTATTCATCGGCTCTTTTTTAAAATTTAGCCAGTTTTGTTCTTTGTCTCTAGGTGTGGACTCCCTCTAGGTGACTCTAAGTGATCCAAGTTTCCCACAAACATCTTTGCTTAAGAAGTGGCCATTGAAGAACTAGGGGCAGGCAGGGATATTATTTGCAATAGAAACTGAGTGGAATAACAAAAAAGATTCCTGATGTGGGGACTATTCCAGTGGTTTGTTGTTGTTTAAGGCTTCTCGAGATGACTGCATTTCCCTAAAAATATGGAAGCTGTAAAGCTATCGAAGAGCTAACAGAGCCCAAACCTTACATAAGAACAAAAAAATCCAAATGCAAAATAACTTTTGAATTACGAGAAATATGCCTGAAATTATAATCTGAAAACACAATTAAAAAAATCTAATCCACAACAGAAGTGGGAATATCACAGCATAACGGAACTACCACAGGGAACAAGCATCCAGAAAGAACCCCCCAAAGATGCTTGTGTGATGGCGTAACATGAACAAACAATAAAAAAACAAAACTGAACATGAAATTGATTCAATTTATATTCTTGGGGCAGGGACCAAAGTGGCCAATGACAAGATCTAAATAAAACAATGTGTAAATAGGAGAGCTTGGCTCACCCTCCCCAATTCCCATTTTTCTTGATTCTTTTGTTTCTATCATTAGTTTAATGTTGAGGACCATCTGTTTCTATTTACTGTAACAGCAAAATGAGCTCACTAATTACCTTTAATCATACTTATCTGAAATGCATTTTATCTTTATCTCCATAGATGGACTATGGACACAATTGAGCAGTGTTAGAGGTCTGGGCTAGGAATGCACTGGAAATAGAAGCTTCTCTTCCCTCTAATCCTGACACTGCAAGCACTTGGGATGGGGCCTCTACCAGCACTGGAAGGTAGGCCAGCCCAGCCGTAAGCACTATGGCAGACTCCCAGGCCAGCCTTTCACAGAGGAGGGCTTCTCTGGTGTTTGCTCTGCTAGAAGAAAGCCCTCTCTGCTCTGAACCAAAGCTGCAATTCTCCTTGCTGTAACTGGAGAACAGACTTCATCCGGGTACTTTGAGGACCCACCCAGACTCCCATTCAGCTAAGACAGCCCAGTAGAAAACAAACTGCTTCTTGAGGGTATAGTTTATGTTAGCTTTGTTAGGACTTAAATCCTAACTCTGACACTTACTGCCCATGGGACTTTGAGGAGGTCACTTAATCCTTTCCTTATATGAAACAGAGTGGGAAAGGTTGCTGGGGAATTGGACAGGGTGGTTTCCAAGGAGCCTTGGGACTCTACATGCGTTAGCCCAGTGTAGATGTACCTTAGGGCGGCTAGGTGGCGCCATAGTGTGTGTGTACAGTGACAGGTCTGAGTCAGGTATACTCATCTTCATGAGTTCAAATGTGACCTCAGACACTCAGTATCTATGTGACCCTGGCCAAGTCATTTAATCTTGTTTGCCTCAGTTTTCTCATCTGTAAAATGGACTGGAGAGGGAAAAGAAAGACCATTTCAAGAAAACACCAAATGGGGGCATTAAGAGGCAGACATTTCAGTCAACTGAAATAACAACCTATCCATCAGAAACATTCTTCTTCTTTGTCTTTCAAATATTAAAGATGAGGGATGACTAGGTGATGCAGAGAAAAGAGCATCGGCCCTGGAGTCAGGAGGACCTGAGTTCAAATCTGGCCTCAGATACTTAATAGTAGCTGTGTGACCTTGGGCAAGTCACTTAACCCCAACTGCCCGGCCTTTCCCTCCTCCAAAAAAAAGCAAAAAAAAAATATTAAAGATGATTTGCAGTTGCTTCTGGGATACCCAGTTGTAAGGATGGAGGAGCCTTTATCCCACACCTAAACGCTTAGAGCAGCAACTTTATGTTCTTCAGTATATCTCATCAAATATGGGGTAGGACCCCCTCTCCTGTTTAGTGTGTGTGTGTGTGTGTGTGTGTGTGTGTGTGTGTGTGTTTCTTTCTGAGCAACAATATCAGGGTAGATGACCCGTGAGTTTCAGAAGGTCGTGGCATTCTGAAAGTCCAACAAGGCAGTAATTGCTATGTCCAGTAGAGGGGTAATAGTTGGAACAGTAATAACAGGAATGGGCACCCGCCAAGGGATGAGTCAACATCACTCAACAGGATGGTCACGTTTCTTTGATTGGGTTGTACCCAGCAGAGGAGAAAGGTGAAATGGATAAAAAGCAGACTTTGAGAGACTGCTCACATCTTAATGAAACTGGACAATTGGCCTCCCAACTGGTGGTACTTGTAATGGGAGGCTATTGGATTCTGTTGCAGTTTGTCTCCGATTCCTTAGGGTTTGGCATTTCCTTTGCCAGGCAGCCTTAAATGCCCTGTTCCATTCTTGATTCAGGTTTGTACACTGGATATTTTATTTTAAACTGCATCCTTTTGGGGGTTTCCCTAGAATAGAGCCAAAAGGAACTTCCTTGTGGTTGGCAACATTCCTCTGAGGACAACTGAGATGGAGGTGAGCAGTCAGGGAAATGGGGAATCGATTCCTAGTGAATGCCCCAGAGCAATGAACACAGAGCACCACTATGTGGCCAAGTACAGAGGACAGAGGAGTGGGTACTCAGAGTCCCCGTGATTCCCAGAAGTGGGTGCCTCTGGCCTCTCTTCTAGACTATGGTCCTTAGATCCTGTGACTTTCTGACTCCAAGTCTTGTACTCTAGCCATTACACCACACTGCTCCGTAAGTACTAGATGGATGCTCTGTAAATATTTGGTGGTCAATGATTGAATGGATATTTCCTAGCAAAGACACATAAAATTAATCCCAATTAGAGAGAAACACGCAATTTGGAGCTGCCTGTTTACTTAGCTGTAGGAATAAATATCCAATTATGCAAGGAAGCTGGCGACATGCATTTCATGTCAATTATCGTTAACCTTTCCCAGACAGCTGAAATGCCGGCTTTTAATGGAGCCAGAATACTATCAGCCATTCACATGGGGTGGAGCCTGGGGATTGGCTTCATCCCTGACTCTTGGTTCCTCTTAAACAAACAAACAGTAAGAGGCAACATCAGTCCACTTCCTTCCCCTAGAGAGAGAACCAACATGGAAGGCAAGACCCTCCGCAGAGTGACCCAGTGGACAGAGACATTCTTGCCTCATGAGTCAGGTCCAGCCCCTTGATACTTAATACCTTATCGTCTGTTGAAAGGGAAGGGTTTGTCAGATCACTTTCCAAGGCATGAACAGAAGGAGCCTATAGGTTCCCCAAATAGCGTACACAGCACTGGAGAGCATTGGCCATTAGGTGGACGTGTACAGTGGCAGCTCTCAGACTAAATTCATCTTCTTTTCTTAGTTGGACGGTTGTTTTTTTTTTTTCTTTTTGGTGAACAGAAAGTACTTTCCATGTCTGTTGAACATTTCTGTAGCTATCATTATTTATCTAACACTTGTTTGCTTATTTCTTTATCTATCCATTTATCTACTTTGCAGGAGTAGGGTCTGGATCTCAAGAACTCCTAGCATGGAAACACTTTCCTCTGGTACAGTACCATAGATTAGCCACTGATCTGTAACCTGTAATTGTAGTGATCACCATCAATGGTTACCTGAGGTATCTGTGGTCACACTAGCCAATGCATGCACATGGCAGAATTTGAACCTGCATCTCCCCTGTCTCCAGTACTAAGTGTCCCTTCACACACCATGGGGCACCACCTATAGCTGTTCTGCTGCTAGATATTGCTTGACCAGCTAACATTTATTTCTGGAGGCGAAATGCCATCCTTTTGAAGATCTTGTTAATTTATTTTATTTTTCTGTCTGGACCAAAGAAAATATAGGGTGGGTGAGCTTTGATGAAACTTCAGAGAAAAGTCATCAGGATGAGTCAGACCCTCTTGCCCATGCTGGATATGCTCTTTCTGCCTTCTCTGGCTGCCGCTCACCTGGCCAAGCAGCCCTCACTTTGAGGCTCTGTTATTTGACATGCAGAGAAGACAGTGATATCCTCTTTATAGCATGGAGCTATGCAGGTGGAGTGGGGCTCTCCTGCTATTTCATGAGGGATTGCTCCTGCAAAACAGGAATTTTATTTCTGAGAGATCCTGGTGTTTTTCCTCAAAGGTTTCATATTTATTTGGTCCTGACAAACTCCTCTCTTTGTCTCTACTATAATTCCATGAGAGGCCCAGATCTTCCCTAGATCTAGAGAGGTGAGAATCCAGTTGGGGGAAAAAGGGAATGATTACAGAAGTCTTCTCTACACAAAAATCTCTCATAGATTGTATATGAGGCAACTTTAATTCCCGCTGTCATTTATAAAAGGAAATGAATGGATACAAATGGCGATCTCATGTTGCCAAGCTGTACATAGGCCTGAAGGACTTGCTGCAGCATTATGGAAAATAACTCAAGTATTATGGATTTTATGCTAGACATAAAACATCATTTAAATTTTGTGAAGGAAATGGGGCCTGTTAGCGATTGGTCCATTTAGACCAGTGTCATTTTCGTATTTGTACCCCCAATGCCTGGAGTAATTATTTTTATGAGAAATCTGATTTCACTGGGGTAGGGCACTCCCTCAACCAATGCAAATTAAGACAAGCTTTGTCCTTTATCTTCTTAGAGAGTTGCCTGAAACACCCTAAGGGTGAGTGACTTTGCCAGAGTCACACGGTCACTGCCTATCAGAGACAGGCAGTTGAACTCATTTCTCCTTGACTCTTAAGCCAGCTCTCATCCCATTCTGCTCCATGGCCTTTAACTTGTGGAACTGAATGGAAATCAAATACTACCTGGAGTTTCACACAGGAAAAATCTTCCCACAAAGTTTTCAAAGTACTAAAATCTCTCTCCTTTTGTATCCAAGTGTAATAGTAATTGGTTTAGCAGGATACTTAGCACTTAGTACTAAGTGGATGGACAGTACTAAGTGCTAAGTGTGGAAGGTGCAAACTCTGTCCCATTGTTGAGAAGGCATGAACTCCCCTGTTGATGTA
>CM053590.1:9759909-9791318 GCA_028646515.1 Pseudochirops corinnae | reverse complement strand
AACTCTAAAAGCTGTTCACAGTAGCATTCCTTTGGGAATCTGCTGGTGCATGGCATTACACCAAGGAACCCAACTAAGTCACAGTCATCCTTGAGAGTCCTGTGTAGGCTTCAGTTAGATTACACCTAAGAGAGAAACCGGGATTCCTAACTAGGCTTGTTTGAAATAGCCAAACAAACGAAAGAAACCTAGGCCCCTGTTCCTCTAGTGCAGTTGTTCTCAACCTTCCTAATACTGTGACCCTTTAATACTCCTATGTGGACGTATCTGCATGTCGGTGGACCCGCCTGGAGACAGATAGAGGAGCGGTGTCTCGGTTCCTAAGACCATCGGAAATATGTGTTTTCCGATGGTCTTAGGTGATACCTGTGACCCCTGTGAAAGGGTCGTTCGACCCCCAAAGAGGTCATGACCCATAGGTTGAGAACCACTGTTCTAGTGGAAGATGAGATACCAATAAAAGGATGCAGCAGTGACAAACATGGCCGAGTCTATCAACTCTGCAAGGAGGTCAATGAGCCAAGCGGATGCTAGTGTGTCATTCAAGGCTGATTCACTCACTGTGCAGATGAATCCAGGATAAGAACACATCACCCATGAAGCAGAGGGTGTTGGGAACACTCCTCCAGGGGTAAAAGTTGTCGTCCTCCTTTGCTCCCTTATGGCCAAGAGAAAGTCCTGACAAAATATCAACAGGAATGAAGCCTCCCCTTGACCCTGACCTTATCAAGTCAAAAGAGTATAACAGAAAAAAAGAGAATAAAGGCTGACTGGCCAAGTTTCCAAGGCTACCTACCCTGGCTTCCTTCACCAGACTGAATGATGAGGTCTCTTTCTAAGTCCTTTCCAATAGCCAATATGTCTTTGACTTTGATAAATTATTATATGAGTAACATTCCTCCCCTCTCTGTCACGAGTTCCAAGTCACCGCATACCTTCTCATTCTGTGTAAGACATAGCTTTTGGTTTTCCACAAGTTTTTAACAGATGGTGGAAGGCTTATTATTATTACTTTTGTTTCCTAGAAAAAAATCAGGGAAATTAGAATATCTACTAGTTCATTAATAATAACAGCTGGCATTTAAATAGTGCTTACAGAACGCAATGTGCCTTACGAATATTGTCTCACAACAATCTGGGAACATAGGTGCAATTATTATCCCCATTTCACAGCTGAGGAAACAGAGGTAGATAGAGGCTAGGTGACTTACCCAGGGTCACACAACTAGTAAGTATCTGAGGCAGGATATGAATTCAGATCTTCCTGACTCACTTCAACCACTATAACCACCTATCTCTTCATACTATAGGCATTCTACTCTAGTAGAATGTAAGTCCCTGAGGGCAGGGCCTGTATTTCCTTCAGTCTACATATCCCCTAACATAAAGTCACATAATCATGTCAAGAATGTTTCAAAGACCCTTTTATCCAACAGTTTGGGAACTCCCAGTGAAAAGCCTCCCTTCACTAATGCATAGTGAAATCCATCCATGATGTAGGGCTTTGTTGTTGTTGTTTTGTCTTCATTTGCACAGAAGACCAAAGACAGAAAGGTGACATCTTGATTGCAGGTGAATTGGATTTCAGTGAGGTTGAGCTGCACAAAGTCAGCAGCCTCACTGTCTCCTCCACAGTAACCTGAATGCAGCGGCAAGACAAGTCTGTGCGTTGTCTCTGCTCACGAATCTAGTAGGGACCATCAGAGGTGGGTCCAGCACCCTAACCACCATCTCACATTGCTTCTCTCCTTCTGTATGAGTCATTTAATCCATGGCTATCAGTTTGAATGTTTAGATATAATGTTCATGGCATTAAACACACAGACTTCCCATCTATTACCTCACTTGACTAATCTCACTAGGTAGGTAGCACAGTTTAGATAGTCTGCATTTTACAGAAGAAGACATTGCAGCCCAGAGTGCTTCACTGCCTTTCCCCATGGCTATCTAGCTAGTCAGTGTCAAGCTGGCATTTGAAGCTAGCTCTCCTCTGGATCCATGTTCCATGTTCCCTTGGATCAATTTCTTGCTGCCAGTTCATCTTACATAAACCATGAAATTACCATATTGCATTGTAAGCACAGTCACAGATATTAAATTGACTTTTGGTTAGGTCACCTGGCCAGTCTCCTTTTCTAACCATCAACCTCATTGATGATGTCTTTTCCTCATCTTCTTAGAGGCAAGCCTTCTCCATCTGTATCCCACAATCTACTTTCACACAATGGCCCTTTGACTCTGTCTCTTTTTCTTTTCCAGATTTGTAATTTATAAGCACTGTAGGGACCTTCCAGTGAAGCACTCCTCCTACCAATGGGGGCTGGGACTAACTCTGCAACCTATAGTCTCTGATTGTTGCCCAGGAGCACTGAGGAGTTAGTGAATTATCCAGGGTGTCATAGCCAGAATGTGTCGGAAATGAAATGGTCTTCCTAACTCTGAGGCCAATGCTCAGCCAACTACGCCATACTAACTGCAATACTTTCTATTCTTCTGAAAACATGGAGTACTGTCATCCATACTCATATACCATCACCAGGAAAATATTGACAATAAAAAGATAGGCCCTTTTCAGTTAGGAATCATTGAAAGTACTATACAATTTCTCAAGTATAATTTAAGCCAAATGCTTCTTTCTAATTAATTCTAGACCTAAATCATTAGTTATCTGCAGTGCCCATCAAATGAGTACATATTGAAAGATGGTTTCCTGTCAAGCAGGTGTTATAAGCCGACTAACGCATATTTCTCATCCCTTTTGTTTTTTCTGTGTGCTTAGTTAGAATGATATTTTTGCATTGCCATATATATTCACAGAAGAAGCCTTTGTGGTACTCGGCACTATATTAGATTAGTACTAATTAATCAGCAAACACTTAAAAAGTACCTTCCTTCCCTATGCCAGGAACTATACTAAATGCTGAGGATACAATACAAAACTGAAATTATTTGAGCCCTTGAGGGGATTACATTCTACTCATTAGCATGATGTCACCAGTGAAAAGGAGGATTGGGAGAGTCTTGCCATTGATAGAGTCTCCTTCTTTCATTCCAACCTGAAGACAAATGTCTTCCATGGCACTGGTGTGAATAGCTCTCACAAATCTGTCTATCCGTATTTTCACATCTTACTTGATGATGATTTTCAGTAAGTCTTGGAACAAAGTTATCTCTTTAGTCATGGCCCATCATTTCTACTCTGCCATATGATAGAATAGATAAAGAGCTGGCTTCAAGGTCAGGAAGAAGGGGCTCAAGTCCCATTGCAGATATAGATATATATAATGTATATATGTATATGTATATGTGTATGTATGTATGTATGCATATGCATGTGGGTGTGGGTATCTGTGGGTGTATATTTATACATACACACATATATTTATGTATGTGTGTATATATATATATATATATATATATATACATATATATACATGAATGTAGGTATTACATATACACGTATATGTCAGATCTATGGCTAAGAGCAAGTCACTGATGCTCTCAGCATCCCAGGCATCTATTAAAGATAACATTGGCAAAAGGAGTTTGTTCCCTGGAAACTTATTTCTTACACCAATAAAATTCCAGTTTGGGCCTAAGAGCTCTGCTCAGAACATCCCTGGAAGAAAAAAGGAAGGCACCAAATGAATGGTATACAAAATCTCTTGACGGTATCTGGATAGTCAAGAACTTTTGTATTTCAGGGAGATGCCTTTTGGCAACAGTGATACCCCAAGTCTATGATCCATCTTCTTCCACAGCCATGGCCTATGGCAACCCCCATGGAGATGACATTTTTCACAGATGACACAGGCATCAATTCTCTCTGTGTCTTGTGAGTAAGCAAACTCCTTGGGGAGGCAGAGAAAACAAATTCCAGGAGAGAGTGGATTAACTTAGATACCTGAGACACCAAGGTTGATTATGCTTATGAATCAATTAATCAAAAAATAGTTATTTCGGACCTACTATGTGTGACGGCCCTGTAGTAGTCACGGGGCATACAAGTCTAAGCACTTACCAGGAGGGCGTATTCACTCTAGTGGCAGAAACAAGAAGTAGATGTAAAAAGATAACCAGTATAAATTGAAAAAACAACTAAAATGAACATATTCACAGGGTTAAATGGGAAGTAGTTTAGAAAGGAGGGGACTGATGACTGGAGGAATCAGGAAAGGCTTCCTAGAGAAGAAAGTCTCATCTGAAAGGAAAGGAGGGACTCTATTTGATAGAGGTAAGGAGTTAAGTCTATTCCTTACATGAAGGAATGCACAAAGATAGGTTTGTCATGTGTGAGGCACTGAGAGAAAGTGAATTTGACCGGATCACAGAGTATAGGATGGTAAATAAAGCCTAATGAAGTTGGAAAGATAGTGTGAGGCCAATTCATGCAGGGTTTTATATTATATTTTATCCTGAACACAATAGGGAGGCACTAGAATTGATTGAGTAGAAGAATCTGTAGTCAGATTTTGGCTTTGGCAGTTGTATAGAGAATGGATGAGAGTGGGGAGAGACTGGAAAACAAGGGACCCCCATCCCCCTCGTCTCCCTAGTGTTCAATCAGCTTCATCTACACCTGGCTATGGCGGAGCACTGGCCTCAATCACCGTCTTTCCATTTCCCATCTCCTGCAAGCAGGGCCCACACCTGGGGGATGGAATGGCCCCACATGTCTCTGTACTTCTCCAGATCTGTGGCTCATTCTCAGGACAGTCTGGCTGAGCTGGATCTCCCGTCAAATTCTATACAAGCTTGTTTTCTCCTCCCCTGATTTACACTGTTTGCTGAGGATTAACCTACTCCCCCAGACTCCCACCTGCTAGGCTGCTAACAAGGAAAGCCTTGAAGGCTGTAATCTGTTGCTCTGAATTGCAGGCTTTCTTAAAAATCAATAAACAGAGTAGAAGCTGATATTTTCCACACCTCTCAGTCCGCTGTGGGGCTGTGAAGACGGGCCTGCTCTAGAAAAAAATCTTTTGACTGCTCTCATGTTTTCATCAAAGATACTTATCATGCATGCAGAAGCCATTCTCACAAAAATTCTATAAAAAAGAGAAAGGAGAAATGCAGATCGGTGGTCATAATACCTTCTGTATCTACTTGTGGTCAGGGTAAAATGAATTTCTGATCTCTTCCATTCTTTTTCTCCTTTTCCCTCTTTAAAATATGTTGAAAAATGGTCTCTGAATATTTTTTTAAATTGCATTACCTTCAGATGGATTTCTGCTGTACATCTTTGAGAGCCCACCATGGGATAGTGGGTAGAGAACTGACTTCAGAGTCAGGAAAACCTGAATTCATGTCCATTCTCTGCAAAAGACTATATTCCAAACAACTCCCTAAGACTGTAAGTTGTACAAAAAAAAGTCAATGTATACTGATGAAGTTACTTTATCATGGTTATTATAGGTAAATTCAAAGCAAAAATTGCTAAGACTTAGCTGTTCTCAATACATTCATCTTAAAGTCCTTTTGAAAATCCCATTCTCAATCCATTGGAGAGTCTATTGTTAGAGATGCTATGTGGTAGTTCTGCTTTTACTGCTAGGGTAGTAGAACATGGCAAGATCTGTATCATTTGACATCTGTTTGTTGTCCCCACTCTTGTTTCATTTACAAATTGTCTCAGGATAATCTCCTTAGCAAAGAAAATTAAGCAATGACTAAATAAGGTAGTTTTCTATCCCTCAGAACCTGGGCTGATTGGTGAACACTTTTTATTATGTTGCTCAGGCTCATACCTCTCATGATACTTGCTGGACATTTCCATGCCATGGCTAGAATGTGGACCCTTCAGCATGCTTTCCAAGTTATCTCAGAGAACAGTAATCAAACTGAAATTACCATTCAAAGCAATTGCATGTCAGTCAATTGTGCTATACTCTAATCACCAGTCTCTTTGATCTCCCTTTTCAGAAGACTTCTTCCTGGACACCATTTTCTTTTATATATATATACATTGTCTTTCTCTATGAAAAAATAAGCTCCTTGAGTTGACTATCTCCAATTCATCCTTTATATTTCTTGTTTGTATGTAGTTTGTGGAATACTATCTCCCTTTTTAGACTTGTTTTCCCTTCTTTTTGTTCTCAGCTCTCAGCAATGTCTGGCACATAAAATCTTTCTTGTTAACATGCTTATTTCCCTTCCAGTAACTCTCAGCTTTTATATTTGTCTGCCTAGTACTCAGCCCAGCATTTATACCAAGTAAGCTCATTACGAATGTTTTTTTCATTCATTCATTCATTCATTCATTCATTCATTCATTCGTTATTTCTGGCCTTCTTTTATTCTCTCTGTGGTCACACTCAGGGATCCTTTCTGTCCCCATGCATTAGTGTCATTTCTATATGTATGAATCACATTTCAATATCTGATCTTAGTTCCCATGTAAGTACAAATTTAGTTCTGGAAGAGACTTTAGAGATCACCCAGTCCAGCTCTCTCTTACTTGGCCCACTTTTGTTCAGTTAATTGGGTTCCCTACTCTGCATCTCTGAAAAAAGAAATGGTAGCAACAAAGCCAATATCTTCCCTTTTATCCATTTCCTATTTTTCACAACTTTTAATTTATTCATTATTTAACTTACTGTCATTACTCTCAAGACCTTCTCTAGCTCCATGGTAACTGTTGAGTATTCAGCTTTGAAAATAATAAAACTTCAGAGCATTGATGTCTTCTTAAAGAAGAAGAATAGGATTGTAATTAAGATTCAAGTGAATGTTAAAATAAAGCAAATAACTTTGTCAGGTGGGTACTACCATGGATTCTTCTAAGTATATGAATCAAAAGGGCTGAAGTAGAAGCAGGACATCAGGGAGAGTGGAAATTGGTGTCAGAGAGGCAGTCTTGAAGCCAAAGGCAGTATAAAGGAGTGCTGACATGCTGCCTCTCTGCTACTTTATGACCTCTGAATGTATTCTTCACTCCACTTTATCTTAACATGATGGTGGGGTCATGACTCAGATCCACTGTGCACCTCCCTCCTGATTCAGCCATGTGGTTTCTTTACACTTTTTCATTGCATTTATTAATATGGCTAGAAAAAACAATTTGTCCCTTTAAAAGTGTATCACAATTATCCCTGGGCAGAGACTGAATATGTCTATTGTCAATTAATGCTATTAATAGATATTCCCAAGACACTGTGATTCCTAGCACCCATTAGTTTAGCACCATTTCCCCAATTCTGTTTCTGTCACTGTGTAATTTAATTCAATGCCAAACAATTCATCCAGCATTCATTGAGGTCCTACTATGTGTGAGACACTATGATATAGGGGCTGGGGAGGAAAGAAAACCATTGCTTTCCTCCAGAAAGATAAAATTATACAATTCAATGGAGCCGCATGAGTGAGGATTATTCTACATCGTCATTATTATTTTTTTGTAGATCATCATGACTGAAAAATCAACAGATTAGGGTAGTCCACTCAAATAATCAGAGTTAATCAGCTTGGGAAAAGAAGGAAGAAAAGCAGATTGTAAATCTCTGGGTTTGGTTCTTTGAGAAGACTGGGATGGTGCTATACAATGTAGGTAATGAGTTTAGGAGCAAGTAGGATTAGACCAGAAATTTATATCATATACTGCAATAAGGTCTAACTGGATAAAAGATGTAAGTATGACTTGTCACAAGACACACATGTGCATAAACACATGTGTATACAAACACATGAGATTAAAAGAACAGGCATACACATACTCAATACCACAATGGGCTTGGAGTGAATATGGCCAGAATCCAAGTCCTTCTTGGGACATGTTAGCTGTGTGGTTCTGAGCAAATCAGTTAAGATCTCAGTCTAAGTTTCTTCATATGAAAAATTACTGTGCTAATAGCAAATTCTTCCCAGGGTTGTTGTGAGGATCATTTAAGATAAGAAAATTGAGTATTTGCAAAGCTTGAAGCATTATTTGTCAGTCGTCATTATCATTGTCATTGTAATTTCACATTTTTGTGGGGGAAAAATAAGTAATCAAATAAAAAAACCAAGTTCACAAAAATTTTAAAAATCAATTTTGATTTGACAAAGTCAAACAGATTTTACATGTACAAAGTCAATGTCACTAGATTAAGAAGGAAAAAAATAGCAGGGTAAAAATGATTTTAGGTTTTTGTTTGGTTTTGTATACTTTAAAAAATTATATTTTATTGAAAACAGTATTAGATATCAACTCAATTGCTTAAGTTCATTTAGGCACAATTTTAGATAAATTAATTTCAAAGATTAAAAGATTGTGGTTTTGTTTTCTTTAATTCTTTTTCCTGTTTTTCCTCTCTCTCTCTCTCTCTCTCTCTCTCTCTCTCTCTCTCTCTCTCATCTATTACTGCCCACTAATCCGTAACTCCCTGGAGTTCCATAAGCACAGGAACGTTAACTTTTGTTGAAGCACAGAGATCCCAGAGAAATGTCTGGAGGAAGCAAGAGATTCATTGAAGACTCTACTGAGCCAACAGCAAAAGTCTCACAACTCCAGAGTAGCTTATTCACTGGGATTCAAATCCCTGCTAGGAATAGTCCTTGTCATTTTAATTAGGGAACAGTCATGGGTCACTGGTTTCTGACGCTGGCTCTGGGTGCCTTAACTATTTTATGAGTGAAAGCTGAGCACTTAGCATCACAGAAGTTAAAAAGATGGAGAAACAGTCATAAGTAACACACCCAAAAGGGTCAATTGAACCGAAAAAGAAAACTTTAGCCTGGGGAGGAGGGGGTAGGTAGAGGTGGGGGAGCATCATTGTATCCTTTCTGGGGTATCTCTGGAGAACAAGTTGTCATTTCAATGCTGGAGTAGCAGGACCTGGCAGCCCAGCTAATCACCACGAATGCTGCACAAATGATCTCTCTATGAACAAGCAAATGGCCCAGCAAAGCTATGTCATCACTGGCTAGGTTTAGCTGTCCTAATATCACACACACTGCTGCCTCTCATCCTGGCCTTCTAGATAGGCATCCCATGTTCTGACCTAGTCGGGTGAATAAGTCAACAGAATGTGGAAACCAGGCAGGATTAGGAAGGTGGTTTTATTTTGGTGCCTTGGACTTCAAGCAGATTAAATAATCAAAAAGCCCAGGCTGTCAGGTCATGGCTTGAATGCTACAGCTGTTCCCCGAGGTTTGACAGACACTCTTTATATGTGCCCTGTTGAGTGAGTAGGAAAGTCAGAGGAGCTCTCAGTGAGGCAGACAATTGAAAGAGAGAGAGACAGACAGACAGAGACAGAGACATAGAGACAGAGAGAGAAGGGCACAATAAGATCTCCTGCTGGAGGTCAGATGGAGACCCCAAGAAGAATTGTTTTAATTAACGGCTTTCAGGAAGCTACCATCATGCCTCCTTCTAAGAGTAAGGAAAGCAAAGCAAAGGTGGATTAGGAGAAGGAAAAGGGGAAAAAAGGAGACGGCTTTCTGATGTGAGTTTGGCTTATTCCTGTTCCATTGATTGAATTGGATGAAATATCACAAGCCAAACTTCCAAGGATCAGCAATGAAAGGTGAGATCTTAATTCATCATCTCATAGCAAATTTCCTATATCCTGTGGATCACTTGGGCATCTTTGTAAATTGGGGAGCTACTTGTAAGAACCATCTTTTAAACAGGTCTTTCTGGTCACTATACTCAAGCAGATGCAGAATGCCTGTTAATCTCAGACTCCTGGGAAGGAAAAAAAATAGTTCAAACAAGAGATGTCTAATTGGTCTGCCATAGGCCATTTTTTTTTTAAATGGGGAACTAGGAAGTGGTGTTCCCATGTGCTGCATGTTCCTTTTTTTTCTCTTTTTGTCTTCAGGATAAGAGTTAGGAAGAGATGTCTAAACTGAACATGATCACAGAAAGACAAGCCTTTCATTAATAGATTAGTGTACTCTGTTGAAAGCACATTCTCTAGTTTAAGGTCTGATTTCCTGTTGCAAATTAATGTTTGAGCTCCACAGTCAACACTCAGGGTGCCCTGTAATTTCCAAGGCTCTTAAAATAGAGATTGATGGAGAGATCTTTGTCTTTGAAACAGGTCACTTAGCTTATTTACAGAATCACAGAAACAACTTGAGGTGAATACTTTGGAGTAGGGTGGGGTGGCATGGGGGTGTTCAATGTTCAAAGCCCATTCAACCAAAATATATCAAGTGGGATCTTCCTGCCAGGAATTGCTCCATGTCTTCATTATCTCACTATGTGCACATTAGACAGGATTATTAAAAAAAGAGAGAGGAAAAAAAAAAACAGCCCTAAGCATATTTAATAGAAACATGGTATTATTCCCTGAGTCAAAGGCAAAGGAAACATTGTCAAGAGCTTTGCTTGAAAGCAGATAATACTTTTTAAGCTTTCAACACAGCAATACCGGCTAGTGAATCCCTGGAGAGGAGTACCAGTTCGAGGTCACCAACACTTGCCATTGTTAGAAACTTGGGTCCTTGGGAGAGAAGAGGGTACAGAATGGACCAATAGCTGGAAATTGAAATAATTTTTAATCATCTTATGAAAGGGATGAAGTCTTTGATGAGTTCTTTTCAGAAAACTGAATTCGTCCCCAATTCGTCTGATCTCAGACAGTTCTACAACATAAAGTTCAGGGCTTTGGGCAAAAATAGATTGATATCTGCAGTCAGACTCTCAGCTTCAAGGATGTGCACTGAATCTCAGCATCCTCTTAGAAAACTAAAGGTTCAACCAAAATGAAGAGGAATACAATATAAGAGAGACGAGAAATATACATCCTATTTTCTTTCTTTGTGGCTACGTTTTGAGAATATGGCAAATGCAGCCAGATGTTGTCACTAGGTTCATTGGCTTACTCATTTTACCTCTGTTATAAAGAAAGGTTTCCTAGATGATGGAACTAGAGGGTGAGCGTCTTCGGAAATGATTATGATAAGAAAACAAAAGACATCAGTAAAAATTGTAAAAGAAAAAAAAAAGATTAAAGGAACCAGCTTTGAGCTTTGGTTAAGTGACAGTAATGGAGGACAAGGGGGGGGAAGGAAAGAAGAAAGAAAGAAAGGAAGGAAGGAAGGAAGGAAAGAAGGAAGGAAGGAAGGAAGGAGGAAAGAAAGAAAGAAAGAAAGAAAGAAAGAAAGAAAGAAAGAAAGAAAGAAAGAAAGAAAGAAGGAAATTTGGTGGTTTCCACTTTCACTTGGATGCTTTGGGGATTCAAAATTCTAAATGCCCAGCAAGGGAAAAGTAAAACAAAGATGCATCCTTAGCTTCAAGTTTGTAACAGTGGCTCATCTCTAAACTCTCATCTAGGGCCTCCAAGAAGGGCTCATAGCTTCATTTGCATTGTACTCCCTGGGACACTTTATTCAATCCTGTGGTATATTACCAACTCATTCCCAAGTGGAGAAGGCAGGTTTCCACAGTCTTCAACTTGAAACCCACTTCTCCAATGTCATCTCCTTCCCTTTGCTGCAGGTGACTTGCTTTGGCTTTCCAGTGTGCTGTTGCTACTCCCTGGGGCCAGCAGCTGTCCAGAAAAGTGTCTTTGTCACACCCCTACAAAGTCTGTTGACTGCAGCAGGCAAGGCTTGAAGGAAATCCCCTCAGAACTGCCTCCTCGGACCCAGATCCTGCATCTGCAGCATAACCACATTGGAGACGTCCCCACTTCTGCCTTCAGCAGGACACCGTTGCTCCGAACATTAGATCTTTCCCACAATGCCCTTCTCAGCCTTGCTCCAGGTGCATTCTCGGGCCTTGGCCACTTACAGGTTTTAAACCTAACCCAGAACTCCCTTCATTCCCTGGAAAGCAAAGTTTTCCAGTCCCTGCCCGAGCTGCAAGAGTTGGATTTGTCCTTTAATAACATACAGGAGCTGCCCAAGTTTAAGGGGGAGACCCTGAGCCACCTAACTCTACTGGCCATACAGAGGAACCAATTACAGCAGGTCCACAGAGCTCACCTAGCATCCCTCCCCAGCCTGAGAGCTTTATTCTTCAAAGATAATCTCTGGAAATGCAATTGTCACCTGCTGGATCTCAAACTGTGGCTGGAGAGCTTCGTGTACAAAGGTCAGTGACTTGTGTGCTGAGATTCCATCTGTCCTCAGGCATCCAGGAATGCATGGGTTTGCTCTGAACTGTAGAAAGTACTTTGAGGTGGGCAGTCCAGGGCTAATGTGCCTGGGCTGATGACATTACAGGTACTAGCAAGACAGGACAGCAGGCCTCTGAGAAATGGAGATGTGTTCTTAAGTCTATTGACAAATGAGTCTTATTTAAGACTCTTTCCCAGAATCACAGACAGAGTAGGAATGGACCTCAGAGGTCAGCAGATTCAATTTCCCCCCCCCCCACCCCCCCCCACATACATACAGGTTTTATAGAGAAGGAAACAAAGTCCTGGGAGAGGAACTGGCATACTAAGGGAAAGCTCGACTCAGTGTTCTGTCTCTTATCACAAACATGCACATGTGTACACATATTATATGTGTGTATGTGTATAAACACATATACCTATTCAGACACACATGTGTATAAATGAGGCTCAATGTATTGTGTATGTGCATGTTTATGTGTGGACATGTGCGTGAGTGTGTGTGTGTGTGTGTGTGTGTGTGTGGTGTAGTGTTGTGTGTTTCCACCTTTGCTCTCTCCTCAGTGCTCAAAAGTGAGAATTTTTCTTACAGTTTCAATAGAACCTATGCCCACATTTTTACAAACAGAGAGAGAAACATCATGTACAGGTGCCAGATGGGTAGACTGGCTAAGAAAGATGTCATGTCCTGCCCCTGTCATCAACTCTCTTTGTGACCCGGGGAAAGTCTTCTGTGTCCCTACTCAACTTCTAAGGAAAACACTTTACAGAAGAGTTACTGATCTACATGGTACAAGAGATTTCTTTACCTTGTCGAAATCATAGCTATACTGCCTCCAAAAATATCAGGAGAAAAAGAATGAGAAAAGAGAGGATAGATAAAGAGGGGAGGGGAGAGAGGTGAAAGAAAGAAGAAAGGAAGTTAAAGAAAAAAGAGGTATAGAGCAAAAAAGAAGCAAAGAGAAAGGAAGGAAGGAAGGAAGGAAGGAAGGAAGGAAGAGAAAGGAAGAAAGAAAGAAAGAAAGAAAGAAAGAAAGAAAGAAAGAAAGAGAGAAAGGAAGAAAGAAAGAAAGAAAGAAAGAGAGAAAGGAAGAAAGAAAGAAAGAAAGAAAGAAAGAAAGAAAGAAAGAAAGAAAGAAAGAAAGAAAAGAATCAGATAGGAAAAGAAAGCCAGAGAGAATGAGAGGAGGGGAGGGGAGGGAAATTTCTGAATCATTAGAACTGTGCAAAAGAAGCATGGGCTGCCTTTGATGGCAGTGAACTCCCACCTTCTGAGGTGATCAAGCAAAGGCTGGTTGTCCAGTTTTCAGGAAAGTATATTATAGAAAGGATTCTTGAGTTACGGCTTAGACAAGATGGCCTCTGAGTGTACTTTCCACCCAACTTGATGATTGCGTAAAGTTTCCATGTTTGTATACAGCCAGGAAGTTTGAATGAAGTGAATGCTTGTCATATGGCAGCCGCTTAATAACAAATACTTTCCCTCTTTGATCTAAGATTTCATCTATCTCCAAGTCTATTCTCCCATATATCCATCTAGTCCATTTGTATTAGACAGGCACATAAACAGCCAGACCCGTACATGAGAGGCAGTGGGGCAGGATGGTAAATAACTGCCCTTAAAGTGATGAAGGCTGCATTCAAGTCTCGCTGCTCACACACGCTGGCTGGACAAATCACTTAACCCTTAGGTGCCCAGAGCAATCCTCTAAGACTAAAAGGGGCAGTGAAGATGCTGGCCCGCATGGGTGGAGAGTTCCTCCCCTAGGAGTTCCCTGTGTTCGTGGAGTAACAACTCTAGCTCCTCATACCTACAGACGTATTTCTGTTTTAATGTGGCAGTGATAGCTTTGGGAGACCATTGAAAGCCTCCGTGGACTTTTGGGATCCAAGAGCCGTAGAATTTACCACGGATTCTACTCCCATCAGATAAGCTGGTATCAGATTTGCTTTCTGATGCCAGAAGAACAAGGAGGTAAAGACTTTTCTTAGTAAGTTATCATTGTAGCTGCTGTTGACGATGTTGTTGTTGTTAATAAGAAGCATCCTAACAGTTGCGAACAAACACTATTGAATGAAATATTATTTCAGTGAATCAGAGGTGCTGTAGCACCATGGAAAGAACATTGGGTCTTGAAGTCAGAGGACCTGAATGTGCACCCTAAATCTGCTATTAACTACTTGTATGACCTTGGGACAGTCATTTTACTCTCTTGGGCCTCAGTTTACTTTTCTGCAAAAATGAGGGTGTTAGATCTTCTAGAAGATCCTTACCAGCTCTAAATCCTGATATAAAGGTGAACTCACTCAAAACCTCATAATCTAAATATAGAGTGACAAGTACATAGCAATATTTCTTTTAGTGAAGATGATGTATTCTGGGAACTGGCTTTATTGTCAAAAACTTGATTAGTAAGAGTAATGAAGGTAGGGAGACATTGCAGGGCATCACAGGAGGCAGGTGGAAGATGTTCTAAAACCGTATTGTTTACTAACTAATGTCAAATATAATAGAAAATACAGCCTGTGGATTTGTGGTTTGGTGGAGGAGTAGACGTAGTTGCTGGAGTGGCACATTTGGAATCAGGTAGCCCGGGCTCACAGCCTTACTCAACATTGGCTTCCTGACTTATTTTGGCCAACTCACTTGTCTTCTCTGGGCCTACTTCCCTCACCTGTAAAATGAGGGAGATGAGCTATAGAACTTATGACACCACTGAAGTCCCTCCTGCCTGTAAGTCTATGGTCCTCTTGTGTGAGGGACTGGAAGAGAAGGAAAACTTCAAAGAGTTTTGAGTCCATTGCAAAGCTATAACCAAGGTGGGGTGACAGGGGCTCTGCTCCAAGACATATTTACAGTGCACCAATTATGCCCTTTTAGTTCACTTATTCCTGCTTGAGGCCATACCTCTGGTTTCCAAAAGTTGCCAGTCCATCATGGTAGAAAGCTTAAAGCACTATGTAAGGTACTTCTCTCCCATTCACTGCCTCATGCCAAGGGAAATGCCCCCTGCCACCTCTCATCCCTGTTTGCTTGCTCCAGCTCAGTTCAGTTACATCAAGTTTCATGGGGAGCACCTGGTCCCCAGTCTTCATGTCCATGTCAATCCAAAATGATCAAGCTGTCTCTGGGATCTGAGCTCCTTCACTCTTTCTGAGCAGGAGAAATCCTGGGATGGGAAAAATGCCTGGGATGAACTAGGGCATCCCCACAAAAGAATATTGGATTTGAAATTCAAACAAGACAGTAGAATGGAATTCTAAGTTCTGTCCTTCTGACTTGGTATCAGGAAACTCCCTGGACCACTCAAATTTAGACGCAAGAGAACCATATCCTCGCCTATTCTCAGAGAAGCTTGCCCTGCACAGGAAGTCAGGCATTACTGCTAACCTTTGGATTCTAGCATCATTAGAATAATAAGGAGACTCTGGACTTTGGGTTTTCAGATAGAGGCTCTTAACACACCTCCTGGGGCCCCTGTGGGTCCAGTGCACTTTGGCTGGGGCTGGCAGAGTTCCACTTAGCTCTGTTGTCCAGTTTCTCTGGGTCAGTTGGAATCTCCATAAACCTCCATCTCAGGCTTAGCCAAGCTTCATCTGCAATTATGATGGCTAGCCGACCCTGACAAAGATAATCTGATGGTTGGACCACCTGCTTTAATGGCATAGGCATGCAAGAAAGGAGGAGGGGGAAGGGGAGAGAAAGGAAGGGAGAGGGAAGAATAGCAGAAAAAGGGAGAGGATGGAAGGAAAGAGGAAGAGAGTGAAAGGGGGAAAAAGGGAAAGGGGAAAGAAAGGAAGAGGAAAGAAACAGAAAAGAGCAGGAAAGAGGAGGTTGAGGAGAGTGAGGAAGAAGAGAGGAGAGAAGGAAGGAGGAGGGAAGGGTAAAAGATAGGAGAGGGGAGGGAAGGGGAGGGGAGGAGGGGAGGGGAGAGGGGAGGAGGAAGTGAGGGAGGAGAGAAGTTTAGACTAAAGGACACAGGAGGGGAGAGAAAGTAAAGGAAGAGAAGAGAGAACGTGATACAAAGGGAAATAGGAAGAAGGGGTGGGGAATGGAGTGCAAGAGAAGGATAGTCAGATAAAATCCTGAAAAAGGAGACTAATAGAATCACAAAATTTTACATGGTAGGTGGTGAGCAACACCTTTGGTCAACGTGCCTTCCTTGTGCTGCCCATTGTCATGTTCACTGAGTACTGATTTAGGATTTGGGGTTCACTGACCAAACTTGGGAGGCAAGAGGGCATGGAAAAAAGTCAAGTGTAGCAAGAGAGAGAGCCCATGGTCACAGCTCATGAGAGCAGTTGTAGGCAGCTTGGGGGTGTCTGTTGACTTGTCTCTCAAATAGTAATGATAATGCTTACAAGCGCAACAGTAGATCACAGGAAGTTTGAACTAGAAGGGCCCTTAAAGAGATTTCTGGTGAGAGTCTTACCCAGGGGCCAGGACCAAGCCCGCTAAGGTTAGGGTTAGAGTTGGCCACCATACCGCATACCCATTCTAATCTACCTGACATCTAATGATGGAAGATAATGCAAAATTTAAAAAAGTAAAAAAGCATTTGTTCCTGTATTAAAACATCTATGATTTTATTTCCAGAGAAGACTAATAATTTATTCATCCAAGTAAATAGAAATACCATCATTTCTCCAGCCTGGGACACCCATGTCTGGGATATGGCATTCTGGGTACCAGCACAGATTCAGAATCTCCATGATTTCGGTGATAATTCCCAGGGGGACTTTGGGACTCTAGAATTAAGTGATTTATCCAGGTCCAAACTCGAAAATGTTGGAGACGGGACTTGAACCTAGGGGAGTGTCAAATCATGAGCTCACAGGACTATAATTCAAAGAGAATTTTTTTTGGGGGGGTGTCATCTAGTTCATTTAATAAATGAAACTACTGCTCCACAAGGGCATGACTTATCCAAGGTCAGACAGTGACAGTTGGCAAAACCAGGA
This sequence comes from Pseudochirops corinnae, assembly GCA_028646515.1. NCBI lineage: Eukaryota > Metazoa > Chordata > Mammalia > Diprotodontia > Pseudocheiridae > Pseudochirops > Pseudochirops corinnae. The sequence goes on along the minus strand of CM053590.1, from coordinate 9,774,309 downwards.
TACTAGCCTAGGCTTTCTGGTTCCAAACACAATGTTTTTGGTTTTTGGAGGGTGTTTTTTGGTTTGGTTTTGAGGGGAGGGTATGTGGTTTTTTTTTTGTGGTTTTCCCTCTAATTTTGCTGCTGAAAAAAAATTTGGAGTTTCTTGACTTGACAGACTAATAGTAACAAGAATCGATACCAGGCACTAAAATGATATTAATAGGCTCTTATGAAAAGGGGTCCCTTCTTTATTCTCCATGTGAAAGTCTTCAAAAGTACTGACAGATACGCAGAAGACTTTGTGATGAGCACATGATGTCAAGCAGTGAGCAATGCCAAGATAAGACTTACCTTCCAGGATCAGAGCTGGAGTGTTTAAGATCTGAGTTAGGGCATGGCCCTCCTAACTCTGATGCTGTCTAAGTTGTTAAGTTTTTGCATACTTTGGTTTCCTTATCTGTAAAATGAGGGTCCTAAAAGTGCCTGCCTCCGGGGGCCATTAAGAGGATCAGGTGGGATACTGTGTGCAAAGCCCTTGGTATACTTTAAAGCATTAGCTAGACATCGCTTATTTCTATTATTAAATTTTGTACAAAAATGTCTTTTTGTGATTTGGAGACATTGGGGTGTTTCCTTGGTGATAAGACATCATTTTCCTCCCACAAATTCACTGACTCTTTCTTGACTGTTTCCATATTCTTTTGTTCCTGATACATTTCTAAGGTCGAGTTAAGCTTGGAACCAGTAAATAGGAATTCTTGGGGAAAGGGATTGCTTCTTTAACGTTTCGTATTCTCCATATTCAGACACTTGAGAAACACTCACACCCTAAAAGAAAGAAGTCAATATCTTTCACTGGAAATAAACAGTACTACCCAAAGCATTCAACAAATTCCCTCTGGCTCTGTCTTGTGTTTGCCCATTGGTCCGCATTTGAATTCAGGGAGCTGTCCCTGGAGATTGTAACACTCTCTCCTTCACCTGCACCTCTTCGAATCTGGACTTCCTTTGAAAGCTGAACTCAAGGTCCCCCTTCTCCAGGAGGTTCAGTTCCTTCCATCTCCAGCCCCTCCCCCTGGAAAAAAAAAGCATTTTGTTTTCCTGCTGCTCAAGTGAGTATCTCCTGTGAGCTACTTAAGGAAAAGACATTTCCTTTTTGTGTATCCTCAGGGTCTCCTACAGTGTCTGACATCTCATAATAATAACTGATTGCTGAATGAGTGATTTCCAAGACTGACTATGCTCTTTCTTTGATTTTAAAGGTGGAATAACTGATGGAGTTATCTGTTCATCCCCAGACATCTGGAAAGGGAAAGACCTCCTTAAAATTCCATACGAACTCTACAATACATGCCTCCCTCTTCTTGGGAATGGGGCATCCATCGAAACCCAGCTCCCTGACACTGCCCGGCAGGGTCCCCCACATCCCAGCCAGCGCCAAGAACAGGTAGACAAGAGTCAATCAGACTGTGAACTTAAACCGAAGGCCCGGCCAGTCAACCTCCGCCACGCCATTGCCACGGTGGTTATCACCGGAGTTGTATGCGGAGCTGTGTGTCTGATGATGTTGGCTGCTGTGATTTATGGCTGCACCTATGCAGCCATTATGGCTAAAGGCCATGGAGAACCTATGAGGCATGCCAATGAACCAAGAAGGTTTGGAGAAGAAAAGGGGCCACTTGGTACTTCCCTGGCATAAACCGTTCCAAGTCAGAGCCATCATTTGAGGGAGAAGAAAAGTGTCTGAGGAGAGCTGGGGGACAGTCCATTATTACTGTCACTTTTTTGATTTTTTGTTAAAAAAAATAGTCTGTAGTTTTTTTAAATCCTGTGAAGCAATTCATGTTTTAATTTTTAAATGCCATGGGCAAAATAAAGGCATTATTTATACTCTATGCATGCAAAAATAGTGAAATTATTCTATTGTAGTTGAGACCAGAGCCACAGAAAATAAAGGGAAATAACATCTTCGCCCTTTCTCCATTTCATCCTGTTCCACTCATTTTTATCCAAACCCAATAATTTCATTTGCACAGTAAATTCCTGGTGTGGAAACCTCCTTCACCAAAAGCAGATTGGCAAAACTGTCTGAGAATTTTCCTCTTAAGAGAGATTACACAGACAATGAAAGCTCAAGTGACTTGTCTGAGGTCACAGAGACACTATTTTTCATAGGCAGGACTTGAACACAGGTCTTTCTTATAACAAGGAGGTTTGTTTCTTTACAATTCCATGTTGCCTCTCATGGCTCCCACAAAGGAGGTCATGATAATAACTGACATTCATAAAGTCTTTTACCTAAACTGCATCATTACAGGTTCACAGAATTTTGGGAGATAGTTATTGCAGCAATGATTTTACCCATTTTGTAGATAAGGAAACTGAGGCTCAATTATGTTGCCTGAGTCTGAACTCAATTCTTCCTCACTTCAAGATTCAAACTCTATCCATTATGCTACACTGTGTCTCAGCATGCAAACAGATATATCTTTACCTACAGACATTCTGGTAGAGTTGTAATGGCAATCCAAACTCCTCTTTCATTTTATGAGCCTCAGTTCCAGCCTGCCTTTCTTGAGTTCTTATACACACTGCAGTCTAGGCAACAAAGAGTCCTTGGGGAAATGGCGGCATGTGATTACATCTCCTACCTCCAAGACTTTACATTGACTACCCCCTATGGTTGGAAAGTACTCCCTCTTCACTTCTGCCTCAGAATTCCTACTTTCCTTGAAGGTTCTGCTTAAATAGCACCTTTTACATGAAGCCTTTCCTAAGCTCCCCAGCCACAGATGCCCTCAAGCCCGACTCACTATATCGACTTCACACGGATTCTATATGAACCATCTGTGTGTTTTCATGCTATCTTGGCCTGTCTAGATTAAGAGTTCATTGAGGGTAGGAGTGGTTTGGCTTGTTTTTTGTAGCTTCAGTACCTAGGAATGTGTCAGGCACAAAAGTAGGCACTTAACAGATTTTTACTGAATGAATAAAAGGCATTAATGAATGAGCAAAAGTCGATTCCAAGGGGCTGGGGAAGAGACTGGTAATTCAATGGGACTTTGGAGGTTTCTGCCACTCAAGCTCATGGCAGATCGGTGATAGGCTTTTCGATACGGCTAGGGTTATGCATTCAATGAAAGCATCTGGGAGTTGGGAATGCCATCGCTTTCCACAAGAGTCAGATTATATTTAATGTTCCAAATCAGAAAACCATTTGGGGTTTTCTGGGCCTCAGAGGAAGAGGAGGGCTCCCTCTCTGGATAATGGGCCCTGGGCCCAGAGTTTGGGGAAGTGATCTGCTGCACGTGTAAATGGCGTGTATACAAACACTGAGGAAAACACAGCCAGCATTCTGGGCCAGCCAGTTCAGAGAGGCCAGACTCACGGGGTGATTAAAACCTTCCATGCTGAACTCTCCCAGCAGGAATGGGTTGAGGGCGGGTAGGGAAGGAGATAATGACTTCTGTGTATCTGGATCCCCACAGAGTCCCTGGGCTTGTTCCGCCACACCCACACATAAACACACACAGAACAATCCTTGCACCCACTAATGAAAGACAGCCGTCACCCAGCAGCCCAGCTTCCCATCCCATTGGAGGGACCCAGTAGAAGGCAGCATCTGGCCCCTGCCACCCAGAAATGCTTTTCAACACTCTGGCAGAGGAGGGGCCATGGAGAAGCATACAGACCATTGATGTCTCCCAGGAAACTGACTACCCTTCATCTGGGCAGCAAGAAATCCAGGTGTGCTGCCTGGAGTCGCCTTCTAGCATGGCCACAGCCCGGAAAAGATCCATGCAAATTGAATTTGGGCAAATTGAATCATCATTTTCAGTGCACTGGGGGAGCTTGATATTTAAAGAAAGCCTTCATGGAATCCTGCTGTAATGGGCTATAATTGCCTCCAGATTTATTATCTGCTTTGCAAGCCTGGCTTTTCACATATTAGGTTTCCACTTGAAGGGGCCTTTCTGTCCTCCCTGAGTCGCTGCCCACCTGACCTCTGGGAGCTATTCACCTGTTAGCATGATCAACCCTTTGCCAATAAAAGTGGCCAACATTTCTCTAGAGAATTAAGGGTGGCAAAGGGCTTCCCTTCCATAGTCTTCTGTGAAGCTAACAATGATCTGTTATAGGTCATTCCTACTGGTTTGCATATTTTAATCGCAAGATATTGGGGTCATAGATTTAGAGATGGAAGGATGCCTGTTGCTTTGTCCCTTTTTAGAGCTGAAAGAAACTGAGGCCTCTGTGGGGTGGGAAGGGAAGGGGGGGGCTTGTCTAGGATCACACATGCAGTAAATACTGGAGATAGGCTTTGAAAGAGGGCTTCCTGACACTAGATTTAAGAAGGGCAGAGATACTTTACATAAGAATGGGCCAACCACTGGCTGGACTCTGGACTCCATTTCAGCTCTAAAACTTTGATTCTATGACCATGCAAAGGATTAAAACATTTAGCATATATGCAGGATGGCCCAGTCTGCTTCTCCAGGAAGGGAGAAAAGGGTACATCCCTGGGAGCAGGGAAGGAGCTCACCCTCCTCCAGTCTGTACAGGGCATAAAGGGAATAGATTTGATCTTGATTTTCTGTCCCGTACACAAATGATGATGCAACAAAGGCCATACAAGGAAGCCGTGTGTGCGTGTGTGTGTGTGTGTGTGTGTGTTCACCCACCTCCCTGTCTCTCCGAGTAACTGAAGAGCTCTGTGATGATGAGCAGCTCCAGAGGTTCTGAGGGAAGCATGGCAGACTGAGACAGAAATGGGACTCTCACCCCAGCCCCATCGCACTCACTCCTGCTCAGTTTTCCAGACTGATCACATATTACTCTCCCCTGTGCAATCCATTCTCTACCCAAAGTGCCCTACTTGTGATTACTAGTAAAATCCATCCCATTTCCTATTTCCACACCTTTGCATAGGCTATGTCCCATACCTGGAATGCTTTCCCTCTTCTGATAAGATCCTTGGAATCTCAAGTCCTAGGGCTGTTTCCTGAACCCATATTCTTCCTGAGGAGAGGAGAGGAGAAGAGAGGAGCCCAGGAGGTATAGAACATTATTACAAATTTACAGAAATACACTTCTATTTCAGTCTGTCTTTCACAGCAACCACTAAGAACAGCTGGGCAGTGGGGATGTGCACTGAGACAAAAATATCAACAACCTTTTCTGCAGAGAAGAATTGGGTTCTGGTCACTTATATTAGTGTTCTGTTCACTTAGCCCTGGACAACCTGAAAAAAATGTGACTCTGGAATAAGAAAGTCATGTTTGCAGAGTCTTCAGTGAGAACTTCCATCGAATTTTCTTGGCGACTAGCAGGTCATAAGGAGTCATTTCCAAAAGCTTCCAAGATTATTTTCAGGGTATTTATCAGCTCTCTTATACAGAGTAGCTTCCATTTTGGAACTTGGCTTTGGGGATTGACTGCTTCAGGAAGCAGGGTTTCTGTTGACTTATTGAGAGAAAAGTTGACAGAAGCAAAAATAGGAATCAGTCAAGGCAGAGTATTGGGGTTCTGCTCCAGTAGATAGGACCTGAATTAGGGCTTTGCTCCAAGGTGGAAAATTCCATCATGAATCCCTTAGCCCCAATTTTGCCTTGAGAATATTTGCCTCTTCTCTTCTCTTCTCTTCTCTCCTGTCCTCTCCTCTCCTCTTCTCTCTTCTTTCCATTCCTTCCTTCTTTCATTTTCTTTTCCTTTACTTCCTTTCCTTTTGTTTTACTTTCCCTCTTTCCTGTTTTTCTTTTCCTTTTTCCTAATCTCTTCCCCTCCTTTACATTCTCCTCCCCCTCTCTCTTCTCCTTTCATCCCCTCCACTCCTTCCTTCCATTTCCATTCCTCTTCTCTCTAACTCTTAGTCAACCACCTCAAGCCAAGTTGTAATGGGTGCTTGTGCCAAAGAACCATTCCCGACCCTATGCCCCCTTCCGCCTTACAGTCACTTTCTCAGAAACGGCCTACATCATTAGTTGTGCATCTGAATAGCTTTTCATTTGGGAAACTATCCTGAACACTGTGGCAAGGACCTGTCTCCTTCAGTTGGGTGTCTGAACAGAGAAAATCCTTGAAGACGCCTGATTGCTTTTTTCTTCCTCCATGCAAAGGAGGGAGTGCAAATATCCTTCTGAGAACGGAGAGCGATTTCAGGCCAGAATTTCCTCTTAAAAGCCTGTGAAAATGAAACCTCATTGCCCCAAGTGGTCCATCTTACCCCCAGAAACCAGATATCCTCCTCTTGGATATCAAAGGAAGAGGCTAAATTGCATTCTACATAGCTTATCTATCACTGGAATTACCATAATTACATACCAGCTGTTATAAATCGGTAATTATCTATTACAGGTCAGGAAAGGATTGTTTCCAATTTGGGTAAAAAAAAAAAAAAACACCAACCAATTCAGTAACTGCTATAGATAGAAAACATGTCAGCAAAAGAGATTTCATAATCCATAGTGTGATCTATATTCATAAACTAGCTCCTTTGACTGCCTGCTCCCTACTGGCTCCATTCTTGACAAGGGATTGATTTGTTCTTTTATCTCTGTAGTAGGAAGAGCTCTGACTTGGCAGCCAAAGACCTGCAGTCTGGTCAACCAATCAGCAAGCATTTAGGAAGCACCTACTGTATGCCAGGGTCCGTCTAATTTCTGAGGACTACAAAAATAAAAAATGAAATAATCCTGCTCCCTGCTCACGGGCAAAATAACCTTCTAGTGGGTCCGGTAGCATTGTGGCTAAGTAGCTCTGAGACTCTGGGCAAGTGGGTTCTCCTTTGTGGGCTTCAGAGTCTTCCGCTTTCATATGAGGGGGGCAGATGTAATGCTGCCTAAGGTCCTTTTCAGCTCTCCAGGGCTGCGCATCATTGGCACACACGCACACACATGCACACACATGCACACACACACGTGTGCACACACACGTATGCACACATGCACACACATGCACACACACACATGCACGCACACGCATGCACACAATTCACAGTGGTTTTCTTTATCCTAGGCAGGCCTTCACTTGGCACCGTTTACATAAAGCTCACATTGGCTCCCATGTGTATGTGCGTATGTTCACATGCATTTATCTATGTCCTACTCCAGTGGGGTCAATGAGATATGTGCCAGGATAAAGGCAACACCCCCCTCCCAGCCCCAAGCTCTTTGTCACGGACCTGGAGGGGGGGGTGGGAGAACAAATTGAAACTCACAGACACACAGAGAAGAAAAAAACCAAACCCTAAACTCTGTTTTCCCCCAAAGCATGTGAGGGCTTTTCCAAAGGCTTTACTAAGCATGATGCTGATTATACTGTTCAGTGGTTCCTCAACTAGAGCAAGGATTAAGTAAATCACCATCCTGACTGACAATGAGAACATATATTTTTAGCCAGTTTAGAATCTTCTATTGGTATTTCAAGGAAACCACATATTCAAATGCCAGAGGCACGAACAGGGGCAAAAGCTCTCCATACACATAACTTTGGCTTCTTTTATTTTTGCAGAGTTGCAACATACATTTAAATGGTTTCTTATTTAAATAATCCTCCCAGTTTATTGTATGAGATAAGACTTTATTAGAAACTTATGTGAATATAAGTCAGTAGAGTGTTGGGTTGATTAGGGGGGCTAATAATTATTGCTCCCATTTCCATGTCATTCAAAGGTATTTTAATAGGGGGAGGGCTAAGTGGGAATGAGTATGGACCTGTTATTTCATTGGTGTAAGGAAATTGCCATCATGGGAATCTTATTCCACTGATGTCTAACAGCCACTCATCTATCATTTCTAGGCCGAAACATTTAGCGATAAATAACACTTGAGTAAGGCTTGAAAATTTGTAAGGTACTGAATGCAGATGATCTCATTTGAAATGTCACAATAGCTCTGTACTGTAGGGGTTATTAACCCAGTGTATAGATGAGGAAACTGATACTCAGCAGAGGTAAGGGATCTCTTCATGGCCAGGTGGCTAGCCAATGTCAGAGGCAGGATTCAAACACAGGTTTCATCATCTTCATTTTTCAAGGAGGACACGGAAACTTAGTTCCCTGAAATAACTCATCCTACAATTACTGGCCGATGTGGTGTAAAACCCAATCAAGTGTGTCAAGCTTCCCCTTCAAGATGTGTTCACAAAAGACCTGGGACGTAGGCAATATTATCATCTTTCTTTTTGAACAGGTGAAGAAACAGAGGCTTAGAATTTATTCACTTACTTCATTACCATTGCGTGGCTGAGGCAGGCCCCTGAAGCAGCCCTCCCATTTCCATGTCTCCATGCTCTTTGGTTGTGTGGTAGAATCCTTGCTCTTAGAGCATTGGCTTTGCCAGATATCCAGTTTAGTTTTCCAGGCATCTCAGAATAAAGCCCAACTCTAGGCTGTGGATTGGTGACATTTGGGGTTTCTTTTCACTGAAACCTAAGAACTTGTCTATAGATAGATGGCATAGGAATGTGGCTGGTTTCCTTCTTGTTCTGTTGTGTCTTTTCAGGTTAGAGGTAAACTGTGATCAAATCATGGTAACTGTTTGGGTGTCAAAGTCCAAACACAAGGAGGGTCCTGGCTGGTGCTTTAGAAGGAACATATGGGAAAGGGGGGACATCAGCAATGCCTGGGAGATGGTAATCCTCCAGAAATGAAACACTGAGAGGGATAGGAAGAGGAGGAGAGGCAACCAAGAATCAGAGCAGCTTGGTAGAGTCAAGTCACCAACTGATATTTGGGTGAAGGGTAAATTGATGGATCGGCAACTTTCCCCTCCTGAGAACCCTGAAAAATGGCAAATACGAACAACCCAACCTGACTAACCACAGAGGCAGAGAGGAGACTGGGAACAGAGATTCATAGGATTCAAGATTTAGAAGTGGAAGAGTTATTGAAATCCTTCCTTTGCCGGCTGGGGACATCCAGGCCCAGAATGGGGATGTGCCTTGGTCAAGGTCACATGGATAGAAGAGCAAAATGAGAAATCTGTAAGTCACTTCCTGTATGGTTAGACCGTTACAGATTTGGAAGCAGAACCCTGGTCTTTTCAGATCATCTATTCTTCTGCAGCTAGCTCATGCTGGACCTGGCATTAGGAAGAAGTGAGATCAAATCTGCTTCTGACACTGTGTGACCCTGAGGAAGTAAATTAATCTATTTCTGTCTCAATTTACTTAACTGCAAAAAAAGGAGTAATAACAACCTAATTCCCCAAAGTTATTTTGAGGATAAAAGGAGTTAATATCTGTAAAATGTTTTGCAAACTCTTTATGGTTTATATAAATATATATTTGATATAAATGATACATAAATGATACCTATTTTATCCTCCTCCTCCTCCTCATCACCATCATCATCATCACCATCATCATCATCACCACCACCATCATCATCATTATTATGTGACTTCTCTTAGAAAGATTAATGGCTTCATTGGATCCCATGGGATCTGAAATCTCTATCTTCCATTTTCAGTGGTTATGGAAGGAAGATACTCAACTCCATCTATTCCTTCGTCTAAAGTAGCCATGTTGGTAGACAGATGTGGTACTATTGTGCATCATTTGAAGAGAAGTCATCTACTTGGCTCTGACATTGGCACTAGTGTAGTCCTTGTATTTAGAAAGTTGATCAATTAGCTAGAAAAAATTCAGGGGAGAAGCTAAGGAGATGGGTTACCCTCCTGAGATCACACTACAGGAGAGGTGATAGAAGGAACTAGGGACCATTTGTATTGTGAAGAAGAGACTCAGGGAAGACATGGTAACTGTCTTCAAGCACTGAAAAGCTATCTCTGGTAAGAGGGGCAAGATTTATTCTGCTTAGCCTTGGAGGACAGAACTGATTGAGAGTTTTGGAGAGGCAGATATGGATTCAATCTAATGAAAACATTCCTAATTGTACTGAAAAAAATTTAAATTTACTTAATTAGTTCCTATTTTATGCCAGGCATTGCTTTAGACCAGTGGTTCTCAACCTGTGGGTCGCAATCCCTTCACAGGAGGTCACAGGGGTCACCTAAGACCATCGGAAAACACATATTTCCCATGGTCTTAGGAACCGAGACGCTGCTCCTCTATTGGTCTCCAGGTGGGTATGTCCACATGCAGATATGCCAACATACGAGTATTAAAGGGTCACGGCATTAAGAAGGTTGAGAACCACTACCTTAGATGCTGGAGATACAGAGGAAAAAAATGCAATATCCTTATCTAAAGGACCTAACATTCTAGGGGGAAGAGGTTGTGGGAGACAGCAGGCACACTGATAAATCAGTATGCAGTATGTGCAAAGTAAATACAAAGTCATTTTGAGAGAGAGGCAGCAATACCTAGAGGCGGTGAGGCATTGAATGAGTTGCATCTGGAGGTAGTCAAGTTCCCAGTAGGCAGTGTGGCCATCTAGTCTTTGCTTGAAGGCTTCCAACAGGCACTATCCCCCACCTCCAGAGGCAGGCCAGTCTAGGCCATTTTGAAGACTGAAGGATCACTTTTCCCATGTGCTGCCAAAGGCTTACTTGTTCAGCAGAGGCTTGGATTAGGCAGGCTCTGAGATTCTATGGAAGGAAGCATCTTGACCATGTGTATAAGATACCAGACAGTGGTCAGTAAGGAACGGAAGGTCTTTAGGAAACTTTTGCCCATTCTAGAAGACAAAGAAGTCAGTGAAATCTTCATGGGGTCCTAGATTTAGAGCTGGATAAAAGTTCAGAGGTCACCTGGTCTAACCCTTCCACTTCCAATTTTACAGGAAAGGAACCTGAGACTCAGAAAAGTAAAGTCATTTTCTCTAGATTGCAAATGACAAAGGCAGTATTTGAACCCAGGTCCTTTGACTCCAAAATTAGCATCCTTCTGCCTTTCTAAAAATCTGTACTTGGGCCTATAGCAAATGGCCTCCCAGTGGCCTCTCCCATCCAATCCTTTGGAGGTACTGAGGTGGATCTTCTACCTGCTTCACAGGGTGGATTGAAGGACCCAAGGAGAGAATGAATGGATGGGGAAGAACCTTAGTTACTGGACCATTCTCTCGCAATGCCCAGGGGTTTGGGATGGTAGGTATAAATCAAAGTTGTTTTTATCAAGGCAGCAGCCACCAACCACATTCCTGAAGCCAACAGTTTCCTGGTGCCTCCCAGGGCAAATGCTAGGAATTAGGTGGACTTCAAGGGAATGTCAGCACTAGAAGAGATGTAAGAGAAGTACCCCCCTAGCACTTAACACTGTGCCTGGCATACAGTTGGTGCTTACTAAATGCATGATGAGGAGAAGGAGGAGGAGAATGACAAGGATGAAGAGATTGCTGAGTCCAACACCTTCCTTTAAAAGAAGAGGAAACTAAGGACCAGGAAAGCCCTTATGTAAGGTCATGCTGCAAGGTCTTGAACCCAGGACTTTTCAAATCCAGTCCAATGTTCTTCCCATTTGTATTTCAAAGACTGTGTCAGTCAGGCACTGCTCTATGATTAGAAGCTTCAAAAAGAACATAACATTTTAGGAAATCTTAGGTGCTGAGGGTACAAAAGATTAGAAGCGGAACCAGATGCAGGGGGCCAAGTCTGTGAGTACTCCCAGCTTCTGGAGAGGTTGAGGCTGGTGGATCTCTTGCACTGAGGAGCTCTGAGATGTAGGCCAAATTCATTCGGGTACCTGAAATAATTCCAGGACCTAGGCTGCCTCAACGGGAACAGATTGACCCAGGACAGAAAGAGAACAGGTCGGAGTCAATCAGGAATGAAATCAGGCATCAAGGGGAGATAAGGAGACCAAGTAATACTTGTGCTCAGATTCTCTGACCTCAGAGGTGTTTCGCTTTACCTATTTTCAAACACTTATTTCACATGGATTTGACACAGAAAGCATTAAGCAGGAGTATAAAAGATGTCATCAGAAATGTATAGGATGATGATTGAAAAAAAAAAAAAAGGCTAGCCCATTACCCTGTGTAAGGTAGAGCTAACGGCAGCCCATGAATTCTTCAGGTATCCATGTGAGAAACATGAGAAATCCCCAGCATATTGGGTAGTGATTTATGGAAAGATATGGATGAGAATAGCCCACAATGGACTGACTGTGATGTAGGTTCATAGACCCTAGGGAATATCAGTTATTTAACTGAGGAAACAGGGCAATTACTTAATGAGCAGAAAAAGGAGAACCTGGATAAGAGCAGGGTTCTTCTTTTGGCTTTGCTACTAATAGTGTGTGGCATACTGGAAAGAAAAAGTGACTTGGAGGCTGCAGACCTGATTTCAAACCCTACTGCTTGTATTTATTGTCTATGTGGCCTTGGAAAAGTGACTTAACCTCTTGGCCTCAGTTTCTACATCTGCAAAATGAGGGGGTTGGAATAGATGGGCTTTAAGGTTCTGTCCAGGTCTCTTTATGATCCTATTACTTTGGACCAAGCAGAATCCCAGAATCTCAATGGACTGCCAAAAGAATAACAGTTCTAGTGCCTAATACATATTACCTGTGTGACCTTGGGAAAGTCGTAGCTTCCACAGGCTTCAGAACTCCCTAAGCCCAATTCCCTCATTTCTAAAATGAAGGCATTGGAAAAGAGGGCCCTTGAAATCCCATCCAACTCAAAACTGATGTGCCTATGAGATAGTTCATACTTGAGGAAGAATCAACATATAATAATGTCAGACAACTGGCCACCAGAGGCTATCTTTGAAGGCCTTCATGCAGGGGGAGTCCTCACTTTCCCTGACTCACTCTAATTTCTTTCCACCAAACAGAAGGTCTTAGACCAGGTTCCTTTAAGGCATAGACTGTATCATATGCGGGGTATCATTTCATTCTCACATATAACCTGTGTGAACCCTAAGCAAATCACTTAACTTATTTAGGCCTTGCTTACTGATCTGTAAAAGGCCTGAACAGTTCTTTTCATTTCAGAATTAATCAGGCTTATCCAGGAAACAGTTCCCTCTAGCCCCTGTTGTTAAGGCCATGGAGTGAGGGGATGCACCCTGGAGCAGAGGAAAAAGCCTTGGGGTCATTTAAATTCCTCCTGGTACAATTACACTACAGAGCCTCCAACTTCTCCCAACTTGGGGCTATTTTTATTCCCATGGCAAGGAATGGTATGAAACTCAATCTTGCCCACACCCTCGTAAGCATCTACCATGGTATTCCAGCAGCTGCTTCCTACGACTATTTGAAGGTTAAAGATGGCTGCAGGTTTAGGAGACAACGTGAGCCAGACCCTGAACTTAATCCATTTCCAAAAACCACAGTAGGCCATGGACATCTCAGCTGCCTAGATCCCCTTTACCATTGTGTTCTTCTCTTCTGCCAAGATGGATAAAACATCAGTCATGTCACGGCCACTTAGAGAAGGGGATATCTGGGAATAACCCTGGGGAATTGGTAAAAGCTTTCCTTGTATAAATGTAGTGACCTTTGCATGATCCCTGACTATCTCGGGTCCTGAGTCACCACTTCCCTCTCTACCAACCTCAACAACAAAGAATTGTAATTCCCTGTGCCCTACTACTGCTCTACGCCCCAGGACACATTTGCCAGAGTTGTACTGAGAGTGAAGAAAATGACTGAGACGGAGATTATCTGGGAGTATCACATTCCAGGCTTTTACACAAAGTACATTTGGCCTTCAGGTGTGAGAATAATAGGCTGTGTGGCTTTGCTATCTGATTTAGGTCTTGAATCAGAGAACCTGGGTCCAAATCCTGCCTTTGTTACCCTGGAAAATCATGTCATCTCTACTAGCCTCAGTTTCCCCCACAGTAAAATGAGGGGGCTGGGCAAAAGTGACTAAGTGCCCTTCCAGCACTAGATATAGGATCCTATTACATAAGAGAAATGACAAATAGGAATGAAAAATTAATTCATTATGCTAGGAGAAAAGAGAATGATTAGAAAAGCAGGGGGAAACATTATTCACTGGATCCAAATGATGAGTTTAAAAGCCTCCAAAAGGAACATTCACTGTGTGATGTCTACATGGTCTGCAAAGCACTTTCCTCGAAACCACCCCATGAGGTAAGCAAGGGTGAGCATTTCTGAGACCCATTTTACATATCAGGAAACGAGCTCCAAAAGAAGCAGCATGGTCAGTGTCACACAGCCAGGATCCAGCAGAGACAAGACTCATACCCAGGTCTTCCCAGTCCCAGGACAGTGCTCAGTCCAGTGACCGGTGCACAATCATGTCAGCTTTCTGTGGCTGAAATGGAATCTCTTCTCGGCTTTCACTTCAGTCATTTATGGTAATGTACATTCAACAAAACTACCATGTGGTTAACAGAATACATGCCAAGTGTAATGCCACATTCAAAGTGTCTGAAAAGCCATCAGAGGCTGTGGGAATATGGGCAACGTAACAACTCCCTTATTTAAAAAGTTCTCCTATTATCCAGGCAATTATGAAAGTAGGGATTATAAATGGAAAGACTTC
>CM053590.1:9735513-9759409 GCA_028646515.1 Pseudochirops corinnae | reverse complement strand
CTTCCTTCCTTCCTTCCTTCTTCCCTCTTTCCCTCCCACTTCTACTCCTCTTCATCCTCCTCCTCCTCTTCTCGTTTCCTTTTCTATCTCCTCCTTCTTCAATTTCTTTTGCAGTACGATACATGTTCATAATGACCATTCATAATGACCAAAGCAACATCTGAGAGATGCTGCAGATGTAATATCTTAGGTCCTGCAATGTCTCCGGCCTCTTCTACTTTTCGTATTCAGAAATTTTCCTCCAAGTTATCTCAAATCATCATCAGCCTACCCCTGAAATAGGTTGGAAAATGATAACACCAAAGACTGATGTGTATAAAGTGCCTTCAAGTTTGCTGACCACTTTAGCCACATTATCTCATTTGAGTTCCACCATCAACCCATACAGCAGGAGAGTCAAAGCTGATCAGGGGAAAGGACCCTATCTAAAGTCACAGGACCTGGATTCCAATCTCATCTCTCATGTATACTATCTAGATGACCTTGAGAAAGGCACTGGCACCTTAAGAAAGTCTATGGGCCTCAGCTTCCTCACCTTTCAAGTAAGGGAGTCAGACAACATGGCCTGAAGACCCTTCCAGTTCCATATATATGGAGTTGCAGATGGGGAAACTAAGGCTTGTATATTTGAAGCAACTTGCCCATGGCCTCAAAGCTAGAATCAAGGTCTGAACCCAGGTTTCCAATCCCTCAGTTTAGTCCTCTATCCTCCATGTCTTTCTATCCCTTTAAGATAGAATTATTGTTCCTATTTTGTGAATTAAAATATTAAAACTCCAAGATCTTGCTTGAGTTGCTACCATTCATATAGGAGGTCACAAGCAAATGTGGGACTTGATCCCAAATCCGAATACTGTAGATCCTTAAGGAAGAAAGAAGAAGAGCTCTCGACTGGACCTAGGGAATCCAGAGCTTGGTTTAACCTTGGCAAGTCTTCTGACAAGGAAGGACTCCACATCCCTCCCTTCTCCTAAGTGAGTGTATGCAAATACTGGGGCAGCTGGGTAGCTGGCTGGCAGACAGAGCAAGAGGGGCACTCAAACTCATGCCTTGGGAAAAGAAGATGGATGGGCCTCATTTCTCCTGCATGGCTGATGTATCAATGGAAGCCTGCCCAGTATGCCTGCCCTCCTCTTCAAAGCTGTCAGTGACAGATGAGGATCGAAATGTTTTTGCTTAAAGGAATAAAAAAAAATTAAAAAAAATTCCTCCCCACCCAAGAGGCCCAGGCATTGTGAATGGATTAGAGAATACCAAAGCAAGCTATGGTGCTAGGCAAAGCTTCCAAGCTGGCTCCTTTATAATTATTTACAAAATTGTCAACTTTTCCCTTCAGATCTGTTTACTTTCTTAACAAGAGCCCCATTGAAGCTCAGTTCAGGGTCAGTCCCCTTTGCCCTGTATGACTTCCCAGGAGGACAAGGGACAATCTTCCTCACATTTTCATCTCTACCTGCTGAGACATGAATTCTGTTCCAATTAAAATTGCCCTTTCATTTTAAAATAGTAAACAATCTCTACTTAATTTGAGAGGAATATAGAGAGGAAAAATTTACCACGACCTAATTATTACAGCAACTTGAAAGCAAGTTGGAATTATTAAAACACAATGAAATAGCTCCTCGTGCTTTGTACATTTAAAGGTTATTGGGAGGTCATCTCATCCATTCAACTGCCTGTCTCTGGGACCAAAGTCATGAGACCTAGTCTTGAGCAGACTTTCTCATTGAAAACATCATTGATTAGGTTAGGCTAGGATTAAAAATTTGGAGCTGGCAGGTGCCTTTGAAGTCATCTACCCCAATCATTACATTTCACAAAGAAGGAAACTGAGATCAAATAATTTCTACAAGATCACAAAGGTAGTAAGCAAAATTTGAACCCAGGCCCTCTCACTCTAAATCCAGCATTCTTTTCATTGTATCATTGCAATAGCCACCATGACTATAGAATGAGACAGTCATAGACTGAGAATGAGAAGGGATGGTAGAGGTCACCCAGTCCAACACCGTCACTGAAGAGATTATGTCATCGGGATTATGCTCCAAGGTCACAGAGATAGTGAATGGTGAAGCTAAGATTTGAACTCAAGTCCCCCAGCTCCAAATCCAGTGTTCTTCCTACTATACTAGGTTGTTCAAAACTAGATCACTCTAGGATGATAGAGGTATGGCTGGAAGGGTCATTGGAGGTCATTTGGACAAGAGATGTCTACAACAATGGGTGACACTAAACTGGACAAAGGATCCCTCAGGTCAGCATAATGACTTAGAAAACCACATGTTATTATCTGTGGTTTAATTTATTTTGTTAAATATTCTCCCTGGCTCATACTGGGGAGTGGGGTTCTGAGTTACACCAACTCCCTCTTTTCAAAGATGAAGATCCAGAGACATTAAACCACTTGCCCAATGTCACACAAATTGATTAAAATGAAATTCAAACCTGGACCCTCCTGACTCCAAGATGGCATTTTTCCCACGATATATGATGCACAGATGACCTCAGACTTATTTTCCTTTTCTTCCTCTCTTTAATTATCTCATGAAAAGGTAGGTCTTCTGACCCAGTGCCCTGTGGTCACTAGACTGATTTTTTCACCCAGTATCATGAGAAAGCTCCAAGCAGGACTCTGCCATGCTGTCTTGGGATCGTTCTATGACCGAGTGCCTAATGGAGTGTTTGGGGATATCCACATTCTTCTGTAGTCTGGATGCAGATTGTCCAAACTGAATCCACATTTGACTCATAATCAACCAAAACAGGCATGTCAGAAATGTGAGGCATTTGGGAATATTTTTTAAACTAGAACAGAATGGGGGAAGGGACTTGCCAACTTTGGTTTCAACAAAGACCAGCCTGACCCAGATCAGAGGATGGTAGGGCTGAAGAAAACCCAGAATGAAATATGACGTCAATTCGGAGCTGACCTTGGCTGAAACAATCACTTAGGCTTGGCCCTAGACTCAGTCACTTCAAAGATTTAGAGCTGCAAGAGACTGCAGATGTCTTCTAGTTCATCTCTACCACTCCCCTGCACTCTGTAGGCAGTAAAATGGAGATTGAAAGCTATCATGTAACTTGTTGATAGTCTTACAGACACAAAGTCATGGAGTAGAGATTTGTTTTCTGTTCTTCTGACCCCAGATTAAGAATTCATTCCATTCTACTACCCTTGTTCATGGTCAATCTCAGTCTTATTGGGTAGGATGCCCACAACTTTAATTATTGTAGGGTGCTTCAGTAGGTGAGAACAGATGAGTTGCTTCAGAATGGGAGCTGCGTAAGGGCACGTGCTGTTTGAGTTTTTGGGGAGGCGTATCTCCCACACTTAGCACGGTGCCTGGCAGGCAATGGGTATTTGATAAATATTTGCTGAATAAAAGTATGACATAAGCTCCTCAATGGTAGGGTTGATACAATATTTTAATCACTGTATACTGGGGTTTAACGTAGTACCTGGAACATTGTAGGTACATAATGCATGATTTTTCAATAAATGAATAGAATATAAGATTCTTAATAGCAAGGATTATTTCATTTTTGTCTTTATATTCTCAGCACTTAGCATAGTGCCCAGAATATAGCTAAGAACAACACCACCACCAACAATAATTATATAGGACTTTAAGGTGTGTAAACCACTTTGCATACAGTATCTCATTATTTCTCACAATAGCCCTAGGTGGTTGCTGCCAATTTTGGTCTCATTTACAGATGAGGAAACAGGAAAAAGAAAATAAGTGATTTGTTCAGGGTCACACAGTTAGTAAGTGTCTGAGATTGGATTTGAACTCAGGTCTTTCTGGTTCCAGGCCCAGTGGTCTATCCACTGTGCCTTCTAGCTTCCCTAAGGTAGGATTCAGATTCAGGTTTTCCTGGCTCCAAGTCAATCATTCTATCCAATGGGTCACCTAGCTTAAGAAATGCTTGTTGAATTGAACAGAATACAACCAAGGGAAGCTGGCTGAGGGATGTCCCTTCACTGATTTTGGTCCATCGAATGACTGAGTCTAAGTGATGGAATTAGGGAACCACAAACCCGAGATGCTCAGAGTCAAGTATGACCATTTGTGTCGACCAGAACCAAAATGTCTTTTCTATCTAAATTTCTACTCAAAGGCATACCAAGCCTACCATGCAACAGCATAATTGACTATATATAGCCAGGATTATTGCCCCGGGATGAGCCTAGAGAAGCTTTCAGTCTTTTCCAATTAAAACACATATGGGAAGAAAAATCTAGATTTTTTTAAGCTATATTATAAATGACTTGTATGCAGAAAATTGCCCTGACAGATTCTAACTGAATGCAAGTTTGGAAGGAGCTCATAGTCATCTAACTCAATCTGTACCTGACTTGAGAATTCCCCCCAACCTTGCCTTAGATAAGCAGCCTTCCAGAAGACTTTCTGGAATAGGGAAGCCCTTACCCTTCCTTCAAGGCATCCCCTTCTTTTGATGGAGATAGACCAATGTTAGGAAATTCAGGAGAACATGCAATATAATATCCATGGTGCCCAAAATATTCTTGTTAGTGAGGGAAATGTTCCCAGGGTCCTACAAAAAAGATGCATCCTTTGTGCTTCCTGTTCTAGTAGCTGTGGATCTGGGAGGATAAGAGTGCAAAAACATTCTGTCACTCTTTCAAAGAGCAACTGGTCCTCAGTGTTTATGAGACAACATCATGCTCCCAAGCAGAATGGGCTCTTTTAATATACCTTTGCTAAATTATGACAATTAAGAATGGAAAAATGGGAAAACTTATATGAACTGATGCAGAGTGAAAGAAAGCCAAAGCAGGAAAACAAGATACATCCTAATTACAACATACACAAAGAACACACTTACATTAATTGCAGTCATCAGTCTTGTTCTGAGAATGATAATGAAACACACTTGGATTCTCTCAATAGATAGGTGGGAAGATATAGGTATGAAATGTTGCATGAGTTATTTCTATTGCTCAATTTTCTTAAATGTTTTTATTTGTTGCAGGAAAGGGCTTGATTAGGAAGGGATTATTTCAGGAAATGATTGTGATATAAAAATATAAGGCATTGATAAAAAAATAGAAAACAAATTAATAAAAAGTGGTTGTCCTTGGGCAGAACAACAGTGCAAGGGAAATCAGTTACCGGAACAAGTAAACATAGAGCACTCTTACTTTGCTCATGGAAAGAAACAAACAAAAGTATTACCTGCTACCACTGGTGATTTCCTGTCATCCAGGAGTTGGATTGAAGTACTGGCAGTCACCACATTGCTTTTGTTTGCTGTTCCTGTTAGAGGGAGAAGAAAGCTATAGTATTCCAGTGGATTAATTCACCATGATCACCAAAGTAAATGACATGAACTTATGGCATTTTCAAAATTTGTTCCTCATAGAGGAGATCCTTCCACTTAAACAGATCCTAACCTATTCAATGATATAGTTGATAGGTCCTATAGAGTTGCTAGAGGTGGAAAAAGATTAAGGATATTAGCCAGAGCAATACAATTATGTCAGAACCTTGAATTCACGGAATTTTAGAAACATAGAATTTGAGAGCTGGAAGGGACCTCAGTAGTCATCTTTCCAATTCATATGTTAATCTCCGCTACTTGAACCCAGGTCTTGCTGATTCTGGGCCCATGACTTATCCAGCATGGTGAATGCTATTGGGGCTCAGCTATCCTTGTTAGTTTCTTCTCCCGGATGAGTCAACATTAGCATAGCAGCCAGAAAAGCTAAAATGAACTTAGGATGTATCCATAAACATTGACTCCAACAATAAGATGGTCATTAAATCAACTAGCATTTATTAAGTACTTGCTCTATTTCAGGCCCCATGCCAAGCACACTTCCTGGTGAAACACAACTATAGTATTGTAATCACTTGTAGACACCACATTTTAGGAAGAACATTGATAATGGAAGAGCATTCAAAACTTACCAGATTATGGAAGGTCCTTGAGTTTATACAATAGAAGGATCTTTTGAAAGAACTGGGGCTATCTGCCCTGGAGAAAATAAAACTTGGAACCAAATGGGAAGACAAAGTGACTGCATTAAAATACTTGAAGGATCATCACGTGGGAAGGGGATTATGGGCTTATTCTGCTTGGCTCCAGAGGACAGAAGTAGAGTCCTTGGGTAAAAGCAGCAAAGAGGTAAACGTAGCCTCAATAGAAGGGGACAGAGAGACTTCTTACAACTAGAAATTTCTCCAAGTAAGATGAACTTCTTTGGGAGATACTGGATTTCTCTCACTGAAAGTTTTCAAGACATTCTTGATTATAGACATAATCAAGGTAGGGATTCTAAGTCAGGCCACAGAAGTGCCTCCCAACCCTAAGATCCTCTAATTCTTTATAGGTCAAAAGAGTACCATTAAGATATGCCTGCTCTGGAAACTCTGGTAGACCTTATTTGCTTTCACCTGAGTTGGGGGACATGGAAAGGACTTCAGTTAAATTTTCTCCTTTCTCCTAGAATTCTTTACAGTCTAGAACATACAGCATGTTGAGTAGCACATCATTACTGCCCCCAATGTTTACTTATCTCAATAGTCATATTTATATTCTGTTCTCAAATATACATCATGGGACAGCAGCTGGACAAAAAGTTTGGAAATAGTTTTCAAATGAGTTGGGAGTGTTGGCTCTGATTTCTTGGTTCAGAATGGACTGACCTGTAAAATCTTATTGAAAGCCCTGGGTTTCTGGGAACATCTCTTCCAAACATGGATAAAACAGGGATGAAATGCTTACTCCAAAGACTCAATAATAGCTTCTTGGTTTTCCTGATGGCTACATACCTCAAAGGGGAAAGTTGTCAAAAATTGATTTGGAATGCCACCAAAGCAGTAACATCAGGCATCATATGGAAATTATCTGGGTTCTTCTTCTAGGTAGCCAGACACTATATAAGGAAGCAAAACTCTCTCTGGTATACTGGAATCAATATTGTAGAATATCATAGCAGTCCAGCATCTTAGAAATCACCTGGTTTTATAAATTCTTTCTAGAGATGAGGAAACTGAAATCCAAAGAGGTCATATGACTTGTTCAAGGTTGCACAGAGAGGCAGGACTAGACCCTAGGGCTTGTAACTCAGAGACCTGAACTTCTTCACAAAATTACAGAATCTTAGGGTTGAAATGGTCATCTATCCCAATTCAAACCTGGACAAAAACCCTATTTTATTGTTCACATCCCTGACAAGTAATCATCAGGTCTCTGAATGGAGAAGCCAGCATCTCGCGAGGCAGCCCATCAGACTTTGGGACACTTCTGCTTCTTCGTAAACTTTGCCAATATTCTACATTGGCAGGATAGCTGTCTTTACAAATTTGAAAGGCTTGTCATGTGAAGGAGAGTTTAGACTTTTTCTAGCCTCAGAGGGAAGAATCAGGGAAAAAAAAGGGGGAGGAAATATATTTAGGTTTGATGTTATGAGAACACTTTTCAAGTAGAATGAGTTGCCTCAAAAGATGGCAGCTTCTCCATCACTTTTAGCCCGAGGCTGAAGAGATGAGCACATGATAGTTAGGTTGTAGAGGGATACTTGGTCAGGTAGATAGACGGTATCCAGGGTCCTTTTGGAGATACCGATTCTGTGCCCATCAGGCCAAAGGGCAAGGACAGGAAGAACTGTATTTCACTCTATATCTGGTAGGACGTAAACACAAAAAACTCCTCTGGGGATCACCCAAATACACAGGATTCAGATGTAAAAAGCAAGGGAGATTTTTCCCTTGGTATACTTTTGGTTGATTAAAAAAAAGCCCCTGTTCCCCAAAAGAATTTAAGTCTTTGGTAATTTTGTTATATACCACTACTGAGAACAAAGTGAAGTTTTTGGCTTAGATAATTAAATTGAAAGTACAGTTAAAGTTCAGAACCCAATTAACACAAACCAAGATTTGCAATCAACTAGATTTTGTTCCCGACAATTGATATTGGGGAAAATAATTACATGGGGGAGGAAAGCCTAAGTATTAGACTCCTGGACCCATGAGTGCCATCTCTAAGGAAGCAGTTCTCAACTTGTGGGTCATGACTACTTTGGGTGTCAAAAGACCCTTTCACAGGGGTCACAGGGGTCACCTAAGACCATGGGAAAACACATATTTCTGATGGTCTTAGGAACTGAGACATGGCTTCTCTATCCATCTCTAGGAGGGTCCGCCCACATGCAGATACACCCACATATGAGTATTAAAGGGTTGCGGCATTAGGAAGGTTGAGAACCACTGTTCTAGGGAATGTCCTGGATCCAGGTGAGATTTATTCAGCCCAGGCTACAGTCACAACTTCACCTTCTCCAGTCCTAGATAGTGATGGCTCCCCTTCAGAACACTTATTTTCTTTGTAAAGAAACAGTCCCCTAATGTCCCCTGGAGTGGATTGACTAACCAAGAGGGCAGATGAAAAGATCTCCCTCCCCGAGAAGTCTTTTGGGATTTCTCTTGCTGCCAATGACCTCTTCTGTTGCTTAGCTCCCCTTTATACTGGCTTTTTCTTACTTGTAGGTAGTTATCGACATGTTGACTCCACTGTTAAAATATCAGCTCCTTGAGGACAGGGGGGGTGCCTTTTGCCTTTCTTTTTGTTTTGCCTAGTGCCAGGCAGTAGGAGACATTTAATAAAGGCTTGTTAACTGACTAACTTATTTTGCACAGATTTTTTAACTTAATAACAAAACAAAATACTCTTAACACATTCCCCCTCCACTTTAGCATTAAGATAATCCAAAGGTTCAAACCTAAAACTAAGGTCTCATCCTCCAAGCATGACGGGTAATTGAAATGTTCCTCTTTCAGAAATTCTTAGTGGTCTTTGACACCACTGATCAACCTCTTCTCCTTCATATATACTTTTCTTGACATTTTCTTCTCTCTAGGTTTTCAGGATGCCACTTTCTCCCTGGGTCTTCCTCCCATCTATCTGACAACTCCCCAGTCTCCTTCCTTGGGTTCTTATCCAGATCACGCCTTCTAACCATAGATGTCCCTCAGGGCTCTGCCCTGGGCTTTTTCCTCTTCTCCCTCTATATTATTTTACTTGTTGATCTCATCAGCTCCCATGGACTGAATTATCAACCCTGTGCTGATTATTCTCAAGTCCATCTGGCCCCAATATCTCTGCTGACCTCCAGTCTCACATCTCCAGTTGCCTCTCAGACATCTCCACCTGGATGTCCAGTAGTCATGTTAAACTCAACATGTCCAAAACAGAACTCATTATCTTTTCCCCTAACCCCACCCCCCATCTTAACCTCTCTATCACTGTTAAAGAGAACATCATCTTCCAGTCCCTGAGGCTCACAACATAGGAATCAGCCTGAACTCCTCATGTTCTTTCACACCCCATATCTACTCTGTTCCCAAGCCCTGTCAATTTCACCTTTGTCATGTCTCTTGAATATGGCCCCTTCTCTCCTCTGACACTACTAGCACCCTGCTGCAGACTATCATCACCACACATCCAGGCTATTATAATAGCTTGCTGGTGTGTCTGCCTGGGCTCAAGTATCTTCCCATGCTAATCCATCCTCCATTCAGCCACCAGAGTGGCAAAGAGTAAAATACAAGAAAGAGGAAGAAGAGGTTACAAAGGACTTTGAATGCCTAATGGATGGTTTGTATTTGAACCTGGAGGCACTAGAGTTTATTGAGTTGAGGGATGGAATGTTTGAAACTGTACTTTAGTAAAATCACTTTGGAGGCTGAATGGAGGATGGATTAGAATGGGTAGAAACTGTCTTTTACCTCCTTCAGTATACAGTGCAGTAGGTGCTTAATAAATGTTGATTTGTGGACCTACTCCAGTCCTTCATTTTCTAGACAGGAAAACTGAGACCCAAGGCAGGGAAGTGAACTTGCCCAAGGTCACCCTCCTGGTAAGCATCCAAGGCAGGATGTGAGTCCAAATTGTCTGACAGAGAATAGGAGAGTTAACCAAGGATGGATACGTGTGGACAGTAGGGTCGAACAGAATGGTCCTTTAAGCAAGTTGGAATGAGTTGACCCTTCTGTGAGAGGAGGGAGGGAGTCTGTTTGGATGCCTTTCTTCTCCATTTCTGTGAACAGACCTATTGTTGTTGCTCATTAGCGCCATTAAGGATACTGTCCCTTTTTTTTTTTTAGCTTTCCCTTTCCCCCACAAAGTGGCAATGTAGCTTTCCCCTGTACATATGGCTGGCCTAAGAAGGCCCTCTCTTAGTTACATAATAGCCTGAGGCCAAATCACTGCTTTGTTTGGGGTCCTAAGACTCTGGAACCTGGTTACTAATTAAACATTGACTAAACATTTCTCTGTTGATTCCTAATAACTGAGTTTCTATTATGAATCATTTCGACTCAGCCTTGTGCTTTGCATGGGTGAATATTTAAAACATAATGGTGGTACAGACCAACACTGAATGGGATGGAGTAGACAAAGCTGCCCGGGATCTGCTCAGCGGCTCTTCGGTACCAGAGGGGAAAATGATCGGCATTGAAAATATTCTCCTTATCTCCAGCTTTCAGGAAGTCTCTTGAAACAAAAAGAGAAACAAAAACATTTGTCATTTTCTCAGAGCATTTAGGGAGAAGCTCCTCCATTTGCTGATCCCTCTCCCTTTGAGAGAAACAAACATCTCATTCCAGGTCCCCAACTAGATTATTTTGCTATAGAATGGAATGAGAGACTCCACGATGTAATAGGTAGAGCTGAACTAGGACTGGAGAAAACCTGGGTTCAAGTCCATCCAACACATATTTCTGCATGTAACTGGTCAAGCAACTAAATCCTTCAGTGCCCCCCAGGAGATTCCCTTTAGACTGAGATACTGAGTCATAGCAACAGTGTGAGTCTCCAAATTTTTGTTCAACTCCATGTCCTTTTCTATACTAGAAAAATCACACTATCACATAGGTGCATTGAAACAACTGGGGAAACCAAGCTTAGAGACAACTTAAGGGTCAATCATAATTGTCTGGGCATCCTTTCATCATAGAGTATTAGATTTTGAGCTCTGTGAGGCAAGGGGTTGTTTTTGCCTTTGTTCATATAGGCATTATCCAGCATAGTGTCCGGAACATAGTAGGTACTTAATAAACTCTTGACTTTTGGGTTTTTTTTTCTATTATTGTTTTTCCCCCTAAATATGTGGGGAAATTATTCTGTTTGACCACAGAGGTTCTACATTGGATCAACTGAGAGACGTTGGAATGTGGGTTAACTTCTAGGGGGCAGAGGCATGAACTTCTTACCCACGAGAGCTGTCCAAAATCTGAATGTGCCGCCTGCAAAGGAAGAAGTCTGATCTTCATTGTTAATCTTCTAAACAAGGCTTGGTGACCCCTTTCAGGTATTTTACATGTTGTCCGCTTCCTTCCACTGGAATGTGAGTCCTTTGAAGGTAAGTTCTGTGTTCTTCCCTTTCTTTGTATCTCCTTGTATCCTTTCTAAGTGCTTAGCACAGTGCTTACACATAATAGTTATTTAGTAAATGCTTAGTAACTGACTGAATGAAGTATGGGTTGGACTAGACAGACACTGGGCTCCCTTCCAGCTCTGTGCTCCTTAGGTCCTGTGATTTTATTTTACCATATAGATAAACACCAGACCAGAGTCCAGAGCATCCCAGCTGACCTCCACTCAACTCCAGCATTTTCATATTCCATGTATTACACCAAATACTAATACTAAAAGATCACATCTGGGGCAGCTAGCTAGTGCAGTGGATAGAGAGCTGGCTCTAGAGTCAGAAAGACTCCTCTTCCGCAGTTCAAATCTGGCCTTAGATACTTAGTAGATAAGGGATCCTGGTCAAGTCAGTTAACCCTGTTTAGCTCAGGTGCCTCATCTATAAAATGAGATGGGGAAGGAAATGGCAAACCACTGCGGTATCTCTGTGGAGAAAACCCCAAAGATGGTCACAGAGTCAGACGTAACTGAAAAATGACTTAAAAACACCTACATGCCATTTACTATGTGTCAGACACTGTGCTAATCATTTACAATTCTTTCATTTTTACCCTCATAACAAACCTAAGAGGTTGATGCTATTATTATTCCCAGTTGACAGATAAGGACACTGAGAAAAGCAGAAGCTAAGTGACTGGTCCAGGGTCTCACAACTAGTAAATGTCTAGGTCAAATTTGAACTCAGGTCTTCCTGACTCCACGTTGCATATTCTATTCATTGCACCATCACACTGTCTATCACTTGTTGCTTCTGACTTTATTTCTATAGATCTCAAAAGGAAGCAGGAATCCTTACCCCTGGGATGCCAATAAGGAGCAAAGTTTAATTCTTTGAATATGAAAGAAAGAATTCTAATGTATTAAGTTCATAACTTTTGAACAATTTGATATGTGTGATATTGAGGATGAAAAAGTTCTGAAGGGCAATGTAGAAGAATTTTTACAAAGACAGAAAGGACTTTCCTCCTAACTTTGTCTCATTTTATCTTATGTCTTAAACTTGGTCTCATCTAGTTAGTGACTGAGCCCAGTAGGAACCTTCATTTAATAACTTTGGAACTTGTGGGATTCATTATGATTCCACCAGAGACTCATAGCTAGTTACGTGCCTATAAAAGCTCCATAGCCAGCTTATTGTTCATGCCAGGGTTTCCCCAGAGCATTTTCCAAAGTGGATCATTTAGGAGGAGAGGGACACAATTTTTCCCTAAGGATAAGCATCTTTAATCCTTTGAATAACTTTCAAACCAACTGAACATCCATATTCCATTTGTTCTTGGCAAAATAGCATCTCTCATTTCAAGAGAGCAATTCTCGAACTCCAGGATATCAGAGTTGCAAAGAACTTAGGCAAAATGTAGTTTAATATCCATGCCCAGCAAGACTGGGAGTTTCTTCTGAACAGGAATTGTCTTTCGCCTTTCTTTGTATCCATGGCACTTAGCACAGTGCCTGACTCATAGTGGGTGCTTAATAAACATTTATAGACTAACTAACTATAATATGCCTGGTGAGTGGTTATCCAGCCTGTGCCTGAGGACCCCAGCTAGGGGACTGTGCTGTTGCTGGAGCAAGCCTACTTCTTTCCTGGAGAAGGCTAATTGTCAGGACCCACTTCCTGATCTCCAGCCTAGATTTACTGTGTTGTAACTTTGACCAATTGTTCCTGGGTTTTCCCAATGGGGCCAAATGAAGCAAGCTTTATCCTTCTTCCAGATAATACTTTATGAACTTGAAAACACCATTGTCACCTTCAAAGTCAAGGACATTGTTTTTTAGAAGGACTAGAAGGCCAGAAGTTAGTATTGCTGCCTCCTTTTGAAACCTAGAGAAATAAGGTCTGAAGAATGAAGTGCTTTGGTGGAATTCACAGAACAAAGAGTTCTGGAGCTAGAGGATGTCAGCTGGGATGTTCTGAACTCTGGCCTCGTTTTTAGTCACATGGTAGAACGGAACGAAGGATCCTCAGAAGTGAAAGGAAGCTCAGGGACAATCAGATCTCCCTCAAGCTTTCTCATCTCCAGCCAGTCAAGTCAATAACTATTTATTAAACACCTACTATGTGCCAAGCGTGATGTTAAACCCTAAGGATTTAAAGAAAGACAAAAGACGGTCCCTGCTGTCAGGGAGCTCACGGTCACATGGGGGAAGACTACAGGCAAACAATTAAGCACAAATGATAAAGGTGGCCTTAACATCAACGTCCTGAGCAGCAATCCCCCTAGGCAGGGCCCACCCTGGCTGCCCTTCTCTGCACACTCTCAAGCTCACCAGTGCTCTTCCCAAAATACAATGCTCATAACTGAATGTCGGAGTTCAGATTTGGCCTGGTTAGCCTTGAGCACAGCCAGCCCATCTTCTCCTTAGTTCTAGGCGTTAGACCTCTCCTTAGGTAGCCCAAGGTCACCATAGAGTTTTGGCCAGTCCTATCCTACAACTGAATTCATTGAGATGGGTATCCTCACTGTTTTAGGGCCACTTCTTTGCACCCTGATCATAGTCCGATAGCCTCAGTAAGTGACTCACAGCAAATAGAGGGTCTCATCTGGCCTGTAGAGGAACCCCAGGAGCTAAGACCCGGCTGGGGGCCTGGGCAGGTCCCCATCTGACCACTGGCACTGCCACATGTATACCAGAGCTTTGGCAGCTGTCCCTCAGCCCCAGGGATACTCAGTCTGTCCACCCCTATGCGGGAGGAGGATTGGTGCTGTTGCAAGTCAAAGTAGGCCAGATTGAGTTTTGATTTTCAAACATCAACAGGCTTTAGATTATGATCCCTGGGAGGGCAAGAATTCCACAGCAGGGCTGGAGAGCAGCTGCCAGCCCTGGAGCTATTTGTTTTGAGATGGGCTCAGAAAAAAAAAAAAAAAAGCTATGGAAGCTTTCTCAGCTTTCTCTGTTCTGCCTCTAATTCAGATATCTCCTGAGTTCTGAAAGTTCCTCAACATGGGAGACAGGATGCAAGAGGCCAGTGGGACCCAAGAGCCTTTCCAGGGCCAGAGAAAGTCTGTGAGGGTACTTGAGGAAGGTGAAATCTCACATGGGGGCTCCATGGAGTGATCAAGTGCAAAATAAAACCTACTTTATGCAACACAATTTCTAAAAATCACTCTCGTTGGTTTACTGACTTTCTTACAGCAACCCTAAAAGAACATGAAATGATTTTCACCTCCATCTTCCAGATGAGGAAACTGAACCTCTGAGACTTTCAGTGTCTTACCGTGGCCTGTATAGCAACTCCAGGTTCTAGAGTTTTATTATGTCTAAAAAAGAGGAGGGGTGGGAATCACATCTTTACCGTCTACATATTTCAAAGAGTGTTCTGTGGCTCAAACGAGATAATAAACGTAAAGTGCTTCATATATAAATGTTGGCTTTTAATGCCTATGATTATCAGATTTACTCATTCAGCCCTCCTCTCTCCTGACTTCCGGCCTTGCATCTCCAACTGCCTATTGGACACCTAGAAGTGGACATACACGTACTCTTCCCAATCCCATGTCAGGTCCCTGTTGGACATACTCCAGTGGTTCCCAATCACTTCCAGGAACAAATATAAAGTCTTCTGGTTTGGGTTCAAGTTCTTTGTAACCTAGTTCCCCCTTACTTCTCCAGTCTTTTTATAACTCGCTCACCTTCACATAGCCAATAAATGAGCCAGGGACAATGGCCTCCTTGTCCTTCCTACACAATCCTCTATCCCCAGATTTTGACTATTTTCATTGGCTGTACCCCATGCCTAGAATGCCCTCCCTCCTCAACTCCATCTCCTGGCTTTCCTCAAGTTCCAGCTCAAATCTAATGTGGTAGAGAAAACCTCTCCCAATCTCTCTTTATTCTAGTGAATTCACTCTGAGACCACCCCCAAGTCATCATTATATAGACATGTATGTATAGAATTACATGTGTGTAGGTGTGTGTGTGTGAGAGAGAGAGAGAGAGACAGAGAGACAGAGAGAATCAGAGACAGAGAAAAGAGCAAAGACAGATACATGCATGATAGATATAGATGCAGTTACAGAGAGAGGAATAAAGACAGAAAGACAGACAGAGAGAAAGGAGAGAATCTCCATAGACACTTGTTTGTAACTCATCTCCCTCCATGGGACTGTGAGCTCCTCAAGGTCAGCAACTTCCTCGGGCCTTTCTTTGTATCACTGACCCTTAGTTCAATGCCCTAAGTACTTAGTTAAAGCTTGTTTACTTGACCAGGCCTCTCCAATTAAACTATACACGGTCTTTCCATGACAAGATGCAAGTGGGGAAAGATGATGACCCTTAGGTACACCCAGTGAGCATTCTCTGTTCCAGCCAAATTACCTGCTTACTTCTCTCTATACGCAACCATTCCACCTCTCCCCTCAGGATGTTTCCACAGGCTGGTTCCCTTGCCAAGAATGCTTTTCTTCCGTATCTCCCATTCCTAGAACCTCAGGTCAAGCATCCCCTCCTGCCAAAGTCCTTTCCTGGCCCCACTTTTAGTGCCCCTACTGTGACAATTTGCTTTCTTATTTATTTTTTCCTTTTTAATTGATCAGTGAGTTAAGGTAGAATGTAACTGATAAGGTAGAATGTAAGCTCTTTTAAGGACAGGAACTATTTCTGATTTTTTTCTACATCTGCAGGGCTTAGTGAAATGAGCATATCGCCATCACTTAATAGCACCATGGTAGTAAATCACAGGTGCATTTAGGGCCTTCAAAGGCTATCTATTCCAATCCCTTCATTTTACAGATGGGGAAACTGAGTCCAAGCATGATTAGGCGATTTGACCAAAGTATAGCAGGTGGTAAGGAAAAGAGGCCAAATTCCAGCTGGCTTCTCCAACTCCAGAGCTACTGTTCATTCGTCTCCCTCCTAATAAATGCTTGTTGAACTGATTCAAAATCTACCCCCACCCACAGCCACCTTGAATAACCCTCTCCTGCTCCCACCTGTCTCTTGGACAGGACTTACTGATTCGTGAGCTGCTCAGCACCCACAAACAGGTTGATTCTGGAGAGGCCAGTCCGGGTTCCAAGGAAGGCGACCTCAACACCCTTGTCAGAGTTCCTGAAAAAGAGCAGCCCAGTCAGCCAGCTAACGTTTGCAGACAATAAACAGATAATGGCTCTTTTATTAGTCCAAGCTAGTTTTATGCAATAACATGTTTGAACCAGGGACTGGAAATGGAGTTACAAGAGACACATTCATTTTTCATCGAGATGAACATGTAGCCAACCCCGAAGGGGCCTCCCTCCCCCCAGAAGCGTTTCCAGGGTGATCGGCCGATAGACATCACGGGGGAGCTTCAGGCTGATGAGAATGGCATGTGAAGATGCCCCCTCTGCAGAGGCAGTCTTGGAGCCAAAAGCACTAACAACCTCTTTGGGGGCTCTGGCCATGGAGGCGAAGCCTGCATCTTCTCCAAGGAATGATGGATGCACTCAGAGAAAGCAGTCTTTGTCCAGGCCAGCCCCTGTGCTCTCACTGTCAGAGCTTGGATGAGCTTAACCAAATTCTCCTCTGTGGGCGAGGCCATTGGTGACATTGGGCAGAGGAGAAAACTCACATGTGAGGGGCTGCCATGGGAGTGGTCGGAAGCAAGCCAAATCTGATGCCTGCAGTGAAGTGAAACCCCTTCTGTGCCTGGACGAGAGAACTCTCTCAAGGGAGGCAAGGGAGAAAGAGTTCCACCTGGAAGCTTCTCACTGAGATCGCAGCATTGTTGTCCTCAGCCCTTAGATAGTGGCACAATATAAGCATCACAGATTTAGAGCTGCAAAGGACCTTGGAGGCCATAGAGTTCAGGCCCATTGATTTTACAGATGAGTAAACTGAATCCCAAAGAGGTAAAGTGATTTCTTCCAGGGCACATAGCTAATATATGACCGACCATGGCAGTATTTGAACTCAGGCTTTTCTGACTCCAAGTCCAGTACTCTACCCTCTAAGCCAATGATGCCAAGTCCAATATTCCTCAATAATAAAGCAGCAAAAAGTGTCCATTCAAAGTATAATCTTTGCTGACCTTGCCTCAGTTAGTCTTTCCCTACTCATATCTCATAAGCAAACATATACCCACAGATGTGCACATCTGCTTATGCATCCTGCTCCCTTTCTCCACAAAGAATAGTCCTGAGACAATTCACAAATGAGGTGTTGATGAACCCTCCAGTCACCAAGGCAGATTCTTTGCTTTTTATCAAGAAAGAAGCTCAGCCTTGTTTAAAATGAAGGGATGACAGTATGAAGGGGGTCATCAGTATGGTGATCTCCAGCATATTCTCCAGTGGATGAGCACTCTTCTGTGGTTTATATAGATTGTGGTGGGAAATGAAAGCATTTTATTTTATTTTATGGATTCTTCCTCCCTTAGAGAACATAGTCAATAAATGCTTCCTTAGAACTTAAACGGTCCAGAAGTAGGTGGGGCTCCCTTCAGAGGGGGAGTCTTATTCCACCTTGGAGAGCTTTCTTTATTCAATGGATGGGTGGCCATTATACCAAGGACTCTTTTACACTATGGTTTGGGGTAGATGACTGCTGAGATCCATTCCCATAAGTCATGACTCATGATTCAGTGATATTCGTTCGTGTATTTACACAATCCAGAGGTGCTCAAGAAAACACAAACAATTCTCCCTCTCCTCTCATTATTCTTGCACAATAGCTTAAATAATATCCCTCAAGAAAGAAAAAGCAAGTAAAAGAGGTATCACTGATTTAAAAGGAGATTAAAGAGGAAAAAGAAGAAAAGGGGAGAGGAAAGGAAGAAAAATGAGGGGAAAAGGAAGAAGAGACAGAGGAAGAAAGTAATAGAAGGGGGAAACAAGAATTCCCAATTTCTTGAGGATCCTGGCACACACTATTGAATTTTTTAAATTTAAACTACACTCTGAACCTAATCTCTTCCTACTCCATCAAATACAGTCTCGCTTGTCCTAGGACCTGAATTTTCTCACTTGTTTGAGAACATATGGCCAAGTAGAGCCAAGAAAGCACCTTCTCTCTTCTTGGAACCATCCCCATATCACTGTATCTCAAACTTCATGGAACACAGCTATTCCTCCCTCCACTTCTGGGGCTGAATGTGCAACTCCGGGGTCATTGCTTCACTACAACCCCTTGTGGTTTGGAAATTTTGAGGAAAAATAGAGAAACGGAACATCAAAGTTGTGGACTCAGTTAGCTTAAAATGCAATGGTATTTCCAACTCCTGTAAGAGAATTTCCAAAAGAGTAGATACATGTGACCACTTACTCAGATTTGTTGAGTGCTAGGCTGGTCCAATAAGCCTCGATGGGGGCACTCACTACAGCATCAAAAAGAACTTCTTGTACTAATTCTTTGTCACCTATTGGGACATAAAACAAGGAATGAGTTTCAGAAAGATGGATCTAATAGGCACAGAAGACACAAAGTGGAAGATCATCTGTGCCCCCTTTATATGTGGCAAAAGAGATGTTATACGATCCCCACCTTGGTTAGGAATTTGTTTCACAGACTTCACACAGAGTCAAATCAAGTTGGGACATAGCAGAGATTTGAATCAGCAAGGGAAATGTTACTGTGATCAGGAAAGTAGGATACTAATTGCTGCCAACAGCTCAAAGGGGCATCCAGCAAACAAAGTCACCGAGATCCCAGACCCCTTTATGTCCAGGTAGATTTACTAGATTGTGTTTATAGTGGAAGGAAGGAAAGTAGGAGAAGCCAATGAAATCATTTGTGGCATCTGGATATGTAACTGGATTGCTCTGTGTTCCTAAGCAAAGATGCACATCAGGCTATGCTGTGAGATGCTTGAGGACTTAGGCTCATAGAACACCAGAGGACTGAGCATACTAGAGCATGATGTAGGGGCTGACCTGTGCCTGAAATGGTCTCTGAGTCCTTGCCTTCTCTCATGGACAAGTGTACAAGGTCTAAGGCAATAAGTCATGGTATGCAGACCTGGAGATGGGTTACTGAGCTCTGAAACAAATGGCTCATGGGAGCAGAAAAGTTAGGAAATGGGAAGAGATCACAATGTAGAGTCTTGTGGGGGAATAGAGGAAATCCTTTTTGCTGCCAAAAGTCTATTATACCTGAAACGAGTCATCTCCTTTCCCCAGGCCTCTGTTCCTCCATGAAGAATGAAGAGGCTGTACTAAATGATGCTTTTGATACCCACCAGCCCGCACATTATTCTGTATCTCTCCTCACTTCTCCCACTTTCCATCTCAGTAGCTTCCCTCCAATCTCTTTGCAATCACTCAGGTCTCTGTTACAAAGGCTAGAGCCCTTCCCCACCACCACCACCTCCACAAATACTCCATGCAGACTTGTCTCATACACACAGCATCTTATTCTCCCAACTACCCTGCTCCCCCCAGCTTGATCACTCACCCCTATTCAAGTTAAGGGGAAAAAATTCCCATCAACAACTGATAAGTTATATCCCTGTGTTTTAGAAGGAAGCCAGTTAAGCCATAGGAATTAGTAAGGGGGGAATTTTAGGCAGACTGGCAAGTAGGTTTCTAGAGGAATTTTGGGCACCCTACTATCACATAGCCATACATGTATATTTGTGCATGTATACATGGATGTATACACACATAGCTGGGAAGGCATGGATTTATAGCCTACCTCTGACACATACTGGCTACCTAACCTTGAACACATCACGACCTCTCCAAGGCTAAGACAAGTTGCACAGAAGGTAAAAGAGTATCCTACTCTTTGAGTTCCTATAGCAATGAAGTCACATGTCTAAGCTCCATATACTTGGACTTATATATTAATTGAGGAAATAAAAAGGAATGGAGGGAAAAAGAGAGGGAAGAAGTGAAATGTCTCTTTTCAGAGAGACATCATGACATGAGGTGTCCTATGGGAAAGTGTATCCAATTGAGAGGCAGGACATCGGGATTTTAGTCCTGGATCTGCCACCAATGTGGCCTTGAGCAAGGCATTCTACTCTGGGGCTCAGGTTCTTTAAATGGCAAAGGAAATAGTAAGACTAGATATTTCACCAGCATCTTAGAAGAAAGGGTTATTCAATATCCCAAATACTGGGGTTTGGGGAGAGGAGTTCATTCTACCAAACCTTTTTATAGAGTTGCTCAGAGAAAAGAGGACCAGACCGGCCAACTTCCTCTTTGGTGCTCTCCTTGAACTCTGTACCATTCATCTCTTTCTAATTCATTCATCATATCCTCTCTACTTTTCTGACATTTATTTTTGCCCTATCTTATCTTCTCTACTTAATTGTAAGCTTCCTGAATGATGTTATGGTCACAGAAGAATCGATTTATACCTGGAAAGAAATTTAGATCTCATTTGGTCCTACTGTTTTGCAGATGAGGAAACTGAGGACCACCCAGAGAAAGCAAATGACTTGCCCAAAATGATATCAATAGTAAGGAGCAAAGCTGGGCATTTAAATCAAGTCTTCTGATTCCACATCCAGGGCTGTTGCCAGCCCTCTGTTGCTCTGTGCTAAAGGGTGGAATGGAGTATCAAAGTTGTCATAAAAGAGTGCTTGAAGAATCTTTTGAGTTTGTCAGCACAAGAAACTTAAACCTAGCCAGGCTGGTTCTCAGGTGTTAGATACATGGTCTTTCCTTGGATGGGTCCTCAAAGACTTTCCAGAAGAGTAAGTCATGCTTAAACTTGTTTGCTATCAACTGAACCTTTGAGATCCCAGGGCCCCCATCACACCATGATGCTTCAAACTAGTGGGATGCCTACATAGCTATTAACCAATGTCTATGGCAGTGGTTCTCAACCTGTGGGTCGTGATCCCTTTGGGGGTCGAACAACCCTTTTACAGGGGTCGCTTAAGACCATCAGAAAACACATATTTCCCATGGTCTTAGGAACTGAGACACCGCTCCTCTGTCTCCAGGTGGGTCCGCCCACAAGAAGATAGGCCCGCATACGAGTATTAAAGGGTCACAGCATTAGGAAGGTTGAGAACCACTAGTCCATGGAATCACATTGGAAAAAAAAACATGTTGGAACCAAAGGGTTAAGTGAAATTCTCTAATTATCTGTGGGTTTCAAAGACCTACAATGCCTCTTCCTCCCATTCCCATTCCTGGAAAAATATGTAGTTTGGTTATATTTCACATGACTGCCTTTTCTGCCAGAGCAAAACTTGCCTGGGAATGATGATGTGAAATATGGTCTTCAGTTCACTCAAAGTCACTGAACTTTAGAATCAAGCCCCATCCCCCATTGGTAGGGGGAGGGATACTTCCTCTCTCTGCTTCCCCGCACTCCTACCAAACATACTCCGAATAAGCAGGAAAATAGACTCACACTGAAGTAGTGGTTCTTTTCCTTTGAGGTAGAGCTTAATAGCATCTAATTGAGACAGCTGTCGGTGTTCAGGCTGTAGGTCTGTGTTGCAATAAGACCTGAGGACACGACATGGCCAAAAACACGAACATGTAAATATTTACGAGCCTCCTCCCTCTGTACCTTTGAACTTGCAGAACTGGGCACAGGAAACACAAACAGCATGAAACCAAAATGGGGAACAAATACCACATTTAGGCATTGTTGAAAACTCACCATTCATCTGCCAAGGATACGTCAGGGTGTTCTAAGTCATGCAGACCTGGAAAGGAAGAAGAATGGCTTAATTAGTGGTAACTAACAGTGTGTGTGTGTGGGGGGGGGGGGGAGAATCATTAGGATTATTCGAAGGAACATTTAGGACTGCTCTTCTAGATATTTGTTGTGGGGAGAAGGGTAAGGCTACTCAGTGGCCTAATATATGGAATGTAGATATCTCTTTGGCCCCTGGCAATCAGTCTATGTACATTTATTAAGCACCTACTATTGCCAGAAACTAAATACCTCACTTCCTTTAGATGAAATAATTCTTTTCCTGATTGTTATTTTCCCTTTCTGGTCATCCTGAACTTTTCACTAATCAAAGGCTCGGTTAATGTGGTACAAGTGGGACACAGCCCTCAGCACAAAATTGGGGAGGGGACTTCTTTTTCCTAATAGGAAAGCAGCTTTCTCTCCAGGAGAACAGGAGTTCACTCTCCCTTGGCCCTACACTAGCTTTGCCTCTTGGTCATCAGAAGGCATAGCATGGATTGCCTGGAGATGGCCTCTTCTCTTCCTCTTCTCTGGTCTATTGCCTTTCCCACATCAACTCAAATTCCTACAATTCCAGCTTTAGCTAGATTGAATTATTCCTGAAAGTCTGAGCTCAGAAATGGTGGATGGGGAAAAAAGCCTGACACCAGACCTTGAGCAGAGGAGATATGACATAGGAGATGGAAGGACCAGGGTTCAAATCCTGTCAATGACATATACTAGTATCATGATGCTGAACAAGTCACTTAATTTGTTGGCCCTCTGAGAAACTAAGAATGAAGTTGACAGAAGAAAGTTTTACCTATGGCAGTGGATGCAGGTTCCATACAAAGACTGCCTGACATTGATGAACTCATAAGTCTATAGATTCAGCTTCCTTTCCACCCTAGCCTGCCTCTCCCCAGTAAAAGGGACTGGAGTTAGGGTTGTCATTACTGTCTAGGGTGCAAAGAGGAGCAATATCTGGATTGAAAAACTCTTTTAGAGATTTGAGGATGTTGGCAAGGGCTGAGAGAGCATCATCAATAGTTGGGATTGTTCACAAATAGTAATGGTCATATTTCATGGAGCCCTTTAAGATTTTTGAAGCAGCTCATAGACCAGATTGAACTTGGACTTCACAACAGCCTTGTGAGGTAGGTACCATTTCAATCCTGACTTTACTGATGACCAAAGTGAAGCTGACAAATGAAAAATTACTGGCCTGGGTTCATATAGTCTTTTAGTGTCTGAAACAGGATTAGAATTCAGGTCTTCTCTTCTAGCAGGCTATCAGGCTATCTCAGCTAGGTCTCATGGTGCTCAGACACTGAAGGTCATGATGTGAATGGGGTTAGATGACTCCCAAGCAAGGTGGTGACTGATAGATAGCCACACAATCTTTCTGCTCTATCACAGAGTCTTTCCTTGGCAGAGAAGCAGTTAACTGGTTAGCCATCTAAGACACATCACACTGTTTCTACTTTGTTATAGTGACCTCCAGCCATCTTTGCCTTTTTATTTATTATGGGGGCACAGTCACTGATTTAGGGGCTAACAAAGCCAGCAGGGACCTCAAGGACCATCTAATCGAAGTTGAACCTGAAAAAAATGATGTCCAACATGACCAAGACATCATACCGTAGACATGGTTTGAAGATTTCCAGAGAGAGAGAAGCTGCTAGCTCCTGAGGCAGCCCATTCTTTTCTTGGATATCTTCGATTGTTAGAAAGAAGTTTTCCGGGGTGGAGCCAAGATGGCGGCGTAGCAGCAGCAACATATCACAGCTTTCACATAGCCACCTCAAAATACCCATAAAATAGGACTCTAAACCAATCCTAGAACTCCAAAACACACACAAGGATACTTCCCACTAAA
>CM053590.1:9715881-9735013 GCA_028646515.1 Pseudochirops corinnae | reverse complement strand
CTGCAGTTGGGAGATCCATCCTGCCCTACCGAAAAGTGACACAGGAGAGAATAGACTGGAGGAGGGGTGACACACTGGGATGGCTGTTTTGGGGCGGTGGGTGGCGGAAAGAGGGGGAGAAAATATGTAACTCAAAATCTTGTGGAAATGAATGATGCAAAGTATAATAAAATTTAAAAAAAAAGACGTTTTCCTTGACACCTAGTCTAATATGATCTCTTCACAATATCTACTCATTGCTGCTGGCTTTGTTTTCTGGGCCCAAAGAGAACAGCCCTTAAAATACTTTAAGCTAAGTCATCTCATCTGCCTGTGACTTCCCCCAGAATTCTGCATCTAGGACATGACTATATTCTTAGAGGAACCTGGAGAGATCATCTGGTTCAGCCTCTTTTCTTTGGGTGGGTATATGTCTATTCGGATAATGGATCTGAAGGGAAAGCAACATTGTCATCTTGAATAACCAAGTAGCCAGGACTCCATCAGCAGACTTGATGGACCATTCCAGTATGATCTCTGTCCTATTTATTGATAAGGCAATCTTTTCTTATTTTTTTCTGTATAATCTTAACCCCGTCCTTTCACCCTAATTTCTCTAACTTGAGAATAACCACTCTACATCTTCTTTAAGTCCTTCATGTAACATGTTAAGACCATCACCCAGTATTACCAATGAGTCAGCTCTTTTCTAGGCTAAACAGTGCTCACATCCTAAACCTTTCCCTGTGGAACTTCTTGCCCAGCCCTTTAATCACATCTTCCCTGGACTTGCTCCAGTTTTCCATTGCAATTCTGTGGACATGTGCTGACCAGAAGTAGACAGAGTGCTTGAGGGTGATTTCCTAAGGCAGGGGACTAGAGGATGAGTACTTTTTTGGCTTTCAAAAGTTCTGTGCCTTTTAATACAGACTAGTTGTCACAACAGTGGCTTTGATGTAGCTCTCCATTGGAACTTCCAACTTACATTCCCTGTCCCCTATTCATACCTTGCCTTGTATGTCTTGTCCTACTCCTATAATCAAGCCAATGTTTCCCTTTCTTGGAAACATAACATGAGAACCTTTTTTCCCTGCATACATGTACCAACTTGTACTCATCAAAAGAAGCTCTTAGAGGTCATGACTTGGGATTTCTCTTTGGTCTTTATGTTTCTTTTTTTCTGCTTGCTCTTCATTCTGTCCCCAGTTGTCTGACAGCATCCTGAAGACTGGTGCTCTAAATATTTTCTTCTTTCTAAAAGACTGACTACAGTCTAAAAGCTACTTATTGATGATCTGTCTTGGTATGCCAGTGTTTGGTATTATGCCTGGCATGTATGTCAGATACTTAAATATATCTGTGATCTCAGCAATTCTGATTTTCTCTCCTATGGTTCAGATCACAGCCCTTTCCTGCATCTCCAACTTATATGTTTATTGCCTGTGTTCTATCATGAGACCTTCCTCATTTTATGCTGATACAGTGAGGATGTCAGGGGAACATTCTGACCATCTATCTCTGTTCCCTCATCCTTGCCACATCATCAGTTCATCTTCC
The DNA here is from genome assembly GCA_028646515.1 of Pseudochirops corinnae. Classification (NCBI taxonomy): domain Eukaryota; kingdom Metazoa; phylum Chordata; class Mammalia; order Diprotodontia; family Pseudocheiridae; genus Pseudochirops; species Pseudochirops corinnae. The sequence continues at coordinate 9,733,477 of CM053590.1, read as the reverse complement.
CTTCTTGGCACACAGTTTCTTGAAAGTGTGTCTTATTCTTTTTTCTTTTTTAGAATTCATTGGTTTGGATAAATTAGAAAAAAACAAAGACACAAAAATGAATAAATACATGCATGAACATACTTATGGATTCATATTATGTTTTATTGATGTCTTATTTTTATACCATAAATATTTCCTGATGACTCCCACCTTGTGAGAGCTCTGTTGTAACAAAATAAAACAATTGAACAAACTATGCAAAAATAATAATAAAATGATTTCACGTGAAAGTGCATACATTTCATAACCATCATTCCTCCCAATCTCTCTATTTCTTTAAATAAGAAAAATCTATTTTCTCCATCCCACCCTTATGAGAGAGAAGAAGAAGAAGAAGAAGAAGAAGAAGAAGAAGAAGAAGAAGAAGAAGAAGAAGAAGAAGAAGTAATCCTATGATTCTAAACAAATTTTAGAGCTACAGAACCCACAAAGAGACAGAGAGAAACAAATCTCCTGCTGAAGGCAGCCTGGCTGGCCAACAGAAAAGGTCTATCACACAGAGCTGGGAGCCTAGCACAGTCCCATGTAAGCCGGGTGATTCCCACCCCAGGGTGGCCCCGACCAGTAGCAGCCAGAGCAGACTTCAAGAGAGTGAATCAGAAGCAGCTATGGCAGGTTTCAGATTTCTCAAACCATAAATGCCAAAGAGAAAGTAAAAGGTCAGTGGAAAACTTTGTTGGAACCAGGCGACCTAAGAGCACAGTCTGGCCCCTGGCCCTGGGGTGAGAGGTGGCAGAGGTGTGGCAGCTGTAGCCACTGCGCATGGCTGCCTTTGGAGCTCCTGGGCTGCAGATAGTAGGGGGACCAAGTGACCATTCAGAGGGATAATTACTCTTGCTTTATCCTGCTTGGATCTGGGTTGCTGTCTTGGGTAGTGGTCCTGGGGTGAGAAATGCTAGCGTGCCAGTGTGATGTCTGTAGAGAGGGCTCCCTCCTCAGACCTCTGACAACATTTGTAAAAGCCCCAGCAATTTAGGGAACAGCTCTCTCCATTCTGGAAACAGAGTTCTACCATGGCAAAGAGCTCAAAAGTCAAGTAATTGGCTGGCTAGATAAGTAAGCAGAGGAAGGGCTATCAGCCCACAGAATCCTTTTTGGGGGACAAAAAGGATAAAAGCATGGAATGGGAGGAAGACAGCAAAGTCATAACTCCTGCATCAAAAGCTTCCAAGAAAAGTATGAGTTGGTTACAGGTCATGGAGGAGCTCAAGAAGGACTTTGAAAATCAAGTAAGAGAAATGGAGGAAAACCTGGGAAGAGAAATGAGAATAATGCAGGAAAATCATGAAAAGCAAGTCAACAGCTTACTAAAGGAGACCCAAAATATACTGAAGAATCTAAAATCTTAAAAATAGACTAACTCAAAAGGCAAAAGAGGCCAAAAAAGCCAATGAGGAGAAGAATGCTTTAAAAATCTGAAAATGCCATATGGAAAATGACTTTCAAAAACTCAATGAAGAGAATAATTCCTTCAAAATTAGATTGGAGCAAATGGAAGCTAATGATATTATGAGAAATTAAAATACTATAAAACCAATCCAAGCAAATGAAAAAATAGAAGGCAATGTGAAATATCTCATTGGCAAAACCACTGACCTGAAAAATAGATCCAGGAGAGATAATTTAAAAATTATTGGACTACAGGGGAGCTAGGTGGCACAGTGAATAGAGCACCAGCCCTGGAGTCAGGAGAACCTGAGTTCAAATCCGGCTTCAGACACTTAACACTAGCCATGTGACCTTGGGTTATATAACCCCAATTGCCCTCCAAAAAACAATAAAATAAAACAAAAATAAATAAATAAAAATATTGGTCTACCTGAAATATATGATAAAAAAGGGCCTAGAAATCATCCTTCAAGAAATTCTCGAGGAAAACTGCCCTGATATTCTAGAACCAGAGGACAAATTAGAAATTAAAAGAATTCACCAATCACCTCTTGAAAAAAGATCCCAAAAAGAAAACTCCTAGGAATATAATAACCAAATTCCAGAGTTCCCAGGTCAAGGAGAAAATATTACAAGCAGCCAGGAAGAAACAATGTGAGTATTGTGGAAACACAATCAGGATAACACAATATCTAGCAGCTTCTACATTAAGGGATTGAAAGTCTTAGACTATGATATTCTGGAGGTCAAAGGAGCTAGGATTAAAACCAAGAATCAACTACCCAGCAAAACTGAGTATAATGTTTCAGGGGAAAAGATGGTCATTCAATGAAATAGAAGACTTTCAAGCTTTCTTGATGGAAAAAAAAAACAAACAAACAGAGCTGAGCAGAAAATTTGACTTTCTAATAAAAGAAGCAAGAGGGGCATGAGAAGGTAAACAGGGAAAATAAATCATAAGGAACTTATTAAAGTTGAACTATTTACATTCCTACATGGAAAAACAATAATTGTAACTCATGGGACTTTTCTCAGTATGAAGATAGTTGAAGGAACTATGTGTGTGTGTGTGTGTGTGTGTGTGTGTGTGTGTGTGTGTGTGTGAGGGTGTGTGTGTATACATACATTTATATGTTTATATAGGAGGGTGTATGTGTGTATAAATATGTATGTGAGTGTATGTATGTATCTATACATGTATACATAGACAGAGGGCATAGGATTAGTTGAATAGAAAGGGATGATATCTTAAAAATAAAATTAAGAGGTGAAAGAGGAATATAATGAGAGGAGGATATAGGGAGAAATAGAATAGGGTAAATTATCTCATATAAAAGATGCAAGAGAAAACTGTTACAATGGAGAGGAAGAACAGAACAGTGAAAGGGAATGGGTAAACATTACTCTAATTGAATTTGGCCTAAGGAGGGAATAACATACACACTCAATTGGTTATCTTACCCTACAGGAAAGTAGGAGGGAAGGGGATAAGATTGGGAACGATAAAAGGGAGGGCAGAATGGAGGAGAGGATAGTTAGAAACACACACTTTTGAAAAGGGACAGGGTCAAAGTAGAAAATGGAATGTGTGGGGGTGGGATTGGATGGAGGGAAATATAGTTAGTCTTTCACAATATATCTATTATGGAAATGTTTTGCATAACTACACATGTACAACCTATTTTGAATCACTTATCTTACCCATAGGGGTAAGTGGCAAAGGAAAAAGGGAAAGAATCTGGAAATCAAAGTTTTAAAAACAAATGTTAAAAAAGAAGAAGTAATCCTTTGTAACATAGGTGTAGTTAAGCAAACCAAATTTCCTCATTGATCACGTTCAGAATGAATGTCTCCTTCTTTCTCCTAAATCTATCACCTCTCTGTCAGAAAGTAAAGAGTGTGTCTTATCCTTGGACCTATGTGATCAAGAGTGGTCTTTGCATTGATCAAAATTGATCTTCACAGATTTTATCTTTATCATATAAATTGTTCTCCTAGTTTTGCTCATTTCAGTCTTCAACTCTTTAGAAAAGTCTTCAAATTTGTTCTTTATAGTAACACTGAAGTTATATTATGAAATGTTCTCCTAGTTCTGCTCTCTTCCTTCAGGATCAGCTCATAGAAGTCTTTCTAAATCTTTCTGAAATCGCCTATTATTTCACAGAATAATAGTATACTATCGCATTCACAGATCACAATTTAACCCTCCATTCCTCAGTTGACAGGCATCTCCTTAGCTGGCAGGGTTTTTTGTCAGCACAAAGAATTAATAAAATGTTATAAATATTTTTGCACATGTAGAACTCCTTCCTATTATTTTTAGTTCTTTGTGGTATAGGCCTTTCATTTCTATAACTGGGTATCATTTTTGTGTGTAAATTTCTAAATTGCTTTGTAGAATAGTTTACTCCATCTACTAGTCCACCAACAGGACATCAGTTTACCTCTTCCTTTGGCCATCTCCATCATTTGCTATTTTTTTTGTGTGTCTTTGCCATGGGTTATGTGGTGCTGCCTGATCACATCCACCGTACACCTCTCCACTGCCCTCCAGATGATGTTGGTTTTAATTCTTCAGAGACTGGTTCTAGTCTGTCACTGCCATGCTGAAATACCAGTAGAAAGCTGATAGAGCCTTGGATTTCAGAAAAAAAGATGGAGCTTGGGGGTGCATAAAAGTTCTTGGCAAGTTCATCAAGGCAACCCAGCCCTATTTTCTTCAATTCAGTTCTGGGCCCAATTCAGACATTGTCCATTGATCCTGTCTGATTGAGAGGCATATACTGCTCAATAGGATGAGTGTCGTACATATAGTAGGAGGTTGCTGAATTTTGAATGTTTGTTCAGTTGAATTGAATATTGCTTTGTTTTGTTTTCATGTTGACCAGGGTTTGTAAGGAACACACAGAAACCCAGATGGGACATCTGGCCAGAAGAAAGAATGCACAACATTATTCTGAGTCCAGAAGAAGGCATTTAGTCCAGTTGATGTCACTGTGACCTGGTGATGTTAGTCAGTGCCTCTTGAAAGACACTTGATTTTTTTTGCTTTTTGTTGGAAAAACTTACTGAAGTCTTGGGCAATCACATCCAGGAAACTTGATTTTGTGGTTGGGCCCCAGTGGCTGGATCACCAAGTTTGCGGTAAAGTTTTAAACTCAGAATCAGGAAGACTGGAGCTTGAGTCCTGATATACACTGGCTATGTGACCCTGGGATATGTCTCTTCTTTCTCTGTGCTAGGGCAACTCCCTAGCATTTACCTAATACATCATGGACAGTGTGGGATTGTTGAGGGTTCTCAAATCTGTTTATCTAGCTCTAATCTCTCTGCTTACCTCCAATCTCCCGTCTCCAATTGCCTTTCAGGCATCTTGAGCTGGATATCCTGTAGAACATTAAACTCAGTATGTCCAAAACTGAGCTAATTATATTTCTCCTGAAACTCTCTCCCTTTCCAAACTTCCCTGTTTCTCTTGATGGTACCACTATCTTCCCTGTCCCCCAGGTTCACAACCTGAGTTTCATCCTCTACTCCTTACTATCTCTCATCCCCATATTCAATATCATTCCAAAGCCTGATGATTTCACCTTTGTAACAATTCTCAGTGTGCTGCCTTCTCCCCTCTGACATAGTCACTATCCTAGGAAGTGACTTCATAACCTCACGTCTGGACCATTGCAGGAGCTGCTCCCTCAAACATCTCCCCACTCCAATCAATCTTATTAAAGACTAAGTTCAACTGTGTCACTTGTCTATGCAATAAAATCCAGTGATACCCTATCACCTCTAGGATCAAGTATAAAATCCTGACACTGGCCACTTTGGTGTTCCTTAGACAAGATGAACAAGATATACCCTCTCTTGGCTGTGGACATTTTCTCTGGCTGCCTTCATGTCAGGAATACTCTCCTTTCTCCTCTCTCCATCCTGGCCTCTCTGTATTCTTTAAAATCCTAGCCAAAATCCCACCTTCTACAGGAAGTCTTTCCAAAGGCCTTCATTCTAGCACCTTCATCTCTTATTTCCTATTCATCCTATACGAAGCTTGTTTGTATACATCCATTTGCTTGTTGTCATTAGATAATAAGCTTTTTAAGGGTAAGGATTGTTTTGGCCTCTTTTTGTATCCCTAGTCCTTAGCACAGTGTGTGGTGTAGAGAAGGAGCTTAATAAATGCTTATTGACTTGCTGACTGGGATTACCATGAGCTTTCCTTATCATTCCTCACTGGAATATTTCTTCCCCAAGGGAATGGCTTTTGGGGTAGGAGTGGCTGGGTCTCATTAAGGTATCTTTAATTGCATTCTGTCTATTTTCATCTGTATTTGCAGACATTCCAGAGACCTAGGCTCACACATCAACAAAAAGACATTGCCTAATGACAAGCTCTAACTCCACAATCATGGCCATTAGCTGCCCTTTTGATATCCCCTGCCAAAGCCCTTGGCCTAGAACATGTACATGGCCCAGGAAGGAGCTTCTATCATGAATTAGTAAGAGTCAACAACTGTAGGCTGCCTACTCAAACACCTTTTGGATGGGGCTCTTTAGCCACAGAGAAAGTGAAGAAATGTTTCTACTTGTCTGTGTTCACATCTTTTCATGAAAAAAATGGAACATCATAATTGGAAGAGGCCTCAGAACATCCAACTCTGACTTGAGTGACAATTCATGTGCTATCCCCAGCAAGTTGCCTTCCAGCCTTATTCAAAATACACTCTATTATAGAGAACTCATTTATCAATGGACAGTCCATTAGATTTCCTGGTCAGCTCAAAGTTTCAGGAGGTATTTTCTAATATGAAGCCTTACTTGGCATCACTGTAATTCAACCCATTGTTCATGATGCTTTCTGGGGTCAAGAGAAACAGGTTTCCTTAGTCTTCATGTGACAATCCTCCTAGCCCAAGCTTCAGAGGCAAAGGATCTATATTCACATCCAAGCTCTGCTCCTAATGAGGGGACCTTAGATAGTTACCTGAAATCTCTGGGACTCTATTCACCTGTTAACATGAATCCTGGATAGTCTCTGAGTTTGCTTTAAATTCTAAATATATGATCCTATCATCTTTCTTGAATCTTCTATATCCTGGTAAATGTCCTCGCTATTTAAATTAATATTTGTTTTTTTAATTAATTAATAAGTATTTGCTTTGGATTCCTTCATCAAACTGGACATAGAATCAAAAACACACAGAATCAGATTGGGAAGAGTCTCATATGTCATATAGACCTATTACTATACTAGTAACTCCATGGGCTTCTGTGCTCCAATATTTTGTATAAGCAGTCATCTAGCCCTTGTTTGAATATTGGAGAATCACTACTTCCCAAGGCAATTCACTGAATATTTGGACAGCTCATCATGTCAGACAGTTCTTCTTTGTAACAAAGCAAAACATGCCTCTCTGCAACTTCTGTCCATTATTTATTATTCCACCTTCTGAGACTAAGCAAGGCAGTTCTAATCCATCTTGCACATGACAACCTTCTAAATACTTGAAAACAACTATTACCCATTCCCAGATCCACCTCCCACCAAGACTTTTATTCTCCCGGTTAAAAATCCCCAGATCCTTCCCCTGATCCTCCTATGACATCATCATTAATCCCTTCCCTCTCCTCATTGCTCTTCTCTGGATATGCTCCAGTTTGACAGTGTCCTTCTTAAAATGTGGTTCCTAGAATAGAATGTTCCACCAGGGCAGGGTATAGATGGTCCAGTATTCTAGTCATAAGACCTATTCATGTAGCCTGAGATCACTTCCAATTTCAGGTCAATATGGCAAGCTCTTGGCTCACATCGGGCATGGAGTACACAAAAACTGTAAATCTTTTCCCTAAAGTCTGTTGGCTAGCAAGCCTTCTCCATTCTTGTTTATTGACTTTTTGAACCCCTGTAGGATTTTGCATTGATATTTATTAAATGTCATTCTTGTTAGGTTTCGGTCAATGTCACACTCTGCCAAAACCTCTTTATATTCCATTTCTGTTTTCTGGGTTGGTGATTGCTCCCTGCTGCATGTCATCTGCCAAACTTAAAAAGATTTATTTCCAGCTTGTCAACATCTTCCCTAAAATGTGGTTGCCAGGCTTGAGCTTGGAGAGCCAGATGTGGTCTAACCAGGGTAGACTACAACAGAACTACCACCTGACTTATTGTGAACACTGTATACTGTTATGGAGACCTAGGATGGCACTATCTCTTTTGAATGTCATGTTAATGGAAATGATTCAGAATGCAGAAAAACAACCTGGTACTGAAATAGACACATATTCTAGCAATTACTGGAAACCATTGCAACTGGTCTGGCATGATTTGCTCATTGCAAAGTAGCATTGTTTATTTTTTTCTACCATCATATTTATATGAAGAGTTTTGAAAAACTTAAGGCACTTCAGAAGGGAATCTGCTGATGTCACCATCATTATCTCTTGGTGGTCAAACATTCACTTGTGACTCCTTGGGATCTAGTGGATACAAGGCCTCCATCCAGATGTTGCCTGAAACACTATGTGCGTCTTCCTGGCCAAGTCATTTAACCTCTCTTGGCCTCATTTTCCCATCTATTAAAGGGAGATGATGAGTATCTACCTGAAAGGATTGCTGTGAGGTTCAAAGGAGATAATATATGTCTTAAAGCATTATACAACTGGGAAAGCTAAGACTTCAATCATCTTTATTATTTTGATCCATATCTATGATTTCATGAAAATAGAGACCTCTCAAGTGAGGAAAGTCATTCCCCCAAAGCATATGGGCACTTTTCCTGCAAGTTCATCCCTTACACAATTGTCTTGGACACTGAGAGGATAACTGACTCAGCCAGAGTCTGAGTCAGGACAGGAATCCAGGTTGACCTGACCTGGAAGCCAGTTCTGTGCCCTCAACAATGGGATGTCTCTTGCCCTCCTCCTCCTCCTCCTCATTCTCATAATTTAAATTCTCTCTCCAGTTAGGATGGAGTGCTGGACCTGGAGTTAAGAAGACATGAATTCAAATCCTGCCTCAGAACTGTGTGACCTTGGGTAAATCACTTAACTTTTGTCTACCTCATTTTCCTTATCTATAAGTGAGGATAATAAAAATCAGGATTGTTGTGAGGATGAAAAGAGATAACAGTTCCAAAGTGCTTTATAAATCTTAAAGCAATATGCAAATGATACCTATTAATGCCATTATCATCATTATTATTTTCTATCCATAACCAAGACAGTCATGGTTCCTCCTTTCCTCTCTGTAGATCTTCTGGAGAGTCATAACATTTCATCCAGGTCAAGGACTTACCTGGTTTTCTTGCCAGTTTCAACAGCCTTCTGACTAACTGGATGTTTTAGTGATACCTCATAGTGCATTCATGTATAGACACATCCACTTATAGAGAGAAAATCAGCAAGGTGAATTCCTACTACTCTCCATCCCCACCTTACCAATGAAGAACTTGAATGTAGAGAGGTGACATAATTGGGCCAAGGTCATGAAGCTAGCTTGTGGCAGAGCCAGTGGAATTCATTACCTTTCTGTAGCGTATATCAAAGGCTCTCCAAGCACTACCAGTACTGAGATTTGCATCTCTAGTTATTGAGGAGAAGCAATGACTTGTGTCAGCCATGAAAGGCACAATAGAGAGAGCCCTTTGTTCTAGAGTCAGAGACTCCATCTTCAAATTCCACTGCTTCTTCTTGTAACCTCTGCTTCCTGGAGTAATTTAAATTTTCTGAGCCTCCTGTGTGAAATGAGCCAGTTGAGATTATTGCTTTCTACAGTGATGAAGTGGGGAAAGAAGCAAGGTGTAGCTCTAGCCCTCTTGCCACTGCTCCCTGCTACTCCCCACCCATACAAGTATCTCTATGTATACCGAAGAACTAGGAAGAAAAAGGGAGGAAGGACCTTACCTTCTTCTATAGTTACATTCCCTCTGAAGAAGTATTTCCCATGTCCTCTAGAGAGAGCCACACCTAAACTGTGCAGAGAAATAGAGCAGACCTTGAGATCAGGCTGGTTGGAAGAGGCTTGAATGTTAGCATTTTTCTTTTCCATTTTCACACTCTTTATTTCATGTTCTCTAAACAATTTACAGAAGAGTTTACTCAGAAAAAAAAAGAAAAAAAGCATTCTTGATTAGAACACGGGATTCTTGGGTTCAATCAGTGTTTCTTGAAAACCAATTCTGAGGTGATATGCCAGCAACAATTGACTGTGGGGTGTGTGTGTGTGTGTGTGTGTGTGTGTGTGTGTGTGTGTGTTTCAAAGAGGTGTGCTCAACAGCTCAAACTTCCACAAAAGGATAAGACATATGTACCATTTGCTGGTCTCTAACTCCTATGTGTTCTACCAAAGTGCTTCTACTCTTTGCTTCAATCTCATGTACCCAATGTGTCTATAAGTAACAAACTGTATTATACCCATAGAGACTAGGTTGGGGGTGAGGGATGCCTTTTCAAGGGCAAAAACTTAAACTTCCAATGCTATCAGGAACTGATCAAGGACCTCATAGACCGTATCATTCATTTGTGACAATATTTTTGTTACCATCTCTTCTATTGTCATTTTGTTTAATAGTTATGTTCTTTTGGGTTTATCTGAAATAAGATCATCATTTTTTAAATAGCTTGCTCACTTAGAGGATCTCCTTACTATTTCTTAAGGCCCAGAAGTCAGATACTGTCTATGATCTCTTTGAGTTCCAAATAGAACATACTAATGATCCTTCAGAATGCCCCTCATTGTAAATAGAATAAGTTATATTTCTTAGAGAAGGCTATCGTTAATCAACATTTTCTACTCCTTATACACCAACACACTCAAGTTCAGAATTGTTAAATAGCTTAACTGGTCACATTTTAAGAAAAGGATACAGATCATTAGTTTATCTGATGCTGAGAATATGGGGCAGAGAGTATGTCAATTGCCAAAAAACTATTAGAAGCATGACAATGTGCAATAAAACTATGTCATTTTTCAGTATTATTGCTAATGGAAACATAAGGCTTTTTAGTTAGTTGAGGAAAGAAAGGACAGTTCCAAAAGGGAAAACCAAAGAATGAGAGGGAACTAGGGAGATTATGTGCCCAGCCACTGTGTTTAGGTAAGGAAACAAGAAGACCAAAGGTGACTCATTAGGATGTAGAAGTGAAATGATGAAGACCCCCAGGGACCCTTTGGACACTTACAATGCCTTTCCTCCCTCGGGTCCCCAGCCCCGGGATTCAATGGAAATCACCAAAACCATGTGCTCAGCAATGGGACGTAAAGCCATGGCCAAGAGTCAGTGGCCCTGGGATTTTGAGGACCATCTTTCCAATTCTGGAAAAAACCTAGGAGCATCATGGGAAAGCCCCCTCCTGGGCTCTGCTCAGCCTTTTGACAGGCTGCTTTATCATCTCTGGGGAATGGATTCGGTGCGTGTCGGCGGCTTTTGGACAAACGCAAGTGACAGGGCTGATGAAGTGGCCGATGGCGGCTCTACCTGAAAGGCGTGCCCTTGATGTCGGTGTAATAGTAGTCATTTGTCATCACCAGAACCCGTTTCTAGATCAAAGGAGAAAAACAGGAGTGTTAGGTGGCCAAGTGCATTTTCCAGAAAATAAAAACATGAAATAAATGGACACAATATGTACAAGGGCAATGGTACTGTAGGAATCTTTTTGGAGATAAATACACACAAGAGAAAAATGACCCCAGTGAGAGCTATTTGTTCCAGATATCAGCTTCAAAGTTGGCTTTAAATGAGGCTGGAAGAAGGTTTTAGAAAGTGTACCCCTTTGTCCACTGTCTTCTTGACTTCCATGGAAAACTTCCCCGTCTTCCGATTCACCATGGCATTTCTGAGCTAAAAGAAGGGAATAGATCGGCATTATTACTTCTCTCAATTGTCACAGAATCCAGTCCCCTCATGGTCTGCCCCATGTTTGATGAAGGGACCAGACTGGGATTCACAAACAGCAGAAAAAAAAACAGGCCTTCAATTTGTTACAATGAAACCTTAGGAATTCTGGGTTGGTGGTGAGTCTGCTATGCTCAGACTTGGGATCTCACAAAAATCAGTCTTCCACTCTTCCCCCCCAACACAAGGAAGGTTTACAATCAATAAATGACTTCCACATAAAAGTTGTGGTCCTTCTGGAACCTTCCAGTAAGGCCCTGACCATGTTGATGAGTTCCTGATGGGACCATGATAAGTCAGACTTAAGTTTTAAAATATAAAGTTCATAAAACATGAGTTCATAAGTCAAACTGCAGTCACCAGCTAAAGTCACTTGTAGCACAGGGGCATTTCCAGATGCCCCAAGATTTTCATGCCAGTTTCCTTAAGTCTAAAGTCCAACGATCACCATATAACCTTGCACATGTTACACTATCCTCCCAACCTCCCGAGTAGAATGCTAATTCTTTGAGAGCAGAGAACCTGAGTCAGAGTCAGAAAAACCTTCTTTCATATCCTTATATCCTTCCTCAGACACACAGCATTGTCACCCTGGGCAAGTCACTTAACTTGGCTTAGCCTGTTTTCTTACCCTTAAAATGGAGTTACTAACAGCACCTGCCACATAGGATTGGTGTGTGGATCCAATGAGGTTGTCCATGTAAATACTCTGAAAGTCTTAAAGCACCAAATACACGCCAGTCACTGTATTAATCAAACCACGACATGAGGTAAATACCAAGGAACTCTTCATAGTGGGTGAAGAAAAGAAAAGCAAGGGGGACAAGTCATCTGTTTTAAGGCTTTCTTTGCTAAACCTGGATGGCCAGCTCATTGGCCCTTCGGCGTTCTCCTGCTCACACACGGGAGCTGCCCACCCACCTCTCCTGGAGGGCCCCTCAATGGATGACTCCTTCTAACAACATGTGACCTTTCCAAGAATTCCAAGGAGGGATATGGACAGGATGAAGGATGTGCAGATGGAGGCCCCAGCGGAAAACTCCTCTGCAGCACGCAGCAGGCGGGAGAAGCAGGCAGGGCACTGGGGAGCCAGCCAGGAGGCCTCACCCCACTTGGCCCTGCTTTCATTTCCTTTTTTTTCCATTTGGAAGGTCTCAGGGTCACTCTGGCCTATTGAACTGGCTCGCTAAATTCACTTCTTCAAGATCAGAGTTTACATTCTATGTCTCTGGGAGAGCAAGCTAAAGAACACTTTCCCCACTGGAGGAGGCATGTATAAAATAAAACATGGATTTTATTCTCTCTCTCTCTCTCTCTCCCTCCATCCTTCCCTCCCTCTCTCTCTCTTTCTCTCTCTCTCTCTGTCTCTGTCTCTGTCTCTCTCTCTCACTCTGTCTCTCTCTCTCTCTCTCCCTCCCTCCCTCTCTCTCTCTCTCCCTCCCTCCCTCTCTCCCTCCCTCCCCCCATATATATGTGTGTATACACACACAACATAATATAGGCAATTCTGGAAATATTTTCTCATTGTAACTTTTGTGGTTTTGGACCCAAAGTGCTGGTCCTAATTAACAGTCTACTTTCTGACTCTTCAGAACTTCTCCATTTCTCTTTAACATGGTTTTCATTTCTCCCTCCTCCTTCCTGCCACCTTCAGTTACACAGAGTCTTCCCCTCCCACAGACCCCATGCAAAGCATAGAATCCCTGAAGAACCCTCCAAGTTTGCCATAGCTCACAAGCTCAAGCCAACATGGGGGCCTAGGAAAAATGAGCCCCACAGCAATACTGCCGCTCTTACAGGGCTCTTGGACTGGGCTGTTCTTTCCTCTAAGTCAGTGTATCCCAAAGTAGAGCCTGGGGAAGGGGGCTACTGGGACTCTCAGGTACAAAACTGGGAGAAGACTTCACAATCTTATGTAGGACTGACAAGGGAAGCCAGAGAGGCTGAGGTAGAGGCCCTGATAAGTATAAGAGAGAATTTATCTACCAGCTACTCAGTGAAAAGGGGTGGGAGGATCATCCAAGGTAATGAATTATTTTGCAAGGTACCAAATTATCTCTAAGACAAAGAGAAACTTTAGTAAAAATTCTGGATAGGAATCTTCAGAGTCTATGAAATGTAGGTCAGGATTTAGACTGCCCAGTGGAGATATCAACACTTAATATTGGGATAAGAAGGCCTGGGAAGAGGTAGATGGGATCACCGAATTCATTGAGAAACTTTTTAAAGCAACTACTGTGTGTAAAAAACTGTACTAGGTGCTGGGGATAAAAAAGAAAAAGAAAGAAAGAAACATGCCTGCCTTCAAGTAGCTTCTAATGTATCAATGAAAACACCAGTGCCCAGAAAAGTATATGTAAAACATGAGCAACCTAAATTATAATTAATTAGCAGAGTGAGAGTGGAGACAGAAGAAAGACTAGCAGCTGGGGAGATCAGGAACAGTCACATGGGAGGTCATGTTTGAAGGGAACCTTGAAGAAAGTCAGGGATTCTTACACATGTAGCTGAGGAGGGAGGACATTCCAGGCAGGGGGCACAACTTGGGCAAAATCACAGAGCCCAGAGATGAAGTGTGATGTGTGAGCAATGGCAAGAAGTCCAGTGTGGCTGGACCAGAGTCTCTAAAGGAGATTAAGGTGTAAGATACCTAGAAAAGGCAGATGAGAGCCAAATTGGGAGGGCCGTTTCCTGCCAAAAAAAGAGATTTGTATTTGATTCAAGGTCAGTGGGAAGATTCCAACTTTTTAAAAGATAATAGCAAACTGGAGCATTGAGCAGGGGAGTCACATGGTCTGACTGCTGCTTAAAGGAATGAGAACTAGACTTCACCTGAGCACTCCAACAGGCCATTTGTAGGGAAGCATTGAGTCAGCTGCTCTCTGCAGCACTCACAGGGAATTCTAGCTGCTGCTCCCACTTCATAATAAAAATAACTCACATTTGCTATAGCAGCACATTATGTTTTATCAAATATCTTCCTTGTAACAACTTTGTGAAGGAGGAAATACAAGTTGGCTTATCCCCATTTTGCAGAAGAAGAAACTGAGTTCTAACAAGGTTAAGTGGCTATGCCATGATCACCCAGTTGCTAAGAGTGGGAGCTTAGATTTGAACTCAGGACCACTGACTCAAGATCTAGCATTTTTTCTGTGATAGAGCCCAGTATCAAGAGTTAGAGGACTCTCAACTTGGACACTTACTGCTTATGAGATAGGAGAGGTCATTAAACCCCTTTGAAATTCAGTTTCCTGCTCTACAAAATTGGGAGGACAGACTACACAACTTCTAAGACCTTTTTCCAAATCTCAGTTTACCATCCTGTGATTTTCCTCTTGGGACTTTGCAGAGTCAATGTCATTGGTTCTAGAGATGGCCTGGAGTGACAAGATGAGCAGGAGGGATCAGAGGACCACCCATCCCGAGAGCCAGAAGGGAGAGGAGAGAGATATTTCAGTGACCACATGAAGGTCTTGGAAGCTCACAATAGCTAGAGCTGGGCATGGAGTTAGGGAGAAACAAAAGATGAGGACGAGTGCGTCCAATCTCCTCAGGTCCTCAAACCTATAAAATGAAAAGGTTGGATAAGAGGGCATCTCCGGTTTCATCCGGATCTAAACTGATGACTCTGTGACTGATAAACAAATGCCAAGGCTTTTGACTTAACATTAAGGCCGGCTTGAGATGCCTTGGCCTCTAATTTTCAACCATTTGGAAGAGAAATAAATAATAAAACTGGAAAGGTAGGTGGAAAACAAAGTGTGAAAAGCCTTAAATGTCACTGACATTTTGGCTCCCCCATTAGATTGTAAGCTCCTCAAGGTCAGGGGCTGCCTTTTGTATTTTTTGTATCTCTGATGATTAGCATAGTGCCTGACATGTAGTAGGTGCTTAATACTTAATTGTTAACAAATTGAGCGTACACTTATTATCTCATCATACAGAGAGACATAAACCCTGGGAGGGGAAGCACCCCAGACCACTTGCCCTGCTTCCAGCACAGTCCTTAGAGCTATAATTTGGAAAATTGCTTCTATGGAGAAGGCACCAGCCCTTCCCACCAACTGCCAGCCAACTGCCACACAAAGGGCAAACAAAACGCCAGCTAAAGCCGGAAGGCCCCGGTGGAGAAGCAGGATGCAGCATGTGCCAGGCAAGTCAAGCCACTGCCACCACCTCGACTGCCACTTCCTCTTAGGTCTAATGGAGACAGCCCAAGACTCTGAACCCAGAAGCTTTGAGGACATCCAGGTTTCCAGCCCACGCCTCTCCCATCATCCTAGGAAAGCAGTTCTGTGGGGATGCAGCCTGGGGACTACTTTTGCATGGGCAACAGCCACAGTTATTGAAGATCTGTAAAAGAAAGGCCCAGTCACCAAAGTCCTTGGCTTTAGCAAATAATTCAACCTCAGAAGCCCATATGATATTGTCATTGGAAATGACATTAAAGAAGAGCTTTCACCATCTCTTTCACCACCGCACCTTAAGGATCACGGGATCTTTCCTGCAGACTGGCAGCTGAAGCCTTCTTTATGTGCTCGATCCCCTTTCCGAATGGGAGCTTCTGGAGATCTGGGCCTGCCTCACTTTGTGATTGACATCCCCAGCACTGAGACCAGAGCTTGACCCATAGTAAGCACTTCATGAGTTCTTTATTCTTTCAGTCACAGTGGGAGATATTTCCTTCGTGAAAAAGTCATCTTCTTCTAGACTAAAACAATCTCACTGCTGCGTATGAGGCGACTTCAGATACTTAGGAAATTGCATGATGTCATCAGGCCAAAATGTGACCAAATGACATCTTTTGAGTAATTTCAGGAGAAATTCTTACAGAGGAAGTTAAAACACAACAATGATGTTTGATCCTTTTCAGCTTTGAGCACAGGGTGATTACATACAGTGTGCTTACCAGCCCTTCTTCCTCCCCTGCTTTAACTTGCTGGAAAAATGGGGATTTGAATGTGTGCTAAAGTGACACAGGGCTTTGGTGCCCATGTGACCTCAGCAAGTGATGTAAGCTCCCTTAGCCTCATTTTCTTCAATTGTAAACTGGGGATGGCAATTACCTCATGATGTTGCTGTGAGAATAAGTTAAGGAACAGAATATGTGACATATAGAACATTACTTGCCAAATATAAAGACTATAAAATCCTATTATTTAATTATATTTTTGAATGATAGTGGGGGGCAGGGGGGAGGAGCATTCTGATAAAAGGAATGACAGATATTTCTCCTCTAAGCAATATATCTCAGAGAGATAACTGTCCTTCAGCCCTAGATCCTCAAGGGTTAAGAGATGCTGGTGGCTTAGACAGTTCTTGCCTTCCTTCCTGACACTCTCAAATTTACTAAATTTTCTTTCTTTAACACCCTCTGCATTCTTCTTAATTGGAGTGACTCCTAAATCTATATACCTAAGACAAAACCTCTCTCCTATTGCTTAGAATACAATCTAATTGGAGAGCTCTCCCCATCATCTCAACTCAACTTGTCTAAAAGAGAAAGTACCACCTTCCTGTTTTATTCCAGAGTTGGAAGTTTCCTAAGTATCTTTGACTACTGCTTCTTCCTTATCCCTACCTGTTGAACACTTTTATTTCCACTTATTAAATTCTCCTTTGTTTCCTTCCACTTGATTCACATGAACACCACCCTAGTTCACACTATCATTAGATCTCACCTGGAATGCTGTGATAGCCATGACATCAACCTTCCCTTCTTACGCCCCATGAGCAGTTTTCCTCTCTTGTAGACAGATATATTTTATTTCAGTATGTTTTAATAAATACCTTTCTAATACTGGGCTCCATTTTTTAAACTGTAGTTAAAAGTCCCTTCTTTAATTGTGTTTTTTTATAAAAATTGAGACTGGGGCTAAGAACTCCCTCATTGCCAGACCAATTTATAACCACATGGCTAATATTGTGAGGGTCTGTGTGTGTGTGTGTGTGTGTGTCTGTGTGTGTGTTTGTATCTGTCTCTGTTCCTTCCTTTCTCCTCCTCCTCCTCCTCTTCCTCCTCCTCCTTCTTCTTCTTCTTCTCCTCCTCCTCCTCCCTTATCTTCCTCCTTCTACTCCTATTATTTTCTTTTCTTTTCTCCACTTTTTTTTATTTACTCATTTACTTTTAATTTACAAGATTCAGTTCCACAATTATTTGAGTTTCAGATTTTCTCCCCTCCCTTCCCCCCCCCCATGGTGGCGTGCAATCATGTATAGCATCTGCAAATACTTTCACATTGTACAATAGTTTGGTCATATAGAAGGGCTGTAAC
>CM053590.1:9695950-9715381 GCA_028646515.1 Pseudochirops corinnae | reverse complement strand
ATCTCTTTGGAATATAATCCCAACAGTGGTATTGCTGGGTCAAAGGGTATGCAATTATTTATAGCCCTTTGGGCATAGTTCCAGATTGCTCTCCAGAATGGTTGTATCAATTCACAACTCCACCAACAATGCATTAGTGTTCCAATTTTTCCACATCCTCTCCAGCATTTGTGATTTTCCTGTTTTGTCATCTTAGCCAATCTGACTGGCGAGATGTGGTACTCCTATTATTTTCAATATTTATTAGAATATAGAGTTCCAAATTCATCTTCAAAAGATAAAAAGTTTCATACCAATAAGATGTTCATAAGAAAGTGATTCTGAAAGTGTTGAAAGTAGTTTCAAAATGCCCTGTAACCCATGTTAACAATTGATATATGTACTATTTGTGTGACCTTTGGACAAACTATTACTCATCTCTGGGCCTTTATTTTCTCATCTACCAAATAAGGTAGTTGGATTAGATGTCATTTAATGTCCCTTTTGCATTTCAATCTATAATCTTATTATCTTATGTTCTGGGCCTGGAAAATAGATCCAGGAGAGATAATTTTAAAAATTATTGGACTACCTGAAAGCCATGATAGAAAAAAAGTAGCTTAGGGGCACCTAGGTAGCACAGTGAATAGAGCACTGGCCCTGGATTCAGGAGACCTGAATTCAAATCTGGCCTTAGACACTTAACACACATCCACACACAAAAACTAGCCATGTGACCTTAGGCAAGTCACTGAACCCCAATTATCCTACTTCCTCCCTCCAAAAAAAAGCAAAAAAAAAAACCCAACAGCCTAGACATCATCTTTCAAGAAATTCTTGAGGAAAAATTGCCCTGATATTCTAGAACCACAGGGCAAAATAGAAATTGAAAGAATTTACTGATTGCCTCTTTAAAAAAATCCCAAAAAGAAAACTCCTAGGAATATTGTAGCCAAATTCCAGAATTCCCACATCAAGGAGAAAATATAACAAGCAGTCAGGAAGAAACAATTTGAGTATTGTGGAAACACAATCAGGATAACACAAGATCTAGCAGCTTCAACCATAAGAGAACAAAGAGCTTGGAATAAAATATTCCAGAGGTAAAAGGAGCTAGGATTAAAACCAAGAATCACCTACCCGCAAAACTGAGTACAATACTTCAGGAGAAAATATTGATATTCAATGAAATAGAGGCCTTTCAAGCATTTTTGATGAAAAAAAAACAGAGCTGAGGAGAAAATTTGACTTTCAAATACAAGAAGCAAGAGTAACATGAGAAGGTAAACAGGAAAAAGAAAACACAAGGAACTTATTAAAGTTGAACTGTTTACATTTTTACATTCTTACATGGAAAAATGGTTATTATAACTCATGAGACTTTTCTCAGTATGAGAAAAGTTGAAGGGAATATGTGTGTGTGTATATATATATATATATACACCATATATACATTTAGGAGGGTGCATGTGTGTATATATGTGTGTGTACATGTATACATAGAGGGCACAGGCTGAGTTGAATAAGAAGGGATGATATCAAAAAAATAACATCAAGAGGTGAGGGAGGAATATATTGGGAGGAAAAAGGGAAAGATAGAATAGGGTAAATTATCTCATGTAAAAGAGGCAAGAGAAAACTGTTTCAAAGGAGAGGAAGAGCAGGAAGGTGAAAGGGAGGGAGTTAATCTGACTCTCATTGAATTTGACTTAAAGAGAGAATAACATACACACTCAATTTGATACCTTACCCTATAGGAAAGTAGGAGAAGGGGGAAGGAGATAAGAGAGGGGATGATAGAAGAGAGGATAAATTGGGGAAGAGGGTAATTAGAAGCAAATGCTTTTGAAAAGTGACAGGGTCAAAGTAGACAATAGAAAAAGTGGCGGGGGGGGTGGAGGGGATAAGATGGATGGAAATATAGTTAGTCTTTCACAATATAACTACCATGGAAATGTTGTGCATAACTACACATGTACAACTTTATATTGAATTGCTTGTCTTCGCAGTGGGGGTGGGTGAGGAGAGAAGAGGGGAAAGAATCTGCAACTCAAAGTTTTAAAAACAAATGTTAAAAAATTATTTTTTACATGCAAACAGGAAATAAGATATATGGGCACTGGAGTATAAAAATCCATCTTGCCCTCCAAGAAAGTTAGAGGGGGACATAGGGGGATTGGGCAGACTTGGGGAAGAGGTATTCAGTAGGCTCACTATCTTGGGGTGGGGGTAGTGGAGAGATGGGGAGAAAATTTGTTACTCAAATGATTACACCCCAAAAGATTAAACCCTATACTTGGATTGAACCTATGCTTTCATAAACAAAAGATGGAGATGACTTGACAAAGAAATAATTTGTGTGCAAAAGCTCTGGAGAGTTTGTTTTGTATCAGAGGAGAGTAGTCTCAAGTTCAATATCTACCAAACATTTAGTATTCAAGAACAAAAGCCAATATGCCAATGGGATAGTATACTCTTCTGGAGAGTCTGAGTGATCAGAGAAAGGAAGTTGTTCATTCTACTGTATTTTTCCCTGTCCCAACAACTTCTCCAGTATTCTACTCAGTTTTGCATTCCTGGCTGGGGAGGAACTGACCTTTAAAGCCAATTGTTAAATTTACAAAACATTTCCACCTCAGGAACTGAAAAATGCCACAAAACAGTGCTTGGTTCAGTGCATTTTGACTTCAGAAAGTCATAGAGAAAATAGTAAATATGAGGCTTGTAGAGTGCATAGGTTTTTCTTTCTCTTCTCTTCTTTTTTTTTCCTCCTTTTTCAAAAATTTACCAAGATGCTCCTGTCTGGGTCCTATATTTTTTGAAGAGCATGAGGAAGCTGCTGAGTCCCAAAGTGGGTCACAGAGACAGGGTCAGGATTGGAGATGATGTAAGAATTGATAAAAGAAGTGGAGATATTTAGCATGGATAGAAAGGGATTTAGAGAGAACATAATTGCTGTGTTCAAGTATTTACAGAGTTATATAAAAGAAGGATTAGTCTCTTTCTGCATGGTCTGAGAGAACAGAATCAGAGGTAATGGGCAGAAGCCAGAGAGAGGAAGAATTGGAATTTTTTCCTTGTTTGTTTTGTTTTTAGCCTATAATAGCTATTTAAATATAGAATGGATCATATAAAGCCTTGGCAGTTTTCTCTTAACTAGAACTTCAAGAAGAGAGTAGAAGGCTACTCACTGGGTATATTTTGCAGACAACCCTTTAAAAAATCATTTGGGGACTAGATTTCCTCTGAGTTTTATCCTACTTTGATATTTCTTGTATTCTGTGACATTAAGATTTCAGCAATTAGAGGTCTACTAGGCATCATTGAGACTGCAAAGACTGAAGTCTTGTCCTCCTTTATAATTTATTGTCCAGCTACTCTTGTCTAATAATTGGGGCATGAGGACTTCCATTATTGCTCTTTTTCTCACATAATCTCTCCATTCTTCCTCATTCTGGAGATTTCCTTTCTATGGTTACCTACCAGTCCTCTGTAGAGGTAACACAGATCTCCTTCGGGATTCTGCATATTTGACAGGCATAACAGCAGCAGCACTTGGCATGGCTAGTATTAGACAGCCTGGTTGCTTTTTCAATCCAACAAATATGTGGGGGACACCTTATACCTCCTTCTGTCAGCCATGCATCATTCTACTCCCCATGTACAGGCCTGATATTTAGAGATGGTGGTGTTCCATCACACACACACACACACACACACACACACACACACACACACACACTCCTATCTCTCTCTCTCTCTCTCTCTCTCTCTCTCTCTCTCTCTCTCTCTCTCTCTACCTATCTATGCATAATTATCTTCACGTGAATAATGCTAACATGCAGTTTGGAAGGCAGGGACTCTCTCCCAGTCATCTAAAATGTGATGTAAAATCTCAAATGCACCCAGTCCCTTCCTCCTCTTCTGTTCTGGGCCCAGATCACTGTCCACTTGCAGTGTAGATACATGTACTGATGGACTAACTTAAAGGCATAACCATCTAATTGCTGTCATTGTCAAGACAATAAGCAATTACTAAGTACCTACTACATGCTGGGAACTGTGTTTTAGTGTTGGGGAAACAAAGATTGTGAAAATATGGTTCCTGCCCTCAAGGAGTTCACAGTGTGATGGAGCAGACAACAAGCAAATGCTTCCATACAAACCAGATGTGCCGAGGCTACCCTGGGGCTATTCTCAGAAAAGGCGCGAGGCTGCCATTCTTTCTTCATTTAGTATTCTTGTTTTACTTGTTGTTGTTATCTTCTTTTTCTTTTTCATGTTGATTCTTGGGCTGATTTCCTTTGAGCACCCATGAATTTCCTAAGGACACCTAATTATATTCTGGGACTTGAGGCACTCAGTACATTGCAGTCTGGAAGACCATGCCTTCCATCTTTCCATTTGGACTCGGAGTAGAATTGTCTTCTGATTTTACTTATATCAAGAATGTCAATATTGACATGATTCACTGCCTTCAATAGGATTGCAGCAGATTTCCTTTTTTTGGCCAGGAGGTTGGGAAGTGAAAATTTCGAGGGATTCAGCTGTGAGTAATTGGCGGTTTCATGTGATACGTCAAAACAAAAATGTTATCAATGAAAAATAATCATTAGCCAATTTGGGGATCAAATAACAATCAACTTCTTCATCCATGGGCAAAGAGCTTTTGTTTATAGTCCCAACAGTGAAATTCTTGTTTATCTGGTGCCTAAAACCTGTGTGATTCTGAGCACTGTCTGTCATCCTTTCTGCCCCTTCTTCATTGTGCTGTGGAAGACAAAGGGGCTACAGAGAGAAAGGGATCAAAGGATGTTTTACATTTTTCTTTGTTTCATGGGTTGCTGTGGACAAAGAGCCCATCACTAAGGGACCAGTTTAACGATGAGGAGATGTCATCTGGGACCAGGATCCTCCCCAAAGTCTTTGTAGCTCGTTAGTTCTTGGCAGTGCTCATGTTCCTCCGGCATAGACTTCAAGAATCAAAGTTTACCAGCATGCCAGGGAGATGGCTAGAAGGGGCTCTTTCCTACCCTTCTGAGGCATGTCCTGTAGGAACAGTGTTTACTGTGATGAAGTTTATCCTTGTCTGTGTTTAAGTGGTAGAAGATGTGCTGGGCTATTTCTGATCTCAGCTCTCCTCCTCCCTAGATGTGTCCTTGGGCCAGACTCTACATCTCATTGGGTTTTATTGAACTCATTTGTCAAAATGGCACAAATAATACTTATACTATCTACCTCCCTGCAGGGTCACAAAAAGCAAAGCGATGGTCATATACAAGAAAGTACTTCCCAAGTTAAAGCACTATTTTAATTTTAGCATTGATGTTATATACATATTGTTACTTATATTAATATTCTTGCATATACATATGTATATGTACATGTGTGTACAAACATACATATATGTAGATGTACATATACACATACACCTACAGCTACATCTATATCTATCCACACACACACACACACACACACACACACACACACACACACACACACACACATATATACTTGACAGAGGTAGGAGGTAGGTGGATGTCCAGGCTCGTGTTTTTATGGGTATCAGAAAACTCCTTCTATTAATTTAGTTTGAGAATTCATCTCCTTGTTACAATCTTAGATAGCTATGTGATCCTCTGAGAGAGTAAATTATTTAGAATCACATAGCAAGTACAATTAGAGGAAGGTCTTGTACCCAATTTTCCTGACTAATACTAGCCTTCTGTCTACTGTAGCATGCTGCCCCTCAGCTATCTTTCCATGTCTCTGTGTATGTCTCTCTCTGTCTTTCTCTTTCTCTCCCTCTGCACACATACTTCCACAGTTCATGTCTGTGTATGTGTTCCCACATGTATGTGCATGTCTAGGAATAAATTACCTAACTGATGATTTATAACAACTAAGTCCATTTTCCCTATTAATTTAGATTTGGTTTGGAGCTTGGGAGTATTAGAGTAGGAAAAGTAAGCATCGTGGGCACTCCATCAATGGGATCAGAGGGTCCTAGATCTTGAAGTAGTTAGGGCCCTTAAATGGGGAAACTGAGGCCTGTTCGAAATAGATTTTAAACATTGGAACATCCTTTTTTGGGGGACCACTGGATGGCTAATGCCAGTTTTTCTAATGTCTGAGTCAGGACAGAGCTTAGATGAACCCACAGGAAAAGTGTCTGCAATTGTTTTTGTCTGTTTTCAAATACCACCAACTGCAAAATAATACCAGCTCCCACTTAAGTAATACACTCAAGATTCTTCAAAGTACTACACGCACACATGTATATCATGTCCCCTAATCTTCACAACTGCATGTTTTGTTTTGTTTTTAATTTAAGGAAACTAAGGTTCAGAGGGGTTGTGAATTGACTAGGTTCATAAAGCTAGTAAATTTCTGATTCAGAATTCAAACTCAGCTCTTCCTTACTCCAAGTCCAGTCAGGGCTCCATCTCCTCCATTATACCCCTTCTCTGGAGTCTCCTCAAGTGTGAAAGAACATCATGGACCTTGTTGAGACCTTCAAAGATTATCTGAGAGTAGAAATAGTCCAGAACTGGGAGCGAAGTCATGTGGGCCAACTGCCTCATTTTTTTCACATGAGAAATCTACAGTGCACATATGTGATAGGACTTTCCCAAGGTCACAGAGCATTAAAAATGGCAAAGCCAAGATTTGAACTCATTTCTCATGATGCCATGTTCAGCCCTGGAATACCCCAGAGGAGGGGGACGATTAAGCTTAGGCGAGCTGACCCAAGCATCAGTCAAGGCTTCCAATCAAAGTGCAGTAGAGTTCAGTGATAAAGGCACTGATCCATGGCATGCTGCCTCTTGGGTTCCCACCTGGTGCAGCCTCCATCTGGGCTGGCCCTGGCCGTTAGGCAACTTTTCCAAGAATTCCCTGAACTTCTGACTAATTTCTTGCCCTTGTTCGTAGCACTAAACCTGGAGAAGCTTAGCTGACCCCTTGAAAACTGAACACAATCTGCTTATTTAAAAGTCACCAAGCTTCCAGCTGGCTGCCACCCTTCCCTAGGACCTTTCTGAGCCTCATCTTTGTTGAAGAGGCTGCCTTCACCCAGATACAGCTCTTGATGAATTCCCGTCAATCACTTTGGAGGGGTGGGGTGGTGATTGCACAAGATTCTACAATATCATACAACATTGGTTGAGAGAACTAACAAGGCTGAAAGCAAGATGGCCTCTCTTTGCACAGGGCTTTAAAATGCGTGACTCCAGATTTCTCTCAGGAAAAAAAAATAATAATAATCCCCTTCTTGAGCAGAGAGCTTTCCAGGACCTAAGAGAACCAGAATGGATGGCTGAGGAAAGGTGGAGAGCTACGACAGTGGCTGAACAGCCTTGCCACTGTAAAAGGTGGGAGCCTAAAGCTGGGATGTAAAAATAGACTCCAGCATAAAGCACCTGTGTTAAGTATCCTCCCCAACCAGCTGCAGGCCGGCTGCTCTGGGTGGGCTGCATTTGTTTTGGGGGGGCATAACTGAAGCATGAGATGGAGAAATTGGAGAGGGTCCAGAGGAGAGCTACCAAAATGCTGAAAGATTTAGGAAACACACCATGGGAAGAAAGGTTTATAGAACTCCAAAAAAAGAAAAGACTGGGGCGGGATTTTAATTAGAGTCTTCAAGTAAAGGAAGGAGTATGAGTTATGGGGAGCAGCTGTTGGCAGTTTCTCCTGAAGACAGAATAAGGAAAATGCTTACATGGCAGCAGAGGGGATTAGGATTAGCTGGAAGGTGAGGTCGAATTGGATGCCAGTGCTAGTGCACTTGCCCTCCCGCCCTCCCTTCCTCCCTCCTTCTTTCCTTCATTTTCTTTTGTCTTCTTCCCTTCCCTTCCTTTTTACCCTTCCCTCCCTTTCCCTTTTTCTCTCCATTTCCCTTCACTTCTTCCTTCCTTCCATTAAGATACAGTGTGATACAGAAGAATCATGGACATGGATTCTACAGAACTAAGATGAACATCTACATTCAGTTTTATACCTACATCCATCCCTTTCTCTCCCCTTGTGTGGTAGTCACAGCAATCCAATTCATCATCCACAGAGCTGCCCAAGGTGAATCCTTAAAGCCCAGAACCGTATTCTGAAATCCTCAGTGTTTCCCACTGACTCTAGGATCAAATTAAAAAGCATAAGACTGGCATCAAATGCCTTCTGAAATCTGACTCCTCTTGCCCATTTCTCTCCTTCCCGGACTCTTTCTTCCAGCCAAACTGGCCTGCTACCTCTTGCAGATGTGTAGTAGGCTGCTCTCTGCCTCTCTGAAGAGGTGGCTTCCATGGCTGGAATCCATGCCTTCTTCACCTCGTAGAATTCCCAGTTTCCACCTATCACAGTTCAACTGTCACTTGCTATAAGAGGCCTTTCCTGATCCCGCAATTACTAGAGCATTCTCTTTCCCTCTTGAAATCACTCCCCCACTTTTAAATATTTAACAAGAGGAAGCTTACTCATCCCTAGCAAGAAAAGAACATTCAGAGCAAGGAAGAGGATGTTCATCCAACATTAACCATTAATTCAGGTGAGCACAACTTGAAATTGCTTTGCACAACTACAGATTCTTATGTTTTACTTTTGTCTGCATGAGGCATATTCAGCATGTTCCAAAAGTTTTAGTACACTTTTAAGTTTTAATCAATATTAAGGCTTAAAACTTATAGATAGCAATTACTCAATAAATATTTCTTAAATGTAATTGGACTATTTCTTACACTCTTGCTTTTTCCTTCATGATTAGACATCAATGATCTTTTTTCCCATAGTGATTCACATATACATGGAAAGTTGCATGTATATCCAGCTGCCTGATGATACATAAATGTAATCAACATTCTAGTCACTGAAGTAACCAAGGATCCTTCAGTGTAAATCTCCGGAGAATAATCTTCCATTTGAATTCTCTATGCTCCCCCCAAACCCTTAGCCCCAGCTTGGCCAAGTCCAAAGTCTGGCAGGTCTAGTTGACTGGCCCCTTGAAAGAGTAGAACTCAGTGCTCAAGCCTCCTAGAAGGAGGGCAGAGGGTGTGTCCAAGTCAAATGAGCAATAAAAACATTTTCTAAGAAATGAAATATTTTGATTAAAAGTAGAGATGAAGGAGTTCTGATGATGGACCCACACAACAGGAACAATGTTAGGTATCTAGACACTAGATGATGTGGCGATTATCAACTGGATGATCCAGGATTCTGATTAAAAAGGAAAATATGACTTTGAAAGCAAAATGATTTTTCCAAAGAGTTATTAAAAATAAGAGATGTTATCTAATTGGACATAAATGAAGTTGCATTCAGTGGATAGAAGGAATTGAGCAATAAATAATCTCCAGCTGGCCCAGGAATCATGCTACAAATACAGGAAAGAAAAAGGAGACTGTCAACTTTCAGACATGCTTAGAGATGCAGGGCCGGGAGCCCTCTGGAACAAGCACAGCCAAAATGGACTTTTTCTTCTCCATTAATTAGCACCAAAATCAACTTAAGAATGGAGAAGCCTGTTGACAATGAACATAAACATCTCCAGAAAAGAACATGGAAGTGTGCTGAGATCTCAAGAATGGAAATGAAGGGGAAAGAGAAGTTAAAGAAACAGAAAATAAAATGACTATCTCACTGAAACATGCAGCCTGATGTCTGGCCATTATAAATCCACTAAGAGTCCATTAAAGGAAAGGTCAAACATGGATGAATCAGAAGGAATAAAAAAAAAGTATGTACTGTAAAGCACCCAATACAGGCAGAAGAATTCATTGAGACCATAATAAAAGGGAAGAGTATAAAGACATCCAGATAATGTATAATTGCATCATTATTGGTATGCATGAAGAAGAACATGGTTCACATCACCCTTGATCACACACTCTACATTCCAGCCAAACTGACCTATGCATTGTTCCCCATATATGGCATTCTTCCACCTTTGAGCCTTTGAATAGACTATCATGTGTGCCTGGATACGTACATTTCTCCCTTCAACCTGCTGAGCTCCCTTTACAACTCAAGGCATCTGAGTCTTCTTTCCCCTCTTGATCCCCTTTACCATTAGCCATCTCTCCCAATCTACCCCCCACCCTGGACTTCGCATTCACTTCATATGTAGATATCATACATAATATTTTTACATGGTGTTCCCTTCCTATAGAAAGCGGTTCTCAACCTGTGGGTAGCGACCCCTTTGGAGGTCAAATGGCCCTTTTCCAGGGGTAGCCTAAGACTATTGGAAAACACATATTTCCAATGGTCTTAGGAAATGAGATACTGCTCCTCTATCCATCCCCAGGCGGGTCCACCCACATGCAGATATGCCCACATACAAGTATTAAAGGGTCATGGCTTTAGGAAGGTTGAGAACCACTGCTATAGAATGTATAGAACATAATCTTCTTGAAGGCAGGACTCATTTCTTTTCTTTTCTTTGAGTTTTTTCTTTCTTTTTTGGTCTTTAAATTCTCAATACTTACCAACTTTCTGTCTGGACTGCAGTAGAAACTTTTAATAAATGCTTGCACCTTTTTTTTGTTTTTGATTTTTGGAGGGGAGAAGGCAGGGCAATTGGGATTAAGTGACTTGCCCAAGGTCACACAGCTAGTAAGTGATAAGTGTCTGAGGCTGGATTTGAACTTAGTTTCTCCTGACTCTAGGGCCATTGCACCACCTAGGCACCCCAGCATTTTTTATTCAATGGATTGAAAAAAAAAAAAGCTGTGCCATCAAAACTCAACTCCAAATAGACCAGACATTTAGTGAGCAGGTCAGCAGCTAAGTGTCTAAAACAGAAAGAGTGGGCTTATTTTATAGGCAAGAAAGAACATAGATTTATGCTAGTTCAGAGAGTCCACACAGCAAAGGATCTGAAGAGACATAAAACTCTTGGGATGAATAGATGAGATCCCTCCTGTATTTCTGAAAGGCATGAGAAATAAATTTGAGAATCACTAATGGATGCAGTCAAGATCTCTTTAGTAAGAGAGAGAGAGAGAATGAACACATGGGGGTGGGGAGGGCTAGAAAGAAAGAGAGACAATGAAGTAACTTAAGAAAGGGCCCAAGATACAAGTGAGAGAATGCAGGCTAGAAAATGTGACTTTGGCAGCTGAGATATGATGGGGAGAAAAAAAAAACACAACTAAATAACAGGGAAGGGAAGGGAACATGGGAACACCTGGAAAGTTACGACTTAATTAAGGACAGTCTGCCTGGATTCGCACAAAGGCAAACCATGTCTAACAAATCTGATTTATTGAGGAAGTAACAAAAAGACTGAACAGAGGTTAAGTCACGGACATAAGGAACGCTTTTGATACAGCCTTGGAGCAAAGACTAAACCTGTGAGGTAAAGAACTGGAGCGCCAGACTAAGGTGGGAGGGGGAAGAATGGAATGAGAGCAGGCACAAAGAAAGGTGGGTTTATTTTTTTAAATTAAAAACTGACAGGGAGCAAGAGACAAGGCAATAACCTGTAACCCCAGGGCCATGGTCTCAAAATATCTGTGAGTGCTCTCTTGTGCCAGGCTCCTTTGAGCTGACTAGGAAAGGTACAGATTGGCTGTATCCTCCTATGATGGGCCCTAAAACAGAGGCAAAGCCTCAATCAGCCTTGTCAGAACTGTGGAAGGCTGCTATGGAGAGGCTGAAAAGGGCATCATCACTGTGAGAGGGATGGAAATGGGAGGCATGCTTGGTGGCCCCTCCCCATTGAGCAATAAAGGCCAAAAGAAGGAGAGGGCTCTTGGGCCCCCTTTCTGATGGGGGCAACTGGGTGGGCTCCAGAGAAATCTCCTCAAACAGTGGCCAGGTACAGAAGTGGGATCCAGCCAAAGTTCCTGACAAGGCACTTCAAACAAATCACTTACCACATCATCGCGGTCTTCCCATTCCACTTCAGAAAGGTCAACGCTGCTATAGTTGGGTTTCCTCCGCTTCTTTCCTTCTTCATACTAGCAGCAGGAGGGGAAGAAAGGAAAGGAAAAAAACACTGGATAAAGACATAGCCAACCAGGGGCAGCATTTTTCCTAGTCCTAGACTTTGTTTTATGATTGGAACTATGGAGGGAATGGATTGGTGAGGAGCAAAGGAGGGTTTTTGTACTTGGTATGTTAATGGTACTGGAGCACAACCCAATTACTCATAAACATTTTAACCAAGCTTTGTTGTTGGATACCAGTCTCTCTTTCTCCCTCTGTCTTTTTCTCTCTCTCTTTCTCTCTCTCTCTCTCTCACTCCCCCCAATTCCATAACATAGGTACATAGATAGTAGATAGATGGAGAAACAGATGGATAGATAGATAGATAGTTTCTCTCCAAATTCTAGCTAGAAGGGAAGACTTTAGCTATTAAGAATAATTCTCAATATCTCGAAAATCCAACTCTTCTATAAAATACTGGGAAATCACCCGAATTTGTTACTATTTTCAATAGAGTTATAGGTAATATACTAGTCTTGGAGTTAGGAAGACTGGAGATCAGATACTTCATCAGACTCTTCTAGAGAAAGATTAGCTATGTGATCCTTGCCATGTCATTTAAACATACTGGACTCCATTTTCCTTATCAATAAAATGGGATAATAATAGCACCTACCTCATGGAGTTTTTGTGACAGTGACAAAGGAGATAGCATCTGAAAAGCACTTTGCAAACCTTCAAGTGCCATATAGATGCTAACTCTTATCTTTACTCCTCACTCTTGGCAGTTTTCTAGGCCCTGCTCAAGTATCTGTAGCTAGAAAGGAAAGAGTAGACCTCAAGACTTCCACAGAGGCACTTGAACTGCCTCTGTCATCAGCCAAAGAATTCTCCTTCCTAAGCATTGTTCACAAGGACCATCTTCAGGGCTTTTTGAACAAGGTAGTGATGCTCTGCGCCTTGGGATACGTGGGTGCTCCAGATGGACAATATGACATTGTATTTAAAAAAAAAGAAAAAAAATATGAATCCTGATAGACCTGTGTCTCTGTGTGTGCTCACATGACCAAATAATCCTTAAGCAGGGGGCCCTGTGATTCTGCCATCTTCAATAAGTAACTCTCCTGGGTTTCACCACACGGAATGTGGGGGTGTTTATATGGTAGGTAATTCTGCCCTCTACTGAACACTTGGGAGAACTCACCATTTAATTTAAAAACCAAACGTGAGATAGGGTGGGAACATGTTGCAATCAGACTGCCATGCTTTATTGTGGAAACATTACTCATGTTTTCATTAAATTAATAAGGTGATAAATCATTTGGTCCTAGTTTAAGGTTGATTTGGCCGAGTGCAAGCCCCTCCATTTCTCTGGGCCTCAGTTTTCTTATTGGTAAAATAATGTAATAGGACTAGATGATTTCTAAGGTCCCTGCTAGTTCCTAATTTATGAATCAGTGCAAAACAAAACATTGGGGTTCAGGGTAATGAGTCACACTGGGAAATCTGGAACAGAGTACAGTAATCATGTCCTGATAGACACTATTGCATTTTGTAAAGTGTTTTACATCCAGGACCTTATCTGAGTCTCATGGCAGCCCCATGAGGCTGGGACTCGGGGAATATTAGCCCTGAAATTTAGGCTTCTTCGGTTCACTAATGATGCACGAGGTCAGTTAATGCCTGCAGCAAGATTCAAACCCAAGCCTCTTGAGAGCAGATTTAGTATTCTATGCACTATAACATAACCCATTTTCTCAGGCTGGTTCAGATGTTGGTAGACCACTACTTCCACAAGAAACATTACCCTCAGAAAGACCCCATGTTATCTTGAGAGAGAAGCCCTCATTGGCCTCTATTTAATCCTTACTGGGGGAGCAGGAAGAGGTCATCTCATAGTTAACCAGTATTTGATTCTATCTTTGGCTTTCCATCAAGAGGAGGGTGTTCTCTCTTGAGTCTTCAGATGCACTCCAGACAAGGAAAAAAACAAAACAAAACAGATCTCCCAGACATTATGGTCATCTAGAGCAGATTAACCATGAAGACTGGGAAGAGGAATTTATGGGGGAAATAGGAGCCTAAGTTCCCATAAGACTTGGGAGGCAAGGCAGGAACAGACACGAAACCAGGAAAACTAGAAGACAGAGCTGCCTTTGGAAGACAGTGTTTTACCCTAAGAAGGACTGATTGGAGGCAAAAATACACTAAGATCCAAGACAGTCAGTGATAAACTAAAAGAACTTAGTCATGTGTGGTGATCACTCCCACAAAGTACAATGGAAAGAGTGACAGATTTGGAGCCTGAGAACCTGGGATCAAAGTATGGTGTTAAAATCTACCCTATATGAACTTAGGAACATTATTTACTTTCTTTAGGACTTAGTTTCCTCATGGCTGGTTTGTTTTTTGTTTTGTTTTGTTTTGTTTTTTTGGGGGGCAGTGGTAGATTAGCTGTGCTATAGAATCTTTTCCACCTATAAGTTAGCAATCCCATCAGCCTTGCTAGTTCCAACAGACCAAGAGGTCCAGCCCTCTGACTTTAAGTAAGATTGTTCCTGCGTTCATTCAATAAACATTTACTAAAAGCTTTATGGTGGCAAAACGCTACATTAGATAGCGCTAAGAATATGGAGGCATGAAAGGCATGATGAAGCCTGTCCTCAAGAAGCTTACTAGTTACTAGGGAAGAAGAGGCACATATGTTTCACTTCTTTTCAGTAAGTATTTCATGAAACTCTGGCTACATTTATGGGGACATGCTTGCCCCCATTCAGTTTGTGATTGCCTTCACCCCTGAATAAATGGCCCTTCTATGCTACGTGGCTAATACAGATTCATCCCACATTGGCAAGGCTTCTGTGATGAACCTCTTGGCATATAGCCAGCTCAAGAGACAGTAGTGTAGTGCTTAGATCACTGGACAAGGAATCAGGAAGACTGAGATCTGAACCCTGCCTCAGGGGCTTACTATTAGTGTAACCTTGAACAAGTCCCTTCAACTATCTGAGCCTTAGTTTCCTCATTTACAAAATTAACTCAATGACTTCTGAGCCCTTGCAAATCTAAGCCTATGAAGTCACTTCAACTCTTCTGGCTTCAGTTTTCTTGTCTTTAAAATGAGAGAGTTGGACTTGAAGATCTCTAAGGTCCCTTCCAAAGCTAAATCTATGTTTCTTTAATCACATTACCCTAAGCAAAATGTACTAGGATGTGACTCAAGTTCTTTCCTTATCAATGGAATCTACCATGGTTGAACTAAGTCCATATAGCATTTGAGAATTCAGGGCCATCTTCAAACCATGATAAGACATTAGTCAAAGACACCAATAGAAGCTCACATACAAATAATCTTAATTCCCTACTTCAGTGAAAAATTACTGAGTACCAACTGCATGTCAGGCGCTATGCTCAGTGATGAGGAAGGTGCATTAGAGCTGATTTGTCCACTCAAGTAGATGGATACAACATACACAAATTGTTACCATACAAAGTAGAGTATGATGAGAATATGAAAGATTTTTAACCAATCTTTAATAAGAGTTCGTCAAAGAGAGCCTCCCCTTCCAGATGGGAGAATCAGGCAAGCAGGTGGCTATGAGCTAGTCTGCTGTGGTCTGGGAAAGGAAGAGAAGGGAAGGGAAGGAGAGGAACAACACACTTATAAAGTATCTATT
This sequence comes from Pseudochirops corinnae, assembly GCA_028646515.1. Classification (NCBI taxonomy): domain Eukaryota; kingdom Metazoa; phylum Chordata; class Mammalia; order Diprotodontia; family Pseudocheiridae; genus Pseudochirops; species Pseudochirops corinnae. Next base: position 9,699,806 of record CM053590.1, on the reverse strand, counting down.
ATGTTCCAGGCATGGTGCTAAGTGCTCTACCAATATTATCTCATCCGATCTTTAGAGCAACTTTATGAGTTCAATGCATTCTTGAAGGATGGCTAGGAATTAGGCAGAGCTGGGGAAGAATGCCCACAAAATACCAAACCAGAGAACTTCAGAATTGTTAGAGACCTTATTGGGTATCTCATCTCTTTAAAAGAGACTCCATAATTGGTTCCAGCCTTTGCATGAAAGCTTCAAATGAGAGAGAGGCCACTACTTCCTCAGGCAATATGTTCCATGTTGGATAGTTCTGATTGTTAGGATATTCTTTTTTCATGCATCAAGGCTAAATTTGCTAAAACTTGTATTCAAGGTGGAGGAAATTGAATGGAGATGTAAAAATTGAGGAGTGAAGTTCAAAGAATGGGTTCTAATGTGATATAGCATAACTTTTTTCTGATTGTATTTAGATGGTGTAGCTGGGCCTTTTTAAATAATCAAATTCAGGCAAGAGAGAAGACAAATAGGATAAGCTGAGACTAGAAAAGTGAGTTGGAGTTAAATCAAGATATGACTTGAAAATGAAGAGAAAAGGAATTGGACTCCATTCACTAGATAATAGAGAGTGATTGAAGGATTTGGGGCAACAGAGGGGCAAGATCTGAGCTAGGTTCTCTATCCTCACTGCCTTTATTTCCTTACTAAAATAAGCCTTCCTAGGAAGAATGTTTTTTTTTTTTCCCTGTAATGAGTAGTATGAGTTGTAGAGAGAAAATAATGGAGTCAAGGAGACCAAACTAGTGGCTATCACAGCATTCCAGGTGAGAGCTAATGATAGTGTGAACTAAGGTGGTGTTCATGTGAATGAAGTGGAAGAAAACAAAGGAGAATTTAATAAGTGGAAATAAAAGTGTTCAACAGGTAGGGGTAAGGAAGAAGCAGTAGTCAAAGATACTTAGAAAACTTCCAACTCTGGAATAAAACAGGAAGGTGGTACTTTCTCTTTTAGACAAGTTGAGTTGAGATGATGGGGAGAGCTCTCCAGTTAGATTGTATTCTAGCAATAGGAGAGAGGTTTTGTCTTAGGTATATAGATTTAGGAGTCACTCCAATAGCAGTCAGAGTTCAAACAGCGGGACTGGATCAAAGAATTACCCAAGGACAGCACAGTGCAGAAAGGGGAATAAAAAACAGAACACTGGTAATTTCAAAAGTATGGGGACAAAGACATAGCTGGTGGAGTCAGAGGAGGATTTGTTCAAGAGGCAGAAGGAGGACTATGAGAAAACTTTGCTATGAGAGTCAAATTATGAGAGAAATACAAAAAGGAACTGTATCAAATGCACAAAAGAAAAAGAATCCGGAAAGGCCCTTTACATTTAATTGAACGTCAGTGGGAACCTTCAAGGGACTTAATACCCTGCCTGGTCAGAGAAGAAAATGAATGTGGTATTGAAGAAGTAGCAACATTGGGTGACACAATTGGTTTTGGGAAGAGTCTGGCAATAAAAGAAAGCATAGTAGTTTGGAGGCAGGGGGTGATTGTGTTGAAGGAAGATGTTTCAAAGATAGAAGAAATCTCAACCTCTTTTGGGGAAAGGAACAATGGAAAGAAAGAGAATGTCCAAAAGAAAAAGGAGTCATGGAAAAATAGATTGAAAGTCTGAAGGGACCTCAGAGGACATAGGGTCTTCAGAAACCACTCATTTTATGTATATGGAAAAGAAGGCAAAGGGAGGTTACAAAGATTTGCCTGGGGGGGTTGGAGTCAAGATGGCAGCTTAGAAACAGGAGAAGTCTATGGCTCCCCCCATAACCACCTCAAATACCTATAAAATATGACTCTAAACAAATTTTAGAGCTCCAGAACCCACAAAATTACAGAGTAACAAAACTCCCACTGAAGGCAGCCTGGCAGGCTGATGGGAAGGAGGTCATCACAGTGCACTAGGAGCCCAGACCAGCACCACATGAACCCACAGCTAGAGCCCTAGGGTGCCCATAACAAGCTGTGGCTAGGGCTTTCAGGAGAGCAGATGACAAACAGCTGTGGCAATTCCTAGACTTATCAACCCATAAGAAACAAGGACAAAGTGAAAGGTCAGTGCAACTTGGCTAAATTTGGGGGAGAGACTCTGGCCGTCTGCCTCCAGGATGAGAAGCAGTGGCTGCTTCAGAGCTCCTGGCCTGCAGATTTCAGGGGGACCAAGCAATCATTCAGAGGCTAAGTGTTCTTGCCTTAACCATCCTGGATTGGGATCATGGTCTTGGGTGGTGGTCCTTAGGTGTGTGATCAGTGAGTCAAAGCTGGTGGGGGCTGGAGAGACAGTGGCCTCCTAATAGCCCCAGCAGCTGTGAAAACCCCAGCAATTTGGGATTCCCCTCTGGAAGCAGAGTTCTACTAAGCCCAAAAGTCAAGTAATTGACTGGCAACATGAGCAGGCAAAGGAAGCAAAACAAGCCCAGCAATCCAACTTTAGATTCCTTTTTTGGGGACAAAAAGGGTCAAAGTATGGAATGGGAGGAAGACAACACAATCAGAACTCCTGCACCAAAAGCTTCCAAGAAAAATGTAGACAGGTTACAAGCCATAGAGGAGCTTAAGAAGGATTTTGAAAATCAAATAAGAGGAAAAATTGGGAAGAGAAATGAGAATGATGCAAGAAAATCATAAAAAGAGTCAACAACACGACTGAAGAAAATAACACCTTAAAAAATAGAGTGACTCAAATGGCAAAAGAGACCCAAGAAGCCAATGGGGAGAAGAATGCTTTAAAAAGTTGAATTTGCCAGATGGAAAATGAATTTCAAAATCTCGCTGAAGAGAATAATTCCTTCAGAATTAGATTGGAGCAAATGGAAGCAAATGACTTTATGAGAAATCAAGATACTATTAAACAGATCCAAACAAATGAAAAAAATAGAAGGCAATGTGAAATATCTCCTTGAAAAAACCATTGACCTGGAAAATAGATCCAGGAGGGACAATTTAAAAGTTATTGGAGTACCTGAAAGCCATGATCAAAAAAAAAGAACTTAGAAAGCATCCTTCAAGAAATTCTGAAGTAAAATTGCCCTGATAGTTTAGAACCAGAGGGCAAAATGGAACTTGAAAAAATTTGCCAATCACCTCTTGAAAAAGATCCCAAAAAGAAAACCCCTAGGAATGTTATAGCCCAGTTCCAGAGTTCCCAGATCAAGGAGGAAATATTACAAGCTGCCAATTAGAAACAATTTGAACACTGTGGAAACACGATCAAGATAACCCAGGATCTAGCAGCTTCTACATCAAGGGATTGAAGGGCCTGGAATATGATATTCTGGAGATCAAGGGAGCTAGGATTAAAACCAAAAATCACCTACCCAGAAAAATGGAATTTAATATTCCAGGGGAAAATATGGTCATTCAATGAAGTGGAGGACTTCTAAGCATTCTTGCTGAAAAAACCAGAACTGAATAAAAAATTTTACATTCAAATAGAAAAAGCATGAGAAGGTAAATATGGAAAGGAATTCATAAGGAACTTATCAAAGTTGAACTATTTACATGCCAACATGGAAAAATGACAATTGTAACTTATGAAACTTTTCTCTGTATGAAGATAGTTGAAGGTAATATAAATATAAATATATATATGTATGTATGTATACATACACATATGTCTACATAGGAGGATATATATGTGTAGGAATACACATGTGAGTGTTTGTACATATGAGTACAAAGCAGAGGGCACAGGATCAATTGAATAGGATGGGATAATATTTTAAAACGTGAAATTGAGAGGTGGGAGAGAAATAGTATGAGAGGAGACAGGGAGAGACAGAATGGGGTTAATCCTCTCATATAGAAGAGGCAAGGGGTAACTGTTACAATGGA
>CM053590.1:9667901-9695450 GCA_028646515.1 Pseudochirops corinnae | reverse complement strand
TTTGGTGTGGGAGTTCTGACTGTGTTGTCTTCCTCCCGTTCCATGCTTTGATCCTTTTTGTCCCCCAAAAAGGAATCTAAAGTTGGATTGCTATTCTTGCTTTGCTTCCTTTGCCTGCTCATGTTGCCAGTCTTGACTTTTAGGCTCTGTAGAACTCTGCTTTCAGAGGGGAGAGCTTTGTCCAAATCGCTGGGGTTTTCACAGCTACTAGGGCTATTAGCAGGCTACCATCTCTACAGCCCCCACTAGCTTTGGCTCACTGGTCATGCACCTCAAGAACACACCCAGGACCATGATCCCGATCCAGGCAGGTTGAGGCAAGAGCACTTAGCCTCTGAATGATGACTTGGTCCCCCCTGCAATCTGCAGGCCAGGAGTTCTGAAGCAGCCACATGGAGGAGGCTGCTTCTTGCCCTGGAGGCAGACTACAGGACCCACTCCTTTCCCCCAAAATTTAGCCAAGTTCCGTTGACCTTTCACTTTGTCCTTGTTTTTTATGGGTGGATAATCCTGGAAACTGCCACAGCTGCTGGTGATCCGCTTTCCTGAAGGCTCTAGCTATGGCTTGTCCTGGCCATCCTGGGCCTAAAGCCGGGGTTTCATGTGGTGCTGTCTGGGCTCCCAGTGCACTGCGATGAACCCTTCCTGTTTGCCTGCCGGGCTACTTCAGTGGGAGCTTTGTTTCTCTGTCATTTTGTGGGTTCTGAAGCTCTAAAGTTTGTTTAGTCATATTTTATAGGTATGTGAGGTGGTTACGGGGGGAGCTCATGGAGTTCTCCTGCTTCTATGTAGCCATTTAACTCTGCCCCCTCGGGACAATTTTCAAAGAGCTGGTCATATGCTTATTCTAAATGTTCCTATTCCAGGAAGTTGATTTGGAATTTATGTTCTTCTCTAAAAGGAAGACAGAGGGAGGTGCCCAGAACTCAAGAGGGTCCCTACTAGAGAAAGAGAGAAGTGAGAAAGGAGGGAGGGAGGAAGGGAAGGAGAAAAGGAGGCAGGAAGGAAGGGGACAGAAAGGAAGGAAGGAAGAAAAGGAGAAAGTGAGAGCAGAAGGAAGGAAGAAGAAAATAAAAAGAAGGAAGAAAAGAAAGAAGGAGAAAAGTTTCTTTAATTGCACATATCTCAAAGTGACTTACAAAAATGACGAATAATTACAAAATTGCACGAATCTCAGATTATGTTTAACCTGAATGAATGACATTAAAAGTCTGATTCAGAACCATGTGTGGGAGTTCTCCTGAGATCCTCCACTGTATTTACCAGCTCCAGTGCTGGACACATTTTCTGCCTGGCCCCCATTCCATCTCTACTTGTGCTATCATGGGGGTGGGGAAAGCCAGGGCCTGACTGCTCACAGCTTCCTGGGCTGTCCCCCTGGAGACACCTACTGTAGAAGTGCGCTGTCCAGCATCCTTCCTTCAGGATGTATTGCTCAAGTTTTAAGTACCAATTAACTTAATAACAGAATGTATCAATGCCATGACCTAAATGACTTTAAGTCATTGTTTCACTTCTGTCCATTCTCCCCCAGTTTGGCATGATGCCTGACCCATAGTTGTCAGTTAATAAATACTTGCTGACTGACTGAACATTAATAATGGATATTTGAATAATGTTTTAAAGATTGCAAAGTGTTCTCCATATATTGTTGCATTTTGGGCTCACAATGACCCTATTAGGTAGGTGTCATTATCATCTACCTTTTCCATGAAATTCAGAGAGTACAGAGAGGAAACAGAAGGTCAATCAATTGCTTAGTGTCACACAACTAGTGAATGGCCAGTGTAAGATTGGAACTCAGGTGTTTTATACCCAGCATCCAGGTAGTCATTCAACAGACCATGTTGCATGCTGTCTTTTCAAGATTGAAGATGATTGAAACATGAGATATATCACAAACACACTGGATGATGGAGTCAGAATCCAAAACTGTCTAGACATGTTAGATGGACTGTTGGACTCCACTAAGATCATCAAAGATGGGAAGGTAAATGTAGCAGACATAGGGATAGATCCATTGTTTTTATCATTGTTGTTGTAAGGAAACAGCCCATGGAAAGGATGATGAAGGAAAACCTCTCTGACTCTTGGAGAGATATCTGGGGCACTGAAAGGTCAGAGGCCATGTCCAGAGGCATAAAACCAGTATATTCAAGAGCTAGAAGTGGAACCTAGCTCTTTCTAATCCTGAGGCCAGCTGTCTGTGAACTAGTGAGGCCAGAGCAACATTTTCTCATACTAACTTCAAGATCAAATATTATAAGTGTATCTGCAATCTTTGGTTCGAAGTAACTTCACAGTCATAGGAAGTATGGGTGACACATGGTTGAATATGATATAATAATATTATCCAAAAACTATCTGGTTGTAAGAGTGGACTTCAATTAAACAGGGGTCAAGAGGTGACAGAGAAGAAAAAAAATCAATAAGACCCAAGGTCCAAAGATCAATGAACTCTTGGGGCTTAGAGCTATATTATGAGAGCCCCCAGCTTCCAGGAATAAAGTACTTGGAGTTCCATTGAATTCTGCCCCAGTCAGACATCAGTTGGAATTGTTGTTTCAGCCATATTCAACTCTCAGTGACCCTATTTGGGGTTTCTTGGCCAAGGCACTCAAGTGTCTGCCATTTCCTTCTCCAGCTCAATTTACAGATGAGGAAACTGAGGAAAACAGCATTAGGGTCACACAGCTAAGAAGTGTCTGAAGCCAGATTTGAACTCAGGAAGATGAATCTTCCTAACTCCAGACCTAGCATTTTATCCACTGTGCCACCTAGCTACCTAGTACTGTGTTCAACACATATTTTAGAACCCTCTGCCTCCCCCCCCAAAAAAAATCAAAGCAATCAATCCACTGAAAAACTAAAGAGCATCCGTAGGATGTTCAAAGGCTTTGAAAACAAGTCACATAGGCACAGGTTGAAGGAAGTGGGTCTGTTGCTGTTCAGGGGGTTGTTTTCCTTTTAACCCTGGAGCAGAGCAGGAGGAGGGTAAACCATATCCCAGTATTTGAAAGGCTGTCTTGTGGGAGAGAGAATGGATGGCCTTTGCTTAGCCTCCAATTGCTGAACGAGGAATAATGGGCAAAAGTTGCTAAATGGGCAAATTTAGGTTATATTTAAAGTGGGAGGGACAGACACATATGCAGAAGTGAGTTGGACTTGCTTGAGACCCAGGGAGGCAGTGAAGAGAGTCAGCAAGATCTGAGTTTGACTCCTTTCTCAGAAACTTATTAGCTGTGTGACCTTGGGTGAGTCCCTTGACTTCTTTCAGATTGTCTCCTTATCTGTTAAACTGGGGCTTATCATAGCACCTCCCTCCCAAAGTTGTTGTAAGGATAAAATGAGATAATATTTGCAAATCACTTTGCAGAGCTTAATGCTCTATATAAATGGCAGCCATCCATATCATCATTATTAATATTCTTATTATTCTTATTTCTCTTTCACTGAAGGCCTTCAGGCCAGGGATAGATGAGCATTTGGGGAGGATTGTAGTAGGGATTATTTTTTGGGGGGTGGAGGTTTAGAGGACAGTCTTTGGGGTCCCTACCAAATCAAAGATTCTGTGAAACTTCTTCTCAACATGTTTACTAGATTTAACAGGGGAGTGGGAGAAGCTGGCCCCATAAGGTATTGGAAGGAAGCTGATCTTCTGAGAAGACCCCAGAGATGAGCTAAGCAAAGAATACTTATCTGTGACAAAACAGTACGTTAGAATCACTGCCAAGATCTGCGAAATCAAAGGAGCCTTTCTGAGGCCAGTCCGTGTGTGCGAGCTGCTTTGGAGATGCTACACGCTTCACACCCAACAATTGTGTTTCTTTTAAACAAATATTGGATGAAATCAAGTCAAAGAGAGCTGGGGGAGAAGATTGCATTGGGCAAAAGACAGAAATATTGGTTGTGTGCTTGAGTGAAGGCTTTACCTTGGCTCTGGCCACCAGAGCCGGAAGAGCTGGAGGGGCTCCTGGAGGAAGGATAAATGAGTTCTTCTAAGCTTCCTTCCTGGCACTCCTTAGTCTGGCCTTCACATCCTTTTGTGTTCCATGGCTGCTCTTTCTTGGCAAAAAGTGGAGGGGACATCCTCAACTAAAGAGGATTCTGTGACGCAGGTTTGTAACAGAGACAGCAATCCTTTCCGAACCGTGCTCTCCAGGGATGCTACTATTCAGGGCTATCCTCAGGGAGGATCCCAGCCAATGTGGCCTGCGGCCCAGGGCAGACATGGAAGTTCCCAGAGAAAAGAGGGAAATTATCTTCTTTAAAAGTTCCCAGCCTAAATAAATGAAAGAGTAAATACCAGCTGTGCTGGCTGGATTCAGGCACCATTCGTCCTTCCATTGATTCCACCATTCAATATACATTTATGGAGTGTTTGCTATGTCCGAGGCACACTGCTATGGCATGGCAAGGATGCCAAGACAGGAAAGCTAGCCCCTTGACTTTCAACCAATGAAGCAAACAGGTAGTAAGAAGTTATTGTGTGTTCAGGCTGTGGGGACACAAATGTAAATATGGAAAAAAGACTGCCTTTAAGAGGTTCACATTCCACTGGGTAAAAATCAAAAGATGATGACTATAAATATATCCAAAGCTAACTAAAAGACCACAGGCCTTGGTCAGAGCTGTTGAAGTTAAAGGCCTCTGAAGGCCACTGATGTACCTGCCCACTGGCACTCTGGCTGGTGCCATGCTTTCCCTCTTGCCAGGACACGAAGGTGGAGGACATGAATCCAGGAGATGGCACACTAGAGCAGGAACAATGCTAGTGGATTCTGAGAGTCTGGGTTCAAATCCCAGTTCTGCTGTACTATCTATATCTTCCCAGGTCGCCTGCTTAACTTCTGTGCTCTCAGAAGAAGTTGGACCAATGATCTCTGAGTCTCTAGCTCTCTCTCCCACCCACTGCTCTTCCAAAGCCAAGTCCATTTTCAAGGCCTAGCTAAGACTGTCTGTTGAACCAAGCCTTCTCTAACCACCCCAGTCCATACTTTCTTTCCCCTTCTTGGCACTGAAGAGGAAGTCAAGTAGTAGGAAAAGTATTGCTTCTGGATCCAAAAGACCTTAGTCTGAAAACTGGTTCTGCCACTTACTCCCTGTTGACCTTACCTCCCTGGGTTGACCTTACCTCCCTGGGCCTCTATTTCTTCATCTGTGAAATGAAGGGCTGGGATCTATAGTCTCTTCTAGCACAAATCCTGTGAGAATAAGAGCTTCTTCTGTCTTTGTTGTGAGTGCCATGGATCTTGGACTATCCCCCATTCAGAGCTGGACACAGCCCAAGTGCCTCATTGGACAGATGAGGACATTGAAGGCCAGAGAGCTTGAGACTTGTTTAGAATCACACAACTAGTAAGTATCATAGTGGAGATTCAAACCTGCCTTCCTGCCTATTTGTCTAGCACTTGATGCACATTTGTGGGATATGGGCAGAAGATGGCCTCTGGAGCTTACCTGCTCCAATCTTCTCGTCTATGGGATGAGGACATTGAGGAAGCTGTGAGGAACAATCATGCCAGTGTTCTCCTTGTATTGTACCCAGAATGAAAGCACTCTGCAAGCTGGAATGGATGGTGCTAACTTCACCTTGGCCCCTCCAAAGTGCCTAGCACAGGGTCCTTGAATATTGTAGGCCCTTAAGAATGACCTCTTTGCTGACTGACATCAGATTTACATTGGTCAGTGTCTCCCCAGATACGTTGGAGGATCATGGCTGCAATCAATACTAACTTTGGTTTCAAAGGATCCATGTTCAAATCCCACTTATTTCATTCACTGCCTGTGTGACATTAAGCAGGTCACTCACTCTCTAGGCCTCAGTACCTCACCTCTAAGATGCCTTCCAATCTTGAATGTATGATGCTCTGATCCTCCTGTTGGGGGCATAGAGGGAGGGCAGAGGCCATGTCTTCTATTTTCTCATATTCCCAGAAGATCCTGGGAATGAAATTCAATTCAAAATGCATGTATTAAGTCTCTGCTATGGGAGGACAAAGTGCAAAATGACAGTTCTTACCCTCTGGCCCTTTCATTTCATGTGATAAGATTAGGCCTGGGCACTGACAGCTCTAACAAGAGGAAGAATCAGAGAACGCAAGATAGGGGTCCTGGGCAAAAGGGCTCATAAATCAGAGGAAACAATGAAGGTCAAGTGGAGGTGGGTGGAAGCCAAGGAAGATTTCCTGAAGCAACTGAAATGGGCCTTGGATGAAGGGAGAGAATCACCGAGGGGTATGAGGTGTGGGAAGAAGAGGACACTCCAAGCAGGAGATATAGAATGGGCAAAGAGGTATCCAGGGGAGGGGGAGAGAGATGCTCTCTTGGCTAGAACCTGGTGAGGAGGAGTCTGAGAGAAGGCAGGAAAGGTATTTGGGAATCAGATTATGGGGGCCTTGGATTATAGCAGCAGTTCTCAACCTGTGGGTTATGTTCAATTTGCAACAATGAAAATACATCCTGCATATCAGATATTTACATTACGTAACAGTAGCAAAATTACAGTTATGAAGTAGCAACAAAAATAATTTTATGGTTGGGGGTCACCACAACATGAGGAATTGTATTAAAGTGTCATGGCATTAGGAAGGTTGAGAACCACTGGATTATAGGACCGCACAATTGATGACAGACTTACAGATTTTGAGTTAGAACAAACTTAAGCCTCATGGTGGCCAACTTTCACTGTTCTTGTGATGCTGAGGCTTAAAGAGGGAAAACCTCCTGCCTCAAGTCACAAACAGAGAAAGAACCAAAGGCAAGTTAGGTAAATTCAATAAGGAACTATTTACTGATCAACTAAGACAATTCTAGTGTCCCCTGCAAATACATGGAGAAGGGTATATGGAGCTCCAGAGCAATGAGGAGCCAGGGACATAAATGCATTGGGAGAAATAAGCATCCAACTGTGTTTATACAATTCTGTGACTCAATGAAACCATCAATAAGCATTTAAGCAAAGCTGTCCATGTGCCTGACCCCAGCTAGACTCTTCCTCTCTGACCACCTTACAGTTCAACACAGACTGATGAATCAGAGAAACAAGTACATCAGCTCCATTACCATGAACATGTGTCTACTATTTTAAAAAAGGAAGAAATCAGTGCATGTCATAGCTAACAAGAACAGGGGATGGGGAGTTCATCTCTAACATTCTCATGGTGATGCCCTCGAAGATGGTTAACTATCAGCTTCTCCCTGAAGCACACCAACATGTATTTATTAAACATTCTCTCTGTTTCTATCTAAAATGGGATCATCAGCTAAATCACTTAGAAGTTGGAACCAAGACATGATTTTTCACACTCTTCAAGTGGAATATGGATTGAATAGTCCATTCAATTCAGACATTTTTGAAAATGTAATAATTAATGTTGAGACAGTTTAGAAAACTCTTCTAACTTAGTTACTAGTTCTAGTTACTAGAACTTCTTTCAGACTAGAGCCAAGTTTTGGGAAGGACACTGACAGGTGAGGGAGATGTCAGTGCAGGAAAAGCAGGATAACACAAGATCTCAGGTTCACAAAGATTGAATGAAGGGGAATTTTAGAGAACAGATGACACTGGAAAGGCATGCTAATTACCTCTAGTCTTTGAAGGACTGCCCATAAAGAAGAGAAATGAGACTGATCTTCCTGAGCTCAGAAGAAAGAACTAGCAAGCAGTGAGTGGAAGGTACAAAGTGATCTCTTTGGGTCTGATTTAGGAAAGAGGGTAGAGGACGTTTACAGCTATCCCAAAGTAGAATACCCTTAGATATGGTAGCTCCTCCTTATTGAATGACTTCAAGCAATGGGGTGATATTAACTCTGGGATTATGAAGAGATTCTGAGGCAATTATGGGTAGGTCTCAGTGGTCATGGGAGATCCCTTCATCACTGAGATGCCATGATTCTTTGGGGAGAAGTAAAATGAACACAAAGGATCTCTGCAGGTTTCAAAGTGATATTTGTAAAGTGAATCACAGGAGACTGTGCTGACTGAATTGGCCTGAAGTTCTCTGAATGTTTCTGCCAGTATCTGACTGACCACTGGACTAAAAACTGGAGCAAGGCAACTATCTGTTCATCTAGATTTATACCAATCACTAATGAATTGACCATTCTAGAAGCAGTTTATAAAACTGATCCCAGAAACCTTGCTCAGATGCACATGTCTGACTAGAGAGAACTGCAGTCATGTGGCAGCATCATATGCAAATAGTGGAGCTGAGCATTTTCTACTCTCTGAAAAGATGAAAAAGCTACCAAATATGTAGACAAATTGGGAAATGGTGGCATGGAATTCCTTGCTTAAAATAGCTTTACTTCTAATGCAGAGGGAAAATTACAAAGAAGCAAATTTGAAATTGATATAAGGAAAACTTTCCTTATAGTTACAGCTATCCAAGGATAGGAAGGGGTGACTTGGAAGGTTCTCAGTCCTCCTCTCTGGGAGGTCTTTAAGCAAAGGTAATATGTAAGATGTTATAGTGAAGACTATGCAGGAGTTGGACTACATGATCCTTCCAGCTCAGAAATTTTGTGTTTTCTTTTTTATTTTCTGGAATTCATTCATTCATTCATTCATTCATTCATTCATTCATTCATTCATTCCACCAAGTTATTTAGTCTGTACCACATACAAGAACCTGTAGGTAAGAAATGATTTTGTTCCTCCTGGTTAGAACTGCTGATTGTCTCATTCAATCTTTCCAATCCCCATTTTGAATAAATAAGCAATCAAACACCCAGCTAAATGAAATGAGTAATTCCTAACATCCCTGTCCAACTGAGCCAAACTGGCCTGCCCCCTAAAGGGTAGTGTGCTAAGCATCACTGTCAGGGCCTTCTTTAAACCAAGACTTCTCAATAATTCTAATGGAGTTACATATGGGATTAGCTATCCAATTAATTCTGGTCTTTTCTGCAAAAATATTGGTGAAATGGGATATTATGGTAAGTGCCAGCTTGAAACACCCATATGGTGGCCACATGGACCCTGAGATGAATTCATTTATACCAGGACTCTCCCACCAAGACTGAAGGGTGATGGAACTCTATCTAGTGGGAGCGTGTCTAAACAATGAGGCAATCCAGGCCGGAGCCAGCACCCTCACACCGGAGTACTGTGTCAATAAACATTTGCATAATGAATGCTGCCTCCATCTTTCTGATATTCACAAGTGCCAAAGAGGAAAAGAGAATATTTCTCAATGCTAAAAACAATTTTGGATCTCATTTTTCTTTCCTTTTGTTTTTTATTAAAAATAAAATTCCTATTCATCATCCTCACTTCACTGGAAAGGTGGGGCACTATGGGTTTGGAACATTGCATACCATCAAACTCAGTTGATACATTGGTTAATTTTATGGAACTGATTTTTGTTACTTTTTTTTCTTTTTCTTCTTCTTTGTTACAAAGGAGGACTTTTGGGGTAGAAGAAGGAGAACATTATTTGGAAATTAAGGTGATTTAAAACAAAACACAAAAGAATTATCTTTTTTTTAAGCAGTTTTCTTGCTTCAACACACTTTTGAGTAAATATCATTTTTAACTGTCAGGGACAAAATTACTGAAGAGTAATAGAGCAGATCATTTAGAAAGGCAAAATACAACATTGCTTGGCATAGAATACGCATTTAAGCAAAGCTCTGTGATTGTTCAATTGCTTGATGAAGACCATTTTGATTATTGTAGATGCAAACCCCATTATGATGAGCTCTGATGTATGAGGCATTCATATGATATTATGAACAGGAATTTTTACCTGTTAAGTAGTACTTCAACCAAAGTGGACACTGACCAGTGTATGGCTCTTTCTCTTGCATGAAAATGTTTTGTTACAATGGATTTATGCCTATATGAATTTCTTTGTTAGCTAGATCATGCTAATTGATATTAAGTATATAAAATATCTAGTGAAACCCTTATGTCTATTACTGGAACATAACAAACAGCCTTTAAAATGAGGAGAGGGGATAAGCATGTACACCAACCATATAACTGCTCCCATGCCTATTTTCAAGGAACTTTCTTGCAGCACTGTCAATTCTTATAGAAATGAAGAAAATCCAATCGAATCCTTAGGTTCTGGACAAATACACAAATACAGTAGTCTTACCAAAGGCCTGAGTTCAGGATGTGTCAGGATGTAGCCATTGTTGGTGATTGCAAAAGCATAACCATGAATCCCCAACTGTCATAGAAAAGAAGAAATAAAAAAAAAGAAAAGAAAAGCCATAATGAGCTCAATCCCCTGTGAAAGCCCAGAGCATTTGGACATTCAGTAACTAGGAGCTTAAATTTGGCATTCATAACTCTTATCGGCCCAGTATTTCATTACAATGAACACAAAGCACTGATCCTTGACATTTTGTGGAAATGAAAGCTTGCCACTGGGATGAGCTTGGTAAATAGTACCATTTTAAAATGGTACGCGGATGCTCCTGAGACACTTCTTCCAAAAAAACAATTCAGAATATTTTTTTTTCCTTAATGCTTTAAAGGCTTTTGGGTATTTACTAAGAGGTTCTCCAGGTGAATGCTTGCCTTTAGGCCTCCTGGAGGGTGCCAGGAGAACTGGGAGACTGACACAGAAGTTCCAGGCCCACTACATTTTTTAGGGGCCCTCTTCTAGCTGTGCTGTAGGAGGCTGCCATTTTCAAGATGTTTCTGAAATTAAATAAACATTAACTCTCCAACATGAAAGCTGCAAGACTACACTGAGAGGTTGCCTTCACTCCATTGTGTCTCCCCTAAATAGTTTCCCATTCACTTCCACCTACTCAAAACCTGAGGGGTAATTGTCAATGCAGGGGCCAATTTAATTTATGGTTTCTGACTCAATGGCGAAATGGGAAATAGTTTGAGAGCAATGAAATGTTTTATTCACTCTAAAAGGTATGGTAATCAAATTGAACACTGAACTTATTTAAATAATAATCCCAGCTTTTGGACAATATTTCTATTACACAGTTGACTGCACCCATTGGCTACAATAAATTTACCTACAAATAATTCATGTATTAAAACTGCCTCAAGTGTAGAACCCCTACTGATATGTTTAAAAAAAAAAGAAAAGAAAACCCATTTTTGCAAGAGCAATGAAAAGAAGTTGGGAGGGGGTACTGGGGAAACCTTTTATTTTTCCATTGAGTTATTTCATAGCAATGAATTCTCCTGGTGGTAAATGTTATTTTCTTTTAAAGAGGGGGGTAAAAAAATGTCTTTACAGCTCATGTAGCCAAGCATGGAACTCTGAGCATCCAACCTACAGAAATTTTGGAGCATGAATCACCCAGTCTCTCTATTAGTTTAAACCTGAGCTATTGGAAAGCTTCCTTGGAGAAACGTACATGTTCAGCTCATAGCTTTCCAAGCATCTCATCCTGGAAACGTACATGGGCAGGGAAGGGAATGACACTATCAGGAACAGACAGAGTACAATGTTCATCAGCAAAGGCACTTCCTGAATCACTGCGATCCCTGCTCCATTTAAGTAATTAATATTTAGTTTAGAGTTAATGTGACCAGCAACTCCTAATAAGGTCTACTTGGCTCTCAGAGTAAAGGTTCATTTCAATGTTATTTTAGATAAATAACAGATCTTTTTCTCTTTGAGATGAATGTCCACAAGTTCATATTTTCTGTCCAGAAAAATGTCAGGAGAAGTCAGCGACCTTGCACTATTTGCTGGGCATGACTCCTTTCTGGGACAACACAGTGACATTTCAGAAATGACTCGGAAAGTTTGGCTTCTTCCATTAGCACTAAATGACATTAGATGGGAAATCTACACCCTCCATTAAAAAGGCAAGTGGTATTTTGAAAGCTAGCTCATCTCTCCTAGGACAGACTTTCTTATCTCCTTCATGTCTGTAGGAAGGAAAGGAGAAATCTGAAGGAATCCCATTTGGTTTGTGGTCCACACAGCTCAAACTAGGAGTCTAAATTAGCTCATGCTCCCATTCCCTGAACACTCTGACCATGCAGACATTTTCAAAAAGGCATAGATTGGAAAGCAACATCTTGGCAAGGAAATAAGAATCATGATAATTCCATTAATAATAGTAACTAATAATCACTAAGCATTTGTAAAGCTTTACAGGGTTTTAAAGCACCCTGAGAGAGATGTTGTTATCATCCACCATTTTAAGTCCATTTTACACATGAGGAAATTAAGACTGAGAAATCAAGGGACTTGCTCATAATCACATAGCTAGAAAGAGTCTGTGGTAAGATCAGAGAACACACTCCCCTCCATCCAGTTCCCCATGTATGAGTCACCCTCCATAGCACCAATCTCCCAATGGTGTTCAGAGGTTTTGATCTCAGCGCCCTGCCCACACAAGTAGCCCATGCTCTTTGGGAGAGCTGGGGTGAATCACAACTCTCAGTATACCAGAAAATTCTCTAAGAATAGATATAGACAACACAATGATGTACGTTGAGAGAGGGACTTCGACACAGGTCTGTACCTAAACCAAAAAAAGGCTACAAAACCAAATTCATCGAATGGGTTTTTTGCTTGTTTCAGACATGTAAAAGTAGTGGGGTCCAAAGGTGAATCATATTTTCTTCTTCATGGAACTAAAAGTGAATTCAGCTTTGTTGCTTTTTTTTTTTGGTTTGGGTGTAGACCTATAGGAAATTACCTTCCTCATGATGTATCATAGTGATAGTTGCCAATCATTTATATCCTTTGAGATGGAGCATTAAGAAGCTATGATTCACCCTAGGTCTCCCAATGAGCATGGGCTAGAAGCAGGATTTGAATCCACATCTTCTCCACTCAAGGCTTGCCGTCTATTCCCTATGTGAAGCTGTCTCTAACTTATTTGATCTTTTGTAAATTTACCAGTGATCTGTCAAAGTGCATCTGTGAATATGAGTAGTAGCATGGTGATCAGTCAGTCAATAAGTGATTGTTAGCATTCACTTTGTACCAGGAACTATACTAAGCACTAGAGACATTAAAGAAGAAGTCCAAAAAGTACCTGCCTCTAGAGAACTTACACTCTAATGTGGGGTACAGCCTATAGCTAAATTTGTATTCACAAGATAAAGATAAGAGTAGATGAAAGACAGCCTTAGAAGAGAAGATTTTAGCAACTGGGGGGAGGGGAGGGAGAGGACAGTCTGTAGAAAGGAAGATGTGTAGTTGGAAGTCCTGAGTTAAAATTCTGACTTTCCTGCTCACTATCTATGTGACTTTGGACTAATCATTTGGCTTCTACTACCCTCAATTTCTTCATCCATAAAATGGGGCAGTCAAACTCGATAACCCTAAGTTCACCTCCTGTTCTAAATCAATGAATTTCCACTGTAAATGGAATGATTTAGAAGATAATCATACTTATCTTTCAGTATTAGCTGCTCTCTTGCCCCATATAATATAGACTCTTGAGCCTTGGAGCTAATTACCAAATTACCACAAGCCCTCAGTTGCCTTAATTGAATATATCTCCTCCAATCCTGGAGGTGGGTGGGTTCTAAAGGTCAGGAAGGATGTGCTTTGGCCTCTGTCATAGGTACAAGAAATACCTATTCCCTCCTCATCCACTGCCTCCTTCCCTGACCAAGACCAAACCCATTTACCTAAATAAAGACCACAAGAAAGCTCTGGCTCAATAGAATTATCTCTTGATTCTGGTGAGGGAGCCCTGACCAACAGGACTAAGAACCAAAGGAAGTGAAAGTTGGTGTGACAGGCTACCCGGGGCTAGCCTTGAGTTTCTCTCTCAAGAAGAAAAGCTTTCAAGGATGATTGAAAATATCCCTCTTCACTTCACACTTTTTTCCTCTTTTCTTGACTCTTAAAACCCAAGAAAAGTTGGAGGAAATGTTTCAGGGAGATAAACAAGGCCACTTGGTTAGCAGCAACATGATAAATAAGTCTAGAGGTTAGTAAGTCCTGGGTTCAGATCCTGTCTCTGCCCTAAACTGCCCAGGTAACCAGCAACATTTTAAAACTCACAGTCAGGGATAAAAGAGAAAATGAAAATGAAAAGTATATTTAAAATTTCCCAAGGATTTGAATTGTCCATGGAGGCAACATAGTACATTGAAGTCAAAAGAGTGAACTAGCTTGGAATCTCAGCTCTGTCCCCTACTTCCTTTCTAATCCCAAACTGATCAATTCATTCAAGCTGCAGTTTCCTCATGTATAAAATGTATAAAATAGATGGCATCTCACTGAGGCCATGTCTGCCTTGAAATAGGTGATGTCATGAATAGGTTGCCTTAGGATACAATGGCTTTCCCATCGCTAAATGTCTACAGAACCAGGTTGGATAACCAATGTAGATGGACTTCTTTTGGGGTGTGTTCTAGACCAAATACCTATCCCTTTTCCACTTTCCAAAGTGAAATTCCATAATTTGTCATTATCAATTACAAACAAGCTTTTTCTCTACAACAGTGGAAGGAATTTCCCATTGTTGAATCTACTTATAAAATTCACCAGTTCAATTAAAAAACGAAAACAAAAACATAGACATTGCCAGCCTCTTCCCCCCGCCTCCATGTTACCTTATATTTAGGAATGGTCTTTAGGAGCTCTTTCACTGGGACATCAGTGCCAACCACTCCAAGCAGAATCCCTTTAGATCTCTGTTAACAAAGACAGTGATTTTGAGAAAAACTGTTAGAGTCAAGATACCACATTCTATTAAAAAAACAAAACAAAACCAAAACAACAAAACAAAAAAAAAAACCCAACATATCTAGGAAATATCTATTGTACCTAATAGAGAAGGAAAATGAGCCAGGTTCTCCTATTAAAAGGGAGGAAACCCTGCTACAAACCTGGAAGAAGGAATTTTTTAGCTCATCTAGCAAATACATGCAATTTCTTTGTTTAGAAAATTAGAAATCAATAAGAAAATGGGGAAGGGCAGACAAAATGGAGCATGGATTGGTGGAGACAGTGGTAAGAAGCAAAACACTTTGAGGATGAAAAGAGAATGAGAGGAGGATAAATAAAAGAAAAATAGGATGGAGGGAAATATTCAGCTATTAATCATAACTGAAAAAATTACAACAAGTGACTGATAAAGATCTCATTTCTCAAATATATAGGAAACCAAGTCAAATTTGTTAGCATACAAGTCATTTCCTAATTCGTAAATGGTCAAATGATATGAACAGGAAGCTGTCAGAAAAAAAAAAAATCAAAGTTATCTATAATCAAATGAAAAAAATGCTCTGTCACAATTTCTTAGAGAAATTGAAATTAAAACAATTCTAAGGTACCACCTCACAATGATGTTTCAGGAGAGATGATTTTAGCTAATAGGACAGAAAAGAAAATAAGTGTTGGAGGGTTTGCAGCAATTTAAGGACAGTAATGCACATTTGGTAGAGTTGTGAACTGATCCAGCCATTCTGGAGAGCAATTTGGAGCAATGCCCAAAGGGCTATGAAACCGTGCATACCCTTTCACTCAGCAACACCACTACTAGGTCTATATCTCAAAAAGATCAAAGAAGAGGGAAAAGGACCTATATGAACAAAATACATTTATAACAGCTCTTTTTGTTGTGGCAAAGAATTGAAAACTGAGGGGATGCCAATCAACTGGGGATTGACAGAACAAGTTGCAGTATATGATTGTGATAGAATACTATTGTACTATAAGAAATGACAAGGGGGAAGGTTTTAGAAAAAAAAAACTTGGAAAGACTTATATGAACTGATGCAAAGTGAAGTGAGCAGAACCAGAAGATCACTGTATACAATAACAACAATATTGTATGATGATCAACTGTGAATGACTTAGCAACTCTGATCAATACAATGATCCAAGACAATTCCAAAGGACCCATGAAGAAAAATACTACACATCTCTGGGGAGGGAAGTGATAAAGTCTCAATGCAAATTGAAGCAGACTTTTCTTAATTTACTTTTTTTTCATTTTTTGTCTATGTTTTTTTACACCATGACTAATATGAAAATATGTTTTGCATGACTGCACATGTATAATCTATATCAAATAGCTTGGCTTCTCAATGAGGCAGAGCATAAGGAAAAAGTGAGAAAATGTGGAGCTCAGAGTTTTAGCAAACAAACATTAAAAATTGTTTTTCCATGTAACTAGAAAAAATACCAATGAAATTAAAAAAAAAAATGACAAGTCAGGTCAAGACTTGAAAGGAGAAGATTCCAAAGCTATAATCACTCAAACAAGCATCAAGCATTTATTAAGAATTTACTTTGAGTCAGTAACTATGGCATTGTGGATAGAGAACCAGCATCAAAGACAGGAAGACTGCATTCTCTGAGCCATACTGGTTTTAGGCCCTGACACACCCTCTCAGTGATCTAGGCACATCTCTAAGAGTAGAAATCACAGAAAAGGTGCCAACTTGCATTAGGAGAGATATTTCCCTCATTAGGGAGTCTCCTCTACCAATAAAATCACAGGTCAAGTCTCCATATGTTAAGCGCTGCGGATGCAAGGGAAAATCTACAAGGAGCTGAAACTCTAATGGGATATGCAGAACCAGGTATTTACAGCATACCCACTGAGGAGATCTGGCCTGCATAACCTGAAGCCCACCAAAGGATTTCAGTCAGCCCATGAAAATGTAGAGGAAAACATGCTCTACATTTTTCACTGGCTGCCAGAAATCCTTTCGGGTACCCACAGGCTGCTTACGGCCTGTGGGCCGTAGGTTATGCAGGTCTGGAGTAGTTGAAAACTGACCTGTTTCCCCTCATGAAGCACATTTATACAATTTTTTTAAAAAATCAACTATAAAGTTCAGGTCCATCTTTTCTCACCTGTTACTGCCATCTTGTGCCCAGGAGAGAGAAAGAAAAGAGCCAGAGAAAGATAGAACCATATTGAGCAATTTACATATGATTCCAGTCCCAGAATCAGAGTTTACAATCGGGAAGGGACCTTGGAGATCATCTAGGCCAAACCCTTCATTTTACAAATAGGGAAACTGATGTCCCCAGAGCTCCAATCCAATCTTCTTCCCAAGGTACCATGCTTCCTCCTGGAAGGTTCTGGGAAAGGAAGCCTGCAAGAACTCAGTAAGAAAAAGCAGAAGAACTCTCATGGGATGAAACAACCTGATTTGAGAAGATTTGGTTTGATTTGTCTGTTTCCTTAAGAAAGCTTTGGGCTGAATATGTGAGTTCATTGGTGTAGAAAACGCCCTCTTTTCAATGCACTTCAGGGACTTGTCTGTAACTTCGTGGTTTCAGATGACTGATCTGGTGGGTCACTCAGAAGTTAAGGGACTTGTTCAAGGTTCCACTGAATGTGTCAAATGTACTAAAGGCAGGAATTGGATCCAGGAGTTCTGGTTCCTTCTTGCCTTAGACCTCATCACCACTACCTTCGCCATCCCCACCCCCCCTTACCTTCAAGAAAAACCACTGTAAATGTAGCCATTTAAATGCCTACTAGGTACTTGGCACCATCCTAGTCAGAGGTAACAAGCACAAAGATGAGACAAGCCACACCCTCAGGGACCTTACACTCTACTAGAGAGGGTGGACATACATGCTCAGAGACTAGTAAAGGCAGGAGAGATACAAAAGAAACAGAGGATGAACCAGTAGAGGGAGAGGAGGCAGGTACAAAACCTGGAAGAAGCGTGGAGAACTTCCTGAAGGAGGGAGGCCATGAGCTGAGCCCTGAGAAGGGGCCAGAGGAAGAGGAGCATTCTAGGCTCTGAGGACAACTAGCCTGGGCAAAGACACTGCCACTGAGCATGGAATATGGTGTGTGTAAAACCCCATGGGCCAGTTTAATTGAAGCACCAAGAGAGTGAGGGTGAGGAATGTGCAATCAACCTGCAAAGACGGTCTGGAGGCAGATCTGGGGGACTTTAATGCCCATTGGAAATTGGATTTTATCCTAAGGACACTGGGGAGCTGCTGAAGCTTCTTGAGGAGATGAGTTATATGTGAAGATCTTCACTATGATGAATATCACTTTAGCAGATGTGGAGAGACATGATTGAAGATGAGAGACACTGAGGCAGGGAGATAAATCAGGAGACGATTACAAAAGTACCGCTGAGAACTGGCATAATCAGAAGGCTCTCCATGGCTCTTCCTTCCCTGAGGACTGGATGCTTTAAAATATGGAAATTTTTCTGTTTGGAATGCAGTGAAATAATCTATGTTTGGATACCTCTGGAATCTGTCTGTTTCTAGTTATCCTGACTACAGATGTATCCTCTAGAAAAAATAAAATAATTATAAACACCCAAACCTGAGATGTAACAAGGCTGACAAGAACCTTTGAATTGACTCATTACAACACCATGGAAAGAAATCAACACTTACGGTTTCATTTTGCTTACTGAAAACAGGCATGGCGACCGTCGTCATTAAAACCAGTCCCTGATCATCAGCAAGCTAGAAGAGGGAGGAAAAATAGGTTACTGGCAGTCTATCTAGATTTATTTCTAGGAAAGGTATTTTAGGAAATGAAGGTAAGCCCAAGGCCATGGTCAAACATTCATGGCATCTTCTTTACATAACTTAGAGCTGGTTGCCATGACTGCACAGAAATTGGTCACATTCTTCCAGGATCTCCAAGGGCAGGCCAGCTCAGTTATTACTGGTCCATGGCCCAGATCAACCAGGAGTGAAGTTAGATGACCTAGAACCTGAATATTGTGTGTCCACAAAGATGGCAAAGGGCAAGCTAGAGATCAATGGGTAAGTGGACAGACAAAATCACAGGTCTCTGGAAGAAGATGGTACCAGCAGACAGTAAGGATCACCATTTAGACAAACTGCTTCATGCAGTTTGAGTTCTGCATTGCTAGGACAGCAGCACAACAGTTTGAACAACCCATAACCACAACAGCTGACACTGACAGAATAATGGCTAGTAATATCTACATAGCTGTGAAGATTGGTAAAGCACTTCATACATAAGGCATCTCATTTGAGCCTCACTCAACCCTGTGAAATTGGTCACTATTATTATTTCCATTTTTATAGATGAGGAAACAGGCATAGAGAGGTTGAGGGAATTGCCCAGGGTCACAAAGCTAGAAAGTGTCTGAGGCTGGACTTCAACATAGAACCTCTAACCCCAAGGCCTTGCTTCTTTCCACTAAACTCCATGACCGGTCATGGATGCTGCAGGTACTTGTGACTAGGCATAGTTGGAGTTATTGAGGTGGAATTTTCTATTGACAAAAAAACATCAGTGAATGGTTGCAAGCATCATTGTTTCAGAAATAGGAGAACTGAGATATACTTTAGCAGATATTAAACTTGAATATAGCTTTCATTTCAATCAGAAGGCAATTCAATATTTAGCAATACAATATTACACACACACACACACACACACACACACACACACACACACACACACACACTCACTTTTCCCCTCTCCTTTATGGTAAACTGATGTGAAAATGACCAGCTACTAATCCAGTCCTAAGTAAACAAAGGAAAGGGCCTAAGCCCCATTTGGCCCAATCTACCACATGATGAGCTCAACTTTAGCTCACCGGGGGAGGTCTTGGCCATGTGTGTGACCAGACTGTCGGAATTTGTCTCCCTGTTCAGCTTTCCAGTCAATCGTGGTTTGTCTAGATAGGGACAGGAATGCTATTGGGGGAGGGGGGGGGAGAAACTCAGAAATGTGTTTGCTATTAGCATGCCATGATGCATAATGAATTTGGAGACAGAGGACTGGGTTCAAGTCCTGGTTCTGCCCCTTGCTCCCTGGGTGTCTCACTTCTCTGAAGCTCCTCAACTATTAAATGACTGAGGATGGAGTTAATGCCTGCTAACATCTCTGGCAGCTCAAAATCCAGGATCCCAAGACATTCTAGGCATTTTTCATCTCTAGATATTGTGGCTCCTGACTCAAACCTGAATCCCAGGGATGATCACAGTTGTAAGCAGGGGACTAAAATCTTTTAAGGGACCTATAATCTCTTTGACATCTTAAGTAAGACTTGGCCTTGCTTTGGAGCTAAATGGACTTTAAAAGCTACTTAGTCAATTTCCTTTGGAGGAGACTGAGGTCCAGGCAGGTTATAACACTTGCCCACATGACACATGTCATATGGTAGTTTGTAAATGGCTAAGATGGGATATGAACCAAAGTCTCGTCACAGAGATCCAGGAATCTTTCCACTGAGTTGCCTGGAAGAGTATATACTTTCCTTTACTCCTATGCCTAATAGTGAACAAGAACACATATTTGCTCCCAGGATATTAATCTAGTAAGCATTTACATTGTGCCAGGCACTCTGCTTTGTTCTGGGGAGCCAAGGACAAACAAGACAGCCCTTGCCCTCACGGGGCTTATGCTCTGTTAGGGGAGACAAGATGGACATACAGAAGTATAAACACAATAGCTAGCTATTGCCTCTTCAAACTTGGTAGCTTTCAACACCGAAAGGATTTGAGGAATTTGGGGGGTGGGGGTGAGGAGAAGGTCCATTCATATCCCACCACATACTACAGAGGCTGCTTGGGTGGAAGCTACCCTTATGATTCACGTACAAGGTTTCCAAGAAAAACTCAGACAGTGAATAAACATTTATGTTGATGGAGGAGGGTGGGAGATTACTGTTGTCCACCTGGGCAAAATTCCAGCCAAGTGAAGTCCAAGTGGAGATCCTAATAGAAAGCTCTCTTCCAGTAGGCTTGCCCACGTGGAGCATCTGTATCTGGATGGCGTGGGGCTGGTGCTTGGTCCCATAATGAGAATATATTCAGCCAGATACTTCATTTCCTATTCTACATGACGGGGTGCTCTGGTATCAAAGGAAATGATGAATAATGCTGAACATCTGGTTTATAAAACACACACTTGCTCAACAGATTGACAGCTTCCTGTCAGTTTCCCAAGTTAATCAAGCATGTGGGGGAGTATGAATATGCATTTGCTATCTTCTCTTAGGCTCACATTTAAGTACCAGGGCTCAATCCCAAATGGACCAAGCCTTGATATGCACAGACCTCAGGCTGGGGCCCCGGGGGAGTAAATAGAGCACATGTGGATATTGAGTTCTACTGTATATGGGGAGAGAATATTTACTTACACTTTATATGTGGATGTGGATGTGTATACAGTATAGTATGGTGTATATGTCTGTGTTTGTATGC
Organism: Pseudochirops corinnae; assembly: GCA_028646515.1. Classification (NCBI taxonomy): domain Eukaryota; kingdom Metazoa; phylum Chordata; class Mammalia; order Diprotodontia; family Pseudocheiridae; genus Pseudochirops; species Pseudochirops corinnae. The sequence goes on along the minus strand of CM053590.1, from coordinate 9,674,358 downwards.
ATATGCATGTTCCACTGTCTAGTCTGCTTTGCTACACCATGAAAATCCATTATTAGTCCATAAATTCCTAACTGGAGCTATTGTCAAGATGGTGGCCAACTGCCAACTAACAAACCTCTTTTTCGTCTGATGTTCAAGAAGTCAGCAGGCATTGATGGGAGCAGGGAAGTAGGGGAAACGAGTATGGGGGCAACTTAGCATAAGCAATAGAGAGTCAAGCAAATAATCAGGGAAACCTTGGTTCCAGTCTCCCTTCTGATTTATACTTTATATGACCGTGGACAAGTCACTTAATATCTCAGAGATCCAAATATCTCATTTGTTTCAGATTTTTGATGACCTGTCTTCGTAGATAGGGTGATTCTTCACTAAGTTTCTGATGAATTCAGAAACATAAGGACAGGTGAAAAAAGTCAGCAAGTCCAGCGTTCCTGAGCCCATGTACTTTTAAGTACGTGAGACTGGAGTAAATAGAGTCCCAGGATTTAAAGCAGGAATGGATCTCCAATATACTTTGGTCTAATGATTTTATACATAAAGAAACAGAGACCTGGCTTGCTTAAAGTCACAGCACTATTAGCAGCTTGAAACTGGGTCTTCTGACTCCAGTCCCAGTGTTCCATCCTGTACACCACAGTTATAAATAAAGTTATCTTACATAGCAAGTTAATCATGAATGTGGAGGAGTATAAATATGTCTTTATTGATTTCTGTGACATTCAAAGGAAAACTTCCCAGAAAAGTGATGACTCCAGGCACATTCCTAAGTATTTTGTGGTGTTGGGAGACCCCAAAGAAGGCTAGGACAAAGCGGCTACTGTCCACGTACCTACCCAACCAGAGAAGATAAGAGAATCTGTCCCCAAATTGCATTTAAAAACCCTCAACTATACCACCTAATAATTAAGGGTAGTGTTATTCTGTGTGACAGAGAAAAATTAATGTTATATTTAGTTAGGTTTCAATATATTTCAACTGCTCATAAGAGAGATCTTGCCTGTGCAAAGAGAGGAGGAAATTGGTATGGGGGTTCAATAACTGACTTTTGAGTCAGGAAGCCTGGGCTCCAAGTTTGGCTTCTGACAGGTGCTGGCTACTGGACCCTGGATAAGTCCCTTACACTCTTAATGTCCCAGGTAATTTTTGAAGGTTAAAAGTAACAAATGAATTGCTGAGCTCTATAAGTAGAGGAAGCTTCCATAACGTGGGGTGCATATTCCCACAAAATCAGATTGGGATCTAAAAAATAAAAACTATGTGAGAAACAAGCATACCAACGGGAAGCCAATTTGGCATGACTCCATTGTATGGAAATTTCCATTAATGCTATAATGGGATATGAGAATAAAGCAAGAATGTTCCTTCACTGTCTACAGACATTCAACAAGCATTTATCAAGCATTTCCTCTTCTGTTAGGAAATTTTCTCCATGTCAGGAATACAAACACAAATATGAAAACAGTTGTTGCCCTCAAGGAACTTATAGTTTATCAAGGGAAGCAACATATGGAGATATAGCCATAGATATCAATACTGATATAGCATGTATAAAAGACATTCGGCGTATGAGGAGGAGAGAGAGGGATGCACTGGGGAAGGGAGAAGGAAGATAGGGGAAGATCCAATTTGGAAGAAATAATGCCAACACTGATTCAGAGATTAGAGAAGGAGGGAATGCTGTGGATAGCCAGAAAAAAGGAAGTCCAAGGGCAAGATTCTATCAAAGATCCCACATTAGCCATCGAACTCTGATTTTCTGAATGTAGAGTCAGAAAATAATCCAGCAAATTTAAGGCTATAAGGCCATAATTTTTGTCCTAGCTATATGCTATAAGTATGTTTATGGACCCTTCTGATAACTGCTGTAATTTCTTGGTACAAAAAGATAAATTATGTGAAGAATTGAATAGGCAATATGGAACATATTAGACAGATCAGCCAGAGTCAAACATACCTGACCTTGACCTTAACACTTATGTCATTGGTCTTCTTCATGTATGAAGGTAGTTAAATCGAAATTTAGGGATTCACTGGGCTTTTTTATCTACAACTCAGCCCAAATGGTTTTGAAATGTGAAAATGTCATTCAATATCAGAAGATGGTAATATTACCCAGTGAATGTCCTGAAATTTGTCCTAAAATTGACTTAATTTGTGGTAGATAGTTATGGATGATGATGCTATTGGCTGAATTCTCTCAAAAGAGTTCACTTTGGGATGTTAGCAAGATCACTGGGTCATAGATCAAAGATCCGGAGCTGAAAAACACATTAGGAATCATCTTATCTTTGTGTCATGGATCCCATTGGCAGTCTAGTGAAGCCTAAAGACCTCTTCTCAGATTAATGATTTTTAATGTGTAAAATCACTAATGAATCCAATATAATATTGAATAGAAATATATATTCTTAAAATACACAAAGCCCTGGCAAAGAATTTTTGATCTGTTCCAATATCTTCAGAGTATGGGTAAGGAGACTCTGGCATAGGGAGTTTAAGTGATATACCAGAAATTGTCTAAGATTCTGGGAGGCTTCAGTTTAAAAGGGTGATATTAAAGGTCCTAGAGGTGCCCACTTCCAAAGTCATCCCTGAACAGGAGAGATGTGGGTAAAGAGCAGGGCACAAATGGGGAACACTAAATATAATGTCATTTTTTGGTTGACATATTGATCAGTTTTGCCCTTTTTTCTTCTTTAAGAAATATTTTGTATAAGGGATGGTTCTCAAGGAAGGCAGAGGGGAGGGACATAGAGGAAAATGTCAATGATGTAAAAACAAAATATATTATGAAATGCTATTTAAATAAGATGACAGGAGAGAGCTGGACAGAATTAGTAGTCATAACTGAGGATGTGCATGATATGGACTCACAAATAAAATTTAGATTGCAGCAGAATAGATTAGAAAGTAGAAACCAACTACAGGTTGTATTCAAGTGACATATAGAAATAGGAAAGTTCATGTGGACTTGGAGCAGAAATTGTGCCTCAGGTAAATTTTTTTTAAATTATGGTGGAAAACTGTGTCGCAGAGAAGTCAACAGCAAAAATAGATATGGTTACAAGAAATGAGAAGGAAAAAAGGAATATCCTTTGTAAGACCAATACCTATGCACAGTTCATGTCTTCCCTCATTTATGTGGTTAGGGCCTAATTTGCTAAGTGTGGGCCAAAACTATGACCATGCCTCTCTTTGTATAGCTATCTGATGGCCTCTGGCTATGTTGACATGACTTCCTTCTCACCTAGGAAGAAAAAAGTACTGACCCACATGGGGTCAAGATTTACTTTCAGATTTGGTGGATGTCAGAAGACCACGTGGATCACCACATTCTGTACTGGTGAACAAACCTGCTTCCTTCAGGGGATTCGGAAAAGGAGGAGTCTGGTTGTTGTAATTTAGTGCTTTTTCAGATGTGTCTGACTTTTCATGAATCCATTTGGGGTTTTCTTGTCAAAGATAGGGAGTGGTCTGCCATTTCCTTCTCTAGTTCATTTTATATATAAGGGAACTGAGACAAACAGAGTTAAGTGACTTGCCTAGAGTTACACAGTTGGTATTTGACGGGGGAGTCTAAAGAATCTAAATGTTACTTTATCCATTTTAAATTTTTTTACACATCTTTGCTATAGTTGAGTTAAGTAAACCTCCTTTCATCAAATGGTCAGTGATAAGTAATGGATCATTTCATTCAAATATCAGACCTGAACTTACAAGATGTTGGCATCAGATATTTCCTTAATAGCATCACAGAATGGCATAGCATCCAAATAATTAAAGGAAAATCTAATGGAATTGCAGGCAGAAGTAGAAAACAAAACCAAAATACTTTAGAATCTCAATTTATTATCTTTCAAGTCTAGACAAGTCTAACAAAAAATAATAAACAAGAAGAAAGAACCTTAACGGTATTTTGGGAAAAAAAAAAAGATATGATGAATCTTTGTCAGTTACTAAACAGAAGTTAAAAGAAGTATACCTATTGTTCAGAAGCATACATACACATATATATTAGATTATATAATTATAGATTTATATTATTAATTTATAAATGTATATATGTATGACATCATGTATACAAGGTTCAGGGACTCCATATTAAGAACTTCTGCCTTAGGGAGATAGTTATTTTCACTGCCCTACTCTTTTTGTGAATCTTAGATATATTAGTGACTTAAGTGGATTACTGGAGTCAGGAAGATTTCAGGTCAAATCAAGTCACTTAATCTCTGTGTAACTCATTTTCTTCAATTTTAAAATGGAGATAATAATTGCACCCTCACCACAGGATTATTGTGAAGATCAAATGAAATACTATTTGTAAGGACTTAGCAGAGTGCCTGGCACATAGTAGGCATTTGATAAAACTTGTTCTCTCCTTTCTTCTCTCTTCCCTTACTCCATCCCTGCCTACTTTCTTTCCTCCTTTCTTTCTTTTTTGTCTCTTCTTCCCTTTCTTCCAATAAAGTTACGATTGCAGTTTCTGCCAAAAGGTCACTTCCATTGTCTTGCTGGCCACTTATTTTGCAATGAAGGTACTGTGGCCACCCAACTTTTCTGGGAAGGGATGCTTATTTTATTCCTGAAGGCTTTTCCTTATGTGATTCTAAGTCTGCTTTTTAGCCACTGGTGCCTTAAGTTTTGGCTAAATTCTCACTAAATGCACACCTGACAAAGAGCATAGACAAATCATTATTTACTTAAATAAAAGAAAGTCAGGAAAACCAAATCAGTGTACTTAAAAGCAGTAAATTGAGATTTCACTAATCATGAAGAGGAAGTGGAAGAAATAATTAGAAAAGGTTTTGTTTTTTTTTTCCTAACTGCATGCCAACCAAACCAACAACTTAAAGGAACTAGATGAATATTTATGAAAAGATTCTGGACTTCTAGTTTGAGAATTGTATTAAAGGAAATTATAATTTGTTTTTGTTGCTGCTGTTGTTTCAGGGAATATAGCTGATTGACTCCAATGAAATCCTTTCAATTACTTTCAAACACTTTTCCTTGGCTAACTGGAACAATGATTCTCCCAGCATGGCCCTGAGGTTTTCTGGCCCAGTTCCCCTCAGTGTGAGAGCAGAGCTACTTAACTACTCTATGGATGGAGAAAGTGAGCCTGAAGTACACTTACAATCTTTAAAAACAAAAATACATGAATATACATTTGTGGAACCTCCTCCCTTCAAACTAGATGCAGAATTTAAAAACATTAAATCATGCAATAGTTCTTGCTTTTAAGGATAAATTAATATTCAGAAAATTTCCTATTTAATATGGAAATATTTTTCCTCATTCTTGGAAAACTAGCAAGAACAATAACTTTTCATTACCCACTGAAAGTCTCAGGAATTTACAACATTTCCAGAATACAATGCATCTTCTAGGGGCCATCTTTTTACACTGAATTATTGGCTCATTCAGTCTTTAGGACTCACTGTACCATAGGATGAAGTGGAAATGAAGGATCCTTTATTTACACCAAAATGAAGAATCTGTGAACGCCAGCCATATGCATCTCTGTCTCTTGTGACACTAATCAGAAGAGCTGTTTCCCTTTAAAAGTCCAGACAAATTAAGAACCCTCGCCACTGTTTAGATTCACATCATGCACTGGTATTTTTCAGCATTTTCCCCAAATGCCAAAGATCTAAGCAATGGGGATGTCACAAGAGAAAAGAAGAAATTCTTTTCCTTATGAGTCTCTCCTGCCTTGACTTTCAATGCTCTTGGTAAAGTATGTTACACTCTAGGGCAGGAATGCTATAGCAATGAGGTTTTCGGTTTTGCCAGGGACTGATTTTTTTTTTCTTTCAAATGAATCATTATTTCTTCCATCTGGGGTTGGGAGCCGATGTAAATCTGGGCTATGCCCATATTAAGTCTCACTAACACGTTTTTTGAAATACAGAAACGAAGACACAGGCCTTTTTCAGAATTCTGTCACCAACTCTGTTGCCATAGAGTATACCCGATAAGGAATAAAGGGATCCATTTTAAAAATTGTCTTTGCCCTTCAGGGTCATCCAGGGCATTTTTGCTGTCCTTGATATTTGAAGGGTGATCATATGAAGAGAGGTTAAAAGCATCCTACTTGGCCCCAGAGTTCCTATCCCTGAAGAGGCAACAAGGTAAAAGGGATAGATTTGACATCAGGAAGACCTGGCTTTGAATCCTGTTCAGACTCTTCTTAGATGTGGAACTCTTTCTTTCTTTCTTTTTTTTTTTTTAATTTTTTTTTTAATTTTATTATTTTGGTTTTTTTCTTTTTGTTTTTGTTTTTAATTTTTTTAAATTTTATTATTGTTTGCATCATTCATTTCGACAAGATTTTGAGTTACATATTTTCTGCCCCTCTTTCCCCCACCAACCACCCCAAAACAGCCATCCCAGTGTGTCTCCCCTCCCCCAGTCTATTCTCTCCTATGTCACTTTTTGGTAGGGCAGGATGGAT
>CM053590.1:9654708-9667401 GCA_028646515.1 Pseudochirops corinnae | reverse complement strand
GGGTGTTGATTTCTTCAGTCATACTGCTGACTCTCTTTTCATGATTTTCCTGCAACGTTCTTATTTCTCTTCCCAATTTTTCTTCCATTTCCCTTATTTGGTTTTCAAAATCCTTCTTCAGCTCATCTCTAGCTTTAAGGCATTCTTCATGTTAATTGGAGGCCCCTGGTGGGGGTGCTCTGGCTGTGTACTCCTCCTCCCTCTCTCTCCCATGATCTTTCTTTTCCCCAAAGAAGGAATCTAGGGTTTGGGTGCTGTTCTTACTTTGCTTCTTATGCTTATTCTTGCTCATGGTTGGTCAGTCCGTGATTTTTTTTTTTTAATCTCTATGGGGCTCTGCTTGCAGAAAGGAAAGCTTTGTCCCAAATCACTGGGGTCTTCCCGGCTCCTGTAGCTCTCAGGAAGGTGTTGGGACCCTTCCTAATTACTTCCGTCTCACTGGATAATGAAGACTCCAAGACCGGGGCCCAAGACGGCGATCCGGATCCAGGCTGCTCAATGAGAGAGCACTGGCCTCAGAACAATAGCTTAGTCCCCCTGCTGTCTGCAGGCTGCGGGAGGGAAGCTGCAACGCGGAGGTGGGTGCAAAACCTCTGCCTTTCGCTTTTCTGTTCTGGAGGGCTTTCAGCCAGACTGCTCCTCCCTCCCAACTTCGCAAGTCCCACTGACCAAGTTCTGAACGCTGGTCGCAGCTGCTACTAATCCTCTCACTGCTCCTCTCATCCGGCCGCCCCCCAGGGCTCAGCAGCGGCTTCAGGCCAGGCTGGTTTTGCAGTGCTGATATGGTTCCTCGTAGCTGAGCTGACTTTAGTGGGAAGTATCTTTGTGTGCATTTTGGAGTTCTAGGATTGGTTTAGAGTCCTATTTTATGGGTATTTTGGGATGGCTATGTGAGAGCTGCGATATGTTGCTGCTGCTACGCCGCCTACAAAATAATTCTGAAGTAATTTTGGTGGTGGAGTGTTTAGAGGGAGCAGTCAGCTAAATAGAAAATACCTACTATATGCCAGGCTCTGTGTTAGGTTCTGGGGATACAAAAATGGGGGGATATTCCCAGTTCTCAAGGGACTCAAATTCTAATGGCAACAACTAGGAGAATTAGGAAAGACTCCCACTATGGCACTTGAGTGAGCCAGGAAAAATGCCCCAGATGGTTAAAGGTAGAGGTGAAGAGGGAGAGCGGTCTAGGTATGAGAGTCAGATCATACAAATGCACGGAGGTAGGAGCTAGACTATTAGGCATGCAGAGTGGCGAGCAGGAGAAGTTTTCTGAAGTTAAGAGTCAATGTTGGGGCTATGGGGAAAAGGAAGGGGGTGGAGCCAGATTGTGAATGAGCTTAAATGACAAATGGAAAGATGAGTACTTTATCTTTGACGGCAATAAAGAATAGGGAAGTGATTTGGTTTATTGTTGTTCTTCAGTTGCGTCTGACTCTGTGACCTTGTGGACCACAGCACTGCCAATACTGTCCAAGGGGTTTTCTTGGCAAAGTTTCTGGAGTGGTTTGTCATTTCCTTCTCCAGAGGATTAAGGCAAACAGAAGCTAAATTGTTTGTCCTGGGTCACATAGTTCTTAAGTGTCTGTGGCTGAATTTGAACTCAGATCTTCTTGATTCTAGGTCCAGCACTCTATCTACTGAGCCACCTAGATACCTCAATGATGGGGTTAGAAATACATGCATACATATATACATACATACATACATACATACATACATATGTATGGATATGAAAAAAGCCTAGAGCATGACAATTATGTGAGTTGAGAGGAAAGAAGGGATGTGACCATGAAACAAAGCTGAGGCCCATATGGGACTGGGCTTGCAGTCATCACCTAATGCTGTATTCAGACCAAGGAAGCCCAGTAAGTCAGTAATTAATTATTTGAAAATAATAGAGAATGTTCTAAGTCCTGCTGGGATATCCTGGATTTGTAGTTCAGTCATTCAGGAGAGTGTAGCTTTTCTAAGGAGGGGAAGAGGATCCTTTCTCGGACACTGCCTTGTTTGACTTTGATGGATAATTAATAAAATATGAATTTGTTGCTGTTGAGCCTGCTAGCTCTTTGTTCTTATCTGAGAGACAAATGTGGGCGCTGGGTCCTTCATTTCTCATCCTTGTGCTCTTCTTTGGGGATCAAGCTATTTCACTTTCTACTTTGTGATCAGATTTCCTTGTAAAGTGCCCCCAAGGCAGGATGCAGATTTGAAACTAACACTAAATCATAGGAACATATACATTGCCAATGGACTGGGGATTATCTTTGTTGCCATCTCTCTGAACAACCTGAAGAGAGAGAAATAAAGGAAAAACCTCACTACCTCCACAGGAGTGCTAACTCTCAGTCTCCCAGCAGAAACAAACATCTGTCCATGTCTCTATAATAAGTGATATGATTTGCTTGTAGGCTACAAAAGGCATGAAAAAAATTCACTTCCATCCAACTTATTGGATTGTATTTCTAAATATGGCACGGTTTTCTAGAATCTACCCATAACTTCCGGGACCATCCTTCCTCAGGATGTTAGAGTCAGCTCATACCAGCTCAGGAGAACTGATCATTCAATTTTTAACGCAATAATTTACACATCAGAAACTGGCCAATGCTTCAGATCAGGGCTTGATTAATTAATTTATTATTTTATTGATTGTCTAGACTTAAGAAAGTAATTGAGAAAATATTAATAATACTGATTAAATTTAAAAGCATGCTGTGAACATTTATTTCAAAGTTCCAGCAAACCTCTAGTGTTTTCCCAACTTGCTCCAAAAGTTGGGAAAACTTTCCTTTGGCAATACTGAAAATCTTGTCTTCTGGAGGGCAATGTCTATTTGTGGTTTATAGCCCCTGTACGTACACATAACAGAAGAAGGATAAATGCTTATTACCTTATTTGAATTCAATTGAATTGAATAGTATTTCCATATCTCAATTGACCAAATTAACCAGATCATTTCTATGTATTGATACTCAACTGATCCATTCAATGTGAGAAGAAAAGCTGAGGGTTCATGACTACAATATTAAATTTCCTGCCTCCATGCCTTTGCCCAGATAATGGAAGTTGCTCCTCCTTCACCTCTACTTTGTAGAATTCTCAGTTTCCCTCAAAGCATGGATCATACACCACCTCCTTCATGAGTTGTTTCTTAATCCCCTCCCATTGTGAGTGGTCTTTCTTTCTGGAAAAATCCTGGATTTATAACTGCTTTTTCAGGATACTCACAGTGTAGAGAAAAATACAAAGTCACTGTATCAAGGTTAAAGCAATAATGAGACAATATGCAAAGTGAAGGGGTATCCTAAATTGGTTTCAGGTGGATCATGGGGCTGCTCTTAGGGATAACGGGTCAATAACTGAAACATACTCTTAACCTCTTGTAGGTGGAAAATGTAGGTTAGGTGAGGAGACTGGGAGAGACAAGGTTGGTGGAAATTGCAAGTCCATCGATGTCCTTTTACTCAAGTCAACCTCAACCTCCAAAGAATCTTCTAGACACAAGAGTAGAAAGGGTCAGTAAAGTTGTGATTTGGTATAAGATGTGACACCAGATTAGGTCTTCATGAGGGCAGTCACCTCAGCCTTTGCTTAGAGGCAACACAGGTTACAATAAGTCTCACTGGTGCCAACAAAGTCTATGGGTGTTCCTACAATTAATGACAGAAATGGTAATGCCTACCTTGTCGCCAATGGCATTAAATTTGGTGAGAACACTTCTACCAGTGAGCCTGAGTTTCTGAGCCATAAAACCATAAACCCTCTAGACCTTTTAATGAATTAGACCAGTACAGCCTCTCTCAACAAGTATTCATGTGACATCATTTCAGGTAACCTATTTTTCTAGGTGAAGGGAAGGAAGCAGTAATGGTCTCATGGGCATGTAACCTACTGGTCAGGTATTCTGGGTATTTTCACCATCCTTTTGGGAACTTTATCAAACCTGAGAGTGGACTAATGAAGCAGAATCTCAGTATCCAAAGTATATGGAAGGACCAGTTGACCTTTCCATTCTAAATTATTCAAGTTTGCATTTAAATCCATGCTTTATCATCTCTGCTCATCTCAAATCCTCTTCTAAAGGCAAACCAGTGATAAAACAACAGCTGTATCTCCTCAGAATCTTCTTCTGGTCATCAGCTTGAATCTCCTCTGCCTTATCTTCATTTCATTAATTCAGTGTGTTTTTCTCTGGTGCAGGAATCAGACCGAGATTTCAGCTCAATGTTTGTTCTCAGTGATTTTTGTTGTATCTAGGTTAAATGGATTCAATTCAGTTCATTAAGGTTATTAATGCCCACTATGTACCAGGCTCAGTAGAGGGACTGGTGATAAAAGACCAACAAGAAAACAGTCCATAAGGAAGCGTGGTTCGCCATCAGATCCACTGAGAATGGATGGATGGACACACTGGTGTCAATCAGGAAGTTTTTCCTCAACATTTATCGAAATAATTTTGTAAATTATTCTGATTTTGCTTCCTTTGCATCAGTCATATCTGGTTCTGTCATTTAATACCTTGTGACCCAAGGCGAGTCCAAGTCTCAGGGGTTACCCTCTGTTAAGGTGGGGAGGGAGGATGAGACCTCTCCCATCCTTGCCAGCTCTACATCTGTGATCTTAGGAAACGGTCTTCTCATATTGCTCTGAATTCTTCATATTCGTCACTTGTTACAGATTCCATTATATCTGCACCCTGCAATTTGTTCATCCATTCTCTAGTTAATGGGCATCCATTTTCCTTCTAGTTCTTTGTGACTACAAAAAGTACCGTTATAAATATTTTTGCAAAAAAAAAAAAAAAAAGAAAGAAAAGAAAACAGTCCATACCCTCAAGGACATTCTATTGGAAAGGAATTATCTTTAAAAAAAAAATGAGTTATTTCTATTTAGATCTCTACCCTATATCTACATATGGAGTTGTTTGTTTACTCACTAAGGCTGAGTCTCCTCAGGATGGAAATGTAGAGGTTACTCACCGATCCCACCACTGCCTGACTGGGGTAGGGTTTGATTTTCTCTGCTTCCAAACTTGGCCAGTTTATCCCTCATAAGGCATCTTGGTGCACACTCCCTCCCAAGAGCTTAACAAACTGATGCCAAATGTATCATGGACACATAACCAGCACAGCCCACTACCAAATTCCAGAGCTCAAAAAATCTACCTCCTCCTCCCCAGTGGCTGGGATTTATCCAGAGCCAGCTGAGTGTTTGGGTGGCTGTGAAGGAAAGTGTGGGTGAGAAGAAGTATTAGACTGATTACTAAACTGAAGGTCTGCAGAGCCATTGTGCTGACCTCATGGTTGTGTGATGCCTGTGAAATGCCTGTGAAACCTGAACAGTCTACCAGTGCCATGCTAGGAAACTGAATCACTTCCATTTGAATTGTCTTAGGAAGATTCTGAGGATAACATGGAAGGATGAGATATCAGATACTGAGGTCCTTTCTCACACTAAATTGCCAAATATTCAAACTCTTTCAGAAAATGCAACTCTGTTGGGCTGTCCATGTTGTTCAAACGTGAAATGTACACTTGCCAAAAAGACTGTTCTAATGTAAAAATCACACATGTCAAGCATTCACATGGTGGTCAGAAGAAACAATACAAGCACATTCTCAAGTTCTCTCTTAAGAACTTTGAAATTAATAGTATGACATTGGAGAGACTGGCACAGGACTGCTCAGGATGGCATGCCCTCATCAGAGAAAGCACTGTGCTCTGTGAGCAAGGCAGAATTGGAGTAGCCCAAAAGAAATGTGAAATGAGCAAATTTAGAGAATCAACCTCAAATGTTCGTATGGACTATTTGGGCCCAAATTTGGTAGAACATTCTGAGCTCCTATGGGTCTGATCAACTGCAGTCAGACACACTGTAACTTGACCATAGCACAGTGATGCTATTTTGGTCCTCTCTGAAAATGAAGGACAGTAACCAACCAACCAGCTGGGATTTACAAGATTAAGATAACTGGCATTTTTAAAAGAATTCAATCCATAGAGTATGAACTTTGAATCTTATATACTTCCTAATGAAAACTGATCCATTGATCAGCTAGACTATGGGATTTCAGTGTATTAGACAAAGGAGTTGAATGGAAGAGATAAAGAGAGTCTGCAGGGCTGTATCAAAACCCTGGCTCTCTCTCTTCTCTAGCTGGCTTGCTGCCTTCTTCACCTTAGGCAAATCTCAGCCTCCCACAGCCTCAGTTTCTTCAAGTATAAAATTTGTGCTTGGCCTCCATGGCTTCTGGGGACCCTTTCTGCTCTAGACTAGACCCTTTGTTTTATGCCTCCTCGCATTATGATGTACATACTTGACTGCTGACTGGATCTTTCTCCCCTCCCTCTCTCCTCTCTTAAGCACTGCAGGAATAGCTTATCATTTTGCTTTTATGTTCCCTGGCACATAGGGCAGAGCCTTGTGCATAGTAAGTATGTCTCCTGTGCTTTATGTCTCAGAATTGTTAGATTCCTACAAAGCTAGTCTTCAGAAACACTGTACTGTTTTTACTCAGAAGAAAGAAATGTGTGTCAAGGGACAAGGCTGCATAAAGCAGTCAACAAAGGCAGACCTTCATAGGATGCTGGAAAATGTGGATTATTAATAGGCAGACCTGAACAATTCTCACATTACATATTGCTAAATTCCATCACCAACTGGAAAACTCCATGTCCTTCACTCACTACCAAAACTCAAAATTCTCACAGTAAAAAAGTAATTTCTCATCAGGCACGAACCCTGCACTGTATCCGTGAATACGTTTCTAATTAAAATGGTCATTCTTCAACCTTGTCTGGGGTGGTCACTTGGCTCAAAAGTGATGTGAGCCGGCATGCTGGCAATAGGGAGAGGCCAATGCATGATGGCTGTGAGCTGCCTTCTGTTCTACTGAAGAAATGGGGCGCTGAGATGTGGGGGAGTCCAAGTCAAAATGTGGCAACGCCCAAATCTAATACAGCTACCTGCCTCACGCTTTCTTTGCATAAAGTCTGCTAGCCAGGTCTTCACCCAGCAAAGTCACAAGAGGGTAAAGAACTGGGTAGAGATGAGGGGCAAAGTCTAGATCAACTCAGATAGGGAAAGTAAGGGAGTCTTTGGGGAGCATTCAATGGGAGAGTCCAAACCAAATGCAGATCTGGGCAGCCCTTCCTCTGAACTCCCATACTGCCCATGTCGCTTTGCAGCCTCAGGGCTGATTCCCGTTGAATGATGTGAGCTGCTGGTTTTAATTAAAACTTAATCTGCAAAAATATTTCATAATTTATGCATGTCGTGGAGTCTCTGAACTCTGAAGGCATTGTTCCTTAGCCCTATAAGGGAGGCACTGTTTCTTTGAAAAGGTTAGCAGAGGGAAGGGAGGGGAAGTACTAATGAAGGGAGGAAAGGAAGGGCCACAGATGCTCTTCTCCAGACTCTGTCCACTGGATTTAGAACTGTATACACTAAGGGTTCTTTGGCTTGTCAGGTTAAAAGAAAAGTAAGTTGACAGGTCAGTTATAACCAACTGGTATCAGTGACTGACCAGGACAGTTCTCAAAAGAAAGGCAAGCATAAGGAGAAATAAAAGCCAGGGAATTTGAAGTTCTTCAAAGGAAATGAATGGGAACCCCCAAAGAAAAGACATACAAGCCCACAGCAGCCACCCAGGAGAAATTAATGACTAACCAGGATTCTGCCCAAGCAGCCATATTTCATCCACCAGATGTCTTCAAGAGGGAATTTGCCGGGATCTGTCAGACCATTGAACCACAAAGACGTCTGTAGAATGACTTGGCTAGAAATGCTAGGCTCTCAAGGCAGCCCGTCAGAAGGGTCCTGCTAGCTCTTTGCTAATTACAAAATAAACTAAATTGTAGTGGCTCCCTTCCCCCCATCCCTTCATCCCTCCCCATCTCCAATCAAGGGGTTCCTTTGGCAGGAGTTGGGTCTGTGGAGGAAAAATGAGGAAGCAGTTAGTTCATTGATTCCCCCTCACACACCCCACCACCACAACTTTAACTTTCCATACAATGTCTTTCCCACATCTGCCTCCAGATTAAAACCACTGGGAGAACTCAGTAGGTTAGAAAGGACAGGGACAAACTGGAGAGAGGCCAGAGGAAGGCTATCAGAATAGTAAAAATATTTCAAGTTCCTGACAAAAGAAGATCATGCTAAAGAAAAGTGGGGAAAGTTTTTAGCTGGAAAAATAGAGGATTTAGAGGAACATGATTGCTGTCATCAACTATGTGGGAAGGGCTGTCACCAGGAAGAGGGATAGGACTTATTCTGCTCAGCCCCAAGAGGTAGAAGGAGGAATAATCAGTGGCAGTTACTGAGAAATACATTTACATGAGACAGAAAAGAAAACTTCTGAATATTTAGCACCATCTTGAAGTGGGAGGTGGCCATTCTCATCTCCAGACATTTTCAAACAAATCCCAAATGGCTTGCAAGCCAGGTATTGCTTGGATTTGAATGTTAAACACCCTCCTCAGTTGGAGGTTCTGGGATTCTGTAATTTTCACAAATAAGTTCCACCTGCCAATACAAAGGTTTTGTTCAAGTTGGTCTTGCATTTGAATGCTGCTCTTGAGACATTCAGTGGCTTTTGAAAACACGTTATAAACATTTTTTCATCAAATTATCAGAACTTTCCATGTGTAAGGGCATTACTAAAGCAAGCCTGTGCCTGCAAATTTCCAGTGGTTTTCTTGCAGTCATGAAAGCTTATTGACCACAAAGTCTTAGAGCTCTACATTTAAGATACCACTATATAGTGGCAGTTTTCAAACTGTCTAAATTGAACTCATCATAATGTGGTCATTCATTTGGAGGATGCTTTGTACTTGGCCACATGTTTTTTGCATGTATTTATGCCTTTAATAAGTTCTGTAACAACATTCTATATGTTGTAGGTTCTTTCATTTGTCCTGGCAGAAAGAAGACTGGGGTGGGGGAGGTGGTGGTCCCATTAGAACTGTCTCCAAGTAAGGATATCATATGAATGTGGGATCAGCATTGGCTTATTGGCAGCAGAGAGTAGAAACAGGAAGAATGGGTGAGAAATGTAGGAAGGTCAATTTTGGCTTGATTTCAGGATAAACCACTACCATTCCCACAAAAGGAAACAATATCATGCATTTTGTAACAGTTGGTTTTATCCATAAGTAGAATGAACTACCTCTGGAGTTGGAAGCTTCTCATCACGAGTAGCCTTCCATCAGAAGATGGATGCCCACATCTTGAGTATATTTCAGATAGCATTCTTGTTCAGTTATGGGTTGAGCTATGTGCCCTCCCTGCCCTGGTTCTTTTTAACTCTATAATTTTGGCTTTCTGGAATTAATGAAACCATCAATCAAAGAACACTAGACATCTTAGAACTAGATGGGCCATGAGAGACCAACTAATCCAAGCCCCCTTATTTTTTTTAAAGATCCAACAGCTAAAGCCCAGGGAGGTTTGGGTCTTGCCCAAGGTTCTTTGAGGTACTCCTCAAACAACAGAGTTGGTATCCGCATTCACATCCGCTAACTCAAGTATCAGGCTCCTCCTTTGTTCCACATGGCTTCTACTCAATTCCAAAACTAGAGACTAAATCTTCTTTTCTTGGGGGAGGTTTATGAGGAGGGGTTAAAAAATCAAACATACTACATCTTTATTAAGTTGTTGTTGTTTTTTAAGATTAGGTAAATTTTTTTTGGCTTCCTTTCTGTCAACAAACTCAGGCATTTGTTTTATTTACTCACACGTAAAATGCTTGTGAAACAACCCCCTTGAAAACTTTAAGGGAATTTCCAGAGAACAAGGGCACACAAAGACAGGTCCCATGAAACCACACAGCTTTGTCATGTTTTCCAACAATTCAACATTGCCACACGAAATTTTTATGGTTGAATTGTAAACAACTCAAAAGGGTTTGGGGAGTGGCTGCGCTTCCATAAGACTGTTAATTACTTTGAGCCAGTGAAAGCAGTCCACTCTAGGGCCAAGGGAGACTGCAAAAGCCTTGAGCTTCTGAGGATTGGGGTGTAGCAGAGGTAAGTGCTGGAGCATCTCACTGAAGATACGGCCCCATTCATTGGCAATCCCTTTTTTTTTTTTCTGTTCAAACAGTAAACCTCTTCTCAGTCTCCTTGCCTACCTCAGCCTGCCATCAAAGTCCTACCGGCTTTTCAAAAGCTAAGCCATCAAAGGGCAAGCTCTAGCAGTCACTACTCTGCTAGAAAAGTCTTGAGTTCCTACTTGTATGACCTAAAGCAAGGCAGTTCCCTAAGTTGGGCCTCATTTTCCACATCTATAAGAATGTGTGAGTTGGACAACTTGTTCTCTGAGATTCCTTCTAGCTCTAAATCATAGAATCATGTGAGCATGAGCCTGGTCATAAATTGCCTGACCCTTGTCCTTCAGCTAGCCCAGCCAAGTTCAGAGATACTCATCTCTAGAAAGTTGACCATTCGGTGGTGAATTTTCTTGACTACAACCTCACTTGAAAATTTGTTCTAAGGCTTAGAGGGAGAGACTATGCTTTTCATCATTGGTGAGAGTTCATGGACACTGAGGAAATCCTGTATCCTTGATACTTTGAAATAAGTATTTAATTCAGTACAAGGCAATTTCCAGATGTTATGTTAGTTATGAAAATTGAGTAAGTTATGAAAACAAGGAATGAAAAAATGGGAATAAAAGAGTTGCTTCTTTCTCTTGTTGACACAGAGCTAAAGAAGGCTTTAATGGTTAATTACAACATATCACCAAGTTTCATAAATTTTACCAGCCCAACTGATTCCTGTTAGATTGTAAGATCTATGGGGATAGGGGACTAAGTCTTATGTAGACTTAATATCTCGTCTGGCTCCTGACAGAGTGGTCTGAACATACTGACTACTTCTCTACTCTACCACCTCCCATAGGACCATGACTGCTAGTTGATTAACAAAGAAGGAAAATGGTATTGTAGAGTGCTGATCTCCGACTCAGAACACATATGATTCAAATCCTGCCTCCAAATATTCTGAGCGGGTCACTGAACCTCATGATATCAGTTTCCTCATCTTAAAGGTGGGGATGATAACGTCTATCCGTCAAGGCTGTGGTGGTGTTGGTGGGGAGTCAAATGAGTTCATGGGTGTAAAGTACCATGTAAATGAGAGCTGTTGTAGATATATGGTGGGTAAGTTGAGTGGTTATCATCTTCCTCATCATAATAACTATCATAAAGTATTTGTTAAGCATCTATGTTGTATTAGGCATCATGCTAAGCACTGGGGATACAAAGAAAGGCCAAATTCACTTTCAGCACTCAAAGAGCTCACATTCTAATGGGAGAGACAATATGATAGAAATCTTGTACATATAACATAAATATACAGCAATGGGTAACAATATCAGAGGGGAGGTTCTGGGAGGAGGGAGGCCAGGGAATGGAAAAAGGCTCTTGAAAATGGTAGGATTTGGATTAGGTCTTAAAGGAAGCCAGGAAAGCCACGAAGTAGGAGTGAGAAGGTAGACAAGAGGAATTATTTATCAGTTCCCAAGTTATTAGAAATTGTCCTTTTATCTTCCTAAGAAATAGCTTCAAACCCCACTAGACAAGTCAGGCAAATATTAGCATTGCTCCATTTTACAGCTGATTAAACCGAAGGCACATAGGGACTATGTGACTCTCTCAAGGTCACATAGCCAATAGGTGATAAAGTCAGGATTTAAGATCAGGCCTTCCTGGAAAAAAATGTCCCCCAGAAAAGCCCATTACCCTTTCCAATAAACCATACTGTCTGTCATCTAGGTAGAATCAGCTTTCTGAAATCACTAAGAATATATTCTATCCCTCAAACTTGTTCCACAGAAACTGTGTAGGAGTAAATGTAATTTCTCAACTGCTGTGGCAGATAGCTAAGGAGCTCATGTGTCTTTCTGGGTCATACTGATGCCTGAAGGAGTCGAACTTGATATTTCTCTGATCTTCGAAGAGTGGAACTCGTGTTTCTCTGTCTCCTAAAAAAGGACCTAAAGAAATATTAAGCTTAGGCCAATTCAATGAGGAAGGTCCTTGCAATGGGCTCTTAATCAAATGATGGTATTCAAGGAGACCCACTCAATACCAAGCTCCGATAGGTGAGCACTAGATGACCAAGTCTTCAGGCCCTTTTTTTTTTCTTTCATTGTTCAGTCTCCTCCTTGGTAACAAGTTAGGCACCTTTAGAATACAGGCTAACTCCTTCATGCTAGAAGGTGTCAGTAACCCAGAACATGTAGGAGTTTACATGAAAAACATTGGAGGGTTTGAATGGACTGCAATCTCAGTATTATGACATGGCGGCCAAAACCCTTCCTGCTATTGTGGGCTAGATGCAGTATTCTTAAAGTAGGATGTCTTGAGGAAGGGAGAAAATGGTCCCCCTGGGCCATAGGCTGGTCAGATCATTCCTGGTCAGTCTGTTTAGTCCTAGACACCACATTTCAGAATGTAAACTGTCAAACAAAAAAAAAAAATATTTAGAAAAGGGTAAATGAAACCAAGTCACATCATGGCTTCATAGGACCTTAAAGTGGGAAGGGACCGAAGGCATCAACCAGCAGCTTCATGCAGTCAATAGAATGCTTACCTTGCAATCATAGGATCCAGCCAAATCCCTGTTTTACTAAGTACTCCCTATGTGACCTGGAGAAGGGCTGGCTCTCTCTCCCTCTCTCTCTCTCTCTCTT